>VDFB02105785.1:506222079-506402263 GCA_007258455.2 Sequoia sempervirens
TATTGCTTTTATATAAAAAGGAAATATAAATTGTCAATTAATAATAGCATCTTATTATGTGACTCTAAAATATTTTACAAAATATGTTTATGAAGTAGAAAATAGATTAAGCACTTATTATATAACATGCTAACTAGAATGTCTAACACAAGCAACTTAACTAATTACTTCGCCAATGAAGGGGTTAAGAAGGGTGGGGAAAACACGTGGAGGAAGAATGACTACCCCCATTCTGAGGTGAAAGTGCTAATTTATTATGATTCAATGCATGGAAGAGAAGCTTGTCTTTGTCATGATGAAGAGGATAAAGATTAGGTACATGGATTTCATTAGATTTGATGGGACTGGTGTCATTTTCTTTTTCAAGAAGAGTCTCCAATACGCTTTCTAGGTGTTTGATAAAATATGCTTAAACGAGACCCAGAGCAACTGTAGGGTGTGGTATAACATAGCTTTGAAGATGGGGGGAGAGAGAAAATGTGTGGAGCCGAGTAGCTTTCAAGAGCATAGAAAGAATGCTAAAGCCTAGGAAAGAATTGAAAAGGGAGGCTTAGTCCCGTTTTTGGAAAAGCTCCATGGTACTAACGAGGGGATGTTGGACTATTTTTCCAAAAATTGGAAAAATGGTGAGATCGTGTTGTTTGGTAGGAATGTTAAGCTGAATGAGAAAATAATCAGTGATATTACTGGTCTTTCGACTGAGGGTGTGAAATTTTATCGGGACCATTGGTTCTCTGATGAAGTGGTCATAAGATTTCCTAAAAAAGACAAGGAGAAGGCTAAGTTGGTTAAGGTTGCCAATAGCTACTTTGATGTGGAATCCATTAAATCAATTTGGAGGAAAGTTTTAAGAGTAATAATGGAGTATATCACGGTTGACGGGCGCTTCACCAGGGCGTATGGCTATCACTTTTCCATTCTGAACCATTTCCATCGCAAGGTTCGTATCTCTTTGCCTTTTTACTTATTCTCTTCTTTGAAGAATTGCCTTTATGAAGTTGAAAGAAACCCTAGGAGGACTTCTATTATTCACCCTGGTCTTGTCAGGCTCATCTATGAGCATTATCAAAATTTACCTGCTTTGCCAAAAATTGTTGATATTGGGGAATTGGATGATGAGGATACTGAAAGTAGCAGGGAGAACGACCCCCTGGCCCCTCCTGCTTGTGCCCCTATTGGTCCTAATACCATTGTTCCCCAGTCCCTGTCTTGTCGGAATGCCCTTATGGATTCTGCTCCGCCTTCATGTCCTAATCTGCAACTTTCACATGATTGCCCTATCCCGGGTTTTGCCTCGCCACCCTGTCTTAATCCCCAGCCATCTCCTGGCTACCCTACCCCGAGTTTGGTCTCTAGTTTTAAAGGTACCTCTGTTACGAAATTAGTCTCGTACTCTGGAAATTCTATAGAAATTTTTTCTGATAAACCTATGGTTAGTAAAGAGTCTGCCCCTAGTGCCCCTACGTCTGGAAGAACTAGGAATGCCCCTAATGATTCCCCTAATCAGGAAGAAATTAATTCTACCTTAAATAAGCTCAAGCCAGAGGACATTGTGAGTGTGGTGGAAAAAAGTACGAATGGCCTTTTCACTGTTCTCAAGTGGACCCAGAAGGAAGTTTGTGATTTGAAAGGTCGTAATAGAGATCTCAGCAACAGAGTCATGGATTTGGAGTAGAAGATTAGCTGGAGTCATAAAGAGAATGAGGGACAGGAAACCCCTTACCAAGGAAAAGACAACATTCACATGAGGAAAGATTGACCAGGCTCGAGTGCAATATGTCGAAGATAGGCCAAAATATTAGGGCCACTATGGCGAATAATCACAAAATTGCTATGCATAACACCATTATCATCAATGCTATGGTGGAGAAGCTCGAAAAAAATCAAAAGGGCTCGCTGGTCATGGATTTGGATGCGGACAGAGGTTGCAGCAGATCTGCTGTTGAAGGGATTTCGACTCGCACCCGGGCTAATAAGAAGAGGAAGACCCTGATTTCTTCACACACGGTTCAAATCCTCAAGCAGGGGTTACAGGATATGAAGCATATTGAAAAGGAGGCCAAGGATTTGATGAACACCTTGGAGTAGTGCCGTGGTGTTTGTTTTTGGTTTTTTGGTGGTCCATTTTTTGGACCCTGTTGTCTCTTTGTGCTGTCTTTTCTTTTTTGGGACAGCTGTCTGTTTGTTTGGACTTGTTTTTCTCTATCTTTTGTTGTTTTAACTCTGTGGTTTCAGGTCCCTGTAAAACCTATTTTTTCCTTTTCAAAAACTTAACTAATACTATAGTATGTGCATAAAAGAGGTTTCTAATCGACACAACTATTGAATGTGACATAGGTGCACAAGAAGCATGTTGTATGTCATTTAAACTTCATCTTGTAGATTAGACTAGATATTTCTTCTTCCTCAATGTTGGATGGAAGGTTTCTATCATGTATAATTGAACCATGATGGTATTCATATAGAAAAAACATTGATTATACATGTATATGGAACAACCCATTCCCTTAGATCACCTGCATATGATAGAAGCTTGAAGATTTTGGTCACATTCGTTTCATCGTAATAACAAACAATGGAAAATTAGTTATGATATTAAGATTAATCTTTGATAGATATACTTATATTAATTAGAAATTTAAACATCATGTATCTAGAAAAATAATTTAATTATTATGTATTAGTGTTGTCAACAAATTTGAACATGATTTTTTTTTATCTTTTTCCCCATATTCAAGCTATCACATATTGTCACCCCCACCATTTTAGTCTTGATAGAAGAGCACAGCATTGGCAACATCCAACTGTTATAGAAATCTCACTCTCTCCTGTAGTGCATTCTCCATATTTGGGGCAAACCTAAGAGGTAGAGACTTAATGAGATTCCGACCCTATGGAAGAAGATTTGTATAGACAGGGACTCTACACTAGTCAATTACGAGGTCCCCAAGCACACAACCTTATAGGAGAGATTATTTGAATTAGTAGGAATGGTCAAGTGTTCTGAACAATCTTATAATAATGACCCAATTTTATAATAAAAGAAGTTGAATGAAGAGATTACAAGCCACCATTTGTGCACTTATGATAGCCACCCCTAATGTGGAAATATATATTTTGCAATGAAATGTACGCAAACATCATCTTTATCATTATGTTTCTTCTACAAAGTTGCAACCTTCAGGATGGTAATTCAGAAGGCCTAATTATATTCCCATTGGAGGGCTATTTTTTGAGGGCATCATCAATTCTTCTTCCTTTAAAAAGAATTACACAACTGGGAAGTAAGGAAATGGATGAGAATGTTGCTTATTCTCAGGGTATTCCTGGGAATGGACATGGCATTTGTATGAGAAGAAAAGGTTGCCCTCTTACAAACATGATTGGCTCAATGAACTTAAAGCAGGGCTCAGAATTTTCGCTCCACCCACCTACAATTTCCTTGCCTCTGCTCTTCCTGTTATAGCATTTGGTGAACAAGTAAATAAAGCCACAGATGATACCTTGACTGCTATTCAGCCACTGATTTCTACCGGCTTGTGTGGAATTATACATGCTTTGATAGGTGGGCTTGTTTGATTCTTGGAGTTACAGAATCCACAGTTCTTATTTATACATATATGTATAAATTTGCTAAAGATAGGGACGATTTGTAACAAAGGTTGTTTCTTGCATGGGAAGGATGGGCTTGTGTGTGGACGACTGTTGCTATTTATGCTTGCTAATTTTCAATGCCTACACAATCATCAATAGGTTCACAAGATTATCCGGGGAGCTCTTTGGCATGTTAATTGTTGTATTATTCCCGCAAGAAGCTGTCAAGGGTATGGTAGAAGAATTCTGTATACCCGAAAATGTTAATCCCAATCTTGAGCGACTCAAATTTCCATGGCGTTTCTCAAATGGCTTATTCGGGATCATTTTCTCCTTTGGCCTATTGCTCACATCATTAGAAAACAGAAGAGCTCGATCATTCAGATATGGGACAGGGTGGCTGAGAAGTTTCTTAGGAGATTATGGAGTGCCCGTGATGATGTTTTTGTAGACAGCAATCTCATACAGTGCATATGGTAGTTGCCAGTTGGTATTCCTAGTGGGCTTAATAGCCCAAATCCCTGGGCTCCTGGTGCTTCATTGAATTGGATTGTGGTAAAGGATGGGTATAAGGTGCCACTACATTATGAATGAAGAGGCAAAGGATAAAATAAAACCAGAATAGAGTGCAGAAGAAACATAGATAAAACATAGGATGAACACAATATTAAATATATTTGCATATATTTCAAAACATATAAAATTTGATGACATAAACAGAAGCGCTGCTTTTTGATGTGTAAAGAAAAGCTAAAGACAAAATCCCCTATTCTCTGTTTCTTAAAAACAAAATGGAATCTTTGATTCTGATTCTCTAGCTGTGTAAGTTGTTTCTACAACAATCACTTTTCTTTTTTTTAACTTTTTCTACTCTGCCTTTTCTTAACATCACAATAGAAAAAGACTACTAAAACCTACGAATATGCCTAGCAAAGGAGGCGAGACAAAAATATTAATAACAATTAACTTCAAATCCTTTTCCAGCGTGGTAATCTGAGGACAAATTTATACAATTAATTCATATTAAAAAAATGTCTTGATGCATAGAATGAAGGAGATGGCTAACTCGTAGATAAAACGCACCTATGCACATACAAAAATGCATAAAAACATACATAACAATATACATGGAAACATACATAACATGAAGAGACATCGTAGTGCGGGGCCCGCTGAATGGATGATAGAAGTGATCAAACCGGCAGACAAAAGGAAAGAAATGTCATGGAAAGGAAAGCTAGGAGGTGTCCCGTCGTCGAATTACATTGGTTTTTTTTTTGTCTTGTACAAGAAGCTATCTGTTACGCGCAGGCGGGAAGGGCAGTGATGTGATTAAGACATGCGTTTTAAATTGTAATGAGTACTATTCTTGGAAAACACTCTATGTTTTGGGTTTTCTCATTTTGTAGGTTGAAATCGAAACGTTGGAGAGCAAGGGCACATTGCAGGCAGAGGAGACGACCAACCGACTTGAGGTGAGGGATTTCTAACCGACTATATGTAGATAGGTTCCATTTTGTATGCTTTTACGTATGGTTTCATACATTTTTGTATGTACATAGGTGCGTTGTTGTTGTGGGTCGCAGATTTCTTAGTGTTTTGAGAACCTAGAATCTTACAAAATAGTATGAATGTCTTCAAAAGATTTTGTTATTAAAACCGTAGGAATGTATGAAATGCAGACTGTTTTATAAAAACCCATTATTTTCCAACAACTTTAACACTCTATGTTTTATGCTCTTTCATTTTGCAAGTTGAAAGGTTGGAGAGTGGAGTTGTAAGTGAAAGGTTGGAGAGTAGGGGGAGACTAAAAAAACATCTGAAGTGAGTTGATAGGTTTCTAATCATTTGGGTTTTTAGTTGTAAAGGGTTTTAAAACATTATGAGGGTTTTTGTTTGTAAATTATTTTCAAACTTTAAGTGGGTTGCAGGTTTTGTAAAACCTAGTGTTTTGACTTAGAATTTTACAAAAGAATATGAATGTCTTTATAAGATTTTATTATTTAGACCTTAGGAATGTAATGGAAGGCACCATTTTATAAACAGACATTGTTTTCTAAGAACCATTAATACTGTGTGTTTCACCACTTTCAACAAGTTTACTCATTATTGGCGATAATGACAAGAAATCGGTGTTCTTGCTATTTGTAATGCACACGTACATATAAAGGCTTAAAAACCACAAGGGTTTGGGTATGTTGTGATGTGGGTTGTAGTTTTATAAACACCCAGTGTTTCCATTTCATTGCATTGCACATCTTTCAAGCTGAAATCGTTACTTCACATTGCATAACTAATAAGTAGATGCTGATACATAGATGAAAAAATTTAAATTACAATATAGATTTTTTACATAGTCAACCTAAAAGCAGTTATGCAGTTACTTCACATTGCGTAGGTAATAACTATACCCACAAATGTAGGGAACTCTACCTGAGCAACCAAGTACTATTCTCAAATATTTTAATCTATTCATTCTAGAGTGATAATTGTAGCCGCGAATTGTATTTTTTTGTCATGGCATTCCATGAGACCACATTTGTTTGAGGTATATGTTGAAATAGTTCACTACCTTGTCTATGAAAGCATAATAGTAAGCAACAACAGAGACAAGGCAGTGAACTGTTTGAAAAAATGGCTAAAAGAAATGTGGTCTCATGGTCAATGGAATGCCATGCCAAGCCATAGACAAGGAAATGAACTATTTCTATGTATGATTGTTTATCTATGGATTGCCACTATGTTTTGGCAGACATACTCATTTCCCACTATTTTTTCCAAAATAATTGCAGATAGTTAAAGTGATAATTGTAGATATATGATGATAATTAGAGTGATATTTGTAGATGGAGACCCCCTAACCAAATTTTGTTAGAAAATGGGAAACACCTTATTTAACAAGCAATGTAGTTTGGCTCATAGATATATGTTGTCATCTTCAATAGATGTATCAACAATATATTCTGAAACTATACCCACAACTATAGGGAACTCCATCTATGCAACGAAATAGAATTCTCAAAGATATTAATTCATTAATACTAGAGTGATAGTTGTAGCTATCAATTGCATTTGTTTGTCATGGAATTCCAAGAGACCACATTATTTTGAGGACTTTTTTCAAACAATTCATTGCCTTGTCTATGAAAGCATATTAGTAAGCATAATAGTAAGCAACAACATAAACAAGGAAATGAACAGTTTGAAAAATGCCTAAAAGGAATGTGGTTTCATGGTGATTGGAATGCCATGACAAGCCATAGACAAGGCAATGAACTGTTTGTAAGTATGATTGCTTATCTATGGCTTTCCATTGTGTTTTGGCAGACATATACTCACCTCACACTATTTTTTCCAACTTGCAATCATAGAATGCATGTATATGGTTGTTGGAAAACATTGTGTGTGTACTATCAAAGCATAATAGTAGATTTGGATTGTCATGGCATTCCAACACCAAGGTGATTGGAATGAAATGACAAGCCATAGATAAGGCAATGAATTGTTTTTATGTATGATTTCTTATCTATGGAATGCCATTGTGTCTTGGTAGACATATACTCACCTCACACTATGTTTTCCATCCTACAATCACACTATCCATTAATATGGTTTTTGGAAAACATTATCTATTTACAATCAAAACATAATAGTAAATCTAGATTGTCATGGTGTTCCATCACAATATGGGTTGGAATGCCATGACAAGCCATAGACAAGGAAATTAACTCTTTCTATGTATGATTGATTATCTATGGATTGCCATTGTGTTTTGGCAAACATATACTCACCTCACAGTGTGTTTTCCAACTTGCAATCATACTATGCATGTATATGCTTGTTGGAAAACATTGGGTGTTTACTATCAAAGCATAATAGTAAATATGGATTGGCATGACATTGTAACACCATGGTGATTAGGATTCCATGTTTCTATGTATGATTTCTTATCTATGGGTTACCACTATGTTTTGGAAGACATATACTCACTTCACACTGTGTTTTCCAGCTTGCAATCATATTGTGCATGTATATGCTTGTTGGAAAACATTGGGTGCTTACTATTATTTGAGCATAATAGTAAATATGGATTGTCATGGAATTCCAACACCATGGTGATTGGAATGCCATGACAAGCCATAGGCTAGGCAATGAACTATTTATATTGCTTGTCTATGGCTTGTCATGACATACCAAGACCATGGTGTTGGAATGTAATGAAAATCCATATTTAGAATTATATTTTGATAGTTTTGTTCAACAATCCATATTTACTATTTAGCCATGGTGTTGGAAGCCATGACAATCCATATTTACTATTATGCTTTGATAGATTGTTTGCAAGCATGCGTAGCTTGTTCAAAAGAACATGTTTTAGGCTTTTAGCCATAGCAACAATGCAGTGAACTGTTTGATAGAATGCTTCGGTAGACATGTATGAAAAGTTTGGTAGCATAGTGAATTGTTTGATAAAATGCCTCAAAGAAATGTGGTCTCACGGTGATGGAATGCCATGACAATCAATCTTGTAGTAGCTGCAATATTGATTGTCATGGCATTCCATCACCACGAGACCACATTTCTTTGAGGCATTTTATCAAACAATTCACTATGCTACCACATTTTTCATACATGTCTACCAAAGCATTCTATCAAACAATTCACTACCTTGCTGCTATGGCTAAAAGCCTAAAACAGGTTCTTTTGAACAAGCTACACATGCTTGGAAAAAATCTGTCTAAGCATAATAGTAAGCAACAACATAGGCAAGGCAATGAACTATTTGATAAAATGCTTGAAAGAAATGTGGTCACATGGTGATGGAATGTCATGGATATCCATATTGTTGCCTTGCTGCTATATGGATTGTCATGGCATTCCATCACCATGAGACCACATTTCTTTGAGGTATTTTATGAAATAGTTCACTGCCTTGTTTATGCTACCACATTTTTCATACATGTCTACCAAAGCATTTAACCAAACAGTTCAGTGCCTTGCTATTGTGGCTAAAATCCTAAAATAGGTTCTTTTGAACAAGCTACACATGCTTGTAAAAAGTCTATCAAAGAATAATAGTAAAATATTGAACATAGTAAACATATTATTGATAGTCCAAAAATCCAATCACATGAACTCAATCAGGTATCCATTAAAAGGTAGTCTAATTACACTCAAGCATAGAGTAGTCATCATGATAATGGGCAACTGCCAAAGCTTTGAAGGTTAAAAGTGAATAAGGAGAAGCCTATATTACCGAGATTGAGACTTTTGGACAAGAATATGAAGATACACAAGCTAAAAATCAATGATTGCTTCAATAGGTTACAAAGAGATGGTTATACCAACAATCTAGTATATCAGAAGGGGCATGAATCAATCATGGACAGTGATAAATTCATGAAGCAGCCAAGATCAGTGGTGAAGTAAAAGGTAGAGTAGACCTATGATAATGGTATGTAATGAATATTCATCATAAGGACAAAAAGGAAAATGTTATTAAAGGAAACCTTTGACAATCTATGATAGTCCCTTATGATGACAACCATGAAAAGAGGGCATGCCTTTCTTCCTAGGGTAGTCTAATCAATGAAATTCATTATGGTAGTCAAAAGCACAAAATTTTATTAGACAATAAAGTCAAGGATAGTATTATCCTAAAGGTGAACATAACAAAAAGAAATGCTTGATGGAGTAACAATCTTAAGGACAGTCATGAGAAGCACTCTTCATCATCAAAGGTGTATGGTCAATGAGATGAAAAGAGTAAATGGCTATGCAATATCAAAGTATGAAAATGGAAAGTCAGACCTATGTTAATGTTGTTTTTTGACTATTGAAAAAGTAGTTTTTCTAGAATAGCAGTAGTAGCAGTCAAATAATGATGTTGTCAGACCCTACAAAGGAAGCTACGGTAGAGTTTGAGAAGGCATTAGGTGAGGTTTCCAAAGAACAATTAAGAGACAACAAAATCATAATGGTTGGCTCTCAAAATGAACACGACATTCACCATTCTCAAAGACAAAAAAGGAGAAAATTAAATGTAAGCACATGTGGGACAGTCATTCCAAAAGGATTACCACCATGATCAAGGATTATCATTCAACTATCAAAGATAACATGTCATGGGCAGTATTGAAAGCCAAATGTGAAGTAATGCAAAGGCCTGATATGATACAATGGTATGAATGGATAGGTATGCCAATGTTCAAGAGTGAAATGATAGAGTATAAAGAAGGAAAGAGATAGAGGAATACTACAACACAGACATAAAACAATGGTTTCGAGAAGGACAGTATCATGAAGCATATAGAGAGGTTTGTTATATGATAGGTAGTCTTAGGGAAAATGAAATGGGGATGAGCAGTCATAAGACAAAGACATGTGACACTAAAAGAGGCATGAACATCCATTAAATCATTATATAAATTCAAAATTTATCAATGGTTGCATTTACAAGTGCCCTAGTAGACTATTGGAGTAAGTAGTAGGGGTAGTATTACATAATCTATTGACTTGCGAACCCGGTTAAGCCAAGGAGTAGGGCTGGTTTCTGATGAGTTTAAAACCCTCAAGACACAACTAAAGTGTCTTTCCACTAGTTACAATAAGTCACTGATTTATATATTTTTTAATATAATTTGATTTAATGATCAAATTGGTAAGGGAAAGGTTCTAGTTATTGTCCATGTTTCAATAATGGTTCATTGATACATGCTAATTAAAGTCCACAAAAAAAATTCAAATGTACTAATAGTTGTCCACTTTATACCTAGTAGTTACAAGAAAATGTACTTACTTAGAGGAGTTGTAGAATTGTTTGGCCAAATGGGCTTCTCATCATTTGCAAAATTGGAAGATTGTGGATAAGGGTCAATTACCCCCAGATTTGTCTCAAAAGTTGGACCACTTAGTGGAGATTGACAAGGGTGTGTAATGCCCTTGCTTTGTATTGCTTTATTTTGGTTTGAAACTAATTTTTACCCCTCTTTTAGTTTTAGAACTTTGTTGGTACCAATAGTGCACGATTTTTGGGGCATTTGTACCTATGTATTGGATTAGTTATGCAAATTTTGTGGTGGTCAAAGTGAACGGTTATGGGGCACTAGAGAATATTTATCGGACATCAACTTGAAATTACCACTTTTTGATCTTTGTGTACATAATGAATCCTCTTGTGTTCGTCGTAACTATCCAAAAGCCCAAACAAAACCTACAAGCTCTTAAGTTGCATACAAAGAAACCCCAAGAAAATTGTCAAAATCCTACATACCATTTAGGAGCTTAGGGTGCACAAAGTTAGTGATAATGACTAATGACACCTTTCCCCTAATAGTAATTATTTTTTATTTTTTATTTTTATTGATTAAAATTCATATTTAAATATTAAATTAGATGATGTTTAAAATAGTTCATTTTATGTGATTCAATTTTTTTATTTTATTTTTTAATCACATTCAAATTAAATGTCAAACATAAATTTGGGTCAGTAAAATAGAACAACTATTTACATCTTTTAAAAAAATAGACCTATAACAACCCATTTACTATTTAACTGTTGAAAAATGTGATATTTAAAATAGTTTTTAATAAAACGTTGACATAATGTACCCTTGTATACACAAAACCCAAATCCCCCCACATTAAATATAATGTACCGAATCTTTGAACTAAACAGAAGCCTTACAAGCATCTCTTTCACTGTGTTTGTCTGAGGTTGATGCCACTTGGAGACATTGTCTGAACTAGACTCATCTCTGCTACAAACATTCCTCTTCTTTCAAGAACTTATTGGGCAATTATTGCGTCCTTGTCTATTTAAACAAAGAATTCCAACTGCGGATCGTTCAGAGGGATATCAAAGCGACAAACATTCTTAAGGATTATGATTTACATATCAAAATTGTAGATTTTAGTACTTCCAAATTTGGGAGCACCATGTAAGAACTATTACAACAAAATTTGATATTTTTCAAATATATCTCTGGAACAGTAATCATATTGGCTTGATGTAAAGGGTACCTAATTATAAGGCAATTGACAGAAAAACCAGATATCTATCACGTTTATTTAAATACCACAACGTCCAATGGTTAGAAAGTTAATTCGATGTCTTATATGTACAAGCTGTGATAAATAAATAACACAGACAATCATAAGAATAGTGTACGCAACTTTTTCTTCATTTAAGATGGAAGATTTCATCGTCAAAAATGGCATTGATTCTGTTGTCAGATCAGATCGGATCTGGCTATTCAAGAGCTTTGGAGGACTCTTCTTAGCAATGTCCTGCATGCACATATGCAATAGCAAACAGTTACCCTGGAGAATCTGGTGTTAGAAGCCCATATAGGCCCTCTCGCAATTTTATGATCTGTTCAGTACAATTTATATTGAGGGTTCTGAACTTATTTCGAAAATATTACATTACTTATGTAGAGTTGTTGAGTTGGAAAAGATGTTAAATTTAATTTTTTTAAGAAATTATTATAGTTAAGTAATTTTGATGGAATTTGGTTTTTTATTTATGACAAAGTTTATTATATAGGTGTATATGTATTTAATATGTTACAATATATTTAAAGATAAGATGTATATATTTAAGTGTACATTGTAAATAGTTAGAGTTATGTGGACAACATGCTGACATTTAAAATAGGGACCATTTCTGATATAAATACGAGTATATGGATTCTAATTATGATATTGTTCTAAGAATTTAACCATGTAATTTAATTAATTTTATTAATAATATTTTAAAAATTACTTTATTTAACATCTAATAGTTAAATTGTCAATAATAATAATTTATACCTTATTTTTATACATAAAATAATAAATAATTTTCTTAATTTTTATATAATTTATTATATTTAAGCCAATTGCATGTTCCCATGTTCCAAAGCACACAAGTATGGCATTCTGTAGGAAGATATCAAGTTAAATACGCAAAATGGAATGAAATTTTCAGAATTCATCTGAGGCCCTTCCTTTTATATGGAAATGGCACTAGAATTCGAAGCAATCACCCTTGGGGCTCAGGCAATATCATTGAATGTCCTTATATGTTGTACTTATCATTGTCAACATGATTTTTAAATTTTATTATTAATATATATTTTTAATATTCTCTCCCAGAGTTTTATCGCTATATAGGCAAGTTTATATTTTAGAGTTTGCTTTCTAAGTGACTTAAATTTTAAGTGAAGCATTTAATATGAAAAATAATTTATTATTTTTTTTTTATTTTTTTTTAAGTAAGATATCATATTAATCTTAGTTTGTTAGGATTGGAAGTATTTAAGTTTAAGTTAATATTTTTTTTGTTAAAAGTAAAGTATAGAGGGGTAGATTCATTTTAGTTAAGTTATTTGAGGTACCATCTTAATTTTATCTTTTGTGTTACTTTTTTGAGAATTTGAATTTGGTACATGACGGAACATATCATCTTCATCATTAGTTGAACTCAATCAATTGAATTATAATATTTGGTTGTTTTGTTATTTTAATTTTATCCTCAACAAAAGAAATTTTGATAATCAAGTTTATAATATTTCAAATTCAATACATTTTTTATTGTACTCAACCAGTTAAAAAAGAACTTTTTATAGTACTATACACATTCAAGCATAATATACAATACTAATAGCAATAACAAATTCTATTGATAAAACTCGATCTTATGATTTTTAAACTATCAAATATAACAAAGAAAAATGATTTGTAAATTATAAAACTCTATAACATTTTTAGAAACTTCCACATGAAACAAACATAATTAACATGTATATGTAACATTCAAAAAGTCATCCCATATGTAGCTCATAATACATGGAAAGAAACAACAATGAACAACTATTGTTAGATCAAAGAGATCTTGAAGGCCGATTATTCTGTGAAAGTTTGCTACAAATTATATCTTTTTAAAAAGAAGTAATACCAAACCTAGACCTGTAAATGTGTTTACTAAAGATGTGTTATCTATTTCACGATTTGTCACAAGATCAATAAGTTCATATTGTTTAAAAGTGGATAATTGCAGTCCTGGAATAAACTAGATTAATACCTAAACTCCTAGTCCTAGACTTTTACTGGTAGACATCGATCGTAATCATATCTGTGTGAACAAATGGTGAAGTCTAAAAAAATGATGGGGTGATAAACCAAACAAAGAAATTGGACAACAATAATAAAGTAAAGAACAAGCTATAAATTTGTCATTTTTAGTTATAACACACAATGGTGACAACCGTGCAACAAGTTACGTATGCAAAGCATTTCTACGAGTGGATGAACAAGGCATTTGGAGGTCATAAAGGTGTTGAGACAATTGTGTCTAGTCCATATATGTGGATTGAAACATTGACCGACATTTCTAGTATAGTTTTAGTAGATATGAAGACTAAAACTAGCACTTGCACCCATGGGGGGTTCAAGGAAAACGACGATAGGAAATTGAAGGTGTGGAAGTAAAATGTGGAGAATGTGTACAAAATGGATTTTGCAAGGAAGCTCTCAAAATCTTTGAATTAATGAAGCAGTAAAACAAGACACACAAATATCCAACTCCATAAATATCCCTACAGCACTGTATCATATACATTAATAAAACGTGCTCACTTTTAAACAACAAGATACAGGCAGGTTGGTTTTCGTCCAATTTACAAACAATACAGAGACATTTTGGGCCAGCAATATACAACCAATTTATAAGGAAGTGTTTGAGAAACAATATCAGGTTTATTTTTATTCTGATCGACTTGCTCTTTTGACATAATTTCTGGTTCTTTTTCATTAGTCATGAACATTGGATGCATTTCTTGTTTCAACTGATCCCACAGCATCCTCATGCTTTGTCGATGCATCGATGACTGAGTAGTTGACCCTGCAACAGGTGATTCTAGTTAGTTTTTGTACTTGTAAAGATGCTACGAAATATGTAATTAAAGCGATTGTTAAAAAAAATGAAAAGACTGTTTGGATGAAGAGGTGGAATCTGGATTTGTGCATTTGTTCTGCTTCTCAGTGGCCACCTGTACAACAAGAAAAGGTTGAAATTGATTATTTTGAGTGGTTGTTCTGTAGCAAAGGAGGGAATATATGGAATTCTTTAAGTTTGTAAGAAAAGTAGTAAATGTACTTACCTGAATATGTTATTGAGAAAGGAGTTGAAGGCGAGCCTCTTCTTTCTTTCTAATAATGTTGTATGGATTCTTATTCATTTTGGCATAGCGCTCGAAAGAAAATGTTGGTTCTATGCGAATGCCTAGTATGGATTTGACTCTAGACATTGCTGTGAATGTGAGGCCTTGTCTTTCTGTTTTTCCAATATCGATTGTGGCCTTATTTAGTGTGAGGCCTTGGGATTTGTGTATAGTGATTGCCCATGCCATAGTTAGTGGTATCTGTCTACGGGTGCCTCATGATACTGGTTGTATTGGTATAGTTTTTGGGTTTGTTTCATCCCATGGTGGACCACTATAGTTATCGAATGTGACTGTAACATATGCTGGTAATTCAGGTGGTTTAGATCCGAGGGGATATACAATGTCTTTGATCTCTCCAAGGGATCCATTTACAAGTCCACCTTGGATCCATAGGTTTGTTGTAAGCATGACACGTTGAGATTTGCTTAGTAGTACTTCTTGCGGGAGTTGTTCATCATTGGTAGCAGTAGATAATGTATGCTGTGTATTTATAGCAACACAAAGTGCAATAGGTAGATTGAGCAGTTGCAATTTTTTCTTGTTGTGTGAAGTTACCAGGTCGTTTGTAGCAAACAAGTGTATTGAGTTGTCAAACTCTTCTTGTTCAGTTGTTGTAAGGTGCTTGTTAGTGCGTGTCATTAATAATTTCCAATCATGTTCTGTTGGGTCTGCATTCCGCATGTTTTGCAATGTATTACGAAACTGAGTTTGGATTGGATTGTCACCTTGTTGTCTAAATATTGTTTGTAATGTAACAATTGTATTGAATTTGTGCCACAGGTTTTTTGCAGTTGCGTGGGATGCATAGATAGGTTTATCTAGAACAGGTGGAAGTTGTGCTAGGTCTCCTATAAGGATTATAGAGATGCCACCAAAACAAAGATGTTGTTGTTGTGGGTTTGCTTCGCGTAACCTACTATCGATTTTTAATAGTAGCTTTGGGCCAATCAAGCTCATTTCATCGATTAGAATGTATTGTATATTTTTCATGTCTTCTTGAAATGTTGTCAAATTCTGTCCTTGTAGTGGTTGCATTTCTCGAATGGGTATTTTGAGGGCTGCATGTACAGTTGATGCTTGTATATTAAAAGCTGCAATGCCTGTTGGTGCAAGAACAAGGAGTGGGTTGACTACAGTTGGTATGTTGGGCTGCAGTGCATTTCTTATGCAACTTATTAGGTAGGACTTTCCAGTGCCTGCAGTTCCTAGTATTAGCATATGTAGTGGTTGTTTAGGGTGATTCTGAATCGAGTGATTTGTAATTATTGTGAGTGCTAGTTGTTGTTTCAATGATAGTGTATAGTGTTGGTTGTTGAAAGTGGTGGTTGGCTGAAGATCTTGTTGGGACAGTTTGTTTGTGTTTACAAATTGAATTGCAGTTTGGTGTAAATGTGGAGGAACTGTGTGAGCATCCCATATGTTGTTGTTGTCATAATCACAACGGCCAAGCATTTCAAGTTCATTCAAATTGTGACTATTAGCAAGGCCTAGTTGAGATAATAGCTCCCATTCATTCAGGTAGTTTGTAACATAAACAACAGGTAGTTTGACATCCCTCTTTACGAGATCTTATATCTCATACATAAACAGCCCCTAGATTTACTACCCTCTTTATAGGAGGTGCTTCCAACAGTATACCCACTGACACATTGTTTATACTGCTAATAGATCTCATACATAAACAATGAGTAAATTAACTCCCCTCTTAACTAGATCTCATATTCCTTAATAGATCTTGTACATAAAAACAAACCCACTTTACTAAACCTCACACTCTTTACTAGATCTCATACATAAACTAATACCGGAGGCGGTTCCAGCATACCCACCGATAGGCTTAGCCCTACAGATTGACTCCCTTCTTTATGGGAGACGATTCTAGCTACGTACTGATAGGCGTATGCCTGATGGTTGACTCCCCTCCTCAGTGGAGACGATTCGACTTTTCCTGGGGCTATAGCCGTAAAGCCAATTAATGTATCCTATTTTGCACCAGCGCATGTAGTCCAACGCCCCAAGAGTTTCTAGTTTGTGCCACACACACTCCATTACACGATCACGAAGAAAAGGATGTACACCGCGCAGGAAGTTGAATCTCGCCAGCTTCACTGAAAACATTGCAGCCAAGTAGAAGAAAAGGGCATTACCAGAGCAGCAGATGACGACGCATGCCCAAAACAGGACCCAAGCCAGCTTTTGATGCTTGTGCGCAAGCATGGTATACACCGCAGCCATGAAACCATACGCCGTAAAGGCAAAGGTAGCGCAAACCAACAAGTTGGTGATAACTAGGAAGAATACCTTATCTCCCGTAGTAAGAGGCGTGCTCATCTGCCACATTAGCACCACAAATAGCGACAGAAAAAAGGCCAGGCAATCAAAAACGAGAAACAGCTTAAAGGAATCGACTCCAATCAGAACTGGCATGCCTAACATTTCTCTGTCTCTCCTCCCTCTAGTTCCGTCTTGAAACCGCCCGGAATGGTGAAGACCGCCGTAAATGACATTGTTGCTAACAACACTGCTATCACTAATTCTGTGTCGCGCCTGCCATCAAATGTTTTATTCACCATGTTAATGGCATTCTCGTATTTTAGCGCACTCACCTTTGGAGCGTTGTACAGGAAAGGCCTGCTCTTGGAAGGATAATTAGCCAGAAGTGCAATTATCCGGTAACTTTCATGGTACTCTGTGTTTTCTCTGGCAATGTCCAGGGCTGTTAAGCCTGCCTCGTTAAACGCCTCCTTGTTTATGCCCCGTATATTCAGCAACGAAACCACCATCTACAATATGCATATTCAAATTTAGGGGTAAAATAATAAATTATTTCCCTCAAATAAGGAAGACGATGTAAGAAATACTAGTTAGAGAGGAAATAAAGTTCTGGTAAGTTTGTATGTTGGTCAATTAAAAACTCCACAGTTATAAGAGTCAACAGTATGTACTGGACTGTAAATTTAAACGATCAAACACAATCTAGAAATTGACAAGGAAACGTTGCAGAATTTATGTATAACATGTTCTTAAAAACAACTTCAGTGACGCTCACAACAAATGATTGGGGTGAAAAGATAACTTACATGGAAGTTTTTGGTCCTTGCTGCAATATGCAGAGGTGTATCTCCACTTTCCAAGGGCTCTGTCTTTGAAGAAGGATAATTGGCTTCAGCTCCCTCGTTTTTAGATGGAGACCTCTCAAGTCCCTGGTTCACCAATTCTGATAAGACTACAGGTACTGTTTTATTCAAGTAATCTACAATTCGCACTTGGCTAACTAGAGCAGCTAAGTGTAGCACGTTCATTCCATAGCTATTTGGTTGCTTAACAGCGTCCGGGCTGCTCTTTATCAACTCTTTCACTGCTTCCAGATGCCCCAATCTCGCTGCCATACAAATCGGGGTTTCCTTGTCGACATTAGTACAATAACAAAGTTTGGGCTGAAAGTTTTTTAACTTTGTTATTATATGCACATAGTTTCTCCCAACAAAGTTTGGGCTGAAAGTTTTAACTTTGTTATTATACGTTCATTCCATAGCTATTTGGTTGCTGAACAGCGTCCGGGCTGCTTTTATCAACTCTTTCACTGCTTCCAGATGCCCCAATCTCTCGCTGCATACAAATCGGGGTTTCCTTGTCGTCATTAGTACAATAACAGTTTGGGCTGAAAGTTTTTTAACTTTGTTTCAGCATTTTTCCCACTGTTAGGGAAAAATAAACGAAGCCTATCATACTGGTGACCAAGGCTTTCATGGAAAAATCCTGGTATATACAAAGGGCTACCCATCGGAGTTGGGTTTTCCAAGATCTAACCCACTCCAAGTCACAATAATCCAAAATTAGTCAAGGAGGCCCTCCTTCTAGCGCCAGTTCTGTTGACATGTCTGATGGCACATCAATGTGAAAACAGAATATTGCTATTTTGTTTCTCCTGAAAGAGAAAGACAACACATGGATATCTTATCTCCCAAGGTCTTTGTAGTTGGTTCTCAACTGTGCTAATGTTGCTTAGTGGTCAATGTAACAGTAATGTTCAAGGGACCTACTGGTGTTGAGCTTCTGGATTGTTTTGAGATCAACATAAACTTAAACCTACTCTAACCAGGGCTTTTAAAGAAATGAAAAAGATATATCAAAGCTTTGGAATAGAAAAGAATGATAACTCATCCAAATTAACCAGACTTGTTACCCTTCAAGGAATTTCTTAACTAAAACTATAGAACAAAATTATCTTGTGATTAACACACAGTTTCATTCATTCATAGTGCTGATTTCAATAGCAGATTGGAAGTCACCATTTAAACAAAACATAAAATAAAATTTCATTCCTTGGAAGCTTCTCAAATCAAATAATTAACTCAAGATAAATACCATTCTGGAACACAACATGAAGTAGATTTTAATCTGGTTGCTTCTACTATTAGTGAAATAGATAAGCAACATTTACAAATCTAGCATAATCACCAGTGTAAAGAAAATCCATGACTTTGAATTGTTTCCATTTATACTAAGAAAACTGAAAGATACATTACTGGCATTTGTTGAATCTAACTCCTAACTAAGAAGACCAAAGAAGCTCCCATTACAAAGAATCAGGATACAACTCTATCCTCTCTATTCTAAAACTTCTATATCTCCTGAACTTCTAACTCCTAAAAACTCTAAGCCCCTTTGCAAAGAGGCAAAAATGCCATATATATAGGATGTTCCCAAAAGAAAGCGTTGGCCCCCTGTTTTAGGGTTATACAAAATATCTCACTTAGTTGCAGGAGGGTCGACACTTAGATCTTTTGGATAAAGTAGATTATGCATTAAATGTGTATCCCTACTGTCCATGTCGGTGAAAGATCACTCCGAGAATGATCTCATATCTTTTGTAGCTATAGCATTTACTTCTAGTCTCTGTGTCCACCTTTGAACTCCTTGGCAGAGCTGCTTTAAATGCCCTAAACTATTGTCATTAATGAGGATGCACCTCTATTAGTAGACACTATAGTTGTCCCTAAGACTCGTTATTCTTCCTTTCCTTCGGCCTTGTTCCTACTCTAGACCTTTTTGTACGTTGATCACCTCTAGAAGCAACATATGGCTTGCCATTAGATATCCACACCATTGTTCATTGAGCTGCTCCATCGACAAGACAAATATTCATCAGCAAGAGGTTACAGCAGCCAAAAAAAGTTATAGCAATATAGCCCTCTTCATTGCTGAGTTCATCGCTATCGGCAAGAATTCATTCCCTTGGCATGACATTACATCGAGCCCCTCTTCCTTTGGCAAACACATTCCATCTCAGGGAGACTTCTTCGTGTCAGGAAGACCTTACCTCTAACTCACACCCTATCACTGAGACATCCCTTCTTTGCTGAGACCTTTCTTCGAGCTCATTCTATATCGGCAAAGACCCTACTAGGTTGACAAGACATCACGGCGAGCCTCAAACATTACACCGAAGGGAGAACCCTGTCAGCGAGACCACCGCTAGTTGGCAAGATATCATGCTGAGTTCTTTCATTCCCCTCAAGCTAACTCCTTTCTTTCGGTGAGACCCCGTCGGATCGGTGAGGCTTCATGTCGATCTCTTCTTTTCTCCCCATGCTCACCCTATTTCAGCGAGACACTTCATAGTTTCCCAGACCTCACAACGAAACCCAAATCCTTCATCAATGCCGCTTTACTTTGGCAAGACCCTGTTGGGTCGGCAAGACATCATGGTGAGCACCTTTAGCCATGCTGAGGGTTTAAAACCATCAGTGATACCATCGCTTGTTGGTGGGACATCCTAGTGAACCCAAATCTCTTGCCGAGACCTCTTCCTTTCTTGTCGGGGAGACCACCATTTGTCGGCGAGACCTTTCATTGATGACACTCCATTTCACTGAGACACTTCCTAGTCACCCAGACATCTCGCCGAAGGGAGAACCTTCGGTGAGACCTTTACCTTTCAGCCAGACATCATGGCAAATACCCTATTTCTCCTTGAAGGCACAACCTATCGGTGAGACACTGCTTAGTCACTGAGACTTCATAGTGACTGAAAGCTCCTTTCGCCAATGCCGTTTGATTTTGGCAAGAGTTCACCCTGTCGGTGAGACATCTTTCCGAAGCCACTTCTCTCTGGGTGAGATCCTTCTGATGACATCTCTGTTTGCTAAGACTATGATGAATCGGTGAGACATTACACCGATATTACCTCATGTCGACGAGACTTCCTCCTTTCGCCAAGACATTACACTAAAGTCTCCCCTTTCACCGAGAGCTCATTTTACTTTGGGGAGACCTTGCTTGGTCGGCGATACCTTATGCCGACATCATGTTGTCGCCGAGACATTACACCAATTGACAAGACACATAGAAACTAACAGTGACCCCCCCTTGGATTTCAAATGAACAGAACTAAACTGGTAGTCAACTAGACAATAGGAGGGTCTCACCAACCTTTCCTTGAGGACCCTTATGCTACAGAGGACTGATGCATGCTGTACAACCAACTTTCTTGAGAGATATCATGCATAAGATTTAATCCTACATTCAACAAAGAAACCATAGTAAAGATCACAAAAACAAAGGTTAATTAACCAAAATCATCATTAAATGAATCCTATGTTAGTAAAGTTCCATTAAATATTCTAACAAAATGATCATACAAACAATTCGGGTTTGAGGTACACCTGCGGAATCCAAGCCAGGGAGGAATTTCGGAGAATTTTGAGCCAAGCGGATTCTAGCAGAATAAACATGAAAACACCTATTAGAAACTTAATACGATCATTATCAATCATGAAACAACATGTGAAATCTCAAAAAAGAATGAATCAATCATAAAATGCATCATCATTTGTTAACAAGCCGAATTACTTCACACTTCTTCACATTCTATTAGATATCGGGAAAATCCGCGCGGGATGGATTTCTGCGAAGGAGGAGGCATTCATGAAAGTTTGGAAAAAAAACAGGGAAAAATGAAGTTTAGGAAAATCTGGGGGAGGAAGAAATCCATGAAGAAGGTGCATCTCCGGAGACCTCAGGAATTTTGTGAAAATCCAGAAGGGAGGGAAAAAATAGGAAAATTCTGTCCACACGGAATTCCGTGAAGACCAAAAATCCCTGAACCCAACACTTAGCTAAAGTTTGAGCAAGATCCAGGAAAATCTGGATGGAGTGGAAAATCTCGAATTGGGGAGAAAACCCGAACTTGACCAGAACCAGGCGGAACCGAGACTGGAACCAAAGACACGCAAGGCAAAAAAAACAAAAGAGGTGGAACTGGGACTGGGAAAGGAACCAAAAACAGAACTTGGAAGGAATTCCATGTTTGGTTTCTATTCCGGTTCTGGGTCCGCCAAAACAAAAAAAATGAAAAATGCCTAAGGCCAAAAAGAAAAAAACCAAGGCATAGGACACAAAACCAAAGGAAAATGACCAATGAAGAAGAGAGAGAAAAGAAAAGCAGAGTCAGAGTCAGGATGAAAAACGAGCCAAAAACCTTGAAAGAATTCAACTTTCAGATTTAGCTCCGGACCCAGCTCCGACAGAACAAAAGATAGATTTAGGAGGAAAACAAAAGAACTCATAACTCCCAATCAAACAACCAAAGGCAAAGAAAATGAAAGAAAAAGGTGGACCCATGTTGTTCCAGAATAAAATCGGGTGGTTATGCAAGGCATAACAACTACATTTTGATCCATGTTGCATGTATGAGCCATCAAAGTAAAGTTTCTAGTGGCCAGCTATGTTGAGATTGAAGATGGATTCGTTTGGAAACTCTGAGATGAGAGGATTTTCTGAATAGGTTGGTGCTTCTACAAGTTGATCTGCGATGAATTGGCCTTTGATTGCTTTTTGTTCCACATATTCAATGTCATACTCTAATAATATCATGACCCATTTAGCTATCTTTCTAGTGAGCATTGCTTTTGATAGTAAGTACTTGAGAGGGTCGATTTTGGTGATGAGTTTGATTTTGTGTGCCAACATGTAATGTCTAAATTTTTGTGATGTAAACACTATTGCTAAACATGATTTTTGGATGAATAAGTAATTTAGCTCATGCCCAACCATTGTTCTGTTGATATAATAGATGGCCCTTTCTATTCCATTTTCATCGTGTTGAGGTAGAAGAGCTCCAAGGGATGTTGTTGTTGCTGACACATAGAAAATTAATGGATTTCTTGGGATTGGTGGAATTAGGACTGGTGGTGTAAGTAGATATTCTTTGATCTTATTGAAGGCTTCTTCACACTTGTTATCCCACTTGTATGCTACTCCGTTGTGAAGTAGGTGAGAATATGGATTATTTTTATCTTCCAGTTGTGCTATGAATCTTCAAATGGACCAAAGCCTGTCTTGGATACCTCTCAATCGTTTCAATTTTTTGGGTGCCTCCATCTTGAGGATTGCTTTTACTTTTGTTAGATCTACCTCAATACCTCTCATTTACACTATGTATCCTAGCAAATTTCATTATTGTAAGCCAAAGATGCACTTCTTTGGATTTAATTGGACCTTGTATTCCTCTAGCCTGTCAAAAATGGCACTTAAGGTTGCTATGTGATCCTTCCTCTTTCCAGATTTGGCTAGTATGTCATCGACATAATCTTTGATAGTTTTATTGATCATATAATGGAAGATTAATGTCATGGCCCTTTGGTATGTTTCTCATGCATTCTTCAAGCCGAATGATATCATATTCGAGCAATAAGTCCCCCATGGACAAGTGAAGGTATTTTGTGTTGGTCTTCTTTAGCAATCATTATCTGGTTGTATCCTGAGAAACCATCCATAAAGGAAAGCATTTTGTGTCCCACTGTCATGTCTACAATCATGTCAATGTTGGGCAATGGGAAATCATCTTTTGGACATGCTTTGTTTAAGTACCTGAAATTTGTGCAGATTCTGATGCCCCCATCAGGTTTTGAGACAAGAACCAGGTTTGAAACCCATTGTAGATAGTCTATTGGTTGAATGAATCATGCATCCAATAGCTTCTTTAGTCCCATATTGACTAGCAAGGTGATTTGAGGGTGCATTTTCCTAAGCTTTTGTCTAACGAGCTTTGCTTCAGAGTATATTGCTAGGTTATGAACTACAATTGTGGGGTCAAGCCCTAGCATGTTAGCATAGCTCCATGCAAATTTTACCTATCTGTCTCTTAAGAAGGCCACTAGGAGTTCTTATTCTTTTGACAGTAATGATTCCACATAGAATGTGATGTACAGGGTCTCCTTTGTTCCTAGATTAATTGGATTGCACTTTTCTGCTAGAACTGCTAATTTTTCTTGATGAAGAGATCTGAAATTAAGATTGAATCCCCCATCCTTAGGTGTCTCAAAGAGGTTTTGACCATTGGATGCATCCTTTATTTATACCTTTTTCATGTCAAAGAGTGCCACAGTGTGGTTTTCACTCAAGGACTTAGATATTATTCTTAATTTCTCACTTTTGTGACTAAGGGATTCAATCATTACCCCATAATAGGCCTATGTATCTAGCTCAATGATGAACCTTGCTTTGTGATCCCCACATGGAATATTATCCTGTAGTCCCATGAATTCTGAGAGTGCCTCATCGTTTTCGAATTTGTCAAGAACTAGTGGTCCTCATTGGTCATAATTGATGAGTTGGGGGTAAACATGGCGGATTTCATGATTTTGATGGTATGAATCAAAGGATAAGGTGCTAATCATGTGAAGGGTGGTATCCTCGAAGAGCCTAGGTAGGTTGGTTATGGGATCCTCATCATCACTACTACTATAGACGTTAGTTATGTCAAATGTGAAGTTGTCTAAGACTCGACTTGTAGATACAAGTAAGTGAAGTTTAGCTGCAGATAGTTGAGGAGGATTATTGACCTTTCTAACTGGAGGAATTTGGCCACGTATGGTTATACTTGGAGGGGTACATGTGAGGACAATATTTCTCATTCGCGTCTCTAGAATGATAGGTATTATAAATACATTCTCATTTTTCCCAAGTCTTTGGTTTCTATCAAAACCCATTGCAAGCATCATTTGCAAACCTTTGCTTCTGTCATCCATTGGTAGATTGGTTGCTAGTCTATCATCTTGGTATAGGAGATGAGATGGGTCCTCCTCTATGACTTCTTGACCAATATCTCCCCAACTTCTGAAGTTGGGATATTCTTCAGGGGATGTTTGAGATGTGGAGGCTTCATTTGCTTGCGGACTTCCTCATGATATGGGAGATTTTGGTAACTCTCCTACCACAAAAGCATTTTTGGGAATTTTGTAGTTTTCACAACCATTATCCCTGATGATGACCTTAATATCAAAGATGGTGGGAATGGCGAGAGTGGTGGGTGTCTCTATCGTAGAAGTGGAAGCGAGAGTGGCTGGATCGATGTATGGTGTTGATGGGCCTTCATCATTTTTTAGGTACTTGAGGTATTTTGTAGTATTTTTCCTCAAGGCTCTTGCAATAGGAGAATGGGTCAGGATCTCCATGGATGGTGACCTCTTGTCCTTCATATGTGAATTTGACACATTGATGGAAAGTTGATGCCACCACTTGCATTGCATGGATCCATGGATGTCCTAGGAGAATGTTATAAGGAAAG
This sequence comes from Sequoia sempervirens, assembly GCA_007258455.2. Taxonomy (NCBI): domain Eukaryota; kingdom Viridiplantae; phylum Streptophyta; class Pinopsida; order Cupressales; family Cupressaceae; genus Sequoia; species Sequoia sempervirens. The sequence continues at coordinate 506,247,454 of VDFB02105785.1, forward strand.
TCAAGGTCCAGGACCTAACAGGTAGTTTCCATGATAGTTGGCCCTACTTGAATAGGGATTCTAATTGTGCCTTGGGACACTCTTTCTTGATCATCATATGCTCTTATTGTAATACCTTTTCCTTTGTCGATGGAATCCTCTAAGATTTTTAACTGCTTAATGAGCTTGAGGGAACAAATATTCAATCCTGTACCTCCATCCACCAAGACTTGCTTGACTTTACTTTTCTGCACTAGGACCTCTAAATGGAGTGCACGGTTATGAGATGGTTGAGTAGGAAAATCTTGGTCAGAAAAAGTAAGGAGGTTTGGAGTGATGATGTTTCTAACCATAGCTTGGAATTGTTCCACATCAAGATCTACGGGGACGGTGGATTAAGCCAATGCTTCCTCAAGGATTTTCTTGTGGGCGGATGAGATTTTTAATAACTCCATGATGGATATTTGTGTTGGCATTTTTTTTGCTAATAAAGGACATTGTAACCATTTGGAACTGATCTTGAATTGGACATGAAAGTTCTATTTGGTTGAGATGATCCTGCAATACTAACTTTTTGGCCTCTTGTGGTGACTCCACAATCGGCTTGAGTTCCTTTGATAGTGATTATTGTGTAGTATTCATCTAGGGAGGTGAGGATAATTTCATACACACGATTCACATTTTTGAAGGTGTCTTTCCCCTTATCAGTGTTATTGTTCCCTTTATTGTTATGGATAGGCATCGGATTCGTGTATATTTTGAGGTTTCAATTTCCTATTGGTTGTTCCACACTTATAATTCTTTGATCAATGAGATCTTGGACTATGTTCTTTAACCTCATGTAATTGTTAGTGGTGCGCCCTTTGATTTTGTGGAATTCACAGAGTTGATTTTCATTGTACCAAGGAGGTTTAACATCTGGTTCTTGGTAGTTCTCATAGGTGGGAATTTTGATGAGGTTTTCATTGAGTAATTTCTTCATGATGACTTCGAGTAGTTCCCCAAGAGTAGTGTATTTCCATTTGGTGAAGTTCTTGTTTCGCTAGGGAAGTCCTCTTTGGTCATAAAAACTTTGGCATGAGGATTGTTTTGATTACGGTTTTGAATTTGTGGTGTGGGTGTGTTTTTCTGAGGGGCACTAATAACAACTTTGGCATCGACGACACCATTTTTGGTAATATTTTTGTTTCTTGCCCATGTGAAAGGTTTCTCATTGTAATTGGTGGGTAGGCGATTGTTCTATTGTTCAGGATATGAAGTTGATTCTCCAGGTTATTTCATAAGGGCTCGTTTGATATTGAGTGCCTTAGAAACCAATTGGTCATATGTGGTGATCCCTTAGACCTTGAGATGGAATGCCAAGAGGCCGTCAAGGTTGGATATGATAGTGCACACTTGTTGTTCCTCGGGCATGGCCCATTTGTTCTGATTGTCCTTGGATCGCCATCATTCTAGGAATAAAGCAAATGATTCATTTTTACCTTGTTTCAAAGCTGAGAGTTCCTCTAGACTGACATCTATGGCAATATTGCATGCGTAGTTTTTGATGAATGTGTCTATGATTTCTTGGAATTTCTTGATGCTTGTAGGTAGGAAAGAGAACCATTTCATGGCATGGCCAGCCAAATTCCTAGGAAATAGCTGCATCAGATAGGTATCATCATACACAACTTCCATGCAATGAACTTGGAATTCCCTAATGTGATCTTTAGGGTTTCCCGTCCCATGATACTTATCAAATTTGGGGATATCAAATCCCTTTGGGAATTATTTCATTACAAGGCTTTTTTCGAATGGATAAGGACACAAGTTACTAGATTTTTTTGTGGTTGACCCTAATTATAGATCAAGCACTTGTTGCGAGAGCAACCTGATTTGTGTTGTTACATCATTTTGCAAATCAGGTGGTGTGATGAAAGTTTTCTGAGGTGGTTCGCTTGTGGGTGTGATGGGTAGATTGGTTGATGTATTGTTTGGTGATTTTTTTATATTTTGTTGACCTATGTATGCTTGCACTTGTTGTATAAACAACGCTTGTTGTTGGTCTTGTTGTTACTGTGCTAGAATTGCCTATTGTTGAGACTATTGATGTGCTTGTTGTTGTACCAACAATGCTTGTTGTTGGGCTACTTCTTGTTGTTTTTGGTATTGTTTTATCGCTTACTGATATGCTTGTAGTTGTGCTACTTGTTTTTGTACAACATACTGTGTGTGTGCCTGTGCTTGTCGTGCTTGATCTGGCCTGAGCCTGAGCTTGAGCTTGAGCTTGTACTTGTGTCTAGGCTTGTGCTTGAGCCACTTGTTGTTGAAATAAGATTTGGACTTGAGCAGCATTTTGTACTTGTAATGTGGCTTGGGCTATTTGAGCAGCTTGAGCGGCTTACTGAATAGCTAGTTGTGTAGCTTGTTGCACAACTTTTTGTTTTTGTACTTGCAGGAATACATTTTGATAAGCAACTTGTTGAGCTTCTTGCAATGCAATGCTATATTGATTTGATGTATTGGAGCTTGGTGGTAGTGGAGGTGGTGGCGGATTCAAAATGGTGCTTATGGTGGTGGTCGTGAGAGCTGCTGTTGTGTTTAGATTTTGAGTGTGGATGGTGTGTTCAATGTGGTTGGTCCTTGAGAGACCATGCTTTCAGATGTTAGGGGGGTTGATGATGTTGTGATAGATTGTGTAGTTGTCATCTATTGTTGCAATGTCGATGATAAATTTTGAGAGTTTTGTGTGATGTTTTGATTGTTGTTTGGGATGTTGGTTTGATTTTGATTGATATTTGGTAGAGGTGGAAGCCCTAAGCCAAGTAGTGGTGTGGATGATGGTGGTAATGGTGGGAGTGGTGAAAATGTAAGAGATGTGATCTCTTGATGAAATGGCATAGTGCAAAAAATTCCCCCTAGTCTGAATATGTCACCCTATCCTTGTGAAGTTATGGGGAGAGAGGTTTGGGGTGTTGTGCAGAATGATGATGGTGATGGGTCATTTGGATCATGAAAGGTGAGAGGGGTATACTTGTGTAACATATTTTTGGGTATGTTTTGTTCCAAAATGGTGTTTGCATCCATTCTTGATTATTGACAAGGGGGTGTGCTTGAATGGCATTAAGAAATGCACTTCCCTTATTAACATTAGGTTGAGTTAGAGCAATAGATGTTGTGATTTGAGCGATGTTCTAAGTGATTCTTTGGGATGGGGATGTAGATGAGATGGGGAGTGTGGATGAGATTGGAGGCATGACCTCTAAAGATGGTTCCACTATAGAGCTCACATCGAAATCAAAAGGTAGCTTAGCTAGTTCGAGCATGTATAGCGAAGGGTTGAGTCTCATCATGATATTGATGATATTATGGTTCTCTAGATTTTGGATCATTTCAATGATTTCCTCGTGTGACATACCAAAGGTAAGATCTTCTTCTTGGTTTTCCTCTTGTGGATTTTGTGATGATGAGATAAAGTTACTCAACGGATTGCTTGATTCAATGAGATTCATTTAAGAGTTTATTTGACTTAGGTCATTTGAAGTGGGTGTTTCTTTGTTGGCTTCCATGTTCTTCTTGTGTTGAGATCTAGTCTGCACCATAAAATAGGGATCGATTTTGAAGAATATAGGAGATGAATCTTTGATTCTCTAGATTGATCTAACTTTAAGTACAAAAGATAAATTTTTAGGATGATTTAAGGATCAAAGAGTTGTAATGATATGGATGTAAGATGGATGTTTGATAGATGATTGTAACTCTTGAGAAAATCTTGAAGAGTATGTTAAACTTTAGGACTTGATTTAGGATTGGTTTGTTTTGGATTCAGATTTTGGTGAGCTCATGAACTCTAAGATTTTGGATGTTGTCCTAGAGTTAAATCATTTCACAAGATGATTTTGATAATGAACTCCTCAATCCCAAGAGGTTGGATGTTTATCAAGGGATAAATTTGTTCACAAGTTTTGATAATTTGATCAAATATGTGGAGAAGGATGCATCTACAGAAATTCAATGAAACAAGGTGATTTTGGATTGAGTTCAAATGATTTGCCCAAAATTTTAACATGAAGGATTTTTCCAAGATTTTTGAAGAGTTGATGATGAGATGATTTTGGTTTCGATGTTCAAAGATGGATGAGGGTTTAATTTTGATCCTATGATGTACCTAAAAAGATGCTTTTTTTACTAGACCTTGGTATGGAAGAACATACAATACTTCTAAGGACCTCTATAACTAAGAAGTGGTTTAAATTGAGCATACATGTCTAGATTGTTTAAAGGAATGAGTCTATAGAATCTTGTGACTTTTTTGCTTATTTTTATATGTTTCTTTTGATTGCACTTCCTAATGTATTTCTTGATGACTTTTTGAGTGTGTCTCTTAAATTTTGAACTTTGGCTCAAGGACTTTTGTTTGGGGATTTTGACCTTCTTGGAAATCATAAGGAATTAACACATGTGAGAGCCAATTTTGTTATCTTTGCTTAGTGAATTTGTTTTACCACAAACACTTCTTTATGTTTTCAAACTAGATGTCCAATGTCTCAATTTCTTCGAATCCCACAAAGCATGTTATGTGGAAATTTTATGAATTTAAGACAAGGGTTACCTAATGTTTAACTTTAGTAGGAAAATCAAGATGTAGATTCAAGTGTTTAGAAACCTCTAAGGATGTGAATCCCAAGGGAAAGATATAACACATGAATTGGCTCAATTGTATTTTCCTCCTAAAGGGTTTGAAATTTTGATGATGACGTTAAATGTTTGTTTCCAAGATGTTTTTGAACAAGAAAAGCATTTTGTAACCAAGAATGAGCACAACCCTATGGATATGAAAGACAATATTTGTTGAGTCCCCACTTCAACAAGTCTAGCTATGCTTAACTTTAGTGAATGTTTAGATGCTTGACCCCACTAGCTCCCCTCCATGACACTCACTTATATAGGGCAGCCAAGCTTCAATACCCATGAAACTCCCATGGCATGCTTTCCACTTCTACTAAAGACCATAAAAGTGTGGGGCGGTTTGAGAACGACCGTTCTTGCACCAACAAATAGATCAAGAATTTGGAAATTTCTAAACAAGGGTAGTTTGTAACATAAACAACAGGTAGTTTGACATCCCTCTTTACGAGATCTTATATCTCATACATAAACAGCCCCTAGATTTACTACCCTCTTTATAGGAGGTGCTTCCAACAGTATACCCACTGACACATTGTTTATACTGCTAATAGATCTCATACATAAACAATGAGTAAATTAACTCCCCTCTTAACTAGATCTCATATTCCTTAATAGATCTTGTACATAAAAACAAACCCACTTTACTAAACCTCACACTCTTTACTAGATCTCATACATAAACTAATACCGGAGGCGGTTCCAGCATACCCACCGATAGGCTTAGCCCTACAGATTGACTCCCTTCTTTATGGGAGACGATTCTAGCTACGTACTGATAGGCGTATGCCTGATGGTTGACTCCCCTCCTCAGTGGAGACGATTCGACTTTTCCTGGGGCTATAGCCGTAAAGCCAATTAATGTATCCTATTTTGCACCAGCGCATGTAGTCCAACGCCCCAAGAGTTTCTAGTTTGTGCCACACACACTCCATTACACGATCACGAAGAAAAGGATGTACACCGCGCAGGAAGTTGAATCTCGCCAGCTTCACTGAAAACATTGCAGCCAAGTAGAAGAAAAGGGCATTACCAGAGCAGCAGATGACGACGCATGCCCAAAACAGGACCCAAGCCAGCTTTTGATGCTTGTGCGCAAGCATGGTATACACCGCAGCCATGAAACCATACGCCGTAAAGGCAAAGGTAGCGCAAACCAACAAGTTGGTGATAACTAGGAAGAATACCTTATCTCCCGTAGTAAGAGGCGTGCTCATCTGCCACATTAGCACCACAAATAGCGACAGAAAAAAGGCCAGGCAATCAAAAACGAGAAACAGCTTAAAGGAATCGACTCCAATCAGAACTGGCATGCCTAACATTTCTCTGTCTCTCCTCCCTCTAGTTCCGTCTTGAAACCGCCCGGAATGGTGAAGACCGCCGTAAATGACATTGTTGCTAACAACACTGCTATCACTAATTCTGTGTCGCGCCTGCCATCAAATGTTTTATTCACCATGTTAATGGCATTCTCGTATTTTAGCGCACTCACCTTTGGAGCGTTGTACAGGAAAGGCCTGCTCTTGGAAGGATAATTAGCCAGAAGTGCAATTATCCGGTAACTTTCATGGTACTCTGTGTTTTCTCTGGCAATGTCCAGGGCTGTTAAGCCTGCCTCGTTAAACGCCTCCTTGTTTATGCCCCGTATATTCAGCAACGAAACCACCATCTACAATATGCATATTCAAATTTAGGGGTAAAATAATAAATTATTTCCCTCAAATAAGGAAGACGATGTAAGAAATACTAGTTAGAGAGGAAATAAAGTTCTGGTAAGTTTGTATGTTGGTCAATTAAAAACTCCACAGTTATAAGAGTCAACAGTATGTACTGGACTGTAAATTTAAACGATCAAACACAATCTAGAAATTGACAAGGAAACGTTGCAGAATTTATGTATAACATGTTCTTAAAAACAACTTCAGTGACGCTCACAACAAATGATTGGGGTGAAAAGATAACTTACATGGAAGTTTTTGGTCCTTGCTGCAATATGCAGAGGTGTATCTCCACTTTCCAAGGGCTCTGTCTTTGAAGAAGGATAATTGGCTTCAGCTCCCTCGTTTTTAGATGGAGACCTCTCAAGTCCCTGGTTCACCAATTCTGATAAGACTACAGGTACTGTTTTATTCAAGTAATCTACAATTCGCACTTGGCTAACTAGAGCAGCTAAGTGTAGCACGTTCATTCCATAGCTATTTGGTTGCTTAACAGCGTCCGGGCTGCTCTTTATCAACTCTTTCACTGCTTCCAGATGCCCCAATCTCGCTGCCATACAAATCGGGGTTTCCTTGTCGACATTAGTACAATAACAAAGTTTGGGCTGAAAGTTTTTTAACTTTGTTATTATATGCACATAGTTTCTCCCAACAGCTATATGCAAGGCTGTATTCCCATGTTTGTGCTTTACATTGATTATCTCTTCTCGATCTGATGAACCTAATATAACCTCCACCTCATCTGTATGTTAGACATCCAAAATCATTGTACGTGACATTTTCCTCTATAAAGGAGATACTTAGAGCAAAGAAACTAATCTTAGATTAAATATGATAATGTTCACCAATGGGGGAAAACATCTGAAAAATACAATTACCCTCGTGCCAAAGAAAGCATAGTAAATACAAGAGACTAGTCCCAAGGTAGCATCGTAATGATGATCTTAGCTACATATTTATATATACAGAGTAACAGATATTATTATAAATGAATAACCAGAGAAAAACCACGATGACCTGAATCTCCTCTGTTTATTGCAACAATTAGAGGCATTGCAACATCGTTCTTGCGGCCATCCATCCTTCCGTTGGGCTGTTCACCCTTTGCTGCCACGGCTTATCCCAACTTGAAGAATATCTACGTTAAATTTATATAGGAGTCACTTAAGCTAACAGGGTGAGTTTCCTTCTCTCTTCCCTATGGAATGTAGATCTCTAGTGGAATTTCTATGGAACGTAGAACTTTCGTGGACTGAAGGAGCTTGACTAAACAACAGATAAGAAAACCAAATAACTGAAGCAATTAATTCAAGAGCTATGTAAATTTTCAAAGCTTTGCGTTCCCATCGCTGAGGGGTATGTACGTACGGTGTCTTTCTTTCTCTTGTGGAATTTTCATGGAACGTATAACTTTCGTGGACAAGAAGTGTCACAGGTGAGATTCCTTCTCTCTTCCCCACGGAACGTAGAACTTTCGTGGACTGAAGGCGCTTGACTAAACAACAGATAAAAAAACCCAAAAACTGAAGCAATTAATTCAAGAGTTATGTAAATTTTCAAAGCTTTGGGTTCCCATTGCTGAGGGGTATTTGTTCTCTTATGTATTCTGCCGTGTACGTACGCTGTCTTTCTTTCTCTTGTGGAATTTCCATGGAACGTAGAATCATCGTGGACTAGAAGCAGCTAGAGATGGCGTTTTCATTTGGCAGAGAAGACAGACGTATGGACAGAGTTTTTATGGCCCAGATTAGACAGCCATGTGATAAATATAGAAATATCCCAACGACTCTTTGAAAACAAGTCTAATCTGTCAAATATTCACGTCGATGGCGTTTCCTATGTGAGCTTGACTGAACTAAGTTGGACGATCAACGATTGATATGTCTGCGTACAATGTATGACGATTCAAATGATATCAGCCGTCAAACTTTTGCCTTCTATTTTTTCGCACGCCGATTTCTTAGGAAGTGTTGCCGTAGGCGGATTGTGCCATGCTGTCAATGATGCCGATGAGAAAAAAACGCTATATATTGAAGCGCTGCACATATTTAATACAAAATACCGGTGTTTGTTGTAGCGAATACAAAAGGTTTCAAGTACCCTAGTAAATTCCCAATTGAGCATGAATTCCTAATTCATTGTAATAATTTAATCCTCTTATTATACCTTAATCCACTCCGGTAACTTGGTGGTAACTTGAAATAATAGCTACTCGCACTTGCACCAATGAGGTGCACTACTTACGCTGATACGCTGTTCCTCCACATTATCCTGAAGAAACAGAACCGAAAAAAAGTGGTTTGCATTCAGTAGAAGAAATTTTGAATCAATTTTATAAGGACAATTTGATTAATGAAATGGAAAACCCTTAGAGAGAGAATGTAAGCCTCTAGAGGTTACAAACCTGCTTTCAAATATTCTTGCAAGACGTTCAGCTTTTTCCTTCTATGCATTTTTATGTTCCAGGATCTTTCTACTCTTGTTCACCCATGATAAAATTTATGATCCACCTTCTGACTTCTACTTAATTCTTTCCTCCCTCAGTCTTCAAAACATTACAATGCTATTACTAAAATATTATATTTTTAAAAATACTTGTAACATGCTTCTTAGAACAATAATAATTTGTATTATATCATAAACAAAAGGCAATGTCAACTAAAATACTTGTAACATGCTTCTCAGAACAATAATAAATTTTATTATATCATAAACAAAAGGCAATGTCAAGCATTACTCCAAAATATTGCTTATTACATGGAACTCATGAAAATCATTGTTCTAAGGAAGACAAAGTTATATATCATATATCAAATAATAGCAATGGAGATTCAAAGTATCATGGACTAAATGAAATGGAAAGAAAGTGAAGTAGCAGAGACTACTTTAAAGCAAGATGCAATGGCAAAGAACTATTACTTACTTTCCAATCTTTTCTTCTACCTCTGTTGTTGACAAGTTATGATCATCTGGTTCTCTTCGAATCTTTTCTTCATTGTCCCTTTCCTTGTTCTTCTCTTTCTCCTTTGCATTATCACCACCCCTAGTTTCTGTCTGTTTAGATTTGCCTCCATCTTTACTCTCTTTATCCTTCGCTTTTGATCTCTCCTCCTTTTTTCTTTCTTTATCTCTGTCAGATTCTCTATCTTGATCTCAATCTCTAGTCCTCTCCTTTACCTAGCCCTTGTCCCTATCTCTATCCCTAGTTCACTCCCTCTCTCTGTCTTTCTCCCTATCCCTATCCTTATCTCTTGATTTATCCCCATCCTCTCACTCCTCCTTATCTCTATCTTTCTCCTTTTCACTTTCTTTGTCCCTTTCTCTATCCCTTCCCTTATCTCTCAGCTTATCTTTGTCTTTATCTCTCACCTCCTTATCCCTATCTTTCTCCTTTTCTCTTGAAGATCCTTCTCCCGTTCTTTGTCCCTGTCCCTGTCTCTCAGTCTATCCCTTTCCTTCTCTCTCCCTTCCTTGTCCCTATCTTTCTCCTTTTCTCTATCCTTTTCCCTTTCTCTATCCATGTCCTTGTCTCTGTATTTATCCTTATTAGTCTCTCTCCCTTCCCTATCTCTATCTTTCTCCTTCTCCCTTTCTCGATCATTCTCTTTGTCCCTCTCCTTTCTATCCCTTGGAATTTCTAGATCTCTATCAACTTCAATATCCTTGTTTCTCTCCTTTTTTCTCTCTTATTTTCCTACCCTAACTGTATCCCTAAGTAATTCCTAATTGAATCTTAACCCTTTCCATAATTATAACCCTAACCCTAATCCTAATTGAATTTTAACCCCAATCCTAATCCTTACCCAAAACTTTATCCTAGATTCCTTACCCTAATTGAACATCAATTGAACCCTAACCACCATAATTGAATCTTAGTCCTAATTAAATCCTAACCCTCACACTGGTTAATCAGACCCTAACCTTTACACAAACCCTAACACTAATCTTAATTTGTAACTCCTAACTCTAACTCTACCCTAATTGAATGTAAACCTATTAACCCTAGGATTTATATTAAAACCCTAACCCTAACCCTAACCCTATCAAAATTTAACCTTAATTAAGCTTGATCCCTAACTCTTTGCCTAACATATTAAATCTTAACCCTAATTGAACCCAAACCATAATCCAAACCCTAATTGAACCCTAACCCTAATGCTAAACCCAAGCTTTATTTTAGAACCCTAACCCTAACTAAATCTTGACCTAACTTTAATCCTAGTTATAACCCTAATTGACCTCTAATTGAATCCTAATTGAAGCTTAATCCTAATTGATCCCTAACCCTAACCTTATCCCTAATTCAACCCTAATCCTAATTAATCCTTAACCCTAACCCTAATTGTCATCCTAATCTATCTTCAATCACCTAAACCCTCCAAGCTTTAGCTTAGAATTTTTATTGATCCCTAACCTAATTTAATCCTAATCCTAATCATATCCATCTCTCTCTATATAAATATATATCTCCCTCTCTCTATACATACATACATATATATATATATATATATATGTATATATATATATATATATATATATCTCCCTCTCTCTACCTCTCTATATAACTTCCTATATCTTTCTATCCCTCCATAGATCTCCCTCTCTTTGTCTCCCCCTCTTTATATCTCTATTTCTCTCTCCCTCCTCTCTCCATATCCATCATCTCTATCTCTATCTTCCTTTCACCTCTCCTTGCATATCTCTTTCCCCTATATCTTTTCTAATCTCTCTCTCTCCCTTCCTATCACTCTCTCTTTCTATATGTCTCTACTTCTTTACTCTCTCTCTCTCTCTCTCTCCCTATATATATCCCTCTCTATCTATATCTCAATATCTCTCCCTCACTCTCACACACACTTCCTATTTCTCCCTCCCTATATTTATCTCTCTATATATATCAGCTAAGATTTTCAAAGTATTGGCTTTGCAACATTGCCAAGAAGAACACTTGGGGGAGGGGGGCTTATGTGATTCAAAATGAAAATTTGAAAGGTATGCTTATTGAGCTGAATTTCCTATTGTTCTTGTTACCTAATTTTAACCCTCAGGATCAATCAGGCAGAATATCATGTGACGGAGGTTTGAGAAGGCCAAATGGAAAATTTGCACAAGGGAAGAAATCATGCATCTGATGACATCTCACAGGGGCTTCAGCATTGGGAGGCATACTCTGTGGAGATGTGCCTCAATATTCCATGCTCAGTCTCCATTAGAGCCAGGTCGGCATGACATCTTCACTGTCTGGCTGACTGGCTGCTTGATACACTCCGTTTGGGACAGGTCACTGTGACTTAGTCTTGGTCTTCCCGAACGTGTCACTGTGCGGCCTATCGCTATAACGAAGGGGGGTTCGGTATGACCTCTTACCGCATGGATCCCTTTGGCTGATAGGCCATTCAATAATCATTCGGCGAGTTCTCTTGGTCTTACCGACAGTGTGCAAAAGGGTTTTTTGCCTTCGACATGAGTTCGCTCTTGTCTCGTCGATCAGCGACGGAAGGATGTGCTCATCGGTATAGGTTGGGGTGATCGCCATAAGGTCTCAACAAGTGACCTTTGGTCTCGCCAACAGAATAATGAAGGATCCTTGTCGGCATAACAATTGCCTTGTCACGGCGACTCAGAATGCATTAAGCTTTCGGTGTGGCAAATGCGGTCTATGTGAGGTCTCCCCGATGGATTTAAGCTACAACGACATACTTGGGACAGGTAGTCTCATCGATGGGAGATGCATTTTGTCTCAGCGACCCAAGAGTGGTTGAGGTCTTTCGGGATAACAGGATGCATTCGGTATGATGTCTTGCTGACGGTGGAATGTCACGGGATGGAAAACAAATGGACTTGTCAGAATGATAAGGCAAGAGGTCTCGGTGACCCAGTTGTGCTATAGCGACAAGTGGGGCTCAGCAAAGGTTTTTTCCTTCGGCAAGGTGTCTTGTCGAAGGATGAGGGTCACATCGACTAGACACTTCGAGGTAGGTAAAGGAGCTCACTAAGAGGTCTTAGCGAAGACATATGGTCTTGTCGACTGAATGGAGGGGGCCTCGATATGATTGTCTTCGGCAGGAGTCTTGTCGATACCAGGATGGGCTCGCCAAAAGTTTTAAAGCTTGACATAAGGTCCTGCCAAAGAAGTGATGTCTTGCCGAAGGGTGAGAAGAGCTCAGAAAGGATGCGAGAGCTCGGCGGGAGGTCTCACCAAATGCAGGAGGTCTCCCCAACATTTGACGCCGATATACCACCCAACGCTTGGTATGAAGTCTGGCCGATAGGCCAAAGTCTCAGTGAAACAAAGGGGAGCTCAGAGAGAGGGATCCAACATTGCCAGAAGTCTTTTCGATCGCCTCAATGATAGTCAATATGAATTCTAAAGCCCGCATGATGTCTCACCAACCGTCATGTGCTGTATTGATAGCTTTAGAGGGCTATAATCACATCAGCGAGACACCTCAGGTGTCTCGTCGAGATGCAATTCTGATCGAATGAGTTTTGACCATGGGGAAGTCTGCGAGTGGTATGCCCAACCAATCAGAGAGAGCCAGAAGCAAGTCATGGCAGCTCAACCAGTTGAAGAAGATCCATAGAATGACAGATAGTGTGTATCTGTTTGAAGCTCAGGGCATTCAAGGTGTAGCCGAAGTAGCTCAACAGGACACGATGGATCAAATGAATGTGGTGGTTGCAGAAAGATCAGAGGACTTCTTCAAGAATGTTTCTTCACCGACACCAACAACAGGGACACACAAGGATGCAACATTAAATTCAATAAAAAGATCTATGGGATATCTTTTCTAAGCCCGATATTTTTGTAAGCCCTAAAGGGTCGAGATCTTGTTGGTATATAAGGCATTTTGATGCCTTTTTGGAGAGAGTTCGGATGTATGCTCTTCTAAAGTCTATGACCCTTTTGCAGTCCTCTCTCAGACTAGCAGGCTTCTATAATTCAACTTGGAACATGATATACAAAATCTACCTTGGTTACCATTGATGGTCCATCTTTTTGCCTTCTGATTCTTGTGAAGTACTGTGCATTCTTTAGTGATTCATTGAGCTACTTAGTGAAATTTTCTCTTTCCTTATAGCTTTTGTTTCATGTCGTGCCTTTCTTTGCAGAAGTAGTATCATGTAGGTTGCAAACTATGTTTACTTAATCTTGCGTATGATCTTGCAGTTTGTGAAAATCTGCCTTTCCTTCTTGAAGGCATGTGCATGTCAAACCTATTTGTATGTGTGATCTAAAGGATCTTGTTGTGCAATCCCATGGCTGTCACCAGTGTTCAAGTGTAAGTTGAGTGTTTTATTGTTCCTGTCATTTTGGTGTATCACCCTAGTGTAGTTCTTTAATTTATGCATCTTTTCCCTCTTTCCTCTCAAAGAAGCAATAGTTTAGGTGATGCCCAAAGGAATCTGGCCTTCTCCAAAGGTTCATTTCAGTTATAGGTGACCCACAGCTTTGAGATGATCCCATGTTGCTCTAGAATGCTCCATTTTTTGTAAACTTTGCATAGGGTGCAATTCTAGGTGACAACAGTTTCTAGCACACCCGGTGGGACCTCGTGAATTTCTCCTTAGTCTATGTTTATATATTTTGTTGCTATTGTGTGGTATGTGCAGTAGTAGTTTTAGCCTTGGGAGGCATTTTCTTTACATACCTGGTGACTCCAAGCTCAAATCTTCTGGTTTTGACAATTCCAGTGCTGGTATGTTTTAATTATGAGCTTAATATTCTGATTTCCCACATTTGTATGAATAGAGATGACTAATTTTCATGGTCAGCATGTATACCCACCTCAGTTTCATGAAAATCCTGTCAATCAATCACCCTATCAGCCATATCAGGCCAACCATGCTGCTGATTTAATCCCAAAAGGCCATGCAATAGCAACCTACTAGCATGCTCAACATGCTTACCACCCTCCCACCCCTGCTTAATCCCCCTCACAGTATTTCAATTCCACTTTGAGTCAGCCTTGTAGCCTCCCGAGTCAGTCCTGAAATTTTGACAATGCAGATACTGAGTTGGGTAGCATCAAGGAGATGTTGCTGCAGTTTCAAAGGTGGATATTAGACATAGAAAGGGAAAATGAGTATAATACACAACAGGAGGAGCTTGCCTATCAAGCCTATATTCATCAACAGGAGGTTGAGGAATAAAGAGGATCCCATTTATTACAAGAATTTGAACAGGATCAGTCCAACTCTCCTAAAGAACTTTCTCAAATGCCCCAATCAGCTGTTACCTTTCCAAATCCTTTCTTTGAGGAAGGAATTCACTACACGAGATTCAATGTTCCAGGCTTTGAATAGAATGAAACTTCTATCAAACGAAAAGCAGAGGAGGAGAAACTTATTGATCAAAATAGGTTAATCCTCTGGGAAAAGCTTAAAAATGAGAATCCTTTGTATCTAGCTATAAGGTGTTCTCAATTGTAGCAACAAGTGATTGAGCAGTAGGAAGACAAAGTGAAGGTAGCTATTGAGAAAGGTTAATTTACAGCTTGGAATAAGGGACTATCTTTTTTCTCTCAGCTTGATGAAGAGGGGGTTATTGCTGAGTTTTGCTCAATACTGGAAAGTAAGGAGTCTAAGCTTTTGCAGGAGGGTGAGGAGAATCAGGTTGAGCAGCTTGTTGTCATGGACATAGCTGAGGATCAAAAAGCAGAGTTGATCTTCTCATTTGACGATTTGCCTTGCTCCATTGACAAGGATGAAGAATTGGACCAACATGAGGTTGATGAAGGTAATTCTAATTTGTTGTTGCATAAAGGTGAAGGTGAGTTTGAAGTCTTTACTCCAAAGCAAGGAGGTTTAAGTAGCACTGTACAGGGAGAGCCACATTTTGATGTGCATGAAAATACCCATCAAGTTGAACAAATCCCTAAAATAGACTTGTTGTTTTGCAAAGAGGGTAATTTTGATGCTTTGTTAAAGCCAGATGGGAGTTGCATTAGTCTTGAATTTGGTCTTTCTATTCAAAGGAGTAAAGAAGACATTGAAGAGGATATGTTTTGGAATGGTTTAGAAGCTTTTTGTACTAATTTGTGTGCTGAACTATTGCCTCTTGATGAAGCTAATCATGAACAACTCGAGCTTACTGAGGAAGCTTCTTTTTTCTCACAAAGTTAGTCACAAGTATTTGACTTTTCTAGCCTAGGCTATAAAGCAGCAGTGCATAAGCAAGAAACCAGCAAGGAGAGCTCAATTTCTGTCTTTACAAGGTGCTGTTTGATCAGGGATTTAGCCCAGATGGAGTTCCATAAAGTGCCAATGGTAGTCAAGCATTCACACATGGAGCCACATCTGAAAGTGGCATAAAGGATGTACTCGCAGTTGACAAAGAGTGTGTTCAGTTTACTTATTCTCCTTTGAATACAAATGCATATGATCAGTCTAAGGAGGTAAGTGAACTTGTTACCCTCTTTCATATGGCAGTACATTGTAATTTTAAACATCTTTCAGTATACCACCTCTATACAGTTTATATTCCCTAAGTGTTGTTTAGAGCATAGTTAAATAGTTTCCCTTCTATATTTTCTTGTTTTCAATAATTTTCCAAGTGTTCTAGTGAGTCTCAAGATGAGTTACAACCATGTTCAAAGCTGCTCTTGATCTTTTCTAAGTTGTCCTAATGACTCCATGCCCAATGGATAGGCCTAGCCTACTGGTCTTCATGTTCAACAGGCAAACATCTAGCAAAGGTCACCAAAAATGATACCTAATTTTCACCCTCAGGATCAATTAGGCAGAATATCATGTGACGGAGGTTTGAGAAGGCCAAATGGAAAATTTGCACAAGGGAAGAAATCATGCATCTGATGACATCTCATAGGGGTTTCAACATTGGGAGGCCTCCTCTATGGAGATGTGCCTCAATATTCTATGCTCAGTCTCCATTAGAGCCAAGTCAGCATGACATCTTCACTATCTGGCCAGCTGGCTACTTGATACACTCTGTTTGGGACAGGTTGCTATGAGCTAGTCTTGGTCTTGCCGAACGCGTCACTGTGCGGCCTATTGCTATAACAGAGGGGGGTTCGGTATGACCTCTTACCGTGTGGATCCCTTTGGCCAATAGGCCATTCAATCGTCATTCGATGAGTTCTCTTGGTCTTACCGATGGTGTGCAAAAGGGTTTTTTTTCCTTCGGCATGAATTCACTCTTATCTCGTCGATCGACGACAGAAGGATGTGCTCATCGATATAGGTTGGGGTGATCGTCGTAAGGTCTCAGCGAGTGACCTTCAGTCTCACTGACGAAATAATGAAGGATCCTTATTGGCATAACAATCACCCTGTCACGGTGACTCAGAATGCAGTAAGCTTTCGGTGTACCAAATGTGGTCTATGTGAGGTCTCCCCGACGAATGGAAGCTACAGCGACATACTTGCGATAGGTAGTGTCATCGGTGGGAGATGCATTATGTCTCAGCGACCCGAGAGTGGTTGAGGTCTTTCGGGATAACAGGATGCATTCGATATGATGTCTTGCTGATGGTGGAATGTCACGGTGATGGAAAACAAATGGACTTGTTGGCAAGATAAGGCAAGAGGTCTCGGCGACCCGGGGGTGCTATAGCGACAAGCGGGGCTCGGCAAAGGTGTTTGCCTTCAGCAAGGTGTCTTGCCGAAGGATGAGGGTCACACTGACTAGACACTTCAAGGTACTTAAAGGAGCTTGCTAAGAGGTCTTAGTGAAGACATATGGTCTCGCCGACTGAATGGAGGGGGCCTTGATATGATTTTCTTTAGCAGGAGTCTTTCCAATACCAGGATGGGCTCGCCAAAAGTTTTAAAGCTCGAGATAAGGTCCTGCCGAAGAAGTGTTGTCTTGCTGAAGGGTGAGAAGAGCTTAGAAAGGATGTGAGAGCTCGATGGGAGGTCTCGCCGAACGCAGGAGGTCTCCTCGACATTTGACACTGATATACACCCTGACGCTTAGTATGAAATCTAGCCGATAGGCCAAACTCTCAGCAAAACAAAGGGGAGCTCGGAGAGAGGGATCCAACATAGCCGGAAGTCTTTCCAATTGCCTCAGTGATAGTCAATATGAATTCTAAATCCTGTGTGATGTCTCACCAACCGTCATGTGCTGTGTCGATAGCTTCAGAGGGCTATAATCGCATCAGCAAGACACCTCAGGTGTCTCACCAAGATGCGATTATAATCGGATGAGTTTTGACTGTGGGGAAGTCTGCGAGTGGTATGCCCAACCAATCAAAGAGAACCAGAAGTAAGTCGTGGCAGCTCAACCAGTTGAAGAAGATCCATATAATGACAGATAGCATGTATCTATTCGAAGCTCAGGGCATTCAAGGTGCAGCCGAAGTAGCTCAACAGGACACGATGGATCAAATGAATGCGATGGTTGTAGAAAGATCAGAGGACTTCTTTGAGAATGTTTCTTCACCGACACCAACAATAGGGACATGGAAGGATGCAACATTAAATTCAATAAAAAGATCTATGGGAGATCTTTTCTGAGCCTGATATTTTTGTAAGCCCTAAGGAGTCGAGATCTTTTCAGTATATAAGGCATTTTGATGCCTTTTTGGAGAGAGTTCAGATGTATGCTCTTCAGAAGTCTGTGACCCTTTTGCAGTCCTCTCTCAAACTAGCAGGCTTCTGTAATTCAACTTGGAACATAATATACAAAATCTGCCTTGGTTACCATTGATGGTCCATATTTTTGCCTTCTGATTCTTGTGAAGTATTGTGCATTATTTAGTGATTCATTGAGCTACTTAGTGAAATTTTCTCTTTCCTTATAGCTTTTGTTTCATGTCATTCCTTTCTTTGCAAAAGTAGTATCATGTAGGTTGCAAATTGTGTTTACTTAATCTTGCGCATGATCTTGTAGTTTGTGAAAATCTGCCTGTCCTTCTTGAAGGCATGTGTATGTCAAACATGTTTGTATGCATGATCTATAGGATCTTGTTGTGCAGTCCCATGGCTATCACTGGTGTTCAAGTGTAGGTTGAGTGTTTCATTGTTCCTGTCATTTCGGTGTATCACCCTAGTGTAGTTCTTTAATTTATGCATCTTTTCCCTCTTTCCTCTCAAAGAAGCAATAGTTTAGGTTATACCCAAAGGAATCCGGCCTTCTCTGGAGGTTCATTTCAGTTATAGGTGACCCACAACCTTGAGATGATCCCATGTTGCTCTAGAATGCTCAGTTTTTTGTAAACTTTGTACAGGATGCAATTCTAGGTGACAACAGTTCTATTGGTTGCATGATAATAGCCACTTCTCTTGTAGTTGTCACCATCTCTTCCAAGAACAATCTAGCCTTTTACACCTGAAGCTTTTTTCATAAACAATATATTAAAGAACTATAAGTGAATACATCAAAAGATTTCATCACTATGTACTTGATTTTACTGCGAATGACTCTCACTAGGCCTCCTTTTCAAGCTAGCTTCTCAGATATGTTTCTTAGAATTTGACTCTTATGGTTCCTAAGATGACATCTTTTAATGCATTCTATCTAATAGTCACGTACCTAATTGATTGAAAAATATCACACGCATGAAACAAAAGAATTTTTTTATCCCTCATGGTTTGATTGAAGTCCATACCTTGTTCCAAAGCCCTCATCTTGCACAGGCAGGAAGGATGCTAGCAAAGGTTGTTAAGTTAGGTATTTCACCTGCCAATTGCATTTGCATGAGGGTTTCTAAAGCCCATTCAATAAATCCATTTTGTGCATAGCTTGCAATCATTACATACCCAAAGACAACATTTCTTTGAAGCATTTTATTAAACAATTTGTGCGCCTTGTCTTTGCCTCCACATTTGTCAAAGTTCGTGTGCCTTGTCCTTTCCTCCACATTTTTTAGGCATTCTTTGAGGAATTATGTCAAACAGTTTTTATGCCTTGTCTCTGCCATCGAACTTTTCTTTTCCATACATTTCTTTGAGGCTTTCTATCAAACAGTTCACGTGCCTTGTCTTCTCTGCCATGTATTACATACATATCTATAGGGAATTTGTAGCTACAACATTTGAAAACTTTCCCCATCCTTTATGCTTGGTGGATGTTCATACCCTATTGTAAAGCCTCCTTGTGCATGTAGAAAGGAAAATGGCATTAGTTTAGGAATTTCACTGTATACTTGCCATTGCAATTGCTTAAGTTCTATCTCATGTTGGGTTTGAGCTAGATGATCTTTCCCTTATTATTTGAACATTTTTTTCCACTTTGACAAGCCTATGAAAGTCATGTAACCCATCGACGATCATTAGTGTGGTAGATATTTATAGTACAATAAAAAAAAAAATTACATTATTTAAGATCAATCATGCACACATCAACAAAAAAGCATGAAGACAAAGACATCCTAAATAATTTCATAAATTCAAGTACTAACTACATTCCAATAACTTATGGTAGTAAGAACTCGATATTCAAATCCTACACCACAGTTTCTATTCTATCCTTTTACATAGATTTCTCTATACAAAAATAAGCAGAGATTGCATAAATGAAGGCTTCAAATGGTTATGAGTTTTGCAGCAATGAAGGTCTTCCTTTTCACAATAATTGTCTCCTACATTTTTATTTGCTATGCAAGGGCAACAGATCCATGGCTGGTGTTTTCCTATTACATGCTCTATGCCAATGGCAACCTCAATGTACTCAAGCAGGAGATTCGACTTGCACAAAGCAGAGGCATCGACGCCTTCGCTCTCAACAACAATATATGGTGCCAAGGTCTAGAAGACAATATGTACCAAGCAGCCAAAGAGTTGGCTCCCTCTTACAACCACTTACAACTAAGAAGAAACCATATCAACCAAGGAGAAACTAAATACGACATGATGAGTACGTTTTGTAGGCCGGAAGGGAACCCCACCTTTTTTTCGACGTTTAACTAGAGGAAATCCCAGTGGGGTTCCCCCACATATAATAGCCTATCAGCTAATAAATAGATTTGGGGAGATGTTATTAAATGTATGGACAAAAAAAGAAAAGAGGTAGTTATATAAATTTATTTACATGGAATACATGCTTCATAACCTAACTACACATATCCTTACTACGCACTATGTTCAACTTTAATATTTTCAATTATATTATATATATTATCTACTTTACAATATCATATTACTATATATATTATATAAATCTATTATACTATATTATCTATTTATATAGATATAATATTAAATTATATATATATATATATATTATTATATAATAAAGTAATATTATATTATATTGTATAATTATTATAATAACTATTATATATATAAGATAATATTATATTGTATTATCATCTTCTTTATCTCTTTCCTTTATCTCTATCTCTATCTCTATCTCTAGCTCCTCACCTATCCCTACATCTTTCCCTCTCTCCCTATCGCTCCCTATTTCTACATATCCCTCTACCTCTCTTTATACTCCTCTCTTCCTCTACCTATCTCTCTCCCTCTCCCCTCCTCTTCTATCTCTCTCTTTCTCTCGCTTCTTTACATATCTCTCTCTCTTTCTCTCCTTCCCTCTCTGTCTATCCCTCTCTCTCCCTCTTTTCTCCCCTATCTCTAGATCCCCCCTCTTCTCTCTCTTCTTTCTATCCCTCTTCCTCTCTCCCTACTCTACCTATCTCTCTTCTTCTCCCCCCTTTTTTCTCTCTCCCTACCTCTCTCTTCCTCCCCACTACCTCTCTCCCCCTCTCTCTCTCTCACTCTTTCTCCACCCTCTCTCTATCTCTCCCTATCCCCCTTATCTATCCCTCTATCAAGTGAACCCACAATAGTGGTTTAGATTTTCTTATACAAACAAAAACATGTTTGTGGGGAAAAATAATTACTAACACCCTTCTAATTAAAGGGGGCTTTGAATGAAGGGGGTTCATTCAAAGGCTTGCCCCTTCGCTCAAAGGGGGACTTCAAATGAACTCCCTAGATTTATTGACATTAAAACATTTCCTTTTTATTATAAAACATAGGCTTCATTTGAAGCACCCCTTCAAACAAAGGCTAGTTTTTTCCTTTCTTTAGAAGAGGTTATAACCCTCTGTATGACAATTATTTTCATTTTCACAAATAAAAGGAAGGTGAGGTGAAAAGAGGTGAAAAAAAGGTCAAAGAAAGTGAAAGAGAGGTTAAGGAAGGATAAATGAATAATATAGGTCAAATGGGCTTAGCTTTTAGGATCAAGAAATAGAGTGGATCTTTCTGACATGATTTTGTAGACCTTATCACAAAATGAATGCTCATTGAGCTAAAGGAATATAAAGTTACTGATAAATTCAGTTATTCCTTTTTCCTTGCATACCTAATTTTCCATCAAAATTTCATGTTTTTCCGCGAGTATATGTTGTGAAGTATTACCAATAAGTCGGATTTGAGGAACCCAATCTTTGTGTGGACTCATATAATATAATAAGATAATATTATATTGTATTTTCTTGCTCTTTATCTCTCCCTTATCTCTGTCTCTATCTTTATCTCCTTACCTCTCTCTACATCTCTCCCTCTCTCTCCCTCTCTCTCCCTCTCTCCCTATCGCTCCCTATTGCTACATATCCCTCTCCCTCTCTTTCTCCTCCTCTCTCCCTCCTCTACCTATCTCTCCCCCTCTCTCCTCTTCTATCTTTCTCTCTCTCCCTTTTCTACCTATCTCTCTCTCTTTCTCTCCCTCCCTCTCTATCTATCCCTCTTCTTCTCCCCTATCTCTAGCCCCCCTCTTCTCTCTCCTCTTCCTATCCCACTTCCTCTCTCTCCCTTATCTACCTCTCTCTCTCTCTCTCTCTCTCTCTCTCTCTCTCTCTCTCTCTCTCCCTCCCTCCTTCCCTTCCTCTATCTCCATCCCCATCTCTCCATCACGTGGTCTCTCCCTATCTACCTTATTTATCCCTCTATCAGGTGAATCCACAATAATGGGTTACAATTTCTTATATGAAAAAATACATCTTTTTTCGAGAAAATATTTACTAATACCCTTCGATTAAGGGGGGCTTTGAATGAAGGGGGTTCATTCAAAGGCTCCCCCCTTTGCTTTAAGGGGGTCTTTGAATGAAACCGATAGAGTTCATGACATTTAAAATGTTTCCTTTTTGTTATAAAACATAGGCTTCATTCAAAGTACCCCTTCAAACGAAGGCTTATTTTCTCCTTTTTTTGGAAGAGGTTATAACTGTCTATATGGCAGTTATTTTTATTTTCATGAACAAAAGGAAGCCGAGGTGAAAGGAGGTGAAAACAAGGTGAAAGCAAGTGAAAGTGAGGTGAAGGAAGGACAAACGAATAACATAGGTCAAATGGGCTTAGCGTTTAGTACCAAGAAATAGAGGGAGTCTTTCTGACATGATGTAACTCCCTGCCACGCAACCCTAGGGGAAATTTCAATTTACTACACAAACGAACTCTTATTTTAAAAAAAAATAAGAACAATAACATGTAAGTTCACTAACCAATTGCCAACAACCCCTAAGGTTATGACACTGAGTTACTTAAACCCAAACCAGAAACATGAATTAAACTCATAACATTTAATTACTTAACAATTAAGTTCACATATATTCCATACATAATGGTTTACAACAAAGAATATGAAATACCACTTGAATCCAATAACAAATAATTACAATAAGATTACAACACTCATTCCCCGAATGAGATTAAACCAATAAGTAAGATTACATATTAAAAATTCCACCTCGATAACAAATGAGGGGTAATAAAATACAAGATCAACTGAAAGAATAAGCATGAAAAGAAACTCGAACCCACGAGCTCTCCAACTAGAAATCTCGTCAGCACGAACAAGAAGAAAACCAACGGATTAAGGTGCACATTCCACCCAATTGTGTGATACCCAAAGGCTCACCCCCCATGCTAGGAGATAGTAACAAGGAATCCAACACAAGACCATCTACCACTAGAAACAAGCTAAAACATAACTAAATTGAAAAGGATACAAGTACAACATCACTTAACACAAAGGTTACAATGCTTCTAGAGGACAAGGTTCGAGACATCATCTATACACCACACAATATCTAACTGACTGTTGACGTAGGTAGAGTGTCATACATAAATTTCCATGAGGTACCCTAGCTCAACCTTCCTAGGCTACCAGACCCCCATCTTGGGTTACCATGGCTTGCCTCTACCGGCTACCGAACCCTCATGCAAAACTATGCGTCTCGTCTCATCTTGAGCCTTAACAAACGCAAGCTTCAAGAGAGAGACATTCATTATCTTTATTTAGTGTGAAAGTTCCCCATTGATTCTTTTAAATTATCACTTGATTAAACCCTAAGTGAGTTACCCTGGCACCCCTTTGTGTACCGGACCCCAACAAAGAGCCACTCTCCTAACGACAACACACATGGTACAAAACCACCATCTAATGGGTAAACTAGAAAGACAACCTCTACAATCCAAGGAGACAACATATAACAAACCCCACTCCAAACACTTGGAGGAATACAAAATCTAAAGCCCACTCCTTCCAAAGGAGGTACAGACCACAAAACCACTCCTCAACTCAAGGAGGGCACAAACCATTCCCATTCGTGAAAACCGGGTACATTAATAGGATACCTCAATACACACTACCCAAAGAAAAAAATGTGAAAATTTGACATTGTAATACGACAACCCATACCCAAATTTAAAACAACAACCGGAAGACATTACGTATACAATGACTCATTTGGCCCACTCCAAGAATGAACGTCACACATCATAATGAAGAATTTCAAACAATTCTTAACAAATAAAACTAATATTAGGATTTCGTAAATCTAATTCACTTAATCATCATGGTGCATTAAAATAATTCATTTGCTATTTACATAATCAAAATAGAAGATCTATTCAAATAGATTATCATTATGTAATTCTAAGATATGCATTTTAATTTTCTAATTCAATCTTACTAACTGATTAAATGCAATCTTTAAAATAAATCATCTCATTAAAATAAAGCAATCATTATTTTAATTACTCTAAAATATTGAATTTAAAATCAACTATTCGAATATACACTTATATTAAATATATATATAATTCATATACATCAAATATATATATAATTCAATATATGTGTTTAATTATTTAATTAATCTTTTTAAAATATAAATGTTAAGGAAAAATAACTTATATACCCATTTATTTAAATAAAATAAAATATAATAAAATACAATAAAAAAAATTATATTTTTCAAAATAAATTAAAATTAAAAGAAAACCCCAAACACTTTTTGGCTGTTGCGCAGCCCCCAACAGAGGATGCAGCCCCTATGGGGACTACATAGTAGTGCCTCCCCTTAGGGAGTCACTGCCTATGGAGGCAGTGTTGGCTGCCTCCACAACCAACGCCTCCTTCATGGGGCGGACTATGGGGGACAGCCCCACTCCCCCCCTTCAAAATATATTTAATACTATATTTTAGAAATAAATAAATAAAAAAATAAAAACACAGTCCCCTATGTTCCAGAATGCAAATTTATAACAGGGAAAAAATAAATTTATAATATATACATTTTTTTTTTTAAAAGAAGAACTCTTTGGCTTTATAAGCCAGAAATATGTATATATAAACTACAACCCATTTCCCAACTCAAATTAGGAAAATTACCAACAGAAAATGGAAACATAACAACATTTAATTTCAAAAAGAAGAACATACTAGAGATTTCCAAATACTCACAAAGTTTTCTGATTTTATTTTGTCTTCTTTCAAATTGCTATTGTTTAGAATAGAAGATTTCTATTGTAAATTTTGATTTCTTAACAACAATCTAATTTGTTCTAAAGATCTAATCAAGATTCAAACCAAGAATTTGAAAACAAGATTTAAACTGAAAATATAAATTTCTTACACAATTAAAACATGAAAACCTGTGATCTGAAGTTTGAATGAAGAAGAGAAGAAGATGTTGCAAATTCCAACTCCAAACTTTTCAGATTCCAAATCTTGATCTCCCCTTGAAAAATCCACATTTCCAAGAATGCAAAAACCCCTCCTATTTTCTTCCCCAAATTGGAAATTGAAAATTATATGAATTTACATTTGCTAAAATAGAGTTTTTTCCCCAAATTGGTCAAACCCCTAAAATATCCCCACCCACTAAATTTATTGCAAAAATTTAGAGGATATTTCCATTTTTTAAATTTAAAACAAATTTCTAATTTCTAATTGAAACCTCATGCATTTTCAAAATTCTTTAAAACAAAAGAATAGCATCTTTGCAAATAATTTACTTTATCAACAATTTTCAAAAGTGAAATTAAAAATACATTTTTCATTTTATTTATTTATTTTAATTTAATTCTAACTATCCAAACATGATTTCTACTTTTATTTTAATTAAATCTTACTATCCAATAATGCCAGAACAACTTCTTTATTTAATTTACCACCATTAATCCAATTAATCAATAAACTCAATCTAATTTTATTAATTAAATCAAATCAATCAATAAAATAAATAACAAATCAACCTTGCAACTAGATACATTTAATCATAAATTTAACTACAAAAGGTATTTAATAACCTTTAAAAAATATGAATTTAAATAAATATGCAAGGTGAAATGGACCAAATTAAAACAACCAACCCGACAACAACTCTATGACACGCTATGACTAAGGTGACAACTTGGCATGGAAAACTGAGCTGCTATCTCCTGATCGATTTTCGTTGGTCAAAAGACACGCTCAAACCTGTGAACCAGGTGGAGTCGATGTCATGTACTTGTCAACTTGCAACAAAGAGTACATCGAACATGCATATATATATAATATGATCAAACACACCATGATGAGGAAATCTCGTAATCGTAGGGCACTCGCAAACGAGTGATACAATCTCGTCCCCTTCACCAATACAAAATTACTAACTAATGATTCTAACATCAATGATATGATCACAAGCATAAAACGTCGTTAAATCAAATATCTTTTAAGTTAATCCAAAAAATGCCTTAAAGATAACATCAGATTAAAATACCATCACATTAAAATATTACATACGCATTGCTTAATAGATAGTGGTCAGAAGTAACCAAGTTCCAAAGTCAAAGCATAAATAGAACAACAAACAAAGAAGAACACTGTCGATCCGAAGATCCAAAATGGAGGGGTGCTACATCCTCCCCCTAGGGTCAAGCTTACTCCTGGAAGCCTGCAAACAAAATAGGGATAGAATTCCCTCAAAACCAACCAAACACTAACTAACTCAGAACCTCGATCCTCAAGGATCAACTCCTGAAGTAGAAGGACGAACAACATCCAAATGCATGACCTGACGGGTATCCATTGCAGTGAATGCCCTATGCGATCTGCCTGCATCTCCTACTATCAGCTCTGAAGCTGTCGACCTCTGACTAAAACCAGAATTGCCTTGTTGAGGACACTCATGAGCAAAGTGGCCCTGCTGACCACACGAGAAACATCCAGTCCCTCTACTGAAACCCTGAACAGCTGGAGGCCCACTAGGTCATGGAAAACCACCTCCATTGAATGTCAACTGAGAACTCTGAGCAGGCTGATCAACACGATCACGATGAGCTTGCAACCAACTCCTATCTCTTTTATTCTGTCTCCAACTTCTATTAGGTTGGGATTGAGGATTCTACTACCTGGACTGCAAAGACTGCTACTACTCACCCTTAGCAGGTGACTGATGCCCTCTAGAAAAGCTTGTAGCCTGAGATCGGCCACCCTGAGATGCAACACCAGAAGAAGGAGTACTGCCAAACTGAACTCCCACCTGACCACCTAAAACCAAAGCCAAATTCTTCTCAACAATACGAGCCTTATCCATAGCTACCTCCATGGTCTTCGGCTCAAATACCCGAACACAACCACTGATCTGGGGGTTTAAACCCCTAATGAAATACTGGACTAACATACCCTCATCATCACCTATGCCTGCAAACTATTTGAGCTCAAAGAAACGAAGCTCAAACTGTTCCACTGACGTATCCATCTATCGAAGAGCATGGAACTCATCTCCATGGTGCTGACACTAATGATCAGAAAGGAATCAAGCTCTGAATCGCTCTAGGAACAACTCCCAAGATATAGTGCCAATATCCAAATGGAGCTTTTGCTCCTCTAACCTCCACTAGGTAGATGCGAAATCCCTCAAATGCATAATCACACACCTAGCCTTGGTGTTGCTACCATATAGATGCATGGAAAAACACCTATTCAAATCAAACAATCAAGTTTTGGCCTCTGATTCACTGCCCAAACCATCAAAAGTGGGTGGATGAGCTCTAAGAAGATCTCTCATGTGAGCAGCCATGATTGACTCAAATGGAGCTGGAACCTGATCTCTCTCCCACAACCTCCTAATCCCTAACCTGCCTTGGGCCCATATGTGCAAGAGTCTCCTCAAGCAAGCGACACAGCTGATCATCCCCGATCCCTGGTCGATCCTGATGCTAGCTACCAACCACTAGCACAAACTGAGAAGCCTGATGCTCCTCATGATCAGAAACATGGGGAACAATGGGAGATCCATCCTGCTGATTACCTCCTCGACCCTTACGACCTCGCCTAGGTGGCATGATCCTGAAAAGATACACACCACAACATAAGACAAGGTACACAAACAAAAAATCCTACACAGCTAACAACTTAATGGGTCCACATTATCCCATAGCACCTAGTGTTTAAACTTGGGCTTTGATACCATGTGTAATGCCCCGCCACGCAACCCTATGGGAAGTTGTAATTTACTACACAAATGAACTCATTTTTTTTTTAAATAAGAAGAATAACATGTAAGTTCACTAACCAATTTCCAACAACCCCTAAGGTTACGAGACTAAGTTACTTAAACCCAAACCAAAAACATGAACTAAACTCATAACATTTAATTACTTAACAATTAAGTTCATATACATTCCATACATAATTATTTACAACAAAGAATATGAAATACCACTTGAATCTAATAACAAATAATTACAATAAGATTAAAACACTCATTCCCCGAATGAGATTAAACCAATAAGTATGATTACATATTACAAATTCCACCTCAATAACAAATGAGGGGTAATAAAATACAAGATCAACTAAAAGAATAAGCATAAAAAGAAACTGGAACCCACGAGATCTCCAACTGGAAATCTCATCTACACGAACAAGAATCAAACCAATGGATTAAGGTGCATGTTCCACCCAACCATGTGATACCCAAAGGCTCACCCCCCGTGCTAGGAGATAGTAACAAGGAATCCAACACAAGACCATCTACCACTAGACACAAGCTAAAACATAACTGAACTGAAAAGGATACAAGTACAACATCACTTAACACAAAGGTTACAATGCTTCCAGAGGACAAGGTTCGAGACATTAGCTATACACCACAATTTATCTGACTGACTACTGATGTAGGTATAGTGTCATACATAAATTTCCATGAGTTACCCTAACTCAACCTTCCTAGGCTGCTGGACCCCCATCTTGGGTTACCCTAGCTTGCCTCTACCGGCCACCGGACCCTCATGCAAAACTATACGTCTCATCTTATCTCGAGCCTTAACAAACACAAGCTTCAAGAGAGAGACATTCATTATCTTTATTTAGTGTGAAAGTGCCCCATTGATTCTTTTAAATTATCACTTGATTAAACCCTAGGTGAGTTACCTATAGAAGTTGTGGAAACCAACTTCAGAGTCCAAGAACACCTGCATGCAAAGGGATACCTGTCATAGGGAAGAGTATAGAGAAAAAAGCAAGCAAGGGTTTGAAGCTCTATAATTATCAGAGATCTATTATCAGAACAATCAAGTAAATTATTTACAAAGATCAATCCTTATAAAAGGAGATCAAGCAAAACCTAAAAAGAACCCTAATAGGTAGACATTTAATAATTAATATAATTATTAAATGGCACAATATGCTACTAAAGTGAAATCATAAGAGTAGAATAAAGGTGACTTAATTAATATAATTAAGTGAAAACCTTTACTCTAACACCCCCCATTAAGATGAGCAAGAGTGCAGCTACAAACATCTGCAAAAAAAGCAAATGTAACTACAATGCATGAAAGTAAAATTAGGTCTCGGCAACTAGGCCTGATTAGGTACCCAAATACAACCAAATCTCATTAAAGCAGAGTAAAGGAGAAAACCCAGTGGGAAAAAACTCCTCTCCAAAAAGAGATGAACAAGAGTGAAAGAAGAAGAGAGATAGAAGGACTCAACATGACCCCCCAAGAACTGCTTCTATCACACAAGTACAAAATATGTTCCCCCCATAGGAGAGAGAAGAGACTTGATAGTCCCCCCAAAATGAGAGAACCCCTATGCCAATGATCAAAACAATGTGTCTCCTCGGAGGAAGAAACATATCCAACGGTCGAGGAAGAGGAAATCCCTGGATGTGAGGTGAAAATGGAAGTCCTAGATGATGCTCACTTAAGAACGAAACTATAGTAGGAGTGTCTAAATAACAGGATAGTGTATCAAACAGCTCAAGATGATTTTGAAATGGAATCTCCAATGAAGATGGGATAACAGGTGTACTAAAACTGTCATCTGTGAGGAAAGGAATATCCTTTGATATGGCATCAACAACTACACTTCATTGTTCGATGAGTGGAGCAACAATGCCAGTCATAGTTGAAGAGGAATCCTACTGAATAGATGTGATCTCAACAGGAGGTAGAGGTGTGGAAGTCTCAACACTAGTCTCATGAACAGATGGAAGAACACATAAGTTCAAGTGACCAAACTTTACCTCAGATACTGCATGCTCTCTTGTAGAAAGAGAGGAAAACTCAGATAGTGGAGATGGTGGACCAAAGTGTGCGAATGCATACAAACAGGAAGAATGATCAACTGTCCCTGTTGCAACAATGTTGCCAGTCTGAATGTCTCTAATGTGCACTGAATCAGGTGTGAACTCAACTATCTTCCTTGTCCCATTATGAGCAATCTGATAGATGGAGAGAAGGTTAGTGGACAAAGATGGAACACATAGTACATCATTGAATGTACTATCATCAATTTTGATAGAACCTTTCCCACATACACTCATATAAGTGTTATTACCCATCAATATGTGTGGTGAGGATGTAGCCTCGAAAGATGAGAACATATCCTGAGAAGATGCCATATGGTTTGAAGCACTTGAATCCAATAGCCATCTAGATGAATGTGAACTGGTGGTTTCACATAATGCATGACCCTTATGTGGTGCATGTTCATCTGTCTAGAATGAAGATGATGAAGAAGAAGAAGACCTGCTTGATGTAGATGAAGAAGAGTGATGAATATTGTTCCTCTCAAGAAGAGTTGTCAAATATGAAACATGTTTTTCATATGCATCTATATTCTTCTCATAACACTTGGACTCATCATGTCCTGGCTTAGTACAATAAGCACACTTAGGTCTATCTTTCTTCGATGATTCCCCCTTAGGAGAAGGTGAATCAGAGGAGTGTTGTGAACTAGAATCCTTCCAATGCTTTGTGGTCTTTGGTTTCCGTTTCTACTTTTGCTTCCCCTGAGATGACTGTGCTACCAATGCTTGGTGTTGTGATCCTGTGAGAGCATCCAACTGTGATATCTTGGCTTGCTCTCGTGTCAACCAATCACAAAACACCTCAAATGTAGGCATGGTAAAGCGGTTTCCCAATGCATCCATAGTGGAATATAATTTCAAAGAGAAGATCTGAAATGGACCCCAAAGCTTGGAGAGAATCAGGAAGATGCACTCTGTATCAGTCTTAATCTTGCCACAACCCTGCAAGATAGATCTCCACTGTTTGAACTTCATCAGAAAGTCCTCAATGAAAGGAAACGAATCAGGTACCAAGGAAGTCAACTTGGCCTCAAGCTGCAATGCTCTGAACTCGTTGAAAGTGCCAAAAAGTCCATCAAACTTAGTCCAAATGGCTTTAGGTGTTAGACACCCTTCAAGATGAAATAGGAGGTTGTCTGAAATGTGCAAAGCCATCAATCCCATAGCCTGATCCATATTGTTCCTGTGCTGCATAACCTCAAAGGGGCGTGTCAATTGAGGCTGAACCTCATCCAAACAGGACCATAACCCTCGAGACTGGAGAAGTGTCATCATGCAACCCTTCCAAGTGTGATAATTATGTGGTGTGAGAGGCTCAATAGATCTGTCGGCCATGCTGCCAACTGTGCCTCAACTAATTTGAATTTTTTTATTATTATTTAGTGGTCTTTCAGAACTAGACAGAAGATGCAAAAGGGGTTTTGTTGTTTTGGTGTTTATATATTCTATTTTTCTAATGTAAATGACAAAAAGTAAGAAAAAACACCCCCCCACAATGCAAAAAACCAATCCCCAGTACAAACTAAAAGCTAGAACACAATAGAAAGTAGTATATGTTTGAGACAAATCTTTGTGCACCTGATGAATTTTCTGATGAAATAAACTATAGATCTGGAAAGATCAATGAACCACCTTTCCGATGCCTATTTGCTTTCAAAAAATGGAGCAAAATTGAGCAAGTTATGCCCCTCAGAGTGCAAAAAGATCATCTGAATTTGACTGCGAAAAAATGCAACCAAACTGGAAAATTTTGAAATGTTTCCTATACCACCAGAACGGGCTCAGAGCCAGCTTTCCAACACCTATTTTCATTCAAAAAATAGAGAAAAATTTACCATTTTATGCCCGATTGAGTAAAAAACCTGCAGAAAGCCCTAGTAGGTCCTCTAGAGCCCTCAAGGGCTAAAAAAATGGCCCCTAGTCGCATGCAGGACCAAGGGGCTGGCAGTCAGGTGCAGGGCCAAAGCCCCTAGTCACTGATGTGACCGTTGCAAGGGCTTAGGATGGCGATAGAGGGCTAATGCCTAGCGGCTGGTCCCTTATGTGACCACGGCAAAGGGTCTACAGCCCGCAGGGGCTTAAACCAGAAGCGACGGCAGTAGAGGGAAGTGCCACTTACCAAGTGGCTGGCATGCGGAGTATGGGTGGCCGTTGGGTGGCAAGTGTGTGGCAGCCACCTTTAAAACTAGAGGCACATAAAAATTAAAAAAAAACTAAGGTTTTTTTTTTTTTGAATTTTTCACAAATTTTTACCTTAGACGTGCCTTGGGGCCGTATGGCCTTGGGGCAAAATTTTTTTTTGCCTTTTCAGTCGACTATGGGAAAATTGGACTTGCTTTATACGAAAATGGGGGTTTTTGGGCGCTGCGAATCCAACGGCGAGGTCCGTTTGGGCCTAAAATGAACCCAAAAAATGAAGTAAGCCTGGGTCCACAAGAAAACAACCCAAAAACTGTGAAAGCCTGATCAAACCCTCGTAGCTCAAAAATATTCAAAACAAGAACAAGCTGCAGTAGGTCAGCTCTGATACCATGTAGAAGTTGTGAAAACCAACTTCAGAGTCCAAGAACACCTGCATGCAAAGGGATACCTATCATAGGGAAGAGTATAGAGAAAAGAACAAGCGAGGGTTTGAAGCTCTGTAATTATCAGAGATCTATTATTAGAACAATAAAGTAAATTATTTACAAAGATCAATCCTTATAAAAGGAGATCAAGCAAAACCTAAAAAGAACCCTAATAGGTAGACATTTAATAATTAATATAATTATTAAATGTCACAATATGCAACTAAAGTGAAATCTTAAGAGTAGAATAAAGGTGACTTAATTAATATAATTAAGTGAAAACCTTTACTCTAACATTACCCTGGTGCCCCTTTGTGTGTCAGACCCCCACAAAGAGCCACTCTCCTAATGACAACACACATGTTACAAAACCACCATCCAATAGGTAAACTAGAAAGACGACCTCTCCAATCCAAGGAGGCAACATATAACAAACCCCACTCCAAACACTTGGAGGAATACAAAATCCAAAGCCCACTCCTTCCAAAGGAGGTACAGACCACAAAACCACTCCTCAACTCAAGGAGGGCACAAACCATTCCCATTCGTGAAAATCGAGTACATTAACAGGATACCTTAATACGCACTACCCAAGGAAAAAAAATGTGAAAAGTTGACATCGTAATACGACAATCCATACCCAAATTTAAAACAACTAGAAGACATTATGTATACAATGACTCATTTGCCCAACTCTAAGAATGAACGCCACACATCATAATGAAGAATTTCAGACAATTCTTAACAAATAAAACTAATATTAGGATTTCGTAAATCCAATTCACTTAATCATCATGGTGCATTAAAATAATTCATTTGCTATTTACATAATCGAAATAGAAGATATATTCAAATAGATTATCATTACGTAATTCTAAGATATGCATTTTAATTTTCTAATTCAATCTTACTATCCGATTAAATGCAATCTTTAAAATAAATCATCTCATTAAAATAAAACAATCGTTATTTTAATTACGCTACAATATTGAATTTAAAATCAACTATTCGAATATACAGTTATATTAAATATATATAATTCATGTAAATCATATATATATAATTCAATATATACATTTCATTATTTAATTAATCTTTTTAAAATATAAATATTAAGGAAAAATAACTTATATACCCATTTATTTAAAAAAAATAAAATATAATATATATATAATAAAAAAATTATATTTTTAAAATAAATTAAAATTAAAAAAGCCAAACACTTTTTTGTTACCCCAACCAGGATGCGGATGGGTCGCCCTCCCTTTGGGGCCTATGGAGGAGGGCTCCCATGCCCCTCCCTAATGGGGCATCAGGGGCAGCCACACACTCCTTCAAAATATATTTAATACTATATTTAAAAAAAAAAATCAAAATAAAAAACATAGTCACCGTGTTCCAATGCAAATTTATAACAATGAAAAAAATAAATTTATAATTAATATATATTTTTTAAAAAGAACTCTTTGGCTTTATAAGCCATATATATATATATATATATATATATAAACTACAACCCATTTCCCAACTCAAATTGGGAAAATTACCAACAGAAAATGGAAACACAACAACATTTAATTTCAAAAAGAAGAACATGGAGATTTCCAAATACTCACACAAAGTTTTCTGATTTTATTTTGTCTTCTTTCAAATTGCTATTGTTTAGAATAGAAGATTTCTATTGTAAATTTTGATTTCTTAACAACAATCTAATTTGTTCTAAAGATCTAATCAAGATTCAAACCAAGAATTTGAAAACAAGATTTAAACTGAAAATATAAATTTCTTACACAATTAAAACATGAAAACCTGTGATCTGAAGTTTGAATGAAGATCTTGAGAAGAAGATGAGTTGCAAATTCCAACTCCAAACTTTTCCAGATTCCAAATCTTGATCTCCCCTTCCAAAATCCACAGCCCAATTCCAAGAATGCAAAAACCCCTCCTATTTTCTTCCCCAAATTGGAAATTGAAAATTATATGAATTTACATTTTGCTAAAATAGAGTTTTTCCCCAAATTGGTCAAACCCCTAAAATATCCCCACCCACTAAATTTATTGCAAAATTTGGAGGATATTTCCATTTTTTAAATTTAAAACAAATTTCTAATTTCTAATTGAAACCTCATGCATTTTCAAAATTCTTTAAAACAAAAGAATACCATCTTTGCAAATAATTTACTTTATCAACAATTTTCAAAAGTGAAATTAAAAATACATTTTTCATTTTATTTATTTATTTTAAATTTAATTATAACTATCCAAACATGATTTCTACTTTTATTTTAATTAAATCTTACTATCCAATAATGCCAGAACAACTTCTTTATTTAATTTACAACCATTAATCCAATTAATCAATAAACTCAATCTAATTTTATTAATTAAATCAAATCAATCAATAAAATAAATAACAAATCAACCTTGCAACTAGATACATTTAATCATAAATTTAACTACACAAGCTATTTAATAACCTTTAAAAAATATGAATTTAAATAAATACGCAAGGTGAAATGGACAAAATTAAAACAACCAACCCAACAACAACTCAACGACATGCTATGACTAGGGTGACGACTTGGCACGGAAAAACCTAGCTACTATCTCCCAATCGATTTCCATTGGTCAAAAGACACGCTCAAACCTGTGAACCAGGTGGAGTCGATGTCATGTACCTGCCAACCTGCAACAAAGAGTACATTGAACATGCATATATATATAATATGATCAAACACACCATGAAGAGGAAATCTCATAATTGTAGGGCACTCGCAAACGAGTGATACAATCTCGTCCCCTTCACCAATACAAAATTACTAACTGACGATTATAACATCAATGATATGATCACAAGCATAAAACATTGTTAAATCAAATATCTTTTAAGTTAATCCAAAACATACCTTAAAGATAACATCAGATTAAAATACCATCACATTAAAATATTACATACACATCGCTTAACAGATAGCGGTCATAAGTAACCAAGTTCCAAAGTCAAAGCATAAACAAAACAACATACAAATAAGAACACTGTCGATCCAAAGATCCAAAATGGAGGGGTGCTACACATGATTTTGCAGACCTTATCATAAAAAGAATGCTCATTGAGTTGAAGGAATATTAAATTACCTATAAATTCAGGTATTCTTCTTTTCTTACATACCTACTTTTACATAAAAATTCTTGGTTTTTCTAAGACTATATGTTGTTAAGTATTACCAATGATTTTGGTTTGAGGAACCCAGTCTTTGTGTGGACTCATGTAGTGTCTATCACACAAGATTGTTATTCTATTTCCAACTATTTCTTAGTCTTGGCTCTATGAGAGTTGTAGCAAATGGATAAAATTGCTAGGTTTACAAGCCTTCATGTTACATGGATGAGGGAGTGCAAGCCCCCATGTGATTATTTTTGTGCCTGGAAGATTTTAGTTTTCTAAGGGTCAACATGGATTTAAAAAAGAGACTTTTAGGTTTCCTACTTTTGTAACAAACATAACTCTCGTCCTTGAGTTGTTCTAACAGCTATCAGCTATCGATGATGCGTTTGGGGAAAGAAGCAAGAAAGCTACAATTTATTTTCCCCCACTAACAAATGGTAAGGTCACACTACTAAAGCGAGACACATAGGAGATATTAGCCACTGTAACAAAGGATTTTGGCACTCCAATCCCTCATGCACCTTCTAGGGTATTTCACCTAGAAGGTAAGAGAAAATAAGGAAAAAATTGTACACTTCGTTAACATTCAAGATTGAAAGAATGATGAATCAGTCCTCCTCCAAGGATCTAAAAAGTGAGAGGATGATTTTCTATCTTTAGATTTTCACTTTCACCTTCTACAAGTGTCTACTTTAGATTCTGTCAAAATCGGGTCTGAAACTGAGTTTTTCTTGCTATCTTTGACTTGAATGATGAGAATAAGACTTGAATAACTTAGAAGTTCAATCTTCAATGATTCTTAAGCGTCAAATGATCCTAAGTCTTCAAACAAACAACACAAGAAGATAAAATATTGATTGTTAAGACATGGGGGTTTGCCTTGGTCAAACCCCTTTTAGGTAATTAAACCAAATAGATGAAATAAATGAATGAAAAATGCAACAATGGAATAAATTACATTACAATGATGAATGATCTTGTATGTCTACAACAATACATGTAAAATCAGCCCTTGAATGCTTTAGAAAGCTAACTTGAAGACTTCTAATTAAGAAAACCTAAGTTGCTTCATTTGAATGAGATTCAAGATGAGAGATGTAATAATGAGCATGAGATGATTGGAAGATTTAAAAATGTGGGTTAAAAAATGCTTATTTATAAAAAATATTGTGCCTTAGTAACCTTTCATACATCATCATAGGATGACATCAAGCATAATTTTGAATAAATCCTGAAAGAAATTTAAAATATTTCGAATTTTGGAGCCAAGGTGGACTCATTTGCCACCGATGGCGAATGGGTCCTACCTAGGACATAAACTTAGGTGTCAGGAATTAAATTTTATTTAATGTTATGTGTCAAGAGTATATTAAAAAATATACTTAAATAAACCTTATGAGTGTATAAAGGGGTCACATAAGACACAAGAAAGAGATAAATAAGGGGAAAATGCCTAGAAAGCATGAATCTTGATTACAAGACTTAACAAAACTTAAAAATGGGACTTGTTGATGTGTAAAAGGATGATTTTTAGGTGAATTATATTAAATAGTGTCTAGAATAATGTAGAAATGTCTTACAACACTTCACAACATATTCACAAGACTTCAATATTTACATTTTATTTAATTTATAAAGGTCTAAAATTTAGTGTGGATGCATAAAATGCCTCACAACCCCTAAATGAAGGCCTTATTAAGTCCATTAATAATGAATTATCTCATGCCAAGAAAAGGGTCCTTTTTTCTATGGCATATTAAGCCTATACTTTAGTGAGAGGATGAACCTCCTTCAAAGTCACACAAAAGTAGACATTCAAGAGAGATCCACATGCATGCCAAGCCACCAAGATACAAAATCATGCAAAGGAAGGGTAGAAAGAAAAAAAAGAATGTAAAAGATGTACTCACTCTGGGCCCATAGACTTTTAGGTCATCTGTGGGGTGAGAAGGGCCAAAATATACTCACTCTAGGGCCATAGAACTTTTGGTTGTCCAGGGGATTAGAAATCCCAAAAAGAGATACATACGCTAGTTGGCATGCAATAAAAAACAAGTGGCTACTAGGGAAATTCATGTCGCTATTTGGGCTTCCCATTCAACCATGTCAAAGTTATACCTCCTGATAATTTTAATAAGGCAACACAAGGAGAAAGGAAATGTAAATGTTGGTTTGAGCTTCATGAGACAAGAGAAACTCTGTATGCTTAGAACTCATGAACAAAATAGGATGGCACCACAGGTATACAAGTTGTGTTATGAAAGGTGTCCAAACAAATAAGATGAAACCGCATGCATGCAAGTTGTGTTATGCAAGGTGACCGAATGAATATTCAACAAAAATAAAAGTGTAATGTGACAGATTGTTCAAAGGAGTCTTGTTCAGCTTATGTAAGGTCAATCAATTAGGGAAAATTGTGTCAATGTCTCCAAGAGAGGACCAATCAAAGGATAGTAAATTCACAAATTAGGGGATGTAGTGTGTCGCATCAACCACCAAGAGGAATATAATATGCTAAGAAAGATCAAACTTATGAAGGACATCACAACCAATGTCATCCAAAAAGTAATGAACGCATCATATAAATGACAAGGCTACACTAGGAACAAAGAATGCAAATGATTTATGGTATTGTATGCGGGTATGTGCAGGATCATGATGGGCCAAAAAGTGGCAATATGATGGGTATGTGGCTGACGACTATTTTTTTACCCTAAATTGATGAAACAAAAAGGGTTTCTAAAGGATACTTTCAGCTTTCCATCGATATAAATTATGCTTTACTTTGAATTTAATAAGTAATTATTATTCATTTTCTATTCAAATTATGATTAAAGTCTTGATTGATAGGCTGATTGAAAAACATCTATAGCTTTCAAATGGTATCACATTTTTTGAATCCAAAACATGGGTATGTGTAGGATCATGATGGGCCAAAAAGTGGCGATATGATGGGTATTTATAGGGTATGTGGCTGACAACTTTTTTTTTACCCAAAATTGATTAAATTAAAAGGGTTTTTAAAGGATATTCTCAGCTTTCCACTAATATAAATTATGCTTTACTTTGAATTTAATAAATAATTATTATTCATTTTCTATTTGAATTATGACTAAAGTCTTGATTAATAGGCTGATTGAGAAACATCTATAGCTTTCAAACAGTATCAAAATTTTCAAATCCAAAACATGCATCACATTCTATGCTTTGCATACTATAGGATTAGAAAAATAAAAAATGAATTTCATGAAGTTTTGACCAAGTTAAGATGGTCAGACATACGAGTTTTTATATTTTTTAAAATTTGTAATAAAAAATTCATAATTAATTATTTACTTGGAAAAAAATTACAAAAAATTATGCATCACATCTAGACATGATTCCTCTACTTATGTCTAAAATATTATAAATTTTTTTATCATTTTATTGTGGTTAGGGTGGTCAGACAGACACCTACTTCTTATTTTTTTCCTTGAAATTTAAGTACTACTGCATTGAAATTTCAAATTTCACCAAATAGATTTTTTTATTTTTAAATAAAGCTAGTAGTTTAGAAACTACATTCAATTTTCTATATATTCTATTCTTACATATTTTTGAAATAATATAGATAACTTATTCAAATTTTTATGTCAAGTTACCTAACTTTAATTTTTCTAAATTTTTTGCCACTTAAGGGCCTATTTTTTCCATGATGATCCCGCACATACCCACATGCATCACATTCTATTCTTTGCATACTATAGGATTAAAAAAAAAAAATGAATTTTATGAAGTTTTGACCAAGTTAAGGTGGTCAGACATACGAGTTTTTATATTTTTAAAAAAGTTGTAAGAAAAAATTCATAATTAATTATTTACTTGGAAAAAAATTACAAAAAAATATGTATTAGATTAGGGCATGAATCCTCTACTTATATCTAAAATCTTACAAAAAAATATTATCATTTTATTATGGTCAGGGTGGTCGGACAAACACATACTTGTTATTTTTTCTCTAAAATTTAAGTAACATTGCATTGAAATTTCAAATTTTCATCAAATAGATTTTTTTTTTTAAAGAAACCTAGTAGTTTAGAAACTACATTCAATTTTCTACATATTCTATTCTTACATATTTTTAAAATAATATGGATAACTTATTCAAATTTGCACATCAAGTTTCCTAACTATGATTTTTTTGAATTTTTTGCCACTTAAGGGCCTGTTTTTTCCATGATAATCCTACACATACCCATACCCCCCACTTTAAAGGAATTGCTAGACATCTGTCATGAGAAATTTCTTTAAAGTAGAAGAATAAAGAAAATGCAAAAGAAAAACAAGACATGAGAGTTATCTCTGAAAGCCCTATGCCAAGTCATATGTTTCAAAGTTAGGTTGTGTCATGTCAAGGGGAATAAAAAGAAAGGGATTATGTCACATGCGAGTCAATCTTAAGACATGCCATCCAAATCTCAAGATTTCTCTTTAAAGGTTCATGAAAGGTTAACAACTAGTCAAAAGAGACAACAACAAGTGACATACGTGGATAAGGCTACACAACCGTTTGCTCCCCACTGAGTGTAGGACAAAGGTGAGCTGAAAATGGATGACAGTATGTTGTTCCCTAAAATGGATGCAAAACATGCAATAGTGAGAAGGTTAGAGTTCTACAACTATTACAAGGCAAGGAGTAGTAGCCAATGTTATTTAATGATTGACTTAGGATGTACCGAGGGTAAGTGAGAATGGAAGAAGGGTTGTTAAGTGAAGGGTTATTGGATGGCTTGATGGCTATGAAAGGAAAATTAGGGAGACTATAATTTGGAAGAATAAGGTTAGGTATAGTGTGAGCTTGTATAGGTTGATGAGTATCAATAGAAGTTGTTTGAGTAGAAAAAGTGAGGATATAAGGCTCTATTTGATTGTTGGAAGGTTCTGAGATATCATTCATATGTGCCATA
Organism: Sequoia sempervirens; assembly: GCA_007258455.2. NCBI lineage: Eukaryota > Viridiplantae > Streptophyta > Pinopsida > Cupressales > Cupressaceae > Sequoia > Sequoia sempervirens. Next base: position 506,288,278 of record VDFB02105785.1, read on the forward strand.
AGATTAACTATAGGAGGAGAGCTAATATGTTCATCATATGTGAAAATTGAATTTAAAAGGATAGCTTCATGTCACTCATATGAGAGGAATCACTAGAAATGTCATGGTTATTACTGATTTGACTCTTGTGCTCAAATAAGTCTTCCCAAAGGGTAGGGGCATGAGGAAAGGGAAGAATAATATTTTCATGAGTGTCATTCATGATATCTTCTAACAGTAAATTATCTTCTTCATATGTAAAGAAGAGATTAGGAGAAGAAAGGGTTTGATTATCTCGATCATGTATGCTTTCAATCTTTTGTTTCCTAATATCCATGAAAATAGGAGGAATAAGATCATAAAGAGGGTTGTTATAGACTTTAAAGATTTGATTATTTAAGACCAATCTATCATTAAAGAAATATCATGCTCTTGGAGGAAATCAAGCCCAATGACATCGCCAAGAAAAAGGACACATTGCAAGAAGAAAGAAAATCACACAATGGAACATGAGTGTCGATTTATGCCCACACTTTAACGCGGTTGCTAACACCTTTTCTATGAGAAATTTCTTTAAAGTGGGAGAGGATACAAGAGCTTATTCGAAAATCCCTATGCCAAGTGATATGTTTCTAATTGTAGATGCATAAAATGTACTGATTGACATTGGACATCTGATACTGACCACTAACCTCACTTCATCCCAAATCATCTTTTAGTCTAACCATTTAATCAAATTCCTTTATTTGATTAAATTCATTAATATTCCTCTCTTAATTAAATAAATTAGTTATCTAATTAAGTCATGCTCTCTCAATAATTAAATTAACCAGTCTGATCTAATTATCCCTATTTAATTAAATAATTTATTTTATTTGATTAAATATCTAATGTCTATCTATTAAATTAAATAAATTAAAACCTTATTTAATTCAATCTAGCATCATCTCTTTTAATTAAATAAATCAAAAGTTCTTACTTAATTAATCCTTTATCATATTCTTCCAATATTTGATTTAAATCAATCCATAAATTTAAGTCAAATAGGTCACATCATTTGATCCCTTCATTAAATTAATTAAACTTGATTAATTTAATCTCTTCTCATATCCCATCCTCCATATTTTGCCACTTGCACATGAAAATAGAGTTATTTGATTTATTAAATCTCTATTTTCTTCAACAAGGCATCTTTTAAGGAATATTCCTCAAATTTGAATTCAAAATCCAAGTGGACTTTGTCCTTCCAACAAGGTATTTACTCCACCTACAAATTCCTTTTTTCTTGAGCCAAGTGGCATTCAATGCATCTTCCTTCCCTCTTTCATGTCATTTCAACAATTTCAAAATTAAATATATGCATTTATTGACAGATTCTTCAAAACTTGCACATTCCTCAGGGTCATCCCACAATACTGGGTTACACTTTTTGGCCAAACTTGACATTCAAATCAACATTTTCAGAGAAAATTTCACTTTCTAACACTTATAGTAGGTAAACTATTAGGAATTTGAAAATGATGTAAACTAGTGATTTCTGAGGTTTTGTCAATAGATTTTAAACATATTTTTATAAAAAAAAATTGAAATTAAATTGTATTTTTTTTCCGTCTCCTTTCATAACTAGTTTTTAATAGTAAACAACATTTTTAAAAAGTGGTGTGTATTTCAGCTCACATAACTTTTTTTCTACAAAGGATAAAATTTTGATTCTTTTGAATTTAGGTTGGTAACACAAGTACCTAGTTCTTTTATTTTGTTTCATAGTATGTTGTTGAATATTTTTCTTTTATTTAAGTTTTCAAGTCAAAACATTTATAGTTTAGAGATAGGTGCACTTCGGCTCGCATAAATTTTTTGGTATGTATTGAAATTCAATTTTTTAATTTTTGTTGGAACAAGGACATCAATAGCTTGAGTGTATATATTTTTCAATTTTTTTCCCCTTAAATTTACTATTTTTCTACAATGATTTTTCATCAAACTTGATGTTCGGTGAAAAACCTATGTACAATAAAACTAAAAAGTAAAATATAAAATAAAAAAAATATATATTAAATTTATAGTTGTTGGAAAGCACGTTTCGATCACTACAATCATCCAACTTGGTTTATCAAGTTGACTCCATTTGCACCTCCTTCCCAACCTTCGATAGTCAAAAAAATGCATAAATTTTGAAATGGTGGAGGGGAAGGTGAAAAAAAGGGGTTCATTAGAACCCCCCTTCTAATGAAGGGGGTTCATTAGAAACCCCCTTGTAATGAAGGGGGTTCATTTGAACCCCCCTATATGGTGCAAGAGGGGGTTCATTAGAAGGTGGGGTTCAATAGAAGGGGGGCGGTTCATTCAAACCCCCTTCATTAGAAGGGGTAAACCATTTTAAATTTTTGATGGGAATTTCTAATTTTTCTTCATTTGAAAAATTGTAACCCACTATTGTGGGTTTACCCCTCAAAAATTCACATGTTGACAAGTGGCACTTTGCCATCGGTTGATTCTTAGTCCCACATTTCTCTATTTTGGACATGCTTTCAACTGTCAATCTATAAATAGAGGGCTCACCCTTCATATTGATCATCCACAATTTGAGTAAACTTACTATGCTCAAATATTTAGCAATCTTTATCCATACTTTCAAATTTTTAGCTAGGTTATGCAAGATTTTATCTTGGAACATTCATCACTCTTCATCAAAGTGGATCAAATTTCATCATCAATTCACCATTGTATCATTGGAGTTGGGAAAGGGCCAATTTTCACATCAAATTGGCACCAATTCCCTCAAGAGATTGACAATTTACTTCGCTTTAGAATAGGATTTGATATGTTTTATGTTTGGTTGTGATCCTCCATTTCATTTCCTTTCTCTCTTGCAATTTAAATGAATTTCTTGAGGAATCTATGTTCTAGCTTGCATTTGATCTAATTTGTTGTTTGTTTCTTGTGTCATTGCAGGTTTGGGATCTAGGTTCACACATTTGGTGCTAGAAGGAGGGAAATCTCATTTTCTAATCATCTTTTTGTCAAAATTTTCATGTTTTCCTTTGTCTATAGGAAAACTCCGCTGCTGGAAGCTCAACGTCGCTATTTAGCACTGCTGGTTCTCCAGGATCGCTATATGAAACTATTGAAACTCTAAATTGTGATGCCTTTGTCTTCCCGCCCAAATTTTTTTAATTCCAAACTATGCTACTAAACCTATTTGACCTGCAAAAATCTTTGAAAAACATAAACTGTACCACTGGCCAAAACGGTGACTCATTCATGCTCACTGGCCTGGTTCTAGAGTAACATTGACTTGCAAGTGGTGCTATACAACACCGCTGGTGAAATCAAACTACGATGCCTTCGTGGATTGCACTGTTGGAGGGGAGTATGAACTAGAATTTTATTTATAGCACACGCTTCTTTTTAAATTATGGTTCTTTTTTCTGTTTTATACCCTTTTGACCTTTGTTTTTGCAAAATCTAATTGATTGTCTTATAGGTTGAATCGATCAAAGACGAAAAGGAAAAGAAGCATGATGGTGTCATTTCACAAAAAAACAAGTGTTTTTAAACACCCTAGTGTTTGTTTAACACTCTTAGAGGATTCACTATTCCTCTTAAAAAAAATTTATCTCCTTATGCTTAGGATTTATTAATTTTATTTTGGGCTTTAAAAAGAACCTTTTGAATTTTTGTTACAAAAAGGCTTAAAAAGAACATTAGGACTCAAATTTACTAGAGTTTGTTTTGGGTTTAATAGTTGAACAAGGTAAATTTTCACACTTACTTTGGTGCTTTAAAACAAATTCACTTTTGCTTTGAGGATTTAAAATAAACAAGTTTTTGCATTGTTTTACAACTATGTACATAGAGCAATATCATCAAAAGACATATGCACTTCTCTCATGACTCACGGTGATCTTGAGAATCAAAAGGATTTTGGTGACATTAAGTTACATAAATAATTTCCCATAAACACTTCAATTTTGGGTTTAAAACTAAAGAAAATTGTGCGAGTGTGAGTAAAACTATTGCATGTGTTCTCCCTTTGTTTCTAAACAAAGGTTGATCAAACTATGAATACATTTATTTGATATTTTTTACCTTAGAGGGCCTGCCTTGGGGAAAAAGTACTCACCAAAGGGAACAACTCAACCAGTAACACTCTAAAGCCAAGAGTATTTCCAGCTGGGATATAAATGTGGGTATTGGAATAAATGCCAATATCACACGGTTGACTCTGACGAGAAGGGAAACAATTGTCTCTCGCCACACTGGGTCAACTCCTACGAATGGAAAGTCTGAACGAAAACCCTTTTTTAGAATTTTCCAAAATCCTTGATCTATTTGTTGGTGCAAGAAGGGTCATTTTGAAGCTTCCCCACACTTTTACGATCTTTAGTGGAAATGGAAAGCATGCCATGGGAGTGTCATGGGTGTTGATGCTTGGCTGCCCTATATAAGTGAGTGTCGTGGAGGGTAGCCAGTGGGGTCAAGCATCTAATCATTCGCTAAAGATAAGCGTAGATAGACTTGTCCAAGTGAGGACTCAACAAATATTGTCTTTCATATCCATAGGTTTGTGCTTATTCTTGGATACAAACCACTTTCCTTGTTTGAAAACATCTTGGAAACAAACACTTAACATCATCATCAAAATTTCAAACCCTTTAGGAGGTAAATACAATTGACCCAATTCATGTGTTATTGCTTTCCCTTGGGATTTGCATCCTTAGAGGTTTCTAAACACTTGAATCTACATCTTGATTTTTCTACTAAAGTTAAACAATAGGTAACCCTTGTCTTAAATTCATCAAATTTCCACATAACATGCTTTGTGGGATTCGAAGAAATTGAGACATTGGACATCTAGTTTCAAAACCTAAATAAGTGTTTGTGGTAAAACAAAGTCACTAAGAAAAGATAACAAAATTGGCTCTCACATGTGTTAATTCCTCATGATTTCCAAGAAGGTCAAAATCCCGAAATAAAAGACCTTGAGCCAAAGTTCAAAATTTAAGAGACACACTCGAAAAGTCATCAAGAAATAAATTAGGAAGTGCAATCAAAAGCAACATATCAAAATAATCAAAAAATTCACAAGATTCTATAGACTCATTCCTTTAAACAATTCAGAAATGTATGCTCAATTTGAACCACTTCTTAGTTATATAGGTCCTTAGAAGTATCATATGTTCTTCCATATCAAGGTCTATTAAACAAAGCATATTTTTAGGTACATCATAGGATCAAAATCAAACCCTCATCCGTCTTTGAACATCGAAACCAAAATCATGTCATCATCAACTCTTTGAAAATCTTTGAAAAATCCTTCATATGAAAATTTTAGGAAAATCATTTGAAGTCAATACAAAATCACCTTGTTTCATTGAATGTGTGTAGATGCATTCTTCTCCAAATATTTGATCAAATTATCAAAAATTGTGAACAAATTTATCCCTTGATAAACATCCAACCTCTTGGGATTTAGGAGTTCATTATCAAAATCATCTTGTTTGGATAGGAGTGTTCAGATGAATCCTTCTTCTCACACCTAGAAAAATTAGCATCTTGTGAAATTATTTAACTCTAGGACAACATACAAACCTCATAGAGTTCATGAGTTCACCAAAATCCAAATCCAAAAAAATTCAATCCTAAATCAAGTCCTAAAGTTTAACATACCCTTCAAGATTTTCTCAAGATTTCCAATCATCTATCAAACGTCCATCTTACATCCATATCATTACCACTCTTTGATCATTAAATCATCCTAAAAATTTCTCTTATGTACTTAAAGATAGATCAATCTAGAGAATTAGATATTCATCTCCTATATTCTTCAAAATTGATCCTTGTTTTATCTTGCAGACTAGATCTCAACACAAGAGGAACATGGAAGCCAACAAAGAAACACCCACTTCAAGTGACCTAAGTCAAAAAAACTCTGAAATGAATCCAGTTGAATCAAGCAATCCATTGACTAACTTTATCTCATCATCACAAAATCCACAAGAGGAAAACCAAGAAGAAGATATTACCTTTGGGATGTCACACGAGGAAATCACCAAAATGATCCAAAATCCAAAGAACCGTAAGATCATCAATATCATGATGAGACTCAACCCTTCGCTATACATGCTCGAACTAGCAAAACAAGGAGCTAAACTACCTTCTTATTTCGACGTGAGCTCTATAGTGGAACCATCTTTAGACGTCATGCCTCCAATTTCATCCACACTCCCCATCTCATCTACACCCCCATCCCAAAGCATCACTCAAAACATCCTACAAATCACAACATCTATCACTCTGACTCAACCTATAGTTAATAAGGTAAGTGAATTTCTTAATGCCATTCAAAGACACCCCCTTTTCAATAATCAAGACTTGGATGCAAACACCATTTTGGAGCAAAACATACCCCAAAATCTGTTACACAAGTATACCCCTCTCACCTTTCATGATCCAAATGACCCATCATCATCATCATTTCGCACAACACCCCAAACCTCTCTCCCCATAACTTCACAAGGAGAGGGCGATATATTCAGACCAGGGGGTATTTTTGACACTATTCCATTTCATCAAGAGATCACATCTCTTACATTTTCACCATTCCCACCATTACCACCATCATCCACACCACTACTTGTCTTAGGGATTCCACCTCTACCAAATATCAATCAAAACATCATGCCAAAGGCTCAAAACTTGTCATCGACATCGCAACAACAAATGGCAACTACACAAGCTATCACAACATCATCAACCCCCCTGACATCTCAAAGCATGGTCTCTCAAGGACCAACCACATCGAACTCACCATCCACCACTCAAAATCCAAACACAAGAGCACCTCTCACCACCACCACAAGCACCATTCCAAATCCACCACCACCTCCACCACCACCAAGCTCCAATACATCAAATCAATATAACATTGCATTGCAAGCAGCTCAGCAAGTTGCTTATCAAAAGGAATTCCTACAAGTACAAAAACAAAAAGTTACACAACCAGCTGCTCAACAAGCCACACAACTAGCTATTTAGCAAGCTCAAACATACCAAGAGGCATTACAAGTACAAAAGGATGCTCAAGCTCAAATATTCTTGCAACAACAAGTGGCACAAGCACAAACCCAGGCACAAGCACAAGCTCAAGCTCAAGCTCAAGCTTAGGCGCACACCCAATATCAAGCACAACAAGCATAGGCACAAGCACAATATCTTGCACAAAAAAAAGCAAAAAAACTACAACCATATCAGAAAGTGATAAAACAATATGAATAATAGAGAGAAGTAGCCCAATTAGTAGCCCAACAATAGGCTTAGCAACAGGAAATTCTAGCATAGTCACAACAAGCATTGTTTATACAACAAGTGCAAGCATATATGGCTCAACAAAATGTGAAACAAATTCCAAACAATACATCAACCAATCCACCCATCGCACCCACCAGCGAACCACCTCAGAACACTTTCATCCCACTGCCTGATCCGCAAAATGATGTAACAACACAGATCAGGTTGCTCTTGCAACAAGTGCTTTATCTTGAATCAGGGCAAACCACAAAAATATCTAGTAACTTGTGTCCTTATCCATTCAACAAAATCCTTTTTATGAAATCATTCCCAAAGGGATTTGAGATCCCCAAATTCGATAAGTATTGTGGGACAGGAAATCCTAAAGATCACATTAGGGAATTATAGGTTCATTACATGGAAGTCGCATATGATGATACCTATCTGATGTAGCTATTTCCTAGGAGTCTGGCTGGCCACACCATGGAATGGTTCTCTCGCCTACCTATAGGCATCAAGACATTCCAAGAAATCATAGATGCATTCATCAAAAACTACGCATGCAATATTGCCATGGATGTCAATCTAGAGGAACTCTCAGCTTTGAAACAAGGTAAGAATGAATCATTTGCTTCATTCCTACAACGATGGTGATCCAAGGCCAATCGCATAAAATGGGCCATGCCTGAGGAACAACAAGTGTGCACTATCATATCCAACCTTGACAACCTCTTGGCATTCAATCTCAAGGTCCAATGGATCACCATATATGACTAGTTGATTTCCAAGGTGCTCAGCATCGAATGATCCCGTATGACACAACTTGGAGAATCAACTTCATATCTTGAACAATAGAACAATCACCCACCCACCAATTACAATGAAAAACCTCGCATGTGGGAAAGAAATTTTTTTTACCAACGATGGTGTGGTCGATGCAAAAGTTGTTATTAGTGCCCCTCGACAAAACACACCCACACCACAAATCCAAAAACATAATCAAAATAATCATCATGTGAACACAACAACACAACAACTAAGCAATCAAGTGATCAATAACGCCAATGGCCAAAGAGGACTACCCCAGGGAAACAAGAACTTCACCAAATAGAAATACACTGCTCTTAGGGAACTACTTGAAGTCATCATGAAGAAATTACTCAACAAAAACCTCATCAAAATTCCCACCTATTAGAACTACCAAGAACAAGATGTTAAACCTCCTTGGTACAATGAAAATCAGCTCTGCGAATTCCACAAAATCAAAGGGCACACCACTAACAATTGCATGAGGTTAAAGAACATAGTCCAAGATCTCATTGATCAAAGAATTATAAATGTGGAACAGCAAATAGGAAACCGAAACCTCAAAATATACATGAATCCGATGACTATCCATAACAAGAAAGGGGACAATAACACTGAAAAGGGGAAAGGCACCTTGAAAAATGTGAATCATGTGTATGAAACTATCGTCACCTCCCTAAATGAATACTGCATAGTAATCACTATCAAAGGAGCTCAAGCCGATTAAGGAGTCACCACAAGAGGCCAAAAAGTTACTATCACAGGATCATCTCAACCAAAAATAACTTTCATGTCCAATTCAAGATTCATTCCCAATGGTTACAATGTCCTTGATCAGCTAAAAAGAATTCCAACAAAAATCTCCATTATGGAATTATTAAAAATCTCATCCACCCACAAGAAAATCCTTGAGGAAGCATTGGCTTCATCCACCATCCCCATAGATTTTGATGTGGAACAATTCCAAGCTATGGTTGAAAACATCATCACTCCAAACCTCACATTTTCTGACCAAGATTTTCCCACTCAACCATCTCATAACTATGCACTCCATTTAGAGGTCTTAGTTCAAAAAAGTAAAGTCAAGTGATTCTTGGTGGATGGAGGTGCAAGATTGAATATGTGTTCCCTCAAGCTCATTAAGCAGTTAAAAATCTCAGAGGATTCCATCGACAAAGGAAAAGGTAATACAATAAGAGCATATGATGATCAGGAAAGAGTGTCCCAAGGCACAATTAGAATCCCTATTCAAGTAGGGCTAGGTATCATGGAAACCACTTGTCAGGTCCTGGACCTTGACTTGCCTTATAACATTCTCCTAGGACGTCCATGGATCCATGCAATGCAAGCGGTAGCATCAACTTTCCATCAATGTGTCAAATTCACATATGAAGGACAAGAGGTCACCATCCATGGAGATCTTGAATCATTCTCCTATTTCAAGAGCCTTGAGGCAAAATACTACAAAATACCTCAAGTACTTAAAAAATGATGAAGGCCCATCAACACTATACATCGACCCAGCCACTCTCACTTCCACTTCTATGACAGAGACACCTACCATTCCCGCCATTCCCACCATCTCTGATATTAAGGTCATCATCTAGGATAATGGTTGTGGAAACTACATGATTCCCAAAAATGATTTTGTTGTAGGAGAGTTACCACAATCTCCCAGATCATGAGGATGTTTGCAAGCAAATGAAGCCTCCACATCTCAAACATCCCCAGAAGAATATCCCAACTTTAGAAGTTGGGGAGATCTCAGTCAAGAAGTCATAGAGGAGGAACCATCTTATCTCCTATACAAAGATGATAGACTAACAACCAATCTACCAATGAATGACATAAGCAAAGGTTTGCAAATTATGCTTGCAATGGGTTATGATAGAAACCAGAGGCTTGGGAAAAATGGCAATGGGCTTATAATACCTATCATTCCAGAGACACGAATGAGAAATATTGGCCTCAAATGTACCCCTCTGAGTATAAACATACGTGGTTGAAGTCCTCTAGTTAGAAAGGTCAATAATCCTCCTCAACTATCCATATTTGAACTTTGCTTACCTGTATCTATAGGTCGTGTCTTAGACAACTTCACATTTGACATAACTGACATTTGTAGTAGTAGTGATGACAAGGATCCCATTACCAACCTACCTAGGCTCTTCGAGGATACCACCCTTCTCATCATTAGCACCATATCCTTTGAGTTAGACCATCCACCTAGTTTACCCCCAACTCATTGATTATGACCAATGAAGACCACCAATTCTTGACACATTTGAAAATGATGAGGCACTCTCAGAATTCATGGGACTACGGGATAATATTCCGTGTGGGGATCACAAAGTAGGGTTTATCATTGAGCTAGATACATAGGCTTATTATGAGGAAACAATTGAATCCCTCAGTCACAAAAGTGAGAAATTCAGAATAATATCTAAGTCCTTGAGTGAAAACCACACTATGGCACTCTCCGACATGAAAAAAGTATAAAGAGAGGATGCATCCAACGGTGAAAACCTCTCTGAGGCAGCTAAGGATGGGGGATTTAATATTCCTTTTAGAGCTCTTCATTAAGAAAAATCAGTAGTTCTAGCAGAAAAGTGCAATCCAGTTAATCTAGGAACAAAGGAGACCCCGCACATCACATTCTATGCAGAATCATTACTGTCAGAAGAACAAGAGCTCCTAGAAGCCTTCATAAGAGAGATACATGTAAAATTTGCATGGAGCTATGTTGACATGCCAGGGCTCAACCCCGAAATTGTAGTTCATAACCTAGCAATATACTCTGAAGCAAATCTCGTTAAACAAAAGCTCAGGAAAATGCACCCTCAGATCACCTTGCTAGTCAAAATGGAACTAAAGAAGCTATTGGATGTAGGATTCATTCAACCAATAGACTATCCAAAATGGGTGTCAAACCTCTTTCTTGTCTTAAAACCTGATGGGGGCATCAGAATCTGCACAGATTTTAGGGACTTAAACAAAGCATGTCCAAAAGATGATTTCCTGTTGCCCAACATTGACATGATCATAGACATGACAGCGGGACATGAAATGCTTTCCTTGATGGAAGGTTTCTTAGGATACAACCAGATAATGATTGGTAAAGAAGACGAACACAAAATGGCCTTGACTTGTCCATGGGGGACTTATGTCTAGAATATGATGCCATTCGGCTTGAAGAATGCAGGAGCAACATACCAAAGGGTCATTACATTAATCTTCCATGACATGATCCATAAAACTATCGAAGATTATGTTGATGACATACTAGCCAAATCCAAAAAGAGGAAGGATCACATAGCAACCTTAAGTTCCATTTTTGACAGGCTGGAGGAATACAAGGTCCGATTAAATCTAAAGAAGTGTGTCTTCAGCATACAATCTTGAGAAAGTTGCTAGGATGCATAGTGTCAATGAGAGGTATTGAGGTAGATCCAAAAAAAGTAAAAGCAATCCTCGAGATGGAGGTGCCCAAAACATTGAAACAATTGAGAGGTGTCCAAGGTAGGCTTCAGTCCATCTGAAGGTTCACAACACAACTGGTAGATAAACAAAATCCATAATCTCACCTACTTCACAAGGGAGTAGTGTACAAGTTGAATAACAAGTGTGAAGAAGCATTCAATAAGATCAAAGAATATCTGCTTACACCACCAGTCCTAATGCCACCAATCCCAAGAAAGCAATTAATTCTCTATGTTTCAACAACAACAACATCCCTTGGAGCTCTTCTAGCTCAACATGATGAAAGTGGAATAGAAAGGTCCATCTATTATATCAATAGAACAATGGTTGGGCAAGAGTTAAATTACTCATTGATTGAAAAAGCATGTTTAGCAGTAGTGTTTGCATCAAAAAAATTTAGACATTACATGTTGGCACACAAAATCAAACTCATTGCTAAAATTGACCCTCTTAAGTACTTACTATCAAAAGCAATGCTCACTACAAGGATGGATAAATGAGTCATGATATTATCAAAGTATGAAATTGAATATGTGGAGCAAAAAACAATCAAAGGCCAAGTCATCGTAGATCAGCTTGTAGAAGCACCAACCTATTCAGAAAATCCTCTCATCTCAGAGTTTCCAAATGAATCCATCTTTAATATCAACATAGCTGACCACTGGAAACTTTACTTTGATATACACGCAACATGGATTAGAAGCCGGTGTCTTCTTTATCACCCCACAAGGAGACTACATACCAAGGTCCTATAAATTGGCATTCCCCTGCACCAATAATGTTGCAGAATATAAGGCTTTAACCATAGGTCTCAGAATAGCAGTGTAGTGGCACATCATGGCCCTCAGAGTATACAAAGACTCTCAGTTGATAATAACCCAAGTGAATGATGAGTACTAGACTAAAGATGATAAGCTCACTCCATACAAGAAACTAGTGGAGACTCTCAAGGAATCCTTTATCGAGAGCACATTTGAGCAAATTCCCATAGCAAACAATAGAGCAGTAGATGCCATGGAAATGATTGGATCCCTACTAGATATTCCTCGCAACATTCTAAAACATGAATTCTTGGTAGAGCAGCTTCTCATGCCCACATTTGAGGTACCAAAATCAGAATTTGTGTGTGAAATCATTGGTCCTAGTGATCCCTAGTACCATGACATTTATACCTACTTGCGAATAGGTGCCATACTTGTTGACTTACCCTCAACCTTAAAATGAACCTTTGTCAAAAAGGAATCCCAATTCGTCATCCTAGGAGATACCCTGTATCATAGGAGCATAGAAGGAACCTTATTACACTATTTAAATGATGAGGAGGCATTGACTGCTTTAACTAAAGTACATAATGGTATTTATGGTTCACACTCGAGTGGAATGACCCTAGCCAATAAGTTATTGAGGATGGGGTATTATTGGCCCACAATGGAAAGAGAGGCACATGACTACGTCAGAAGGTGTCTACAATGTCAACAACATGGGGACCTCATCCATGCTCCAGCTCAAGAATTTCATCCCATCATCACACCATGGCCCTTTTCATAGTGGGGACTCGATCTCATTGGAAAAATCATTCCCACTTCATCTAATTGCCACAAGTTCATCATAACCGCCACTGAGTACTTTACTAAGTGGGTGGAAGCCATGCCCATGATATATATAAATGAGAAGCAAATATCAAAGTTCATCCTAAACTATCTCATTTGCCACTATGGTGTCCCACAAGCCATTATCTCAGATAATGGGGCACCATTTAAGAATCAGGATGTCCACAAATTATGTGAAATTCAAAATCCAACATCACTTCTCCACCCCATACTATCCCCAAGGAAATGGCCAAGCAGAAGTCACAAATAAAACCATTTTAAAGATCCTCAAGAAAACAATTAATGACGTAGGTCGTGACTGGCATCTATAGCTCAATCTCACCCTTTGGGCCTAGTGAACTAGTATTTGCACACCCACCGATGCCACCCCTTTCTCTCTGGTCTATAGATAAGAAGCAGTACTCCCTATTGAGATCAAGCTCCTGTCACTAAGAATATCATTGCAAAACCTCATCACAGATGAAGAGTATTGAGAATCAAGACTAAATGAGTTGGAGCTACTGGATGAGCGGTTTATAGATGCTTTAAATCATTTTCAATTCTATTAGAATAGACTCAAGAGGAGCTATAACAAGAAAATCATAAGCAGGACTTTCCAAGTCGGAGAATTGGTACTAAAGGAAAATTAGAAGAATGTCCCAAATCCAAACAGTAAAGGAAAATTTGAACCCAACTAGTTGGGACCATTTGTTATCACAACAAGCTATAAGTCAAGGGCATATTAGTTATCAACACCCGAAGGGAAAATTCTTCAAGATCCCATGAATAGTTCTCATCTCAAAAAAAATTATGCCTAATCTTTCAAGGTATAGAACTAGAAAATCCAAAAAAAAAAAACCAGAAAATGTCCTGAAAAAATGGTTACTTTGGTGAAAACCCAGCAAACAGGCATCTTAGTGACAACAAAAGAAATAAAAAATAAAGCAAAAAATCCAAAAAAAAATAGAAAAAGGATTAAAAATAGTAAAGAGAAAAATCATCCTCTGGTGAAAACCACTTTGGTGGCACTTTGGACAAGTACCTTGGTGAGAACCTAGCAAACATGTGCCTTATGTAAATAATCACCTTCCATCCACCAGGATCTCTATGGCTTGTTTTGCATCATCTATCCATTATGTTTTCATCATCCATCACATTCAAATCTCCATCCATCACTCATCCACCCGCATCCGCACCATAGCTTGGTCTTGTGTTCATATTCATAATCCCTCCTTATACTACTCAACCCATCCTCAAGGTCAGTTTGTCCTGCCTTTATCAGAGTAGTCTATGGCATCATGCTGGGGGCATGTTCTCATCGGATCGGATTCATGTATATTCTTGAAATCGTAAAATCGCAGGAAATCCAAAAAAATCAGAAAATCAGAAAAATCCAAAAACATAAAAAGTTCACCAAAATCTCAAAACATTCAAAACATATCAAAATCCAAAAAATAGGTCAAAAATTTAGTCAAAAAGTCAAAAAATATTCGTCTTGTCAAACTACGAGTCTCTAAGCCTTGAACGTAGGAAAGGTTGATCTTTGATCATCCCCCAAGACATTTAGGTTAATCCTTAAGGAGTCTGTCATAAAAAAATGACATCTCATCATATATATCGTCATCTGTAAATCGGTCAAGTCATCAATCGAACTACTGGTCTCTGAGCCTTGAACGTAGGCAAGGTTGATCTTTGATCATCCCATGATACACTTAGGTCAGTCCTTTACGAGTCCGTCATCACAAACTGACATCTCATCATGTATATCATCATCTATAAATCAATCAAGTCATTAGTCGAACTACATGGTATCTATGTGTATAATGTAGGCAAGGCTAATATGTTGATCAGCCCCCCAGGCCCCTAGGATAGGTCCTTAGGTTAGTCTCTTGGTCAAAATCTTGGAAAACCCCAAAACATTGGAAAATCGAAAATCAAAACATTTTAAAATCCTGAAAAAATACCAAAAATAGCTTCAAAACATTCCACAAACTCCAAAAACATCCAAATATTTGAAAAAGCTCATCTATCTCATCTCGCTTTCACTGGAAATAACATCACTCATAATAAACAATCGTCATCCTCAACCGTTGGTGAAACAATTAGAAACAAGTTTAGCAGGCAAAAAGTAAAAACTCAAAACATCAAATCTCAGGTTTAGGTCAGTACACAAATAAGTTGGTCAACTTTTTGTATCAATAGCTTATCAATCTTAAATCAACCTCATCATTATCTGATAAAATCATGTCCTAGGATGAATCCTTCCTGCAATGGGCACTCTTTTATCAGACCAAGCACTTTGAATAAACAAAATGACATTCCACCATCCACTAATATGTCCTAGGATATATCATTCCAACAATGGACATCATCTATTGGCAATAAGTTTCGGGCCTTATCCTTCAAAAACATAGTTTCCTTTGGCTAGTGGTATGAAGAACATCAGCTTGTTTGTTTACTTTATCTTTGTCTTTTGACTTATTTTATTGCACTCATTCCAAGGACCTCTCGATCATATCCGAATAGAGGATTTAGAGAAATAGGAATGGGGCAATGATCATTATCTTTTTTCTTATGTGCTTGTTGGATATTCTTGTAAAATAACCTTGGTGAATACTTGCTTTAATTAGGTGTGTACGAAGGGTGCTTTAGATATTTTTTGTACCACATAAGAAGGTCTTCCTTCCTATTTTTTGGTCCAAGATGTTTGAAGTACCTAAAATGCACCCTAGTGCAGTTTTTGTATGTCAAGTGTGAACAAGAATACTCCTATCTATGTTGTTGAGTCAAAGTCCATCACACTAGGTACAACGTCATCTTGGTTCTCTATACCTTGATGCATCATACCACGTGTGTTATCAAACATAAGGAAATTGGCCCTTTGAAAATCCTAACTCCTCGGCAAGTAGTCATCATCATTTGCATATTATCATCTTATGTCTTGTTGAAATGTCTTCTCTTCTTTCATCCCTTCTTGCTCTTCATGATAACAAGGTACTATGATAGTTAATCATCATCATCATCATCAATCCCACTTCTGTAAATCATTAGCATAACATATCATATAGGAAACATATGCAAATTTTCATCTCCATCATCATGTAAATATGTTATTACAAGCATTTTTCATAAATAAGCACATTTATAAATCATCACATTACATCCATTTTTGCCATTACATTGCATTCATCACATAAACCATGACAAAACATTCATTTGCATGAAACATTTCATATTACCATCTACTACATAATCAAACATAATAGGTACACAAGCATTATAGATAATCCATTGCATTATAAGCATACATATTCACATCACATAAACATAATAAAGTCATCTCTCACATTACATTAATTTTGCATAAAGCATCATCATACCACTTTGAATTAACATATCATTTCATATGTTACATCACATCACAATAAATGCATCACATACATCTCACAATTATTTAGCATGCTTAGGATAATAATATTTGTTATTCTCAACATCTTAAAAACATCTCATTTACATCATCAAGGCATATCATATAAAGCAAGACCATTGCATTCACATTACATCATACGCAATCATAAAAACATACATATCATCCATCTAATAATTAACCACATCGCAATCATCTTTACATTTCATTTTATAAATCATTCCATACCATTATAAATATTCAAAGAATAATAGGAACATAAAAATCCATTACATTAAAAGTGTACATCCATTCATAATCATTTTATAAAAGCATCATGATTCACATATCATTTTACGTATACACCATAAATCACCTCCATATCATTTTGTGTATTACATCATCCATTTCATATCACATATCATATCATTTGCATCAACATACATAAATTATCATATGGATTACATCATCATCAAAATGTACATCATCATCCATCCATACCACATATCATATAAATCCATTTGCATATCATGTATTAACAACATAATATAGCTCTATTAATAATGCATACATTATTAGAAAGAAATGCATCCATATATACATCGCATATCACCATAACATTATTGTATAGCATATAGAAATAGAACCATCCATAAATGCATAAAAATAAACATGCTACATGGCATATGACGTCAATATCATCATTTCATATATATATCATCAAAAAACTGCCATAGTACAAAAAATCATAAATCGGGATCACTGTACATGTGTGTATGCATACAAAAGGCCCAACGGGCTATCAAAAAGGATCCCATAAGGAATAGGAATATAGGTATAATCATATGAATCAAAGAGGACCAATCTAACCCTAGTACTCGCTGCCCTCGACTCTATCACCATGACCCTCTGGTGGTCTAAAGCTGGTCTGCTATGAATAATCAGGAACTTGGGATGCTCTCGATACAACTTGGTGGTAATGCAATCGGTAGTATTTTGCCTCCTAGACAACCTCTCTATAAGCTCTAAGTGACACTATGTTGTAGGAGGATGAGGTAACCATACTCTCCAACTGCTTTCTATGACCTACCTCTGTAATATGGCCCGGTCTCTCTCAGCCTTGGCCTGATCCCTCTCTATTGTCAAAATCTAAACCTGAGCCTGTGCCTGTGCAATCTGTGCATCTCGAGGATCTAGCTGTACTATTGGTTGTGCTAGTGGGGGCTACGCATGAGCCTGACCCTCACCCTCAACTTGTGGTTGTGCCTCTACCTAATCCCACTGCCCACCTGGCCCCTAGTCCTTATCCTGCATATGAACATCTGCCTAGACCGGCTGAACTGGAGCCCTGACCAGCTGATCCTTCCACTCACCATCTCTCCATTGTCATCCTCCCCCTTTTCCCCTCAATTTCCATCAAGTGGAGGGTGTGCCTAGAACTGTCAATCATAGAGGTGGTAAGAACCACTTCCTGTATGCCTGAGTGATGCCTAGATTTGTAGGTCCCTGATCATAAATCCACGGTTGGGCCACCAACTATCTAAAGCTACCTACTGCCTCAAGGAAGCAGGAATATATCACCCCCAAGCACCCTACAATATTGTATGGGAAAATATGGCCACATAGTCATCATCTAGGTGGTCCTGTGCTTCAACAAACTGACGCTGAACATGCCCGGGCAGGTATCTCTCCACCACCGTATGCTCCCGCCCCTGCATAAAGTAGTCTTGATGGGAAAAGAAGATCTATTGGGAATCGTCCGCCCATCCAAGGTGACCAAGATATGGGCACCATGTAAAAACCTACATCTCATCTAGGACCCTCCCCTAGTGAGGAATCCCATGCTCACCCGTGTATGTAAAATACACACCACGTACGTAGCGCTATACTAGGGGATCATCAGGCCCCATCGACACTAGAACGACTTGTGGCCAAAGAACAACAATGTGCTCCCACACCCACATGTGAAGAAGCATGACACCAACTTTGAGTGCTTTGTCGTCAAGGTAGACATACTCATGCAAATCCCTATAGAGGGAGGCTAGAAGAACTTGCACCCAAGCAAAAAGAACTGGTCTATCATGCATCACCATCCACTCCCAGTAGAGTCCCCAACTAGGACTGAAATACCAACCTCATCAATTTGGGGCAACGACACCTGAAATAATCGTTGCAACTACCAAGTAGAAGGGTGAGGTCAACACCCTATGACACTCGAGCTCTATCTCCCACCCTCACAATAATAACGTCCTCTATAGCAAGGACTGTGTGACAGGCATCCCGTCTGGCATCCATATCATATATAACTTGTTGAGCATGAATCAACAATCGAAGGATGCGCCACATGTCCTCCAAGGTGATGGTGGCATCACCAGTAGGAAGGTGGAAGGACAAGGTCTCACTATGCCATCTCTCGACAAGCACTCACATCATCCGAAGTTGCAAACGCACGGGTGCTGCGTATGCAATGTACCACAATCCCATGTCTTGCAGCTGATCCTACTTCGTGTCGCTCATATCTCATAGGTAACCAAAAATCTCTCGTGATCTCTGCTCCCGAGAATAGAGCTCCCACATCACGTCTTGCAATAGGAAAGATCACCATGTTAAAACTTTTTGAGAAATTTTATTCTAAATGTTGAAAAAGCCAACCCAACATCGCTATCTGTGAAGGCGTCATAGTTTGAATTTCAAACTGGGAGGCTGGGACTACCAAAGCCTCAAAATGCATAATCGCAGTGCACTTTTCTAAAAGTGGTGCAGTTTGGCAGAGTCCTAGTTTAAAAGTTCACCGCTGCGTTGAAGTTTGGAATGACCCCGCTAGGGGTAGCACATGTGTCAGAGTTTGAAGTTTGGTCCCAAAATCTAAACTCCACCATCGTGGTGCACTTTAATGATGGTGGGTCAGTTTGACCCACTAAGCAGTGCAGTTTGAAACTTGATCGATGCTATATAGTGCCGCTACAAGGAAACTATGTTTAAAAGCATTAAATAAGCAAAAAAAATGAAAAACAAAGCTCAAGGATCACTTATCGGTACCCCAATTCCAGGAGGTCACTGGTATGTCTGGACTTGTTCGGAAATATGCATCAGGAGCTATCATTGTGCCATCTCATCAGGGTGTCAAGGCTCAAAATCTCAAAATTGCTAAAGGGTTGTGAGTGAAAATTAATTGAAAGTGACCCCTCGAAGCCTTTTTAAGCCTGAAAATTAGGGTTTTTCACCCTGTTTGTCTATCTTGCTAAGGTATTGAGCTCTTAAACTTGTGTTTGTCTAGTTGAGGCATGTTGTACATCGTTTTATTGTGTTTAGACACATTTTTGGCCTCTTGGAGCCTTTCTAGACATTTCAGGCACCTTGTCCTCTCTTTATCATGAGATCACCCAAAAATCAAAATTTTCATCCAATCTCTCAAGGAGGTAGTATATTGGCATGATTTCTCTCACCAGGGCAGCAGTGGGGAAAATTTTTAAAAAATAAAAAAAATTATTGCTTTTGATTGAGACTGTTTATTCTTTGAATCAACAAAACAAGTACATTGCTTCAAAGAGCAACAAAATGTAGACGAGTAAAATGTACTGATTGACATTGGACATCTGATCCTGACCACTAACATCGCTTCATCCTAAATCATCCTTTGGTCTAACCATTTAATCAAATGCCTTTATTTGATTAAATTCATTAATATTCCTCTCTTAATTAAATAAATCAGTTATCTAATTAAGTCATCCAATCTCGATAATTAAATTAACCAGTATGATCTAATTATCCCTATTTAATTACATAATTAATTTTATTTGATTAAATCTCTAAAGTCTATCTATTAAATTAAATAAATTAAAACCTTATTTAATTTAATCTAACATCATCTCTTTTAATTAAATAAATCAAAAGTCCTTATTTAATTAATCCTTTATCATATTCTTCTCATATTTGATTTTAATCAATCCATAAATTTAAGTCAAATAGGTCACATCATTTGATCCCTTCATTAAATTAATTAACCTTGATTAATTTAATCTCTTCTCATATCCCATCCTCCATCTTTTGCCACTTGCACATGAAAATAGAGTTACTTGATTTATTAAATCTCTATTTTCTTCAACAAGGCATCTTTTAAGGAATATTCCTCAAATTTGAATTCAAAATCCAAGTGGACTTTGTACTTCCAACAAGGTATTTACTCCACCTACAAAGTCCTTTTTGCTT
Organism: Sequoia sempervirens; assembly: GCA_007258455.2. Classification (NCBI taxonomy): domain Eukaryota; kingdom Viridiplantae; phylum Streptophyta; class Pinopsida; order Cupressales; family Cupressaceae; genus Sequoia; species Sequoia sempervirens. The sequence goes on from VDFB02105785.1 coordinate 506,309,041, forward strand.
GAGCCAAGTGGCATTCAATGCATCTTCCTTCCCTCTTACATGTCATTTCAACAATTTCAAAATTAAAGTATATGCATTTATTGACACATTTTCAAAACTTGCACATTCCTCAACCATTCACATGTTGACAAGTGGCACTTTGCCATTGGTTGATTCTTAGTCCCACATTGCTCTATTTTGGACATGCTTTCAACTTGTCAATCCATAAATAGAGGGCTCATCCTTCATAGTGATCATCCACAATTTGAGTAAACTTACTATGCTCAAATATTTAGCAATCTTCATCCATACTATTGAATTTGTAGCTAGGTTATGTAGGTTTTTATCTTGGAACATTCATCACTCTTCATCAAAGTGGATCAACTTTCATCATCAATTCACCATTGTATCATTGGAGTTGGGAAAGGGCCAATTTTCACATCAAATTTGCACCAATTCTCTCAAGAGATTCAAAATTTACTTCGCTTTAGAATAGGATTTGATATGTTTTAAGTTTGGTTGTGATTCTCCATTTCATTTCCTTTCTCTCTTGCAATTTAAATGAATTTCTTGAGGAATCTATGTTCTAGCTTGCATTTGATCTATTTTTTTGTTTGTTTCTTGTGTCATTGCAGGTTTGGAATCTAGGTTCACACACTAATAAGCTACATCATGAAAATGATAGTATGTCACATGTGATCCAACTTAAGGTATGTCATCCACATCCCAAGCTTGCTCTTAGATGTACACGAAAGGTGCTCAACTAGCCAAAAAAGACAATGAAAAGTGACATACAGGGAAAAGGGTATCTAACCCCTTGCCCCCACTTAGTGCAGGACAAGTGTGAGTCGAATAGGATGGAAGTAAGTATTAGTTATAGGAATAAGGTGCTTCAACAAAAGGAAGAGCACCACACTCTTGAAGATGTTGAATTTTGTTACTTAAAGCCTTACATTTGTTAGTGGCATGACCATGAATTCTATGATATGCACAAAATTAAGCCTTGTAATAAAATTTCTTTCCTATTCTTGGAGGAAGGGATATCAAGTTATCTTGGAGGAGTCCAAAAAAGATACCTTCTTAATCAATGATAGAATTTGTTCCTTTATTTTGCAAAAAAGATATCTCTTGCTTAGTATAAGATGTCATGCCTATGCAAGACAATTTAGATTGTGAGACTTTTTTCTCTCCTTTATAGGAGGGTGTAAAATCTAACAAAATCAAATCATTAGTGTTTTGCAAGACGACATTGAAATTAAACGAAGATGTCTTTGTTTGCAAAGGATAACAACCAAGACCACTAGTGTCAGTGAATTTAGGGTGCACTACCATTAAGGTCAACTTAGAGGAATCTTTTGTAAGAGTGGTGATATTGAGTGAAGGTTTGTTTATTTCTATCAAAGGATAATAACCAAGACCATGATTTGTTTCTTGCATGTTAGGCTCTATAAGGTTGCAGATATATTGTTCTCTAGCACCACATCCTTTTCTAATGTAGCCAAGTTGTTTCATAAGTTCATAACCATTTCCATAAAGCTTTTTCATTGCTTTTGGATCTAGTGTTTGTTCATAATCAACTTCTTCAAAGGTTGTTGTGTAATTTGTTGCGTTTTTTCCTAAATTGGTTGAGGTGGATGCTTTCAAAGGGTCTTCTGAATTTACCGCTTTTTCTTTTTCCTTTTTACAGTCTTTGTTTATTATCTTGTATTCTCCCATCATTGTTGGTGTGAAATCTAAGGAATTCCAATCATCTTCTAATAGCTTTGTGATTCCCTCAATATTTGTTTCTTTATCTTTTTGTTGCATGGGTTCAACTTGTGTAGTTGGTGTTAATGTTGCCAAAGTATTTTCTTTACCTTTTTCAAGTTGTAAAACACAATAAGGCTCATGATCAGCATTGAGTGTCTACACTTTTTTGTTGTAGATGTATTTCATTTTAAAGTGAAGAGTAAAAGGCACACCATTCATTACATGAATCCATGGCCTGCCTAGAAGGATATTATATGAAAGATCATGATGTATAATATGGATCAATGTTTCCAATATAGCTTTTCCAGTTATAATAGGTAAAGCGATCACACTAAAGTGATTTATTTCCTACATTATCAAATCCACTAATGGATAAAGAGGTAGGTTTAATTTTTGATTTATCCAAAATTCACAATATTCACATTCAAGGGCACCTTAGAGATCTCAACCCAATGAAGGATGTGGGGGATCTGAATATAAGGTATCCTTGGAGATAATTGAGAAAAGAAAGGGGTTCACCACCATGTGTAAACTTGGAAAACATGAAATGATAGAAAGCACATTGTGATATGCAAACTAATTGTAAATGACATAGAAATTACCATGAGAAAAAATAAAAAGCTACAAAACTTGAAACGTGCACTTGGAATCTTGATCGAGATGAGATGGAGTTATAAAATCCTAGAAAAGTTTATTTTTAAACCTGGCGGGACTCATTCACCATTCTGGGCAAATCAATCCTAGATCTAGAAAACTATACGGGAGCATGTTTTGGGCAAATGGGTATCCAAATCTGTAAAAATCTCTAAAAAAAACCTATAGTGGGACTCATTCACCACTAATGGTGAATGAGTCCAATTTAACTTTTTTGGAAATTCAAAGTTTGGATCTGCTCTTCTTTGTTTGCTCAATCTATTCCTCTAGGTGTTTGGATTTGAAACCTTGATTTTCGAGCCTATAAGTGACTTTTTGTGAGGATTTTGACCTTGCCAATAGGGAAATGACTCCAACAAGTTTGTAACCTATTCTTCAATCATCTCCAAGCCTTCAAAGCACCTAGATCTATAATCACACAAAGAAAGAGAGAAAATGTTAATTGTTAGGGGATATGGATTTTCCTTTATCAAATCCCTTTTAGGTAATTAATCCAAAATAATGAAATAAGATAATATAGCATTGAACATGAAATAATGCAATTAGAACCTTGCAATTATGTTGGATCCTGAAGTTCTACAACAATTGATGAAGAATCTTTCTCTTCAATGCCTTAGAATTGATCTTGAAAGCTATCACGATGACCTTGTGAAGACTTGAAATGCTTAACCCTTGAGTGCTTGACTTGACAACATGGATGGATGGAAGGAATAATGATTTGGAATGTTGTTTATATAGGAAATCCACTCACATTCCCATTAAGTTGATCCCAAGGCCTACCTAGGAGAAATTTGAATTAAAAACCCACTTTTTCCCATTCAAACCCTGAAAATAGCTCAAATCAGACTTATTCTCCATCCTGTGTGAATGAGTCCCACTTGGATGGGACTCATTCACCCAAAGTGGCGAATGGGTTCCATAGGGGCTATTTTTCCAGCTATGATGTTGAGGATTGCAGAATTTAATCTTTTATGTTGATTTAGTCAGGTTTTTTATTAAATTACACCTCAGGATGCACAATATGGGGTCATAGGGGCCTATTAATGATGATATAAATGTCATAAATTCAATAGGGTCCAAAATTCAATGTGGAAGTGTAAATAAATACACTTTACAACACTAAATTAAGGAATAATTGAGTGAATTTACCTTAGAAGGGCCCTAAATCACATGTGAATGTGTGAAACACATTATAACACTAGATTAGGTCCACCTAATTTACAAGCCCCTTAAGTTTAATGTGAAAGTGTGACTAAACACATTTTATAACATTACATTAGGGAAGGTTTAAGTTTATTTAGCTTAAAAAGGGTTCAAAACCTAATGTGGATGTACAAAACACTTCACAACACTAGACTAAGGCAACATTAAGTCCAATTTTTCATTGATTATTCTCAAATCAAGAAAGGAAAAGGAATAATTTTTCGGTGATCACAGACATCTCTCCATGATGTTTAAATCATTAATTATGTTTCATTTTAATCACTACTTATTAATTTTGTTCATTATTTACATTGATGTTTCCTTTGTAGTATTTTTGTCAACCTTAATTACATGGATTTTCTCCGTCAAGAGGTGTAAGTCCTAGGATAAAATTATATGTCACCTAAATATCTAAATAGGGAAGCATAGCTTGTATGAAAGACTCCCACATATCACACCTACTCATAAAAAATAAATTTACCCATACAAATTAAACTTAGGTTTAAAAATATATATAATGACCTAATATGTAAGAAAATAAAACCTATATCAACACCACTCTTATGTCTAGCTTAGATGGGAGAAAAAATGGGTCATAACAAATGTATAGCCATTTAAATACTCATGTGCAAATAATTTCCCCCATAAACAAGAAGCACCTCCCACCCCTTCCATCCCAAGAAAAGAGGGGGGTTCCCAAAAAGTAGAGAGAAAAGAGACATGATCATGTAGTCTCCTAAAAAGATTATTCTCCTAATCTCCTTATGAAATAAATACCTTCACATAGAAGAGAGAAAATGTAGATATAGATGGTGTCATAATGAGTGTTGAAGATCTCCCTTCACGTTAAAAAATGCATCTAGTTTTTAAAATAATGGAACCCCCTGCATCAAATAGGTTGAACTCACACTCTATAGATGGAATGAAGAGAGGAAACAAGATGATATTTGAAAAATTATCACATTTTTTTTATGTTGATGTTGAAATATGACTATCTAATTAGTGAACTTAGATACAACTATAAGATGTGTCATCAAGCTTGTATGAAGTGATGTGAGAAAACTATAGGGTTTCTAAGTAGTCTAATTACATCTAGAAAGAAAAATTATCTCGAAGAAGAGAGAACAATAAATGGGTACTAGAAATGGGGCCATTATAGCTACCCATATACAAAAATCCCCTCTCCCAAAGAATGAGAGAGAAACCCTCCCAAAGAGAGAGAACCCCATGGAAGAGAGAAAGAAAAGACAAAGAACTAGGAAGTCCCCAAATGTGTATCCTTTCACATTGAAAATAGATGGACGAGGTTGGATGTTGATGATGATCAACTTTTGTTGAACAATATTTCTTTTCTTATGAAAAGATAAGTCCATAAATGTATGCAAAAGGTCTTCTAATCCATAAAGAAATATGAAGGAAGAAAACATGATATTACAAACTTTACAACATGTTCGTCAGTCCTTATGTCAATGCTAAGTTGTCTCAATATCTAACTAGAAGTTGTAACCCTAATCATAGAAGGTGGTATCTCAAAGATAGAGAGAATGAAATAGAATACGTGTTAAAGAAGACAAAGATGTAGTTGAAGTTGTATCATCAAAGATAAATAATAGATCCTCAATAGTGTCTTTTATATTTGAAAGGCAGGACTCAATAAATGGACATGGGAGATCTACCAAGTAAGCACTTAATGAGATGTATCTAGAAAAAATGAATGATCCTATAGAGAAGAATCATTGGATACCTTCAAACAAGCAAGTTTGAACTCTATAAAAGCAACAAATGATACTTAAATCTAATTCAAATAGCACATATAATAATCAGATTTAATGAATGAAATTTGATAAAATCAAACTTAGTAAACAAAAAATATTAAAATTAAGGATCAATATAGATCATAATTACAAAAGAATTCTCAACTAAAAATAAAATTAAGTGATTTTGTGACTCAAGATGGAAAAAATCTGAGGTGATACCAACATATGAACAAATAAAACCAAGTCAAATATTAGAACACTATACTTTAGAGGGGTAATTTGAGTGCAAAAGAACAAGGAAAAATACAATATTGATAAATGATTTACAACATAATATGAGAAATACCCTTGCAATAATTGTACTGCCTAGATAAGTTTCAAATCTTATTCTGGTGTTGTCTTTTGCTGGGGCTCTTTGAATGGAAAATTCCAACGGGGATTTGATTGAAATAGCATCCAAGTGCCTTGTGACATCAAATTACAAATTGAAATAGCGTACACGTCTTTTCCACAAGTACTGACACGCAAATCGAAAGCCATGAAATGAAGATTTGATTTAAGACTGAACTTGATATATTTTAAATACCGATGCACCTGTCAATGAAATGAAGGATGAAGAGGACGTTCATATTTTTCTGACTATTCTTCTATTTTTCTGACGGTGCAATTGCTATTAACTAGTGTTTGCCCCTCCGCCCATATGGACTTGACATTTGTGATTTGAGCAGATGTGACAATGAATAGGTGACAGGGAGGAATCTTGCCCATCTTCCTCACTCGGCATGCAGTGCGGCGAACTTTCAAGTGTGAAGTGCCTTCTTACGGAGCATAGGAAGCCAATCCCAGCTTTTCAATTTGTGAAAATTTAATAATAATGATGTAAGGGACATTCCTTTTTCTTTTTCTTTTTTTTTTTGTTATTATGTGTTTGTTGTAATTGAAAACTTGATTTATTTGATCTTTGGGGGACGAAACACTAAATTTTTTGACACGTTAATGAATAGTAATGTGAGAAAAATAGAGAGGAAGCAACCCGAGTGGCAATTCGTATCTAGGGATGAGTTATTGAGCATTTATGATGAGATTTTGACTGTTGCACCCATTTTAGACAAGATTTTGTTTCATATTTTTTTATAGGATTTTTGATATAGAGAGGAATTATTATTATTATTATTATTTTATAGTCCACGAATACCAGGCAATCTATTTTTGGGTCTACAGACAGCTTACACTATATATGGGACTCCTCATACTCCCAAATTTGAGGGAGGCACCTAACTCGTGCTCCACAATATGAGGTGTACATACCTTACCCCCTACAGGATTTAAGGTAGAGGAAAGACAAATAGCAAGGGAAAAAAATATAGGGGATCCCAAATTTTGGACAAACATTCTGAAAGGAAGTAAATGAATGTACATTATTAGCATCTCGAGACAAATGAAATGAAATATCCTTAATTTTTTTTTTTTGGAATGTGTTTTTTTTATGAATGATAATTTTTTATTTTTGTTATTCTAAAAACTAATTATTTTTATGTGTGCGAGTATTTGAGTATTTTGAGAATTGGTGTTGTGTTGTCGAACTCCTATAACATATATTCATATTTCTATAGCAACTAACTGTTGCACTTGCAACATAGTTAATATTTTAGCTATAAATAAAGATCTTTTTCTTCTAACAAGAATTTTTAGGCCTCTACAAAGGTTGCGTGGATTACTTCCAACAACAAAACCTCCTTTCTTAATCTAGGAACTTCCAAAGGCCATAACTTTTGACTTGAGAGTTCGATTGAGCTAAAATTTCGCATGGTGCAGTGTCTCAAAGATTTGGATCCAACCCCAATCAAAATTTTACATAGGGTGCTGTCATAATAGTGGTTTATAATTCCTGAGAAGAACGAATTTTAGCTAAAATCACATATTTTTAGAAAATATAATGATTTAAGCCTTAAAAAGTTCCATTTTAAGGATTCCAATTGAAGAGGGTTTGATCAAATCACCTTAGATCAAACCCCCTTGGATAGAACCTCGCTAGTTTTAAACCATAGCTATAAATGTGTCTCCTTTACACCTATCAAAATGCTGATAAAAAATCACTTTTGATTTATCTTTTGGGGGATCAAATGAATTCATTTAAAATTTATTTGAAATGATTATGGTATTCCTCAGAACAAGCTATCCAATGAATATAATTTTAATATGTTTTGGTTTTGTATGTATTTGTTTTTAAGTTTTATTAAACATAGGTTTTTCATTGAAAATGAATTTCTTTGTTCTTCATGTGGAAAAATAGAAGATTATCAAAAAAAATTAAAAATATGAGTGCACCAGATATTGAAGTCCTTGATCCAAAAACATAAAAATAAAAATTTGACATATACAAAAAGTTACCGTTATCTGATGTAATGTCTGTAATTCGTTTGACTTTGAAACATGATTAAGGAAAAAATATTCAATAAAAAACTATCTAACCAAGTGGAAGCACTAGATATCAGAGTTACAAATCTAAATTTGAAAGAATTAGAATTTTATCCTTCATGGAAAAAAAGTTATGCGTTATACGGTGTGCGTCACTTTTTAAAAATGTTATTTTCTGAAAAAACTCTATTTTCGTGGGAGATGGAAAAAGAAGTGCAATTTGATTCCAAAAATTTTGAAAAAAATATTTTTAGAATCTACAAACAAAATTTGATGAGACTCTTGTTTGTACCATCTTCAAATTCCTCACAGTTTAGCCGCTATAGGTTCCCGAATGTGAAGATTTAGTTAAAAATAATAATTTTAGTGTCTAGTTTGGCCAAAAATTGTAAACCACTATTATGGGATCACCCCATATTGAAACTTTTTGGGGCCATTTTTCACCATTTAAGGCCTCAAATTGAAGATTTCATGTTTTTTCAACAGTTTTCAAATTTGGGGTTTTTTTCATGCAATTAGGAATTTTTATTTCACAACTAGTATTACTTTAGTTAGACTCAAATAATTGACAATTTTTATAGCCAAATGAGTAATTATGTGATAGTACTAAAAATGGGTATTTTTTTATGAGGCATTTTTAATAGTTAAGGGATATTTTTTTTAGTTTATTAGAAGACAAAATGGAGATGGAATGGAATTTATTCTATAATTGAATGTTTCTTATATTGAATAGTAAAGATGAGCATTATAATCTAAATCATTGGCTACATCGCTTCTCCACTTGGTAGCTCTAGTTGGTTATATTTTGGGTACCTATAGTAGGGGTGGGTCCCATAAACATGCTATTAGAGCGCTCTAGGAAAAATTCAGTTTCATTAATTTTCACTGTTCTAAAATTCAACGGCAACAATTCACCATAGGAAAATTCAACACCAGTAATTCACTGCTGGGAAAAATTCACCACATATACAATAAGAAAATTTTATTTATACTTAGGTTTAAAAATATATATATAATGACCTAATATGTAAGAAAATAAAACCTATATCAACACCACTCTTACGTCTAGCTTAGATGGGAGAAAAATGGGTCATAACAAATGTATAGCCATTTAAATACTCATGTGGAAATAATTTTCCCCATAAACAAGAAGCACCTCCCACCCCTTCCATCCCAAGAAAAGAGAGGGGGGTTCCCAAAAAGCAATAAGAAAATTTGATTTATAATAATAAAAAATGAAAATATATTTCAATATATTTTATTTTATTTTAGTAAACCAATTGTACAACAATATCAATCAATAGCTGTGGAAATTATTCTTTTGCAAAAATAATCTCAAACTCTTGGAAATACATATTAAAAAATGTTAATGCGATGAATTTTCCGTGGTGGTGAATTGCTAGTGGTGAATTTTCCATGAGGTGAATTTGTCATGGTGGTGAATTTTCCCATGGTGAATTGTTGGCAGTGAATTTTCTAGTGGTGAATTGTTGGCGGTGAATTTTCCTGAAGCCTATTAGAGCATAGATACAACTGTATGAAGGAAGATAGTTACATTTGGTTGGGGTTCAAAGAAATATTATAAGTAGTGATTGTGTGTTCCTGTGGCACTGTATGTTATAGCCAAAAGGATTGCAATAAAAAGAAGAAAAAGAATATTTAGGAAAATAGGATATCACCTATAGCATTGTGAATTGTCACTCTTGATAATTTCATATTATATTTTTCTCCCCCTTTAATTATTAGACTTAATTGAACCCCTAATTTCATAAATTATACATTACATGGCCTAATTTTAACAATTACCAATAAATTGCAAGTGGAAAACAAATGCATTTATCTAATATTTTTCCCTTGACACCTTAATTTTTGGAAAATAGGGTTGGGATAAAGAAGTTCCCTATCGCGGCTTTGTCCCCCTACTTTTTCTAGCCTCAAATTTAAATATGTAAATGTCAAAATTTTATCATTTGTAATTCAATTTTCCAATATCCACTATCAAGATTTAATTTGTGGAAATTAGAATAATTAAATATAAATACCTAGTGATTTAATCATAAAATCTAACACAATATATGAGTGGGCATTCAAGTCATAGGTATTGTATTCATGGAAAAACTATCCCTTTTTCCTTAATTTAGGAATAACTAATATTAAAATAAGCTTAATTATGCCTTAATTTGGTGTTGTAATGTGTTTTACACATTCACACTAAGTTCAGGGCCCTTTTGAACTAAGTGAACTTAATTGTTCCTTATTTAGGGTGTTGTAAAGTGTATCTTTACACTTTCACACTAATCTAGCACTTTATTAATTAATTAAGTGTATATACTACATCATCTTGAGAAATGAACTCCTTGCATTCCTCAAGTTTCACCATTTTTAATGCAAAGAGTTGAAAACCTTTCTTCTTTACTTTGTGCATCTATACAATGGATATTTGTTGTAGCTTAACCTCTCTAGGCATCCCTTGCAATGGCACCTAGTTACCTAGATAATCTAAGCATTCAACTATTTTTGCATGACAATCTACTTTGGACCTATGTTTCCATAGCCAATTCATCCCTAAGATGACATCATATGATCCTAAAGGAGCTACGTACAAATTCACTTCCATAGAGAAACTCAAAAGTTCAACCCTAGCTTCGAGTAGACCTTGAATCACTCTAGCTCTTATCTAGTTTGTATATTCAATAACCCAATAATTTTCCATGTAGCCAACTTTTCTAGACATTTAACTAGCTATTCTAGGATAAATAATCTTTTTTGTGGCACCGGTATCTATTAAAATTGAAATGGGAATTCCTGATAAAGTACTTGAAACTTCTACTAGATTTATCTAGTACTTTTCTTTCCGATTATCCACTATGGCACGAATCCTTTTCGAAAATGCAACTCTTTAAGATGGAAGAGAGTTACCATAGAGTTGTGACCCTGATGGTTTTCTTGGGAAATGAATCACATAGTGATCCTGAACACATGTATAACATCCTTTCACTAGTCCCTCCTTTTTGTAGGTCTTCAAGAATTACTTTCATTTCCACCAACTTATTTCTATTGAAGTTGTTCAAATTATTGTTTTTCCCCCTACGATCTCTCCTTTTTTCATTCCAATTATTTTGGAGTCCCCTATCCCCTTGCTTTTGAAAAATTTATCCTTCACTAGGCTTCCTTGGAGCTTGATTGGTCAGCAACCAATTGAACTTCCTTCTATTTTCTGCCAGTAGTTCAAGATAGATTGAAGCCTTTTTTCTTTCTTAATTTATTTTTTGTACACCAAGTCCATGATAGTTGGACCATGTACATTGACCTCATGACCTATTTGAACATTAAGACCCATAATAAACTTCCTTATATGAAATCACTCATCCTTTTGGTACATAGGTGCATACTTCAAGAGTTGTCTAAACTTCTCCCAATGCTCGTTCACTAAGGATCCACCTTGCCTTAGATTCTATAAGTTAGTGAGATTTTGGTCATAGAAGAGTCGAGACAACCATCACTTTTGGAAAATCTCTACAAACCCACTTAAAGTGATACTAAAGGAACTAAACCCAAGCTCCATCTTCTTATTCATCCTCTAGTTGGATGCTTCATAGCCAACTAAAATTCTCCACAAATGAATTTAGTGACCTTGAAGTAATTTTTGATTTCTAAATACTTCTCCATCTCCATAATAAATGCTTCGTCCACATCTCTAGTAGTACTATCTTCAAATTTTGGTTGTGCAATGTTTCTCATGTTGAGATAGCTCACTTTCCAGATGCTTCCTTTTGGTTCCCTCACTTTGAGATTGTGACTTATCATTCTCATGTTCACTAGAATGGGTGTGATCATGGGAATTCTCCCTTTCTTCTTCATTGTTAGGAACTTCCTCTTCATTATTTGGGAATTCTTGTTCCTCTTTTTCTTTTCCCCTTAATTCCTATTCATGGTTTCCTATTCTTGCTCTTGTGTCATCCATGATAACTAGAATGTGCTTTAACTTAGCTTTGGTATTCTCAACACCTCATCCTACTTCTTAACTTGACCCAATGTTAGTTCTTGTGCTAGCCATTTTTCCCAAGAATGGTTATGCCTGAAGGTTTAATTTTAATTAGATATATGAAATTTCTCTCAATGTTGATAACATTCCAAAAGACCTATCATTTACATAAGAAATTCCATAAAAAGAGTTCATTCACTATTTTTTCCAAAACATGTTTTTCATTATAATAAAAGGGGATTTCAATTTCCTTCAGTTTATATAGAATAATTATTCAAATATTCTAAGGGAGAGTATGCCTTAGATTCACTATTTGATACATAACTTCGTGGGGTATACCCCTTATATTTTCACTCATATACATCATCGAAAGGGAAATAACCCACTGATTTGTCTTTAGAAACATAATTTTAGGGTACATAACTCGTTGATTCATCACTTGAGGCTATTACAATAACTTCCACCATAGGAAGAACAAGAGGGTCCCTAAATATCATGGTTGGACTAACACTACATTCTGAGGGCATATCTTTGGAAATTTATAAAGACTCTGACTTGGTCAAAGAGGCAGGAGGTAAAAAGTTGAAATTGACAACCTCTATCATCCTCTCTTCTCTTGACTGTTTCATGAAATAGAAAAATAATAGTCTGAGTATCACTCAGCTAAATAGCATTGTCATGATTGGTTCCCTCTATGGTTTGAACAAGGGATTCATTTTCCTTCTTGGCCCTCAAGTAGTGCTCATTAATGATCACTAAATTTGTTGTAGTCATCATGAGATGCACGATCCAGACACAAGAATTTCAAAACATTAGAATCATATAATGTTAGATTGGAAACATAGAGAGCACATAGGTTCTAGAGCTAAACCTGGTGGCTCTGATACCATGTATAACATGCCCATTGTTCTACCCAATAATTTTACTATGTTTTACCCATGTATATATTTTATGCATCTAACATTATGAGCAATAAAATTTTTATTTTCATTTGAATAATAAATACAACATTTGAAAACATAAGCTTTCCAAACTTTTCCATTGCATAATCAAAGAATCATTTCTTCAATGTAACTAATGATTTCACTATACATATTTTCAAGATAACATTTCACATTTACAATTTCCATATAGCTGGATACATGATTACATACATAGCTTCAACAAGCTTACATGAATTAGAAATACAAATGGTCTAGAAAGTCCTTCTCCCAAATATTGGTCACCAATTACATGAGGAGAAGCATCACTCGAGCACTTTTTCACTAACCATGTACTTACTGTAATCCCCCACACATCTATCAAACATGGTGAGATGTCCCTCCCTTCGATGAAGATATAGGTTTGGTAACCTTGTCATTCCTTAGCCTTTCCTAAGCATGTGATGTGTCCTACATATCTAGAGCTACCATCATGTGGCTACAACTACATGTATGATATACCTAGTCTAGTATGTAAATCAAATCATAGTAAATTGATAGTGCAAACAATGGCTACTTACACTACATTGGCCAAAGATTATCACCTAGTACTTCAAGTGAGGGTCATCTATTTCACCACCTTCATAGCTTGATTTTTTTTTACCATTATTATTCTATTCAAGGTCATCCCCTTTCCTAGTGATTATCCTAACCTTAGGAATGACCTTCCCATTACCTCATATTTAAATGACATTGCCACTAAGTATCTCAAAATAACTCCATCTTATGCTACACATAGAGCATTGACATACTACGCATAGCACTAACAATCTATGTATAATACAAATAGAATACATTCGTATAAAATCTAATATAGTATATATATCTATATAAGTATAAACCAAATAGAAAAGTTTCACAAATTCAAGAACAATCAAGGAACATGTAAGCATATCCAAGTATCATAACACACATATAAGACAATCTTTTCCAAACATGGCAAACATGAATAAACAATATTTCCAACATAATAACAAAGGAGTAGAAATTAGCATGCCTATTTAAAAGCTCCAACTGATAATTTGTCCCTCCTAGGTTAATTACTCGAGCTTTCTTGCAACTTCCTCTAATAACAACCTAATTCCCACATCTAGCCTCTTACCAAATCTCTCAACAATACTAAAGAAAAATAACAAAACAACTCACTAACTCTCAAGCTCTCATATTAATTTAACTATATGCTTAAACTCTTAATTTTAATATACAATATTTTCATTAAGAAAACTCAATCTACACTATCAAAACAAATTCCCGTCAAGATTTATGTGCAAAAAAGATTGTTGCATTCATCTATTGATACGTGTGCTTCATTATTCTTAGCATAAATGACTCCGGCTGAGTTTTTAACCTATAAATTTGGCTCTAGAATCGTGTTCCAAAAAGCTGTATATAAAATTTAACGATCAGAATTCAATATATTGTCGACACCCTCTATTATAATGTATCAGCAGTCAATTCTATAATTTCCAAAGTCGTTTTTGATAGAGGAAACGACCTCAACATAAAAATAGTATTTGCAATTAGTTTGATTTTTAGATTTAAAACATGGTGGTGTCTGGTTTTGTATGTAACCCAAATATCTTATTTGTAACATATTTTGTAATGTAATACAATATTTTCAAAATAATAAGCATTCGACTTATATGACTTACTTCAATACAAAAAATTTGGGAGTACTTTTCGCAGCTATTAAAAGGTGGTGATCCAGTTTTTGAAGATAAAAGAATGTAAACTTAAAGGAGAAGGCGCAGTTAAAAGTATAAGCCACCAGTCTAACAAAATTCCGCCTCCCAAAGAATCATTTAAAAGAAAAAGGTCAAATCATGATGTTCCATCGAAAAGGTGCTCACTCTTTGTCATGAAAAGGGGATCTCAATTCATAAATACTGCAGTCAACAGTCACCAGTCCAGGAAAGAGAAATCTTTTTTATCGAAGAAGAATCAAATTTTTTTTTAGCCATAGTTTGAAGACACATACCCGCTAGGAAGGTCCAGTATCACCCAAATTTGAACTGTTTGTAGACAAAAGAAAAGAGGCTGCCAATTTCTGATCAAATTACAACCATGGAGACATTAACATAGTCATTTTGAAGGAATTAGAATCATCGTAGATTACAGAGAAAAATTAGGTGCATGAAGCCGCTAAATTACTACCATCAAGGAGGAGGGAGATAATCATTGTAGCTAATAGGATAACAGTCATGGCATCAATTAGCAGTCTAGAGCAGCCCCAAATTCTTCTTATCATAGGTAAGGACTATAATTTTTGGGCTATTATTAAAATGAAGATGTCACTTTGTTCACAATAATTATGAGAGATGGTAGAAAATGGGTTTACAATACTACAAGATCAGACTACATATCAGGAATTGACTAGAAAAAAGATGAACTTAAAAGGAAAACAAGAGAAATGATGTAAGAGCCTTAAATATTATATAGCAAACTTTGGATGACACAATTTTTTATTTAGAATTATAGAAAAAAGATGAACTTAAAGGAAAAAAAAAGAAAAGAAATGAGGTAAGAGCCTTAAATATTATATAGCAAACCTTGAATAAGAAATTTTTTTATTTAGAATTATCGGAGGAAAACATATAAAAAGGCATGAGAAATTTTAGAAATTGCATATCAAGGTACAATTAAAGTGCAGGTAGCTAGACTACAGCCATTTAGGAGGACTTTTAAAAGTTTATAAATAAAGGATTCAAAGTTATAGACCAGTTTTTAAATCAAATTATTAACATTATTAAGAGATTTCAAATTAGAAGATTGTAAGGAAAATTCTTAGAATTTTCCCCCACAAGTTTGATACTATTGTGGTTGCTAGCGAAGAATATAAAGACCTAAGTTGGCATTCAAATCTAACGTATCATTTGGTAGAGGAAGAGGAAGGTTAAGATTTAGAAGAAGATGTAGAAATAATTATCAAAGAGAAGGAAGAGTCAACAACTAGGAGGAAGAAAAAATTATAATTTTAGCTTTAGAGGGCATAATAGTAATTAGCAATCTCAAAGGTATGACAAGTTTAATCAATATTTTTTATTAAAAAAGTAGGGAAGTGCTCTAATCCCATTAAAAAAAGAACAACACAAAAATAGAGAAACAAAGTTCAAGCACCAAAGATTGAACCTTGCAAATCTACCCTCAAAGGCTTCTCTAGCAAAACAAAGTTCTTAGGAGTACATTTATTTCTATGTTGTACAACTATCCATTAAGAAACAAAGACCAATTTTGAATCATTTAAACAAGAAGGGGCAGAAGCCCCCTTAGATTGAATAACCGAACTTGGATCAACGAGAACCTAAGGTGAAACAACCAAGTTTGAAACAAGAGAAACATGAGTCACAAAAGAGACAATCTTGTCCAACATTGGAGTAGCTGGAGCCACAAGGGAGACAACACATTCACCAGTTGGAGTCACAAAAGAAACAACATTGACTAGAAACTAACCAGCAAAAGCCATGAAAGAGGCAACACTAACAACAATAGGTATATTAGTCTGATCAGGAGGAGACGAATGCCCATAATCCTCACTATCAATGAAAGAGACTACTACAATAAATCTATTTGTTTTGGATAAGCATGTCAGAAAAGACAAACACATGCAAGAAAATACAATACAAATTTATGTGAAAGTAATTCAAGAACATTATTCATTACTTGCCATGTTGTTCAAGAAAGTTCTAATGAATTTTAGTTTTTAGAAAATGGATCTAATTATCATATGATAGGAAATAGAGATTTATTTGTAACTCTAGTTTGTTCTATGAAAGTGGAAGTAAAATTTGGTAATGAGATTATTGCATCAATTATGGGTAAAGGAGTAATCAATGTTACAAATTTTGGTAGAAGATCCATTCTAGTTGTTTACTTTGTGCTTAGTTTGAAGCATAATCTTAGAAACATGGTCAACTTATACAAAAGGGTTATAGAGTATCCTTTAAAGAGGATGTGTGCACTCTTCTGGATAGATCCCCAAGTAACATATTTATTGTGAGATTTGAGAAAAAAGTGAATCAATTGTTCCAATTTGGAATGAAGAGTGAAACAATAGTTGAAGAAGAGTGAAAATATAGCTCAAGAAAATCTTTTGAAATGTTTGGTATTAAGTTAGTCAACCCATATGAAGTATTTACCATTGAGGGATCAAGGAAAGCATGCATTTGATCACATAAAAGGTGAAAATTAGATTTTTTTTATAGAAAATAGTTATAGACATCAGTTTAACAATAACTATAAGACATTTATTATAGCAAATGGTTCATTTTTTTTGAAGGATTAAGCTAGTTAGCATTCAATTTTTTCAAGAATTAAGCTAGCTAAATAGTTTAATACTAGAGAGAAGCCTTCTAGAGGTTGATTCATTAAATTGACCTTGCCATAATCTACTATAATGCAAATATATTTAAGATAGGTAGATTTGTGTGTTATTTTGTCATTATACATGTTAAGCCTATTCTTGCCAAACATTATGAAACATAAAAGTCATTAAATAGTTTAATACTAGAGAGAAGCATTCTAGAGGTTGATTCATTAAATTGACCTTGCCATAATCTACCATAATGCAAACTTATTTAAGATAGGTATATTTGGTGTGTTAGTTTTTCATCATACATTTTAAGCCTATTTATGCGAAACATTGTGAAACTTAAAAATCATTAGTTGATGAATCTATAGAAGAAACATTAGATCCATAGAGAACGATTAAATGTAAGAATAAGGGAAAATCTTAAATAATAGTATTGTATGATTTCAAAACTACAACCATTATGCAACTAAAGGGCTTGCAAAATATGTGTAAAATGGTTGATATATACTATATTTCACCATTGTCTAAAAACAAGAAAATATCAATCAATTGTTGTTTCCAAAATGAAAATAACCTCTACTACTTGTAGATCATCATTTAATCTCACATGTCAATTAAGTAATCTCTCTAATCAAGGTTTGTGGTTAGTTGGTGCCTATTCACCACATCAAATCCATGTGATGCCACATATTAGAGAATACACTAATACACTCATTTCCTATGAACCAGAGCACCTAAGAAACTTTTCTCATTATAATAAAGAAAGAACTTACATTTCCTATGTAATTGATTACAAATGGCAGATTCTGAGAATATGAATAGATTACTCATAAAGAAGCCAGATTTACCAATTCCAATAATAGTGAAATAAATCAAACCTTTAAAGAATAGATCCCTTGGACATTGCCCTACCACCACTTATTATGTATTTTAGGTTTCCTATGAGTTGAATTAGCCTTATTGCATCTTTTTAATTCCTATATTTTCTTTTGACAAGCTAGGACACTAAAAAGAAAATTCAATGATCAAGCCAAAAAGTCACTTTATTAATATGTTGTTCTAAGAAATGTGTAGCTTTTATGGATGACACATTAGAATATAAATAAACATTGTAAAATAAATTTTTTGATTAAAATAAATTGTCAATAATAATAACAAATTAGCAAAACATGTGATTTCAAATGTTCCATACATACATACATACATACATACATACATATATATTCTAGCTAATTGAATTTTGAAACATAAAACATATAGATGTCTAGATTGTATATACTATAAATTTGTCAAATTTTCAGAATATTATAAAATATTTTCAAACTAATAAATACATATTACTTATGAGAAAAACTTCAATACAAACAAAACCATGTAAAATTAAGAATCTACACCATTGCATTCTCAATTCAATTTATAACAAGAAACCTATAAATGAAAATTCATAAAAAAAAATTGTAAACTTATAAAAACAGTTTTTAAGTTACATAATAATACGATTTAAAAGTTGTATATAATTAAATATTTTTAACTAAATTTTTTTAAAACTATACATTACTTTTATGGTGCTAATAGATCTCATACATAAACAACAGGTAGTTTGACATCCCTCTTTACGAGATCTTATATCTCATACATAAACAGCCCCTAGATTTACTACCCTCTTTATAGGAGGTGCTTCCAACAGTATACTCACTGACACATTGTTTATACTGCTAATAGATCTCATACATAAACAATGAGTAAATTAACTCCCCTCTTAACTAGATCTCATATTCCTTAATAGATCTTGTACATAAAAACAAACCCACTTTACTAAACCTCACACTCTTAACTAGATCTCATATTCCTTAATAGATCTTGTACATAAAAACAAACCCACTTTACTAAACCTCACACTCTTTACTAGATCTCATAGATAAACTAATACCGGAGGCGGTTCCAGCATACCCACCGATAGGCTTAGCCCTACAGGTTGACTCCCTTCTTTATGGGAGGCGATTCTAGCTACGTACTGATAGGCGTATGCCTGATGGTTGACTCCCCTCCTCAGTGGAGACGATTCGACTTTTCCTGGGGCTATAGCCGTAAAGCCAATTAATGTATCCTGTTTTGCACCAGCGCATGTAGTCCAACGCCCCAAGAGTTTCTAGTTTGTGCCACACACACTCCATTACACGATCACGAAGAAATGGATGTACACGGCGCAGGAAGTTGAATCTCGCCAGCTTCACTGAAAACATTGCAGCCAAGTAGAAGAAAAGGGCATTACCAGAGCAGCAGATGACGACGCATGCCCAAAACAGGAAACCATACGCCGTAAAGGCAAAGGTAGTGCAAACCAACAAGTTGGTGATAACTAGGAAGAATACCTTATCTCCTGTAGTAAGAGGCGTGCTCATCTGCCACATTAGCACCACAAATAGCGACAGAAAAAAGGCCAGGCAGTCAAAAACGAGAAACAGCTTAAAGGAATCGACTCCAATCAGAACTGGCATGCGTAACATTTTCTCTGTCTCTCCTCCCTCTAGTTCCGTCTTGAAACCGCCCGGAATGGTGAAGACTGCCGTAAATGACATTGTTGCTAACAACACTGCTATCACTAATTCTGTGTCGCGCCTGCCATCAAATGTTTTATTCACCATGTTAATGGCATTCTCGTATTTTAGCGCACTCAGCTTTGGAGCGTTGTACAGGAAAGGCCTGCTCCTCGAAGGATAATTAGCCAGTAGTGCAATTATCCGGTAACTTTCATGGTACTCTGTGTTTTCTCTGGCAATGTCCAGGGCTGTTAAGCCTGCCTCGTTAAACGCCTCCTTGTTTATGTCCCGTATATTCAGCAACGAAACCACCATCTACAATATGCATATTCAAATTTAGGGGTAAAATAATAAATTATTTCCCTCAAATAAGGAAGATGATGTAAGAAATACTAGTTAGAGAGGAAATAAAGTTCTGGTAAGTTTGTATGTTGGTCAATTAAAAACTCCACAGTTTTAACAGTCAACAGTATGTACTGGACTGTAAATTTGAACGATCAAACACAATCTAGAAATTGACAAGGAAACGTTGCAGAATTTATGTATAACATGTACTTAAAAATAACTTCAGCGACGCTCTCAACAAATGATTGGGGTGAAAAGATAATTTACATGGAAGTTTTTGGTCCTTGCTGCAATATGCAGAGGTGCATATCCACTTTCCAAGGGCTCTGTCTTTGAAGAAGGATAATTGGCTTCAGCTCCCTCGTTTTTAGATGGAGGCCTCTCAAGTCCCTGGTTCACCAATTCTGATAAGACTACAGGTACTGTTTTATTCAAGAAATCTACAATTCGCACTTGGCTAACTAGAGCAGCTAAGTGTAGCACGTTCATTCCATAGCTATTTGGTTGCTTAACAGCGTCCGGGCTGCTCTTTATCAACTCTTTAACTGCTTCCAGATGCCCCAATCTCGCTGCCATACAAATCGGGGTTTCCTTGTCGTCATTAGTACAATAACAAAGTTTGGGCTGAAAGTTTTTTAACTTTGTTATTATATGCACATAGTTTCTCCCAACAGCTATATGCAAGGCTGTATTCCCATGTATGTGCTTTACATTGATTATCTCTTCTCGATCTGATGAACCTAATATAACCTCCACCTCATTTGTATGTTAGACATCCAAAATCATTGTAAGTGACATTTTCCTCTATAAAGGAGATACTTAGAGCAAAGAAACTAATCTTAGATTAAATATGATAATGTTCACCAATGGGGGAAAACATCTGAAAACTACAATTACCCTCGTGCCAAAGAAAGCATAGTAAATACAAGAGACTAGTCCCAAGGTAGCATCGTAATGATGATCTTATTTACATATTTATATATACAGAGTAACAGATATTATTATAAATGAATAAGCAGAGAAAAACCACGATGACCTGAATCTCCTCTGTTTATTGCAACAATTAAAGGCATTGCAACATCGTTCTTGCGGCCATCCATCCTTCCGTTGGGCTATTCACCCTTTGCTGCCACGGCTTATCCCAACTTGAAGAATATCTACGTTAAATTTATATAGGAGTCACTTAAGCTAACAGGGTGAGTTTCCTTCTCTCTTCCCCATGGAATGTAGATCTCTAGTGGAATTTCTATGGAACGTAGAACTTTCGTGGACTGAAGGAGCTTGACTAAACAACAGATAAGAAAACCAAATAACTGAAGCAATTAATTCAAGAGCTATGTAAATTTTCAAAGCTTTGCGTTCCCATCGCTGAGGGGTATGTACGTACGGTGTCTTTCTTTCTCTTGTGGAATTTTCAGGGAACGTATAACTTTCGTGGACAAGAAGTGTCACAGGTGAGCTTCCTTCTCTCTTCCCCACGGAACGTAGAACTTTCGTGGACTGAAGGCGCTTGACTAAACAACAGATAAAAAAACCCAAAAACTGAAGCAATTAATTCAAGAGTTATGTAAATTTTCAAAGCTTTGTGTTCCCATTGCTGAGGGGTATTTGTTCTCTTATGTATTCTGCCGTGTACGTACGCTGTCTTTCTTTCTCTTGTGGAATTTCCATGGAACGTAGAATCAGTGGACTAGAAGCAGCTAGAGATGGCGTTTTCATTTGGCAGAGAAGGCAGACGTATGGACAGAGTTTTTATGGCCCAGATTAGACAGCCATGTGATAAATATAGAAATATCCCAACTACTCTTTGAAAACAAGTCTAATCTGTCAAATATTCACGTCGATGGCGTTTCCTATGTGAGCTTGACTGAACTAAGTTGGACGATCAACGATTGATATGTCTGCGTACAATGTATGACGATTCAAATGATATCAGCCGTCAAACTTTTGCCTTCTATTTTTTCGCACGCCGATTTCTTAGGAAGTGTTGCCGTAGGCGGATTGTGCCATGCTGTCAATGATGCCGATGAGAAAAAAACGCTATATATTGAAGCGCTGCACATATTTAATACAAAATACCGGTGTTTGTTGTAGCGAATACAAAAGGTTTCAAGTAATCCAGTAAATTCCCAATTGAGCATTAATTCCTAATTCATTGTAATAATTTAATCCTCTTATTATACCTCAATCCAGTGCGGTAACTTCGAGGTAACTTGAAATAATAGCTACTAGCACTTGCACCAATGAGGTGCAATACTTACGCTGATAGGCTGTTCCTCCACATTATCCTGAAGAAATAGAACCGAAAAAAAGTGGTTTGCATTCAGTAGAAGAATTTTTGAATCAATTTTACAAGGACAATTTGATTAATGAAATGGAAAACCCAAAGAGAGAGAATGTAAGCCTCTAGAGGTTACAAACCTGCTTTCAAATATTCTTGCAAGACGTTCAGCTTTTTCCTTCTATGCATTTTTATGTTCCAGGATCTTTCTACTCTTGTTCACCCATGATAAAATTTCTGATCCACCTTCTGACTTCTACTTAATTCTTTCCTCCCCTAGTCTTCAAAACATTAAAATGCTATTACTAAAATATTATATTTTTTAAAATACTTGTAACATGCTTCTTAGAACAATAATAATTTGTATTATATCATAAACAAAAGGAAATGTCAATTAAAATACTTGTAACATGCTTCTCAGAACAATAATAAATTTTATTATATCATAAACAAAAGGCAATGTCAAGCATTACTCCAGAATATTGCTTATTGCATGGAACTCATGAAAATCATTGTTGTAAGGAAGACAAAGTTATATATCATGTATCAAATAATAGCAATGGAGATTCAAAGTATCATGGACTGAATGAAATGGAAAGAAAGTGAAGTAGCGGAGACTACTTTAAAGCAAGATGCAATGGCAAAGAACTATTACTTACTTTCCAATCTTTTCTTCTACCTCTGTTGTTGACAAGTTATGATCATCTGGTTCTCTTCGAATCTTTTCTTCATTGTCCCTTTCCTTGTTCTTCTCTTTCTCCTTTGCATTATCACCACCCCTGGTTTCTGTCTATTTAGATTTGCCTCCATCTTTACTCTCTTTATCCTTCGCTTTTGATCTCTCCTTTTTCTTTCTTTATCTCTGTCAAATTCTCTATCTTGATCTCAGTCTCTAGTCCTCTCCTTTACCTAGCCCTTGTCCCTATCTCTATCCCTAGTTCACTCCCTCTCTCTGTCTTTCTCCCTATCCCTATCCTTATCTCTTGATTTATCCCCATCCTCTCGCTCCTCCTTATCTCTATCTTTCTCCTTTTCACTTTCTTTGTCCCTTTCTCTATCCCTTCCCTTATCTCTTACCATATCTTTGTCTTTATCTCTCACCTCCTCATCCCTATCTTTCTCCTTTTCTCTTGAAGATCCTTCTCCCATTCTTTGTCCCTGTCCCTGTCTCTCAGTCTATCCCTTTCCTTCTCTCTCCCTTCCTTGTCCCTATCTTTCTCCTTTTCTCTATCCTTTTTCCTTTCTCTATCCATGTCCTTGTCTCTATATTTATCCTTATCGTTCTCTCTCCCTTCCCTATCTCTATCTTTCTCCTTCTCCCTTTCTCGATCATTCTCTTTGTCCCTCTCCTTTCTATCCCTTGGAATTTCTAGATCTCTATCAACTTCAATATCCTTGTTTCTCTCCTTTGTTCTCTCTTACTTTCCTACCCTAACTGTATCCCTAAGTAATTCCTAATTGAATCTTAACCCTTACCATAATTGTAATCCTAACCCCAATCCTAATTGAATTTTAACCCCAATCCTAAGCCTTACCCAAAACTTTATCCTAGATCCCTTACCCTAATTGAACATCAATTGAACCCTAACCACCCTAATTGAATCTTAGTCCTAATTAAATCCTAACCCTCACACTGGTTAATCATCTAAAACTGACCGTAACCTTTACACAAACCCTAACACTAATCTTAATTTGTAACTCCTAACTCTAAACCTAATATAAATCTAACCCTAACTCTACCCTAATTGAATGTAAACCTGTTAACCCTAGGATTTATATTAAAACCCTAACCCTAACCCTATTAAAATTTAACCTTAATTAAGCTTGATCCCTAACTCTTTGCCTAACATATTAAATCTTAACCCTAATTGAACCCAAACCATAATCCAAACCCTAATTGAACGCTAACCCTAATGCTAAACCCAAGCTTTATTTTAGAACCCTAACCCTAACTAAACCTTGACCTAGCTTTAATCCTAGTTATAACCCTAATTGACCTCTAATTGTATCCTAATTGAAGCTTAATCCTAATTGATCCCTAACCCTAACCCTATCCCTAATTCAACCCTAATCCTAATTAATCCTTAACCCTAACCCTAATTGTCATCCTAATCTATCTTCAATCACCTAAACCCTCCAAGCTTTATCTTAGAATTTTTATTGAACCCTAACCTAATTTAATCCTAATCCTAATCATATCCATATCTCTCTATATAAATATATATCTCCCTCTCTCTATACATACATACTCTATACATACATACATATATATATATATCCTCTCTCTACCTCTCTATATAACTTCCTATATCTTTCTATCCCTCCATAGATCTCCCTCTCTTTGTCTCCCCCTCTCTATTTCTCCTCCCTCCCTCTCCATATCCATCATCTCTATCTCTATCTTCCTTTCTATCTCTCCCTGCATATATCTCTACTCTCCCCTATATCTTTTCTAATCTCTCTCTCTTCCCTCCCTATCACTCTCTCTTCTATATGTCTCTACTTCTTTATTCTCTCTCTCTCTCTCTCTCTCTCTCCCTCCCTATATATATCCCTCTCTATCTATATCTCAATATCTCTCCCTCACTCTCACACACACTTCCTATTTCTCCCTCCCTATATTTATCTGTCTATATATATCAGCTAAGATTTTCAAAGTATTGGCTTTGCAACATTGCCAAGAAGAACACTTGGGGGGGTGGGGCTTATGTGATTCAAAATGAAAATTTGAAAGGTATGCTTATTGAGCTGAATTTCCTATTGTTCTTGTTACCTAATTTTCACCCTTAAGATCAATCAGGCAGAATATCATGTGACAGAGGTTTCAGAAGGCCAAATGGAAAATTTACACAAGGGAAGAAATCATGCATTTGATGACATCTCATAGGGGTTTCAACATTGGGAGGCCTACTCTGTGAAGATGTGCCTCAATATTCTATGCTCAGTCTCCATTAGAGCCAGGTTGGCATGACATCTTCACTGTCTGGCCGAATGGCTGCTTGATACATTCCGTTTGGGACAGGTCACTGTGACCTAGTCTTGGTCTTGCTGAATGTGTCACTATGCGGACTATCACTATAACAAAGGAGGGTTTGGTATGACCTCTTACCACGTGGATCCCTTTGGCCGATAGGCCATTCAATTGTCATTTGGTGAGTTCTCTTGGTCTTACCGATGGTTTGCAAAAGGGTTTTTTTCCTTCGACATGAGTTCGCTCTTGTCTCGTCGATCAGCAACGAAAGGATGTGCTCATCGGTATAGGTTGGGGTGATCACCATAAGGTCTCAGCGAGTGACCTTTGGTCTCACCGATGGAATAATGAAGGATCCTTGTCGGCATAACAATTGCCTTGTCACGGCGACTTAGAATACATTAAGCTTTTGGTGTAGCAAATGCAGTCTATGTGAGGTCTCCCCGATGGATGGAAGCTACAACGACATACTTTGGATAGGTAGTCTCATCAGTGGGAGATGCATTATGTCTCAGTGAGCCGAGAGTGGTTGAGGTCTTTCGAGATAATAGGATGCATTTGGTATGATGTCTTGTGGACGGTGGAATGTCACGGCGATGGAAAATGGATGGACTTGTCGACAAGATAAGGCAAGAGGTCTCGGTGACCCAGGGGTGCTATAGTGACAAGTGGGGCTCGGCAAAGGTTTTTTCGTTCGGCAAGGTGTCTTGTCGAAGGATGAGGGTCACACCATCTGGACACTTCGAGGTAGGTGAAGGAGCTCACTAAGAGGTCTTAGCGAAGACATATGGTCTTGCTGACTGAATGGAGGGGGCCTCGATATGATTGTCTTGGGTAGGAGTCTTGCCAATACCAGGATGGGCTCACCAAAAGTTTTAAAGCTGGACATAAGGTCCTACCAAAAAAGTGATGTCTTGCAAAAGGGTGAGAAGAGCTCAGAAAGGATGCAAGATCTCGATGGGAGGTCTCGCCGAATGCAGGAGGTCTCCCCGACATTTGACGCCAATATATCGCTCGACGTTCGATATGAAGTCTGGCCAATAGGCCAAAGTCTCAGCGAAACAAAGGGGAGCTCGAAGAGAGGGATCCAACATCACCGAAAGTCTTGCCGATCGCCTCAATGATAGTCAATATGAATTCTAAAGCCCGCGTGATGTCTCACCAACTGTCATGTGCTGTGCCGATAGCTTCAGAGGGCTATAATCGCATCAGCGAGACACCTCAGGTGTCTTGCCGAGATGCAATTTTGATCATATGAGTTTTGACCATGGGGAAGTCTGCGAGTGGTATGCCCAACCAATCAGAGAGAGCCAGAAGCAAGTCATGGTAGCTCAACCAGTTGAAGAAGATCCACAGAATGACAGATAGAGTGTATCTGTTCGAAGCTCAGGGCATTCAAGGTGTAGCCGAAGTAGCTCAATAGGACACGATGGATCAAATGAATGCGGTGGTTGCAAAAAGATCAGAGGAATTCTTTGAGAATGTTTCTTCACCGACACCAACAACAGGGACACGCAGGGATGCAACATTAAATTCAATAAAAAGATCTATGGGAGATCTTTTATGAGCCCAATATTTTTGCAAGCCCTAAGGGGTCGAGATCTTATCCGTATATAAGGCATTTTGATGCCTTTTTGGAGAGAGTTTGGATGTATGCTCTTCTGAAGTCTGTGACCCTTTTGCAATCCTCTCTCAGACTAGCAAGCTTCTATAATTCAACTTGGAACATAATATACAAAATCTGCCTTGGTTACCATTGATGGTCCATCTTTTTTCCTTCTGATTCTTGTGAAGTATTGTGCATTCTTTAGTGATTCATTGAGCTACTTAGTGAAATTTTCTCTTTCCTTATAGCTTTTGTTTCATGTCGTGCCTTTCTTTGCAGAAGTAGTATCATGTAGGTTGCAAACTGTGTTTACTTAATCTTGCGCATGATCTTGTAGTTTTTGAAAATCTGCCTTTCCTTCTTGAAGGCATGTGCATGTCAAACCTGTTTGTATGCGTGATCTACAGGATCTTGTTGTGCAGTCCCATGGCTGTCATCAGTGTTCAAGTGTAAGTTGAGTGTTTCATTGTTCCTATCATTTTGGTGTATCACCCTAGTGTAGTTCTTTAATTTATGCATCTTTTCCCTCTTTCCTCTCAAAGAAGCAATAGTTTAGGTGATGCCCAAAGGAATCCAGCCTTCTCCGAAGGTTCATTTCAGTTATAGGTGACCCACAACCTTGAGATGATCCCATGTTGCTCTAGAATGCTCAGTTTTTTGTAAACTTTGCATAGGGTGCAATTATAGGTGACAACAATTTCTGGCACGCCCTGTGGGACCTCGTGATTTGCTCCTCAGTCCATGTTTATATATTTTTTTGCTGTTGTGTGGTATGTGCAGCAGTACTTTCAGCCTTGGGAGGCATTTTCTTTACATACCTGGAAACTCCAAGCTCAAATCTTCTGGTTTCGACAATTCCAGTGCTGGTATGTTTTAATTATGAGCTTAATATTTTGATTTACTGCATTTATATGAATAGAGATGACTAATTTTCATGGTCAACATGTATACCCACTTTAGTTTCATGAAAATCCTATCAACCAATCACCCTATCAGCCATATTAGGCCAACCATGCTACTAATTTAATCCCAAATGGCCATGCAATAGCAACCTACTAGCGTGCTCAACATGCTTACCACCCTCCCACCCCTGCTCAATCCCCCTCACAGTATTTCAATTCCACTTTGAGTCAGCCTTGTTGCCTCCTGAGTCAGTCCCAAAATTTTGACAATGCGGATACTAAGTTGGGTAGCATCAAGGAGATGTTGTTGTAGTTTCAAAGGAAGATATTAGACATAGAAAGGGAAAATGAGTATAATACGCAACAGGAGGAGCTTGCCTATCAAGCTTATATTCATCAGCAGGAGGTTGAGGAACAAAGAGGATCCCATTTATTACAAGAATTTGAACAGGATCAGTCCAACTCTCCTGAAGAACAACTTTCTCAAATGCCCCAATCAACTGTTACCTTTCCAAATCCTTTCTTTGAGGAAGGAATTCACTACACGAGATTCAATGTTCTAGGCTTTGAACAAAATGAAACTTCTATTAAAAGGAAAGCAGAGGAGGAGCATCTTATTGAACAAAATAGGTTAATCCTCTGGGAAAAGCTTAAAAATGTGAATCCTTCGCATCTAGCTATAAGATGTTCTCAATTGCAACAACAAGTGATTGAGCAGCTGGAAGACAAAGAGAAGGTAGCTGTTGAGAAAGGTCAATTTACGGCTTGGAATAAGGGACTATATTTTTTCTCTCAGCTTGATGAAGATGAGGTTATTGCCGAGTTTTGCTCAATACTGGAAAGTAAGGAGTCTAAGCTTTTGCAGGAGGGTGAGAAGAATCAAGTTGAGCAGCTTGCTGTCACAGACATAGCTGAGGATCAAAAGGAAGAGTTGATCTTCTCATTTGATGATCTGCCTTGCTCCATTGACAAGGATGAAGAATTCGACCAACATGAGGTTGATGAACTTAATTCTGATTTGTTGTTGCATAAAGGTGAAGGTGAGTTTGAAGTCTTTACTCCAAAACAAGGAGATTTAAGTAGCACTATTTAGGGAGAGCCACATTTTGATGTGCATGAAAATACCCATCAAGTTGAATAAATCCCTAAACTGGACTTGTTGTTTTGCAAAGAGGGTAATTTTGATGCTTTGTTAAAGCCAGATGGGAGCTGCATTAGTCCTGAATTTGGTCCTTTTATTCAGAGGAGTAAAGAAGACATTGAAGAGGATATGTTTTGGAATGGTTTAGAAGCTTTTTGTACTAATTTGGGTGCTGAACTATTGCCTCTTGATGAAGCTAATCATGAACAACTCGAGCTTACTAAGGAAGCTTCTTTTTTATCACCAAGTCAGTCATAGGGATTAGACTTTTCTAGCCTAGGCTATAAAGTAGCAATGCATAAGCAATTAACCGGCAAGGAAAGCTCAATTTTTGTCTTTACAAGGGGCTGTCTGATCAGGGATTTAGCCCAGATGGAGTTCCATAAAGTGCCAATGGTTAGTCAAGCATTCACACATGGAGCCACATCTGAAAGTGGCATAAAGGATGTACTTGCAGTTGACAAAGAGTGTGTTCAATCTACTTATCCTCCTTTGAATACAAATGCATATGATCAGTCTAAGGAGGTAAGTGAACTTGTTACCCTCTTTCATACAACAGTACATTGTAATTTTAAACATATTTCATTATACCACCTCTATTCAGCTTCCATTAAGCTTGAGAGCCATTGTATATTGAGAAGAAAAGGCAACTATTTCAACCATCCTGTTAATGGGTTTGTTTGACCAATTTATTATTGGTTAGTGTAGGGTAGGTTTAGATGCAATTTATATTCCCTAAGTGATGCTTTCAGCATAGTAAAATAGTTTCCCTTATGTATTTGCTTATTTTCAATAAGTTTCCAACTATTCTGGTGAGTCTCAAGATGAGTTACAACCATGTTCAAAGCTACTCTTGATCTTTTCTAAGTTGTCCTAATGACTCCATGCCCAATGGATAGGCCTAGGCTACTGGTCTTCATGTTTAGCAGGAAAAAATCTAGCAAAGGTCGCTAGAAATGATACCTAATTTTCACCCTCAGGATCAATCAGGCAGAATATCATGTGATGGAGGTTTGAGAAGGCCAAATGGAAAATTTGCACAAGGGAAGAAATCATGCATCTGATGACATCTCACAGGGGTTTCAGCATTGGGAGGCCTACTCTATGGAGATCTGTGCCTCAATATTCTATGCTCAGTCTCCATTAGAGCTAGGTCGGCATGACATCTTCATTGTTTGGCCGACTGGCTACTTGATACACTCTGTTTGGGACAGGTTGCTATGACCTAGTGTTGGTCTTGCCGAACACGTCACTGTGCGGCCTATCGCTATAATGGAGGGGGTTCGGTATGACCTCTTATCGCATGGATCCCTTTGGCCGATACGCCATTCAATCGTCATTTGGCGAGTTCTCTTGGTCTTACCGACGATGTGCAAAAGGGTTTTTTGCCTTCAGAGTGAGTTCACTCTTGTCTCGTCGATCGACAGTAGAAGGATGTGCTCATCAATATAGGTTGGGGTGATCGCCGTAAGGTCTCGGTGACTGACCTTTGGTCTCACCAACGGAATAATGAAGGATCCTTGTTGGCATAATAATCGCCTTGTCATGACAACTCAGAATGCATTAAGCTTTCAGTGTAGCACATGCGGTCTATGTGAGGTCTCCCTGACAGATGGAAGCTACAGCGACATATTTGGGACAGGTAGTCTCATCGGTGGGAGATGCATTATGTCTTAGCGACCCAAGAGTGGTTGAGGTCTTTCAGGATAACAGGATGCATTTGGTATGATGTCTTACCGATGGTGGAATTTCACAGTGATGGAAAACGAATGGACTTGTTGGCAAGATAAGGCAAGAGGTCTCGGTGACCCAGGGGTGCTATAGCGACAAGCGGGGCTCGGCAAAGGTTTTTTCCTTTGGCAAGGTGTCTTGCCAAAGGATGAGGGTCACACTGACTGGACACTTCGAGGTAGGTAAAGGAGCTCACTAAGAGGTCTTAGCGAAGACATATGGTCTTGCCGACTGAATGGAGGGGGCCTTGATATGATTGTCTTTGGCAGGAGTCTTGTCGATACCAGGATGGGCTCGCCAAAAGTTTTAAAGCTCGACATAAGGTCCTGTCGAAGAAGTGTTGTCTTGTTGAAGGGTGAGAAGAGCTCAGAAAGGATGCGAGAGCTCGGTGGGAGGTCTCACCAAATGCAGGAGGTCTCCCTGACATTTGATGCCGATATACCGCCCAACGCTCGGTATGAAGTCTGGCCGATAGGTCAAAATCTAAGCAAAACAAAGGGGAGCTCGAAGAGAGGGATCCAACATTGCCGGAAGTCTTGCCAATCGCCTCAGTGATAGTCAATATGAATTCTAAATCCCACGTGATGTCTCACCAACCGACATGTACTGTGTCGATAGCTTCAGAGGGCTATAATCGCATCGGTGAGACACCTCAGGTGTCTCACCGAGATACAATTATGATCTGATGAGTTTTGACTATGGGGAAGTCTGAAAGTGGTATGCCCAACCAATTAGAGAGAGCTAGAAGCAAGTCTTGGCAGCTCAACCAGTTGAAGAAGATCCACAAAATGACGGATAGCATGTATCTGTTCGAAGCTCAGGGCATTCAAGGTGCAACCAAAGTAGCTCAACAGGACATGATGGATCAAATGAATACGGTGGTTGTAGAAAGATTAGAGGAATTATTCAAGAATATTTCTTCACCGACACCAACAACGGGGACACTCAAGGATGCAACATTAACTTCGATAAAAATATCTATGGGAGATCTTTTCTGAGCTCGATATTTTTGTAAGCCCTAAGGGGCCGAGATCTTGTCAGTATATAAGGAATTTTGATGCCTTTTTGGAGAGAGTTCAGATGTATGCTCTTCTGAAGTCTATGACCCTTTTGTAGTCCTCTCTCAGACTAGCAGGCTTCTGTAATTCAACTTGGAACATAATATACAAAATCTACCTTGGTTACCATTGATGGTCCATCTTTTTGCCTTCCGATTCTTGTGAAGTATTGCCAATTGTTTAGTGATTCATTGAGCTACTTAGTGAAATTTTCTCTTTCCTTATAGCTTTTGTTTCATGTCGTTCCTTTCTTTGCAGAAGTAGTATCATGTAGGTTGCAAACTGTGTTTACTTAATCTTGCCCATGATCTTCTAGTTTGTGAAAATCTGCCTTTCTTTCTTGAAGGCACGTGCATGTCAAACCTATTTATATGCGTGATCTACAAGATCTTGTTGTGCAGTCCCATGGCTATCACCGGTGTTCAAGTGTAAGTTGAGTGTTTCATTGTTCCTGTCATTTCAGTGTATCACCCTAATGTAGTTCTTTAATTTATGGATCATTTCCCTCTTTCCTCTCAAAGAAGCAATAGTTGAGGTGATGCCCAAAGGAAACCAGCCTTCTCCAGAGGTTCATTTTAGTTATAGGTAACCCACAACCTTGAGATGATCCCATGTTGCTCTAGAATGCTCAGTTTTTTGTAAACTTTGCACAGGGTGCAATTCTAGGTGACAACAGTTCTATTGGTTGCATGATTATAGCCACTTCTCTTGTAGTTGTCACCATCTCTTCCAAGAACAATCTAGCCTTTTACACTTGAAGCTTTTTGCATAAACAATATATTAAAGAACTATAAGTGAATACATCAAAAGATTTCATCAATATGTACTTGATTTTGCTGCAAATGATTCTCACTGGGCCTCCTTTTCAGGCTAGCTTCTCAGATATGTTTCTTAGAATTTGACTCTTATGGTTCCTAAGATGACATCTTTTAATGCATTCTATCTAATAGTCATGTACCTAATCTATTTAAAAATATCACACGCATGAAACAAAAGAACTTTTTTATCCCTCATGCTTTGATTGAAGTCCATACCTTGTTCCAAAGCTCTCATCTTGCACAAGTGGGAAGGATGCTAGCAAAGGTTGTTAAGTCAGGTATTTCACCTACCAATTGCATTTGCGTGAAGATTTCTAAAGCCCATTCAACAAATCCATTTTGTGCATAGCTTGCAATCATTGCATACCCCAAGACAACATTTCTTTGAAGCATTTTATCAAACAGTTTGTGTGCCTTGTCTTTGCCTCCACATTTGTCAAAGTTCATGGGGCTTGTCCTTTCCTCCACATTTTTTAGGCATTTCTTTGAGGCATTCTGTCAAACAGTTTGTGTGCCTTGTCTCTGCCATCAAACTTTTCTTTTCCATACATTTCTTTGAGGCTTTCTATCAAACAGTTCACGTGCCTTGTCTTCTCTACCATGTATTACATACATATCTACAGGGAATTTGTAACTACAACATTTGAAAAATTTCCCCATCCTTTTTGCTTGGTGGATGTTCATACCCTGTTGTAAAGCCTCCTTGCACATGTAGAAAGGAAAATGGCATTAGTTTAGAAATTTCGCTGTACACTTTCCATTGCAATTGCTTAAGTTCTATCTCATGTTGGGTTTGAGCTAGATGATGTTTCCCTTATTATTTGAACATTTTTTTCCACTTTGACAAGCCTATGAAAGTCATGTAACCCATCAACGATCATTAGTGTGGTAGATATTTACAGTACAATAAAAAAATAATTTTACATCATTTAAGACCAATCATGCACACATCAACAAAAAAACATGAAGACAAAGACATCCTAAATAATTTCATAAATTCAAGTACTAACTACATTCCAATAACTTATGGTCTAGTAAGAACTCGATATTCAAATCCTACACCACAGTTTCTATTCTATCCTTTTACATAGATTTCTCTATACAAAAATAAGTAGAGATTGCATAAATGAAGGCTTCAAATGGTTATGAGTTTTGCAGCAATGAAGTTCTTCCTTTTCACAATAATTGTCTCCTGCATTTTTATTTGCTATGCAAGGGCAACAGATCCATGGCTAGTGTTTTCCTATTACATGCTCTATGCCAACGACAACCTCAATATACTCAAGCAGGAGATTCGATTTGCACAGAGCATAGGCATCGATGCCTTCGCTCTCAACAACAATATATGGTGCCAAGGTCTAGAAAACAATATTTACCAAGCAGCCAAAGAGTTGGCTCCCTCTTACAACCACTTACAACCAAGAAGAAACCATTACAGCTAAGAAGAAACCGTATCAACCAAGGAGAAACTGAATACGACATGACAAGTACATTTTGTAGGCCGAAAGGGAACCCCACCTTTTTTTTGATGTCTAACTGGAGGAAATCCCAGTGTGGTTCTCCCACATATAATAGCCTATCAGCTAATAAATAGATTTGGGGAGATGTTATTAAATGTATGGACAAAAAAAGAGAAGAGGCAGTTATATAAATTTATTTAAATGGAATACATGCCTCATAACCTAGCTACACATATCCTTACTATGCACTATGTTCAACTTTAATATTTTCAATTATATTATATATATTATCTATTATACAATATCATATTACTATATACATTATATAAATCTATTATACTATATTATCTATTTATATAGATATAATATTAAATTATATATATATTATATTATTATATAATAAAGTAATATTATATTATATTGTATAATTATTATAATAACTATTATATATATAAGATAATATTATATTGTATTATCATCTTCTTTATCTCTTTCCTTTATCTCTATCTCTATCTCTAGCTCTAGCTCCTCACCTATCCCTACATCTTTCCCTCTCTCCCTATCGCTCCCTATTTCTACATATCCCTCTACCTCTCTTTATCCTCCTCTCTTCCTCTACCTATCTCTCTCCCTCTCCCCTCCTCTTCTATCTCTCTCTTTCTCTTGCTTCTTTACCTATATCTCTCTCTTTCTCTCCTTCGCTCTCTGTCTATCCCTCTCTCTCCCTCTTCTCTCCCCTATCTCTAGATCCCCCCTCTTCTCTCTCCTCTTTCTATCCGTCTTCCTCTCTCCTTACTCTACCTATCTCTCTTCTTCTCCACCCTTTTTTCTCTCTCCCTACCTCTCTCTTCCTCCCCACTACCTCTCTCGCCTCCTCTCTCTCTCACTCTTTCTCCACCCTCTCTCTATCTCTCCCTATCCCCCTTATCTATCCCTCTATCAAGTGAACCCACAATAGTGGGTTAGATTTTCTTATACAAACAAAAACATATTTGTGGGGAAAAATAATTACTAACACCCTTCTAATTAAGGGGGGATTTGAATGAAGGGGGTTCATTCAAAGGCTTGCCCCTTCACTCAAAGGGGGACTTCAAATGAACTCCCTAGATTTATTGACATTTAGAACATTTCCTTTTTATTATAAAACATAGGCTTCATTCAAAACACCCCTTCAAACAAAGGCTAGTTTTTTCCTTTCTTTAGAAGAGGTTTTAACCCTCTGTATGACAATTATTTTCATTTTCACAAATAAAAGGAAGGTGAGGTGAAAAGAGGTGAAAAAAAGGTAAAAGAAAGTGAAAGAGAAGTTAAGGAAGGATAAATGAATAGCATAGGTCAAATGGGCTTAGATTTTAGGATCAAGAAATATAGTGGATCTTTCTGACATGATTTTGTAGACCTTATCACAAAAAGAATGGTCATTGAGTTGAAGGAATATAAAGTTACTGATAAATTCAGGTATTCATTTTTCCTTGCATACCTACTTTTCCATCAAAATTTCATATTTTTCCAAGAGTATATGTTGTTAAGTATTACCAATAAGTCAGATTTGAGGAACCCAATCTCTATGTGGACTCATATAATATAATTAGATAATATTATATTGTATTATCTTGCTCTTTATCTCTCCCTTATATGTGTCTCTATCTTTATCTCCTTACCTCTCTCTACATCTCTCCCTCTCTCTCCCTCTCTCCCTATCGCTCCCTATTTCTACATATCCCTCTCCCTCTCTTTCTCCTCCTCTCTCCCTCCTCTACCTATCTCTCCCCCTCTCTTCTCTTCTATCTTTCTCTCTCTCCCTTTTCTACCTATCTCTCTCTCTTTCTCTCCCTCCCTCTCTATCTATCCCTCTTATTCTCCCCTATCCCTCTATCTCCATCCCCATCTCTCCATCATGTGGTCTCTCCCTATCTACCTTATCTATCCCTCTATCAAGTGAATCCACAATAATGGGTTACAATTTCTTATCTGAAAAAATACATCTTTTTTGGAGAAAATATTTACTAATATCCTTCGATTAAGGGGGGCTTTGAATGAAGGGGGTTCATTCAAAGGCTCCCCCCTTTTCTTTAAGGGGGTCTTTGAATGAACCCCATAGAGTTGATGACATTTAAAATGTTTCCTTTTTGTTATAAAACATAGGCTTCATTCAAAGTACCCCTTCAAATGAAGGCTTATTTTCTCCTTTTTTTGGAAGAGGTTATAACTATCTATATGGCAGTTATTTTTATTTTCATGAACAAAAGGAAGCCAAGGTGAAAGGAGGTGAAAACAAGGTGAAAGCAAGTGAAAGTGAGGTGAAGGAAGGACAAACGAATAACATAGGTCAAACGGGCTTATCATTTAGGATCAAGAAATAGAGGGAGTCTTTCTGACATGATGTAACTCCCCGCCACGCAACCCTAGGGGAACTTGCAATTTACTAAATAAACGAACTATTTTTTTTTTTTAAATAAGAAAAATAACATGTAAGTTCACTCACCAATTGCCAACAACCCCTACTTGGTTACGAGACTGAGTTACTTAAACCCAAACCAAAAACATCAATTAAACTCATAACATTTAATTACTTAACAATTAGGTTCACATACATTCCATACATAATGGTTTACAATAAAGAATGTGAAATACCACTTGAATCCAATAACAAATAATTACAATAAGATTATAACACTCATTCCCCAAATGAGATTAAACCAATAAGTATGATTACATATTACAAATTCCACCTCAATAACAAATGAGGGGTAATAAAATACAAGATCAACTAAAAGAATAAGCATGAAAAGAAATTGGAACCCACAAGCTCTCCAACTGGAAATCCCGTACACACGAACAAGAAGAAAACCAATGGATTAAGGTGCATGTTCCACGCAACCATGTGATACCCTAAGGCTCACCCCCTGTGCTAGGAGATAGTAACAAGGAATCCAACACAAGACCATCTACCACTAGACACAAGCTAAAACATAACTGAACTGAAAAGGATACAAGTATAACATCACTTAACACAAAGGTTACAATGCTTCTAGAGGACAAGGTTCGAGACATCATCCACACACCACACAATATCTAACTGACTGCTGATGTAGGTAGAGTGTCATACATAAATTTCCATGAGTTACCCTAGCTCAACCTTCCTAGGCTACTGGACCCCCATCTTGGGTTACCCTGGCTTGCCTCTACCGGCCACCGGACCCTCATGCAAAACTATACGTCTCATCTCATCTCGAGCCTTAACAAACTCAAGCTTCAAGAGAGAGACATTCATTATCTTTATTTAGTGTGAAAGTGCCCCATTGATTCTTTTAAATTATCACTTGATTAAACCCTAGGTGAGTTACTTGTAGAAGTTGTGAAAACCAACTTCAGAGTCCAAGAACACCTACATGCAAAGGGATACCTGTCACAGGGAAGAGTATAGAGAAAAAAGCAACCGAGGGTTTGAAGCTCTATAATTATCAGAACAATCAAGTAAATTATTTACAAAGATCAATCCTTATAAAAAGAGATCAAGCAAAACCTAAAAAGAACCCTAATAGGTAGACATTTAATAATTAATATAATTATTAAATGTCACAATATGCTACTAAAGTGAAATCTTAAGAGTAGAATAATGGTGACTTAATTAATATAATTAAGTGAAAAAATTTACTCTTACAGCCCCCATT
This sequence comes from Sequoia sempervirens, assembly GCA_007258455.2. Taxonomy (NCBI): domain Eukaryota; kingdom Viridiplantae; phylum Streptophyta; class Pinopsida; order Cupressales; family Cupressaceae; genus Sequoia; species Sequoia sempervirens. The sequence continues at coordinate 506,346,602 of VDFB02105785.1, forward strand.
AAGATGAGCAAGAGTGCAACTACAAACATGTGCAAAAAAAGCAAATGTAACTACAATGCATGAAAGTAAAATTGGGTCTCAGCAACTAGGCCTAATCAGGTACCCAAATACAACCAAATCTCATTAAAGCGGTGTAAAGGAGAAAACCCAGTGGGAAAAAACTCCTCTCCAAAAAGAGATGAACAAGAGTGAAAGAAGAGAGATAGAAGGAGGACTCAACATGACCCCCCAAGAACTGCTTCTATCACACAAGTACAAAATATGTTCCCCCCATAGGAGAGAGAAGAGACTCGAAAGCCTCCCCAAAATGAGAGAACCCCTGTGCCAATGATCAAAACAATGTGTCTCCTCGGAGGAAGAAACATATCCAACAGTCAAGGAAGAGGAAATCCCTAGATGTGAGGTGAAAATGGAAGTCCTAGATGATGCTCACTAAAGAATGAAACTACAGTAGGAGTGTCTAAATAATAGGATAGTGAATCAAACAACTCAAGATGATTTTGAAATGGAATCTCCAATGAAGATGGGATAATAAGTGTGCTGAAACTATCCTCTGTGAGGAAAGGAATATCCTTTGATATGGCCTCAACAACTACACTTGATGGCTTGATGAGTGGAGAAACAAAGTCAGTCATAGATGAAGAGGAATCCTGCTGAACAAATGTGATCTCAATAGGAGGTAGAGGTGTGGAAGTCTCAACACTAGTCTCATGAAGAGATGGAAGAACACATAAGTTCAAGTGACCAAACTTCACCTCAGATATTGTATGCTCTCTTATAGAAAGAGAGGAAAACTCAGATAGTGAAGATGGTGCACCAAAGTGTGTGAATGCATACAAACGGGAAGAATGATCAACTATCGCTGTTGCAACAATGTTGCCCGTCTGAATGTCTTTGATGTACATTGAATTAGGTGTGAACTCAACTGTCTTCCCTATCCCATTGTGAGCAATCTGATAGATGGAGAGAAGGTTAGTGGACAAAGATGGAACACATAGTACATCATTGAATGTACCATCATCAATGTTGAGAGAACCTTTCCCACATACACTCATATAAGTGTTACTACCCATTAATATGTGTGGTGAGGATGTAGCCTTGAAAGATGAGAACATATCCTGAGAAGATGCCATATGGTGTGAAGCACTTGAATCCAATAGCCATCTAGATGAATGTGAACTGGTGGTTGCACATAATTCATGACCCTTATGTGGGGCCTATTCATCTATCTGGAATGAAGATGATGATGAAGAAGAAGACCTGCTTGATGTAGATGAAGAGTGATGAATATTGTTCCTCTCAAGAAGAGTTGTCAAATCTGAAACCTATTTTGCATATGCATCTATCTTCTTCTCATAACACTTGGACTCATCATGTCCTAGCTTAGTACAATAAGCACACTTAGGCCTATCTTTCTTCAATGATTCCCCCTTAGGAGAAGGTGAATTAGAGGAGTGTTGTGAACTGGAATCTTTCCAATGCTCTGTGGTCTTTGGTTTCTGTTTCTGCTTTTGCTTCCCCTGAGATGATTGTGCTACCAATGCTTGGTGTTGTGATCCTGTGAGAGCATCCAACTATGATATCTTGGCTTGCTCTCATGTCAATCGATCACAAAACACCTCAAATGTAGGCATGGTAGAGCGGTTTCCCAATGCATCCATGGTGGAATAGAATGTCGAAGAGAAGATCTGAAATGGACCCCGAAGCTTGGAGAGGATCAGGAAGATGCACTCTGTATCAGTCTTAATCTTGCCAAAACCCTGCAAGATAGATCTCTGCTATTTGAACTTCATCAGAAAGTCCTCAATGAAAGGAAACGAATCAGGTACCAAGGAAGTCAACTCGGCCTCAAGTTGCAATGCTCTGAACTCATTGACAGTGCCAAAAAGTCCATCAAACTTAGTCCAAATGGCTCTAGGTGTGAGACACCCTTCAAGATGAAGTAGGAGGCTATCTAAAATGTACAATGCCATCAATCCCATAGCCTAATCCATATTGTTCCTGTGCTGCATAAACTTTAAGGGGTGAGTCAATTGAGGTTGAACCTCATCTAAATAGGACCATAACCCTCAAGACTGGAGAAGTGTCATCATGCGACCCTTCCAAGTGTGATAATTATGTGGTGTGAGAGGCTCAATAGATCTATCGGCCATGCTGTGAACTGTGCCTCAACTACTCTAAATTTTTTTTTATTATTATTTAGTGGTCTTTCAAAACTAGACAGAATATGTAGAAGGGGTTTTGTTGTTTTAGTGTTTATACATTCTGGTTTTCTAATGTAAATGACAGAAAGCAAGAAAAAACACCCCCCCATAATGCAAAAAACCAATCCCCAGTACAAACTGAAAGCCAGAACACAATAGAAAGTAGTATATGTTTGAGACAAATCTTTGTGTACCTGAAGAATTTTTTGATGAAATAAACTATAGATCTAGAAAGATCATAGAACCACCTTTCTGACGCCTATTCAGTTTCAAAAAATAGAGCAAAATTGAGTAAGTTATGCCCTCGGAGTGTAAAAAAATCATCTAACTTTGACCGCGAAAAAATGCAACCAAACTAGAAAATTTTGAAAATATTCCTATACCACTAGAACGGCCTCAGAGCCAGCTTTCCAACACCTATTTTTGTTAAAAACACGGAGAAAAAATGACCATTTTATGCCTAATTGAGTGAAAAACCTTCAAAATGTCGGTATTGGCATGGTGTGATGGTTGATGGGTGGCATTGTTGTTCTTGCCACCATGGTTCAAACCCCTTTGGGGTGGTATTGTTGAATGGTTGTAGCCGGTTCATAGCTCTGGTCAAAAGCGTTTACCCCTTGAATAAAAAAAAAAGTGAAAAACCTTCAAAAAGCCCAAGTAGGTCCTCTAGAGCCCTCAGGGGCTAAAAAAAATGGCCCCTAGTCATTGATGTGATCACCGTAGGGGCTTAAGCTGGTGACGGAGGGCTAATGCTTGGCAGCCGGTCCCTTATGTGACCATGGCGAAGGGTCTACAACCTGCAGGGGCTTAAACCAGAAGCGGGGGCGGTAGAGGGAGGCGTCGCTTACCAAGTGGCTGGCGAGCGGAGTATGGGTGGCTGTCGGGTGGCAAGTGTGTGGCGGCCACCTTTAAAACTAAAGGCGCATAAAAATTCAGAAAAAAAGTAAGGTTTTTTTTTTAAAAAAAATTTCACAAATTTTTACCTCAGACGGCGTGCCATGGGGCTGTATGGCCTTGGGGCAAATTTTTTTTGCCTTTTCAGTTGACTGTGGCCAAACTGGACTTGCTTTATATGAAAATGGGGGTTTTTGGGCACTGCGAATCCAACATCGAGGTCCGTTTCGGCCCAAAATGAACCCAAAAAATGAAGTAAGCCTGGATCTACAAGAAAACAACCCAAAAACTATGAAAGCCTGATCAAACCCTCATAGCTCCAAAATATTCAAAACAAGAACAAGCTGTAGCAGGTTGGCTCTGATACCATGTAGAAGTTGTGAAAACCAACTTCAGAGTCCAAGAACACCTACATGCAAAGGGATACCTGTCAAAGGGAAGAGTATAGAGAAAAAAACAAGTGAGGGTTTGAAGCTCTGTAATTATTAGAGATCTATTATTAGAACAATCAAGTGAATTATTTACTAAGATCAATCCTTATAAAAGGAGATCAAGCAAAACCTAAAAAGAACCCTAATAGGTAGACATTTAATAATTAATATAATTATTAAATGTCACAATATGCAACTAAAGTGAAATCTTAAGAGTAGAATAAAGGTGACTTAATTAATATAATTAAGTGAAAACCTTTACTCTAACATTACCCTGGCGCCCCTTTGTGTGTCAGACCCCCACAAAGAGCCACTCTCTTAACGACAACACACATGGTACAAAACCACCATCCAATGGGTAAACTAGAAAGACAACCTCTCCAATCCAAGGAGGCAACATATAACAAACCCCACTCCAAACACTTGGGTGAATACGAAATCCAAAGCCCACTCCTTCCAAAGGAGGTACAGACCACAAAACCACTCCTCAACTCAAGGAGGGCAAAAACCATTCCCATTCGTGAAAACCGGGTACATTAATAGGATACCTTAATACGCACTACCTAAGGAAAAAAATGCGAAAAGTTGACATCATAGTACGACAACCCATACCCAAATTTAAAACAACATCTGGAAGATATTACGTATACAATGACTCATTTTCCCCACTCTAAGAATGAACGCCACACATCATAATGAAGAATTTCAGACAATTCTTAACAAATAAAACTAATATAAGGATTTTGTAAATCCAATTCACTTAATCATCATGGTGCATTAAAATAATTCATTTGCTATTTACATAATCGAAATAGAAAATCTATTCAAATAGATTATCACTACGTAATTCTAAGATATGCATTTTAATTTTCTAATTCAATCTTACTAACTGACTAAATGCAATCTTTAAAATAAATCATCTCATTAAAATAAAACAATCGTTATTTTAATTACTCTAAAATATTGAATTTCAAATCAACTATTCGAATATACACTTATATTAAATATATATAATTCAGATACATCATATATATATAATTCAATATATACATTTAATTATTTAATTAATCTTTTTAAAATATAAATATTAAGGAAAAATAACTTATATACCCATCTATTTAAAAAAATAAAAATAAAATAAAATATATATATATATATAATAAAAAAAAATTATATTTTTAAAATAAATTAAAATTAAAAAAAAAACCCAAACACTTTTTGGCTACTGCGCAGCCCCCAACAGGGGACGCAGTCCCTGTGGGGAGTCCCTCCCCAGGGGTCCCTGCTATGGCAGCTGGCTGCCTCCACAGCCAGCGCCTCCTTCATGGGGCCGACTATGGGGGACAACCCCACTCCCCCCCTTCAAAATATATTTAATACTATATTTAAAAAAAAAAAAAATTCAAAAATAAAAACACAGTCCCCTGTGTTCTAGAATGCAAATTTATAAGAGGGAAAAAATAAATTTATAATACATTCATTTTTTTTTTAAAGAAGAACTCTTTGGCTTTATAAGCCAGAAATATATATATATATATATATATATATATATATATATATATATATATTTCTGGCTTATACATATAAACTACAACCCATTTCCCAACTCAAATTGGGCAAATTACCAACAGAAAATGGAAACACAACAACATTTAATTTCAAAAAGAAGAACATACTGGAGATTTCGAAATACTCACACAAAGTTTTCTAATTTTATTTTGTCTTCTTTCAAATTGCTATTGTTTAGAATAGAAGATTTCTATTGTAAATTTTGATTTCTTAACAACAATCTAATTTGTTCCAAAGATCTAATCAAGATTCAAACCAAGAATTTGAAAACAAGATTTAAACTGAAAATATAAATTTCTTACACAATTAAAACATGAAAACCTATGATCTGAAGTTTGAATGAAATCTTGAAAAGAAGATGAGTTGCAAATTCCAACTCCAAACTTTTCCAGATTCCAAATCTTGATCTCCCCTTCCAAAATCCACAGCCCAATTCCTAGAATGCAAAAACCCCTCCTATTTTCTTCCCTAAATTGGAAATTGAAAATTATATGAATTTACATTTGCTAAAATAGAGTTTTTTCCCCAAATTGGTCAAACCCCTAAAATATCCCCACCCACTAAATTTATTGCAAAAATTTGGAGGATATTTCGATTTTTTTTTATTTATTTATTTATTTTTTAAGACTGCAGGAATCGGGTAGCACGGCCCCCTATAAACTGCAGGTGCGCCTGGTAAACTTTTTAACGTGACCGGTGGCACTGGTGCGACACGCCCTCCGGTACCACGGGGGTGGGGGAGAGGATATTTCGATTTTTTAAATTTAAAACAAATTTCTAATTTCTAATTGAAACCTCATGCATTTTCAAAATTCTTTAAAAGAAAAGAATACCATCTTTGCAAATAATTTACTTTATCAACAATTTTCAAAAGTGAAATTAAAAATATATTTTTCATTTTATTTATTTATTTTAATTTAATTCTAACTATCCAAACATGATTTCTACTTTTATTTTAATTAAATCTTACTATCCAATAATGTCAGAACAACTTCATTATTTAATTTACCACCATTAATCCAATTAATCAATAAACTCAATCTAATTTTATTAATTAAATCAAATCAATCAATAAAATAAATAACAAATCAACCTTGCAACTAGATACATTTAATCATAAATTTAACTACACAAGCTATTTAATAACCTTTAAAAAATATGAATTTAAATAAATACGCAAGATGAAATGGACCAAATTAAAACAACCAACCCAACAACAACTCAACAACACGCTATGACTAGGGTGATGACTTGGCATAGAAAAACATAGCTACTATCTCCCAATCAATTTCCGTTGGTCAAAAGACACACTCAAACCTATGAACCAAGTGGAGTCGATGTCATGTACCTGCCAACCTACAACAAAGAGTACATCGAACATGCATATATATATAATATGATCAAACACACTGTGAAGAGGAAATCTCAGAATCGTAGGGCACTTGCAAATGAGTGATACAATCCTGTCCCCTTCACCAATACAAAATTACTAATTGACAATTCTAACATCAATGATATGATCACAAGCATAAAACATTGTTAAATCAAATATCTTTTAAGTTAATCCAAAACATACCTTAAAGATAACATCAGATTAAAATACCATCACATTAAAATATTACATACGCATCGCTTAATAGATAGTGGTCAGAAGTAACCAAGTTCCAAAGTCAAAGCATAAACAAAACAACATACAAAGAAGAACACTGCTGATCCAAAGATCCAAAATGGAGGGGTGCTACACATGATTTTGCAGACCTTATCATAAAAAGAATGACCTTATCATAAAAAGAATGCTCATTGAGCTGAAGGAATATAAAATTACCTATAAATTCAGGTATTCTTCTTTTCTTACATACCTACTTTTACATAAAAATTCTTGGTTTTGATAAGACTATATGTTGTTAATTATTACCAATGATTTTGGTTTGAGGAACCCAGTCTTTGTGTGGACTCATGTAGTGTCTGCCACACAAGATTGTTATTCTATTTCCAACTATTTCTTAGTCTTGGCTCTATGAGAGTTGTAGCAAATGGATAAAATTGCTAGGTTTACAAGCCTTCATGTTACATGGATGAGGGAGTGCAAGCCCCCATGTGATTATTTTTGTGCTCAAAAGATTTTAGTTTTCTAAAGGTCAACATGGATTTACAAAAGAGACTTTTAGGTTTCCTACTTTTGTAACAAACATAACTCTCATCCTTGAGTTGTTCTAACATCTATCAGCTATCGATGATGCATTTGGGGCAAGAAGGAAGAAAGCTACAATTTATTTTCCCCCACTAACAAATGGTAAGGTCATGCTACTAAAGCGAGACACATAGGAGCTATTAGCCACTGTAACAAAGGATTTTGGCACTCCAATCCTTCATGCACCTTCTAGGGTATTTCACCTAGAAGGTAAGAGAAAATAAGGAAAACATTGTACACTTCGTTAACATTCAAGATTGAAAGAAGGATGAATCAGTCCTCCTTCAAGGATCTAAAAAGTGAGAGGATGATTCTGTATCTTTAGATTTTCACTTTCACTTTCTACAAGTGTCTGCTTCAAATTCTATCAAAATCAGGTCTAAAACTAAGTTTTTCTTGCTATCTTTGACTTGAATGATGAGAATAAGACTTGAATAACTTAGAAGTTCAATCTTCAATGATTCTTAAGCTTCAAATGATCCTAAGTCTTCAAACAAACAACACAAGAAGATAAAATATTGATTGTTAAGACATGGGGGTTTGCCTTGGTCAAACCCCTTTTAGGTAATTAAACCAAATAGATGAAATAAATGAATGAAAAATGCAACAATGGAATAAATTACCTTACACTGATGAATGATCTTGTATGTCTACAACAATACATGTAAAATCATCCCTTGAATGCTTTAGAAAGCTAACTTGAAGACTTCTAATTAATAAAACCTAAGTTGCTTCATTTGAATGAGATTCAAGATGAGAGATGTAATAATGAGCATGAGATGATTGGAGGATGTAAAAATGAGGGTTAAAAAATGCTTATTTATAAAAATATTGTGCCTTAGTAACCTTTCATACATCATCATAGGATGACATCAAGCATAATTTTGAATAAATCCTAAAAGAAATTTAAAATATTTTGAATTTTGGAGCCAAGGTGGACTCATTCGCCACCTATGGCAAATGGGTCCCACCTAGGACATAAACTTAGGTGTTAGGAATTAAATTTTATTTAATTTTATGTGTCAAGAGTATATTAAAAAATATACTTAAATAAAGCTTATGAGTGTATAAAGGGGTCAAATAAGACATGAGAAAGAGATAAATAAGGGGAAAATGCCTAGAAAGCATGAATCTTGATTACAAGACTTAACAAAACTTAAAAATAGGACTTTTTGATGTGTAAAAGGATGATTTTTAGGTGAATTATATTAAATAATGTCTAGAATAATGTAGAAATTTCTTACAACACTTCACAACATATTCACAAGACTTCAATATTTACATTTTATTTAATTTATAAAGGTTTAAAATTTAGTGTGGATGCATAAAATGCCTCAAAACCCCTAATTTAAGGCCTTATTAAGTCCATTAATAATGAATTAGCTCATGTCAAGAAAAGGGTCCTTTTTTCTATGGCACAATAAGCCTGCACTTTAGTGAGAGGATGAACCTCCTTCAAAGTCACACAAAAGTAGACATTCAAGAGAGATCCACATGCATGCCAAGCCACCAAGATACAAAATCATGCAAAGGAAAGGTAGAAAGAAAAACAAGAATGTAAAAGATGTACTCACTCTGGGCCCATAGACTTTCAGGTCATCTATGGGGTGAGAAGGGCCAAAATATACTCAATCTGGGGCCATAGAACTTATGGTTGTCAAAGGGGTTAGAAATCCCAAAAAGAGATACATACGCTAGTTGGCATGCAATAAAAAAAAAGTGGCTACTAGGGAAATTCATGTCGTTATTTGGCCTTCCCATTCAACCATGTCAAAGTTATACCTCATGATAACTTTAACAAGGCACCACAAGGAAAAAGGAAATGTAAATGTTGGATTGAACTTCATGAGACAAGAGAAAATCTGTATGCTTAGAACTCATGAACAAAATAGGATGGCACCACAGGTATACAAGTTGTGTTATGAAAGGTGTGCAAACAAATAAGATGAAACCACATGCATGCAAGTTGTGTTATGCAAGGTGACCGAATGAATATGCAACAAAAAATAAAAGTGTAATGTGACAGATTGTTCAAAGGAGTCTTGTTCAGCTTATGTAAGGTCAATCAGTTAGGGAACATTGTGTCTAATGTCTCCAAGAGAGGACCAATCAAAGGATAGTAAATTCACAACTTAGGGGATGTAGTTTGTCGAATCAACCACCAAGAGGAATGTAATATGCTAAGAAAGATCAAACTTATGAAGGACATCACACCCAATGTCATCCAAAAAGTAATGAATGCATCATATAAATGATAAGGCTACACTAGGAACAAAGAATGCAAATGATTTATGGTATTGTATGCGGGTATGTGCAGGATCATGATGGGCCAAAAAGTGGCAATATGATGGGTATGTGGATGATGACTATTTTTTTACCCAAAATTGATGAAACAAAAAGGGTTTTTAAAGGATACTTTCAGCTTTCGATCGATATAAATTATGCTTTACTTTGAATTTAATAAGTAATTATTATTCATTTTCTATTCAAATTATGATTAAAGTCCTGATTGATAGGCTGATTGAAAAAAATCTATAGCTTTCAAATGGTATCACATTTTTTGAATCCAAAACATGGGTATGTGTAGGATCATGATGGGCCAAAAAGTGGCGATATGATGGGTATTTATAGGGTATGTGGTTGACAACATTTTTTTTACCCAAAATTGATGAAATGAAAAGGGTGTTTAAAGGATATTCTCAAATTTCCACTAATATAAATTATGCTTTACTTTGAATTTAATAACTAATTATTATTCATTTTCTATTTGAATTACGACTAAAGTCTTGATTAATAGGTTGATTGGAAAACATCTATAGCTTTCAAACAGTATCAAATTTTTGGAATCCAAAACATGCATCACATTCTATGCTTTGCATACTATAGGATTCAAAAAACAAAAAATGAATTTCATGAAGTTTTGACCAAGTTAAGGTGGTCAGACATACGAGTTTTTATATTTTTTAAAAATTTGTAATAAAAAAATCATAATTAATTAGTTACTTGGAAAAAAAATAAAAAAAATATGCATCCAATATGAGTCCTCTACTTATATGTAAAATATTATAAAAAAAATTATCATTTTATTGTGGTTAGGGTGGTCAATGGACACCTACTTTTTTTTCCTAAAATTTAAGTACTACTGCATTGAAATTTTAAATTTTCACCTAAATAGATTTTTCTTTTAAATAAAGCTAGTAGTTTAGAAACTACATTCAATTTTCTATAGATTCTATTCTTACATATTTTTGAAATAATATAGATAACTTATTCAAATTTTTATGTCAAGTTACCTAACTCTAATTTTTCTAAATTTTTTGCCACTTAAGGGCCTATTTTTTCCATGATGATCCTGCACATATACCCACATGCATCACATTCTATTCTTTGCATACTATAGGATTAAAAAAAGAAAAATGAATTTCATGAAGTTTTGACCAAGTTAAGGTGGTCAGACATATAGTTTTTATATTTTAAAAAAGTTGTAAGAAAAAATTCATAATTAATTATTTACTTGGAAAAAAATTACAAAAAAATATGTATTAGATTGAGGCATGAATCCTCTACTTATATCTAAAATTTTATAAAAAAATATTATCATTTTATTATGGTCAGGGTGGTCAGACAAACACATACTTGTTATTTTTTTCTCTAAAATTTAAGTACCATTGCATTGAAATTTCAAAATTTCACCAAATAGATTTTTTTTTTTAAAAGAAACTTAGTAGTTTAGAAACTACATTCAATTTTCTACATATTCTATTCTTACATATTTTTAAAATAATATGGATAACTTATTCAAATTTTTACATCAAGTTTCCTAACTCTGATTTTTCTAAATTTTTTGCCACTTAAGGGCCTGTTTTTTCCATGATAATCTTGCACATACCCATATCCCCCACTTTAAAGGAATTGCTACACATCTTTCATGAGAAATTTCTTTAAAGTAGAAGAATAAAGAAAATGAAAAAGAAAAACAAGACATGAGAGCTATCTCAGAAAGCCCTATGCCAAGTCATATGTTTCAAAGTTAGGTTGTGTCATGTCAAGGGGAATAAAAAGAAAGGGATTATGTCACATGCGAGTCAATCTTAAGACATGTCATCCACATCTCAAGCTTTCTCTTTAAAGGTTCATGAAAGGTTAACAAGTAGTCAAAAGAGACAACAACAATTGACATACATGGATAAGGCTACACAACCCTTTGCTCCCCACTGAGTGTAGGACAAAGGTGAGCCGAAAATGGATGACGGTATGTTGTTCCCTAAAATGGATGCAAAACATGCAATAGTGAGAAGGTTAGAGTTCTACAACTATTACAAGGCAAGGAGTAGTAGCCAATGTTATTTAATGATTGACTTAGGATGTACCGAGGGTAAGTGAGAATGGAAGAAGGGTTGTTAAGTGAAGGGTTATTGGATGGCTTGATGGTTATGAAAGGAAAATTAGGGAGACTATAATTTGGAAGAATAAGGTTAGGTATAGTGTGAGCTTGTATAGGTTGATGAGTATCAAAAGAAGTTTTTTGAGTAGAAAAAGTGAGGATATAAGGCTCTATTTGATTGTTGGAAGGTTTTGAGATATCATTCGTATGTGCCATATGATTAACTATAGGAGGAGAGCTAATATGTTCATCATATGTGAAAATTGAATTTAAAAGGATAGCTTCATGTCACTCATATGAGAGGAATCACTAGAGATGTCATGGTTATTAATGATTTGACTCTTGTGCTCAAATAGGTCTTCCCAAAGGGTAGGGGCATGAGGAAAGGGAAGAATAAGATTTTCATGAGTGTCATTAATGATATCTTCTAATAGTAAACTATCTTCTTCATATGTAAAGAAGAGATTAGGAGAAGAAAGGGTTTGATTATCTCGATCATGTATGCTTTCAATCTTTTGTTTCCTAATATCCATGAAAATAGGAGGAATAAGATCATAAAAAGGGTTGTTAGAGACTTTAAAGAATTGATTATTTAAGACCAATCTATCATCAAAGAAATATCATGCTCTTGGAGGAAATCAAGCCCAATGACATCGCCAAGAAAAAGGACACATTGCAAGAAGAAAGAAAATCACACAATGAAACATGAGTGTCGATTTATGCCCACACTTTAAAGTGGTTGCTAACACCTTTGCTATGAGAAATTTCTATAAAGTGGGAGAGGATACAAGAGCTTATTCGAAAAGCCCTATGCCAAGTGATATGTTTCTAATTGTAGATGCATAAAATGTATTGATTGACATTGGACATCTGATACTGACCACTAACCTCACTTCATCCCAAATCATCTTTTAGTCTAACCATTTAATCAAATTCCTTTATTTGATTAAACTCATTAATATTCCTCTCTTAATTAAATAAATTAATTCTCTAATTAAGTCATGCTCTCTCGATAATTAAATTAACAGTCTGATCTAATTATCCCTATTTAATTAAATAATTTATTTTATTTGATTAAATATCTAAAGTCTATCTATTAAATTAAATAAATTAAAACCTTATTTAATTCAATCTAACATCATCTCTTTTAATTAAATAAATCAAAAGTCCTTACTTAATTAATACTTTATCATATTCTTCCCATATTTGATTTAAATCAATCCATAAATTTAAGTCAAATAGGTCACATCATTTGATCCCTTCATTAAATTAATTAAACTTGATTAATTTAATCTCTTCTCATATCCCATCCTCCATCTTTTGCCACTTGCACATGAAAATAGAGTTATTTGATTTATTAAATCTCTATTTTCTTTAACAAGGCATCTTTGAAGGAATATTCCTCAAATTTGAATTCAAAATCCAAGTGGACTTTGTCCTTCCAACAAGGTATTTACTCCACCTACAAATTATTTTTTCCTTGAGCCTAGTGGCATTCAATGCATCTTCCTTCCCTCTTGCATGTCATTTCAACAATTTCAAAATTAAATATATGCATTTATTGACACATTCTTCAAAACTTGCACATTCCTCAGGGTCATCCCACAATAATGGGTTACATTTTTTGGCCAAACTTGACATTGAAGTCAACATTTTCATAGAAAACTTCACTTTCTGACACTTATAGTAGGTAAACTATAATTAGGAATTTGAAAATGATGTAAACTAGTGATTTTTGAGGTTTTGTCTATAGATTTTAAATGTATTTTTATTAAAAAAAATTGAAATTAAATTGTAATTTTTTTGCGTCTCCTTTCATAACTAGTTTTTAATAGTAAACAATATTTTTAAAAAGTGGTGTGTATTTCAGCTCACATAACTTTTTTTCTACAAAGGATAAAATTTCAATTCTTTTGAATTTAGGTTGGTAACACAAGTACCTAGTTCTTTCATTTTGTTTCATAGTATTTTGTTGAATATTTTTCTTTTATTTAAGTTTTCAAGTCAAAACATTTATAGTTTAGAGATAGGTGCACTTCGGCTCGTATAACTTTTTTGGTATGTATTGAAATTCATTTTTTATTTTTTTGTTGGAACAAGGACATCAATAGCTAGAGTGTATATATTTTTCAATGTTTTTCCCCTTAAATTTACTATTTTTCTACAATGATTTTTCATCGAACTTGATGTTCGGTGAAAAGCCTATGTACAATAAAACTAAAAAATAAAATATAAAATAAAAACAAAATATATTAAATTTATAGTTGTTTGAAAGCACGTTTCGATCACTAAAATCATCCAACTTGGTTTATCAAGTTGACTCCATTTGCATCTCCTTCCCAAGCTTTGATAGTAAAAAAAAATGCATAAATTTTGAAATGGAGGGAAGGTGAAAAGGGGGTTCATTAGAACCCCCTTCTAATGAAGGGGTTCATTCAACCTATGGTGCAAGAGGGGGTTCATTAGAAGGGGGGGTTCATTAGAAGGGGGGTGGTTCATTCAAACCCCCTTCATTAGAAGGGGTAAACCATTTTAAATTTTTGATGGGAATTTCTAATTTTTCTTCATTTGAAAAATTGTAACCCACTATTGTGGGTTTACCGCTCAAAAATTCACATGTTGACAAGTGGCACTTTTCCATTGGTTGATTCTTAGTCCCACATTTCTCTATTTTGGACATGCTTTCAACTTGTCAATCTATAAATAGAGGGCTCACCCTTCATATTGATCATCCACAATTTGAGTAAACTTACTATGCTCAAATATTTAGCAATCTTTATCCATACTTTCAAATTTTTAGCTAGGTTATGCAAGATTTTATCTTGGAACATTCATCACTCTTCATCAAAGTGGATCAAATTTCATCATCAATTCACCATTGTATCATTGGAGTTGGGAAAGGGCCAATTTTCACATCAAATTGGCACCAATTCCCTCAAGAGATTGAGAATTTACTTCACTTTAGAATAGGATTTGATATGTTTTAAGTTTGGTTGTGATCCTCCATTTCATTTCCTTTCTCTCTTGCAATTTAAATGAATTTCTTGAGGAATCTATGTTCTAGCTTGCATCTGATTTAATTTGTTGTTTGTTTCTTGTGTCATTGCAGGTTTGGGATCTAGGTTCACACATTTGGCGCTAGAAGGAGGGAAATCTCATTTTCTAATCATCTTTTTGTCAAAAATTTTGTGTTTTCCTTTGTCTATAGGAAAACTCCGCTGCTAGAAGCTCAACGTCGCTGTTTAGCACTATTGGTTCCCTAGCATCACTATATGAAACTACTGAAACTCCAAACTATGATGCCTTTGTCTTCCCGCCCAAATTTTTTTAATTCCAAACTGCACTGTTGAACCTATTTGACCTGCAAAAATCTTTCAAAAACATAAACTGTACTGAGCATGGCCAAAAGGGTGACTTATTCATGCTCACTGGCCTGGTTCTAGAGTAACATTGACTTGCAAGTGGTGCTATACAACACTGCTGATGAAATCAAACTGTGATGCCTTCGTGGATTGCACTGTTGGAGGGGAGTATGAGCTAAAATTTTATTTATAACACACGCTTCTTTTTAAATTATGGTTCTTTTTTCTATTTTTGCAAAATCTAATTGATTGTCTTATAGGTTGAATCAATCAAAGACGAAAAGGAAAAGAAGCATGATGGTGTCATTTCACAAAAAATAAGTGTTTTTAAACACTCTAGTGTTTGTTTAACACTCTTAGAGGATTCACTATTCCTCTTAAAAGAAAATTATCTTCTTATGCTTAGGATTTATTAATTTTATTTTGGGTTTAAAAAGAACCTTTTGAATTTTTGTTACAAAAAGGCTTAAAAAGAACATTAGGACTCAAATTTACTGGAGTTTGTTTTGGGTTTAATAATTGAACAAGGTAAATTGTCACACTTACTTTGGTGCTTTAAAAAAAATTCATTTTTGGTTTGAGGATTTAAAACAAACAAGTTTTTGCATTGTTTTACAACTACGTACATAGAGCAATATCATCAAAAGACATATGCACTTCTCTCACGCCTCATAGTGATCTTGAGAATCAAAAGGATTTTGGTGACATTAAGTTACATAAATAATTTCCCATAAACACTTCAATTTTGGGTTTAAAACGAAAGAAAATTGTGCGAGTGTGAGTAAATCTATTGCATGTGTTCTCCCTTTGTTTCTAAATGAAGGTTGATCAAACTATGAATACATTTATTTGATATTTTTTATCTTAGAGGGCCTGCCTTGGGGAAAAAGTACTCACCAAAGGGAACGACTCAACCAGTAACACTCTAAAGCCAAGAGTATTTCCAGCTGGGATATAAATGTGGGTATTAGAATAAATGCCAATATCACGTGTTTGACTTCGACGAGAAGGGAAACAATTGTCTCTCACCACACTGGGTCAACTCCCTCGAATGGAAATTTTGAACTAAAACCCTTGTTTAGAATTTTCCAAAATCCTTGATCTATTTGTTGGTGCAAGAAGGGTTGTTCTGAAGCTGCCCCACACTTTTACGATCTTTAGTAGAAATGGAAAGCATGCCATGGGAGTTTCATGGGTGTTGATGCTTGGCTACCCTGTATAAGTGAGTGTCATGGAGGGGAGCCAGTGGGGTCAAGCATCTAATCATTCACTAAAGATAAGTGTAGCTAGACTTGTCCTAGTGAGGACTCAACAAATATTGTCTTTCATATCCATAGGTTTGTGCTCATTCTTGGATACAAAACACTTTCCTTGTTTGAAAACATCTTGGAAACAAACACTTAACATCATCATCAAAATTTCAAACCCTTTAGGAGGAAAATACAATTGACCCAATTCATGTGTTATTGCTTTCCCTTGGGATTTGCATCCTTAGAGGTTTCTAAACACTTGAATCTACATCTTGATTTGCCTACTAAAGTTAAACAATAGGTAACCCTTGCCTTAAATTCATCAAATTTCCACATAACATGCTTTGTGGGATTCAAAGAAATTGAGACATTAGACATCTAGTTTCAAAACCTAAATAAGTTTTTGTGGTAAAACAAAGTCACTAAGAAAAGATAACAAAATTGGCTCTCACATGTGTTAATTCCTCATGATTTCCAAGAAGGTCAAAATCCCGAAATAAAAGACCTTGAGCCAAAGTTCAAAATTTAAGAGACACACTCGAAAAGTCATCAAGAAATACATTAGGAAGTGCAATCAAAAGCAACATATCAAAATAATCAAAAAATTCACAAGATTCTATAGACTCATTCCTTTGAACAATTCAGAAATGTATGCTCAATTTGAACCACTTCTTAGTTATATAGGTCCTTAGAAGTATCATATGTTCTTCCATATCAAGGTCTATTAAACAAAGCATATTTTTAGGTACATCATAGGATCAAAATCAAACCCTCATCCATCTTTGAACATCGAAACCAAAATCATATCATCATCAACTCTTTGAAAATCTTGGAAAAATCCTTCATGTTAAAATTTTAGGAAAATCATTTGAAGTCAATACAAAATCACCTTGTTTCATTGAATGTGTGTAGATGTATTCTTCTCCACATATTTGATCAAATTATCAAAAATTGTGAACAAATTTATCCCTTGATAAACATCCAACCTCTTGGGATTTAGGAGTTCATTATCAAAATCATCTTGTTTGGATAGGAGTGTTCAGATGAATCCTTCTTCTCACACCTAGAAAAATTAGCATCTTGTGAAATGATTTAACTCTAGGACAACATACAAACCTCTTAGAGTTCATGAGTTCACCAAAATCCGAATCCAAAAAAATCCAATCCTAAATCAAGTCCTAAAGTTTAACATACCCTTCAAGATTTTCTCAAGATTTCCAATCATCCATGAAACATCCATCTTACATCCATATCATTACCACTCTTTGATTATTAAATCATCCTAAAAATTTCTCTTATGTACTTAAAGTTAGATCAATCTAGAGAATTAGATATTCATCTCCTATATTCTTCAAAATTGATCCCTGTTTTATCTTGCAGACTAGATCTCAACACAAGAGGAATATGGAAGCCAACAAAGAAACACCTACTTCAAGTGACCTAAGTCAAAAAAACTCCGAAATGAATCCAGTTGAATCAAGCAATCCATTGACTAACTTTATCTCATCATCACAAAATCCACAAGAGGAAAACCAAGAAGAAGATATTACCTTTGGAATGTCACACGAGGAAATCACCAAAATGATCCAAAATCCAAAGAACCGTAAGATCATCAATATCATGATGAGACTCAACCCTTCACTATACATGCTCGAGCTAGCAAAACAAGGAGCTAAACTACCTTCTTATTTCAACGTGAGCTCTATCGTGGAACCATCTTTAGACGTCATGCCTCCAAATTCATCCACACTCCCCATCTCATCTACACCCCCATCCCAAAGCATCACTCAGAACATCATACAAATCACAACATCTATCACTCTGACTCAACCTATAGTTAATAAGGGAAGTGCATTTCTTAATGCCATTCAAACACACCCCCTTTTCAATAATCAAGACTTGGATGCAAACACCATTTTGGAGCAAAACATACCCCAAAATCTGTTACACAAGTATACCCCTCTCACCTTTCATGATCCAAATGACCCATCATCATCATTCCGTGCAACACCCCAAACCTCTCTCCCCATAACTTCACAAGGAGAGAGTGATATATTCGGACCAGGGGGCATTTTTGACACTATGCCATTTCATCAAGAGATCACATCTCTTACATTTTCATCATTCCCACCATTACCACCATCATCCACACCACTACTTGTCTTAGGGATTCCACCTCTACCAAATATCAATCAAAATCAAACCAACATCCTAAACATCAATCGAAACATCAAGCTAAACTCTCAAAACTTGTCATCGACATCGTAACAACAAATGAAAACTACACAAGCTATCACAACATCATCAACCCCCCTAACATCTCAAAGCATGGTATCTCAAGGACCAACCACATCGATCTCACCATCCACCACTCAAAATCCAAACACAAGAGCACCTCTCATAACCACCACAAGCACCATTCCAAATCCACTACCACCTCCACCACCACCAAGCTCCAATACATCAAATCAATAGAACATTGCATTGCAAGTAGCTTAGCAAGTTGCTTATGAAAAGGAATTCCTACAAGTATAAAAACAAAAAGTTACGGAACCAGCTGTGCAACAAGCCACACAACTAGCTATTTAGCAAGCTGCTCAAACATACCAAGAAGCATTACAAGTACAAAAAGGATGCTCAAGCCCAAATATTATTGCAACAACAAGTGGCACAAGCACAAACCCAGGCACAAGCACAAGCTCAAGCTCAAGCTCAGGCATACACCCAATATCAAGCACAACAAGCATAGGCACAAGCACAATATCTTGCACAAAAAAAAGCAACACAACTACAACCATATCAGAAAGTGATAAAACAATATGAATAATACAAAGAAGTAGCCCAATTAGTAGCCCAACAACAAGTGTTGTTGGTACAACAACAGGCTCAACAACAAGCAATTCTAGCATAGTCACAACAAGACCAACAACAAGCATTGTTTATACAACAAGTGCAAGCATATATGGCTCAAAAAAATGTGAAAAAAATTCCAAACAATACATCAACCAATCCACCCATCACACCCACCAGCAAACCACCTCAAAACACTTTCATCCCACTGCCTGATTTTCAAAATGATGTAACAACACAAATCAGGTTGCTCTTGCAACAAGTGTTTTATCTTCAATCAAGGAAAACCACAAAAATATCTAGTAACTTGTGTCCTTATCCATTTGACAGAAGCCTTGTAATGAAATCATTCCCAAAGGGATTTGAGATCCCCAAATTTGATAAGTATTGTGGGACGGGAAATCCTGAAGATCACATTAGGGAATTCTAGGTTCATTGCATGAAGTCACATATGATGATACCTATCTGATGTAGCTATTTCCTAGGAGTTTGGTTGACCACACCATGGAATGGTTCTCTCGCCTACCTATAGGCATCAAGACATTCCAAGAAATGATAGACGCATTCAACAAAAAATGTGCATGCAATATTGCCATGGATGTCAATCTAGAGGAACTCTTAGCTTTGAAACAAGGTAAAAATGAATCATTTGCTTCATTCCTACAATGATGGTGATCCAAGGCCAATCATATAAAATGGGCCATGGCCGAGGAACAACAAGTGTGCACTATCATATCCAACCTTGACGACCTCTTGGAATTCAATCTCAAGGTCCAATGGATCACCACATATGACCAATTGATTTCCAAGGCACTCAGCATCGAATGATCCCTTATGACACAACCTGGAGAATCAAATTCATATCTTGAACAACAGAACAATCACCCACCCACCAATTACAATGACAAACCTCACATGTGGGAAAGAAAAAATAAAATTACCAATGATGGTGTCGTCGATGCCAAAGTTGTTATTAGTGCCCCTTAGCAAAACACATCCACACCACAAATCCAAAACCATAATCAAAAAAATCATCATGTGAACACAACAACACAACAACTAAGCAATGAAGTGATCAATAGCACCAATGGCCAAAGAGGACTGCCCCAGGGAAACAAGAACTTCACCAAACAGAAATACATTGCTCTTAGGGAACTACTTGAAGTCATCATGAAGAAATTACTCAACAAAAACCTCATCAAAATTCCCACCTATTATAACTACCAAGAACTAGATGTTAAACCTCCTTGGTACAATGAAAATTAGCTCTATGAATTCCACAAAATCAAAGGGAAGACCACTAACAATTGCATGAGGTTAAAGAACATAGTCGAAGATCTCATTGATAAAAGAATTATAAATGTGGAACAGCCAATAGGAAACCAAAACCTCAAAATATACATGAATCCGATGCCTATCCATAACAATAAAGGGAACAATAACACTGATAAGGGGAAAGGCACCTTCAAAAATATGAATCATGTGTATGAAACTATCATCACCTCCCTAAATGAATACTGCATAGTAATCACTATCAAAGGAGCTCAAGCTGATTGTGGAGTCACCACAAGAGGCCGAAAAGTTACTATCACATGATCATCTCAACTAAACATAACTTTCATGTCCAATTCAAGATTCATTCCCAATGGTTACAATGTCCTTGATCAGCTAAAAAGAATGCCAACACAAATCTCCATCATGGCGTTATTAAAAATCTCATCCACCCACAAGAAAATCCTTGAGGAAGCATTGGCTTCATCCACCATCCCCGCAGATCTTGATGTGGAACAACTCCAAGCTATGGTCGAAAACATCATCACTCCAAACCTCACATTTTCTGACCAAGATTTTCCCGCTCAACCATCTCATAACTATGCACTCCAATTAGAGGTCTTAGTTCAAAAAAGTAAAGTCAAGTGATTCTTGGTGGATGGAGGTGCAGGATTGAATATGTGTTCCCTAAAGCTCATTAAGCAGTTAAAAATCTCAAAGGATTCCATCGACAAAGGAAAAGGTATTACAATAAGAGCATATGATGATCAGGAAAGAGTGTCCCAAGGCACAATTAGAATCCCTATTCAAGTAGGGCCAGCTATCATGGAAACCACCTGTCAGGTCCTAGACCTTGACTTGCCTTATAACATTCTCCTAGGACATCCATGGATCCATGCAATGCAAGTGGTAGCATCAACTTTCCATCAATGTGTCAAATTCACATATGAACGACAAGAGGTCACCATCCATGGAGATCCTAAATCATTCTCCTATTGCAAGAGCCTTGAGGCAAAATACTACAAAATACCTCAAGTACTTAAAAAATGATGAAGGCCAATCAACACTGTACATCGACCCAACCACTCTCGCTTCCACTTCTATGACAGAGACACCCACCATTCCTGCCATTCCCACCATCTCTGATATTAAGGTCATCATCCAGGATAATGGTTGTGGAAACTACATGATTCCCAAAAATGATTTTGTGGTAGGAGAGTTACCACAATCTCCTAGATCATGAGGACGTCTGCAAGCAAATGAAGCCTCCACATCTCAAACATCCCCTGAAGAATATCCCAACTTCAGAAGTTGGGGAGATCTTGGTCAAGAAGTCATAGAGGAGGAACAATCTTATCTCCTATACGAAGATGATAGACTAACAACCAATCTACCAATGGATGACATAAGCAAAGGTTTGCAAATTATGCTTGCAATGGGTTATGATAGAAACCAGAGACTTGGGAAAAATGACAACGGGATTATAATACCTATCATTCCAGAGACATGAATGAAAAATATTGGCCTCAAATGTACCCCTCCGAGTATTAACATACGTGGTTGAAGTCTTCTAGTTAGAAAGGTCAATAATCCTCCTCAGCTATCCGTAGTTGAACTTTGCTTACCTGTATCTATAGGTTGTGTCTTAGACAACTTCACATCTGACATAACTGACATCTATAGTAGTAGTGATGACAAGGATCCCATAACCAACCTACCTAGTCTCTTCGAGGATACCACCTTTCTCATCATTAGCACCTTATCCTTTGAGTTAGACCATCAAAATCATGAAATCCGCCTAGTTTACCCCCAACTCATTGATTATGAGCAACGAAGACCACCAGTTCTTGACACATTTGAAAATGATGAGGCACTCTCAGAATTCATGGGACTACAAGATAATATTCCGTGTGGGGATCACAGAGTAGGGTTTATCATTGAACTAGATACATAGGCTTATTATGAGGAAACAATTGAATCCCTTAGTCACAAAAGTGAGAAATTAAGAATAATATCTAAGTCCTTGAGTGAAAACCACACTGTGGCACTCTTCGACATGAAAAAGTATAAAGAAAGGATGCATCCAATAGTGAAAACCCCTTTGAGGCAGCTAAGGATGGGGGATTTAATCTTCCTTTCAGAGCTCTTCATTAGGAAAAATTAGCAGTTCTAGTAGAAAAGTGCAATCCAGTTAATCTAGGAACAAAGGAGACCCCGCACATCACATTCTATGCAGAAACATTACTGTCAGAAGAACAAGAGCTCCTAGAAGCCTTCATAAGAGAGATACATGTAAAATTTGCATGGAGCTATGTTGACATGCCAGGGCTCAACCCCAAAATTGTAGTTCATAACCTAGCAATATACTCTGAAGCAAAGCTCATTAAACAAAAGCTCAGGAAAATGCACCCTCAGATCACCTTGCTAGTCAAAATGGAACTAAATAAGCTATTGGATGTAGGATTCATTCAACCAATAGACTATCCAAAATGGGTGTCAAACCTCTTTCTTGTCTCAAAACCTAATGGGGGCATCAAAATCTGCACAGATTTCAGGGACTTAAACAAAGCATGTCCAAAAGATGATTTCCCATTGCCCAACATTGACATGATCATAGACATGATAGCGGGACATGAAATGCTTTCCTTGATGGACGGTTTCTCAGGATACAACCAGATAATGATTGCTAAAGAAGACCAACACAAAATGGCCTTGACTTGTCCATTGGGGACTTATTGCTAGAATATGATGCCATTCGGCTTGAAGAATGTAGGAGCAACATACCAAAGGGCCATGACATTAATCTTCCATGACATGATCCATAAAACTATCAAAGATTATGTTGATGACATACTAGCCAAATCCAGAAAGAGGAAGGATCACATAGCAACCTTAAGTTCCATTTTTAATAGGCTGGAGGAATACAAGATCCAATTAAATCTAAAGAAGTGTGTCTTCAGCATACAATCAAGAAAGTTGCTAGGATGCATAGTGTCAATGAGAGGTATTGAGGTAGATCCAGCAAAATTAAAAGCAATCCTCGAGATGGAGGTGCCCAAAACATTGAAACAATTGAGAGGTCTCTAAGGTAGGCTTCAGTCCATCTGAAGGTTCACAACACAGCTGGCAGATAAACAAAATCCATATTCTCACCTACTTAACAAGGGAGTAGTGTACAAGTTGAATAACAAGTGTGAAGAAGCGTTCAATAAGATCAAAGAATATCTGCTTACACCACCAGTCCTAATGCCATGAATCCCAAGAAAGCCATTAATTCTCTATGTCAACAACAACAACATCCCTTGGAGCTCTTCTAGCTCAACATGACGAAAATGGAACAGAAAGGTCCATCTATTATATCAACAGAACAATGGTTGGGCATGAGTTAAATTACTCATTCATCAAAAAAGCATGTTTAGTAGTAGTGTTTGCATAAAAAAAATTTAGACACTACATGTTGGCACACAAAATCAAACTCATCGCTAAAATCGACCCTCTCAAGTACTTACTATCAAAAGCAATGCTCACTAGAAGGATGGCTAAATGAGTCATGATATTATCAGAGTATGAAATTGAATATGTGGAACAAAAAGCAATCAAAGGCCAAGTCATCGCAGATCAGCTTGTAGAAGCACCAACCTATTCAGAAAATCCTCTCATCTCAGAGTTTCCAAATGAATCCATCTTCAATATCAACATAGCTAACCACTGGAAACTTTACTTTGATGGCTCATACATGCAACATGGATTAGAAGCTGATGTCTTCTTTATCACCCCACAAGGAGACTACATACCAAGGTCCTATAAATTGGCATTCCCCTGCACCAATAACATTGCAGAATATGAGGCTTTAACCATAGGCCTCAGAATAGTAGTGTAGTGGCACATCATGGCCCTCAGAGTATACAAAGACTCTCAGTTGATAATAACACAAGTGAACGATGAGTACCAGACTAAAGATGATAAGCTCACTCCATACAAGAAACTGGTGGAGACTCTCAAGGAATCCTTTATCGAGATCACATTTGAACAAATTCCCATAGCAAACAATAGAGTAGTAGATGCCATGGAAATGATTGGATCCCTACTGGATATTCTTCGCAACGTTCTAAAACATGAATTCTTGGTAGAGTAGCTTCTCGTGCCCACATTTGAGGTACTAGAATCAGAATTTGTGTGTGAAATCATTGGTCCTGGTGATCCCTGGTACGATGACATTTATACCTACTTGCGAATAGGTGTCATACTTGCTGACTTACCCTCAACCTTAAAATGAACCTTTGTCAAAAAGGAATCCCAATTCGTCATCCTAGGAGATACCCTGTATCATAGGAGCATAGGAGCCTTATTATGTTATTTAAACGATGAGGAGGCATTGACCGCTTTAACTAAAGTACATAATGGTATCTATGGTTCACACTCAAGTGGAATGACCCTAGCCAATAAATTGTTGAGGATGGGGTATTATTGGCCCACAATAGAAAGAGAGGCACATGACTACATCAGAAGGTGTCTACAATGTTAGCAACATGGGGACCTCATCCATGCTCCAACTCAAGAATTTCATCCCATCATCACACCATGGCCCTTTTCGTAGTGGGGACTCGATCTCATTGGAAAAATAACTCCCACTTCATCTAATGCCCACATGTTCATCATAACTGCCACTGAGTACTTTACTAAGTGGGTGGAAGCCATGCCCATAATATATATAGATGAGAAGCAGATATCAAAGTTCATCCTAAACTATCTCATTTGCCACTATGGTGTCCCACAAGCCATTATCTCAGATAATGGGGCACCATTTAAGAATCGGGATGTCCATGACTTATGTGAAAAATTCAAAATCCAACATCGCTTCTCCACCCCATACTATCCCCAAGGAAATGGCCAAGCAGAAGTCACAAATAAAACCATTTTAAAGATCCTCAAGAAAACAATTAATGACGTAGGTCATGACTGGCATTTGTAGGTCAATCCCGCCCTTTGGGCCTAGTGAACCAGTATTTGCACACCCATTGATACCACCCCTTTCTCTCTGGTCTATAGATCAGAAGCAGTACTCCCTATTGAGATCAAGCTCCTATCACTAAGAATATCATTGCAAAACCTCATCACGGATGAAGAGTACTAAGTATCAAGACTAAATGAGTTGGAGCTATTGGATGAGCGGCGTATAGATGCTTTAAATCATTTTCAATTATATTAGAATAGACTCAAGAGGAACTATAACAAGAAAATCATAAGCAGGACTTTCCAAGTCGGAGAATTGGTACTAAAGGAAAATTAGAAGAATGTCCCAAATCCAAACAGTAAAGGAAAATTTGAAACCAACTGGTTGGTACCATTTGTTATCACTACAAGCTATAAGTCAGGGGCATATCAGTTATCAACACCCAAAGGGAAAAATATTCAAGATCCCATGAATAGTTCTCATCTCAAAAAATTTTATGCCTAATCTTTCAAGGTATAGAACCAGAAAATCCAAAAAAAAAAATTAGAAAATGTCTTTAAAAAATGGTTACTTTGGTGAAAACCCGACAAATAGGCATCTTAGTGACAACAAAAAAAATTAAAAAAGGATTAAAAATAGTAAAGAGAAAAATCATCCTCTAGTGAAAACCACTTCGGTGGCACTTTGGACAAGTACCTTGGTGAGAACCTAGCAAACATGTGCCTTATGTAAATAAGCTTCTTCCATCCACCAGGATCTCTATGGCTTGTTCTGCATCATCTATCCATTATGTTTTCATCATCCATCACATTCAAATCTCCATCCATCACTCATCCACCCACATCCGCACCATAGCTTGGTCTTGTGTTCGTATTCATAATCCCTCCTAGTACTACTCAGCCCATCCTCAAGGTTAGTTTGTCCCACCTTTATCAGAGTAGTCTATG
This sequence comes from Sequoia sempervirens, assembly GCA_007258455.2. Taxonomy (NCBI): domain Eukaryota; kingdom Viridiplantae; phylum Streptophyta; class Pinopsida; order Cupressales; family Cupressaceae; genus Sequoia; species Sequoia sempervirens. The sequence continues at coordinate 506,372,910 of VDFB02105785.1, forward strand.
GCATCATGCTGGGGGCATGTTGTCATCGGATCAGATTCATGTATATTCTTGAAATTATAAAATTGCAAGAAATCCAAAAAAAGTCAGAAAATTAGAAAAATCCAAAAACATCAAAAAATCACCACAATCTGAAAACATTCAAAAGATATCAAAATCCAAAAAATAGGTCAAAAATTTAGTCAAAAATTCAAAAACATATTCATCTTGTCAAACTACTAGTCTTTGAGCCTTGAACGTAGGCAAGGTTGATCTTTGATCATCCCCCGAGACATTTAGGTTAATCCTTTAGGAGTCTATCATAACAAACTGACATCTCATCATGTATATCATCATCTATAAATCGGTCAAGTCGTTAGTCAAACTACAGGTCTCTGAGCCTTGAACGTAGGCAAGGTTGATCTTTGATCATCCATGATACACTTAGGTTAGGGTATGTGCAGGATCATCATGCAAAAAACAAGCCCTTAAGTGGCAAAAAATTCAGAAAAATCAGTGTTAGGCAACTTGACATAAATATTTGAATAAGTTATCTATATTATTTCAAAAATATGTAAGAATAGAATTTGTAGAAAATTGAATGTAGTTTCTAAAATACTAGGTTTATTTAAAAATAAATAAAATCTATTTGGTGAAAATTTGAAATTTCAATGCAGTAGTACTTAAATTTTAGGGAAAAAAAGAAGTAGGTAACGTAAACCACCTAACCATAATAAAATGATAATATTTTTTGTAAGATTTTATATATAAGTAGAGGACTCATGTCGGATGTGATGCATATTTTTTTGTAATTTTTTCCAAGTAAATAATTAATTATGAATTTTTTTATTACAACTTTTAGAAATATAAAACATGCATCGACCACCTTAACTTGGTCAAAACTTCATGATTTTTTTTTTTTTTTTTAATCCTATAGTATGTTATAGAATGTGACACATGTTTTGGATTCAAAAATATGATACCGTTGAAAGTTATAGATGTTTTTCAATCAGCCTATCGATCAGAACTTTAGTCATAATTCTAATAGAAAATGAATAATAATTATTTATTAAATTCAAATTAAATCATAATTTATATTTTTGGAAAGTTGAGAATCTCCTCTAAAAACCCCTTTCGTTTCATTAATTTTGGGTGTAAAAAAAGTAGTCAGCCACATACCCTACAAATATTGCCACTTTTTGGCGCACCATGATCCTACACATACCTATCAGTCCTTTACGAGTCTGTCATAATAAACTGACATCTCATCATGTATATCGTCATCTGTAAATCAATCAAGTCATTAGTCGAACTACGTGGTATTTGCGTGTATAATGTAGGCAAGGCTAATATGTTGATCAGCCCTCGAGGCCCCTAGGATAGGTCCTTAGGTTAGTCTCTTGGTCAAAATCTTGGAAAACCCCAAAACATTGGAAAATCAAAATCAGAACATTTTAAAATCCTGAAAAATACCAAAAATAGCTTCAAAACATTCCACAAACTCCAAAAACATCCAAATATTTGAAAAAGCTCATCTATCTCATCTCACTTTCATTGGAAATAACATTACTCATAATAAACAATCATCATCCTCAACCGTTGGTGAAACAATTAGAAACAAGTTTAGCAGGCGGGTATGTGCAGGATCATGATGGGCCAAAAAGTGGCAATATTATGGGTATTTGTAGGGTATGTGGCTGATGACTTTTTTTACCCAAAATTGATGAAACGAAAAGGGTTTTTAGAGGAGATTCTTAGCTTTCCACCAATATAAACTATGCTTTAATTTAAATTTAATAAATAATTATTATTCATTTTCTATTAGAATTACAACTAAAGTCCTAATCGATAGGCTGATTGAAAAACATCTCTAACTTTCATACGGTATCACATTTTTTGAATTTGAAACATGCGTCACATTCTATGCTTCACATACTATAGGATTAAAAAGAAAAATTAAATTTAATGAAGTTTTGACCAAGTTAAGGTGGTCGGACATCGAAGTTTTTATATTTTTAAAAGTTGTAATAAAAATCATAATTAATTATTTACTTGGAAAAAATTACAAAAAATATGCATCACATCCCTACATGAGTCCTCTACTTACATATAAAACTTATAAAAAATATTATGATTTTATTATGGAGGGTGGTCAGACAGACACCTAATTCTTATTTTCTCCTTGAAATTTAAGTACTACTGCATTGAAATTTCAATTTTTCACCAAATAGATTTTATTTATTTTTAAATAAACCTAGTATTTTAGAAACTACACTCATTTTTCTACAGATTCTATTTTTACATATTTTTGAAATAATATAGATAACTTATTCAAATTTTTACGTCAAGTTGCCTAACACTGATTTTTTCTGAATTTTTTGCCACTTAAGGGCCTATTTTTTCCATGATGATCTTGCACATACCCAGGTGAAAAGTAAAAACTCAAAACATCAAATCTCAGGTTTAGGTCAGTACATAAATAAGTTGGTCAACTTTTTGTATCAATAGCTTATCAATCTTAAATCAACCTCATCATTATCTAATAAAATCACGTCCTAGGATGAATCCTTCTTGCAATGGGCACTCTTTTATTAGACCAAACACTTTAGATAAATGAAATGACATGCCACCATCCACTAATATGTCCTAGGATATATCGTTCCAACAATGGACATCATCTATTGGCAATAAATTTCAGGCCTTATCCTTCAAAAACATAGTTTCCTTTGGCTAGCAGTATGAAGAACATCAGCTTGTTTGTTTACTTTATCTTTGTCTTTTGACTTATTTTATTGCACTCATTCCAAGGACCTCTCGATCATATCCGAATAAAGGATTTAGAGAAATAGGAATGGGGCAATGATCATTATCTTTTTTCTTATGTGCTTGTTGGATATTCTTGTAAAATAACCTTGGTGAATACTTGCTTAAATTAGGTGTGTACGAAGGGTGCTTTAGATATTTTTTGTACCACATAAGAAGGTCTTCCTTCCTATTTTTTGGTCCAAGATGTTTGAAGTACCTAAAATGCACCCTAGTAAAGTTTTTGTATGTCAAGTGTGAACAAGAATACTCCTATCTATGTTGCCGAGTCAAAGTCCATCACACTAGGTAAAATGTCATCTTGGTACTCTATACCTTGATGCATCGTACCACGTGTGTTATCAAACATAAGGAAATTGGCCCTTTGAAAATCCTAACTCCTCGGAAAGTAGTCATCATCATTTGCATATTATCATCTTATGTCTCGTTGAAATGTCTTCTCTTCTTTCATCCCTTCTTGCTCTTCATGATAACAAGGTACTATGACAGTTAATCATCATCATCATCAATCCCGCATCTACAAATCATTAGCATAACATATCATATAGGAAACATATGCAAATTTGCATCTCCATCATCATGTAAATATGTTATTACAAGCATTTTTCATAAATAAGCACATTTATAAATCATCACATTACATCCATTTTTTCCATTACATTGCATTCATCACATAAACCATGAAAAAACATTCATTTGCATGAAACATTTCATATTACCATCTACTACATAATCAAACATAATAGGTACACAAGCATTATAGATAATCCATTGCATTATAAGCATACATATTCACATCCCATAAACATCATAAAGTCATTTCTCACATTACATTCATTTTGCATAAAGCATCATCATACCACTTTGAATTAACATATTATTTCATATGTTACATCACATCACAATAAATGCATCACATACATCTCACAATCATTTAGCATGTTTAGGATAATAATATTTGTTATTCTCAACATCTTAAAAACATCTCATTTACATCATCAAGGAATATGATATAAAGCAAGACCATTGAATTCGCATTACATCATACGCAATCATAAAAACATACATATCATCCATCTCATAATTAACCACATTGCAATCATCTTTACATTTCATTTTATAAATCATTCCATACCATTATAAATATTCAAAGCATAATAGGAACATAAAAATCAATTACATTAAAAGTGTACATCCATTCATAATCATTTGATAAAGGCATCATGATTCACATATCATTTTAGGTATACACCATAAATCACCTCCATATCATTTTGTGTATTACATCATCCATTTCATATCACATATCATATCATTCGCATCAACATACATAAATCATCATATGGATTACATCATCATCAAAACGTACATCATCATCCATCCATATCACATATCATATAAATCCATTTGCATATCATGTATTAACAACAAAATATAGATCTATTAATAATGCATACATCATCAAAAATAAATGCATCCATATATACATCGCATATCACCATAACATTATTGTATAGCATATAGAAATAGAACCATCCATAAATGCATAAAAATAAACATGCTACATGGCATATGACATCAATATCATCATTTCATATATATATCATCAAAAAACTGCCATAGTACAAAAAATCATATATCGGGATCATTGTACATGTGTGTATGCATACAAAAGGCGTAGCTGGCTATCAAAAAGGATCCCATAAGGAATAGGAATATAGGTATAATCATCTCAATCAAAGAGGACCAATCTAACCCTAGTGCTCGCTACCCTCGCCTCTGTCACCATGACCCTCTGGTGGTCTGAAGATGGTCTGCTATGAATAATCAGGAACTTGGGGTGCTCTCGATACGACTTGGTGGTAATGCAATCGGTAGTATTCTACCTCCTGGACAACATCTCTATAAGCTCTAAGTGACACTATGTTGCAGGAGGACAAGGTGACCATACTCTCCAACTGCTGTCTAGGACCTACCTCTATAATATGGCCTGGTCTCTCTCAGCCTTGGCCTGATCCCTCTCTGTTGTCAAAATCTAAACCTGAGCCTGTAGCTGTACAATCTGTGCATCTCGAGGATCTAGCTATCCTATTAGCTATGCTAGTGGGGGCTACGCATGAGCCTGACCCTCAACCTTAGCGTGTGGTTGTGCCTCTACCTAATCCCACTGCCTGCCTAGCCCTTGGTCCTTATCCTGCATATGAACATCTGTCTAGACTAGCCGAACTGGAGCCCTGACCAGGTGATCCTTCCACTCACCATCTCTCCATCATCATCCTCCCTCTTTTCCACTTGATTTAGTCAAGCGGAGGGTGTGCCTAGAACTGTCAATCACAGAGGTGGTCGGAACCACTCCCTATATGCCTGAGTGATGCCTAGATTTGCAGGTCCTTGATCATAAATCCACGGTTGGGCCACCAACTATCTAAAGCTACCTACTACCTTGGAAGTATGAATATATCAGCCCCAAGCACTCTACGATACTGTATGGGAAAATATGGCCACATAGTCATCATCTGGGTGGTCCTATGCTTCAACAAACTGACATTGAATGTGCCCGGGTAGGTATCTCTCCACCATCGTATGCTCCTGCCCCTACATAAAGTAGTCTTGATGGGAAAAGAAGATCTGCTGGGCATCGTCGGCCCATCCAGGGTGACCAGGATATGGGCACCATGTAAAAACCTGCATCTCATCCAGGACCCTCCCCCAGTGAGGAATCACATGCTCACCCGTGTATGTAAAATACACACCATGTATGTAATGCCATACTAGGGGATCATCAGGCCCGATCGACACTAGAACGACTTGTGGCCGAAGAACAACAATGTGCTCCCACACCCACATGTGAAGAAGCATGACACTGACTCTGAGTGCTTTTCCGTCAAGGTAGACATACTCATGCAAATCCCTATAAAGGGAGGCTAGAAGAACTTGCACCCAAGCAAAAAGAATTGGTCAGTCACGCATCACCATCTGCTCCCAGTAGAGTCCCCAACTAGGACTAAAATACCAGCCTCGTCGATTTGGGGCAACAACACCTAAAATAATCATTGCAACTACCAAACTATAGAAGGGTGAGGTCAACGCCCTGTGACACTCGAGCTCTATCTCCCACCATCACAATAATAACGTCCTCTACAGCAAGGACTGTGTGACAGGCATCCTGTTTGGCATCCATAACATATATAACTTGTTGACCATGAATCGACAATCTAAGGATGCGCCACATGTCCTCCAAGGTGATGGTGGCCTCACCAGTAGGAAGGTGGAAGGACAAGGTCTCACTATGCCATCTCTTGACAAGCACTCACATCATCCGAAGGTGCATACGCATGAGTGTTGCGTATGCAATGTACCACAATCCCATGTCTCACAGCTGATCCTACTTCATGTCACTCATAACTCATAGGTAACCAAAAAGCTCTCATGATCTATGCTCTCAAGAATAGAGCTCCCACATCGCATCTTGCATTAGGAAAGATCACCATGTTAAAGCTTTTTGAGAAATTTTATTCTGAATGTTCAAAAATCCAACCCAACGTCGCTATTTGTGATGGCGTCATAGTTTGAATTTCAAACTGGGACACTGGAACTACCAAATCCTCAAAATGCATAACTATGATGCACTTTTCTAAAAGTGGCATAGTTTGGCAGAGTTCTAGTTTAAAAGTCTGCCGCCACGTCGAAGTTTAGAATGACCCCGTTGGGGGTAGCACATGTGTCAGAGTTTGAAGTTTGGTCCCAAACACCAAACTCCACCATCGTGGTGCACTTTAATGATGGTGGGTTAGTTTGACCCATTGAGCGGTGCAGTTTGAAACTTGATCGATGCTATATAGCGCTACTACAAGGAAACTATGTTTAAAAGCATTAAATAAGCACAAAAAACAAAAAATAAAGCTCAAGGATCACTTACCAGTACCCCAATTCCAAGAGGTCACTGGTATGTCTAGACTTAGTTAGAAATATGCATTAGGAGCTATCATTGCACCATCTCGTTAGGGTGTCAAGGCTCAAAATCTCAAAATCGCTAAACGGTTGTGAGTGAAAATGAATTGAAAGTGACCCCTCGAAGCCATTTTAAGCCTGAAAATTAGGGGTTTTCACCCTATTTGGCTATCCTGCTAAGGTATTGAGCTCTTAAACTTGTGTTTGTCTAGTTGAGGCATGTTGTACATCGTTTATTGTGTTTAGACACGTTTTTGGCCTCTTGGAGCCTTTTTGGACCTGTCGGGCACCTTCTCCTCTCTTTATCATGAGATCACCCAAAAATCAAAATTTTCATCCAATCTCTCAAGGAGGTAGTATATTTGCATGATTTCTCTCACCAAGGCAGCAGTGGGGAAAATTTTTGAAAAATGAAAAAAAATTATTTCCTTTGATTGAGACTATTTATTCTTTGAATCAACACAACGAGTACATTGCTTCAAAGAGCAGCAAAATGTAGATGGGTAAAATGTACTGATTGACATTGGACATCTGATCCTGACCACTAACATCGCTTCATCCTAAATCATCCTTTGGTCTAACCATTTAATCAAATGCCTTTATTTTATTAAATTAATTAATATTCCTCTCTTAATTAAATAAATCAGTTATCTAATTAAGTCATCCACTCTCGGTAATTAAATTAACCAGTCTGATCTAATTATCCCTATTTAATTAAATAATTAATTTTATTTGATTAAATCTCTAAAGTCTATCTATTAAATTAAATAAATTAAAACCTTATTTAATTTAATCTAACATCATCTCTTTTAATTAAATAAATTAAAAGTCCTTATTTAATTAATCCTTTATCATATTCTTCTCATATTTGATTTTAATCAATCCATAAATTTAAGTCAAATAGGTCACATCATTTGATCCCTTCATTAAATTTATTAACCATGATTAATTTAATCTCTTCCCATATCCCATCCTCCATCTTTTGCCACTTGCACATGAAAATAGAGTTATTTGATTTATTAAATCTCTATTTTTTTCAACAAGGCATCTTTTAAGGAATATTCCTCAAATTTGAATTCAAAATCCAAGTGGACTTTGTCCTTCCAACAAGGTATTTACTCCACCTACAAAGTTTTTTTTGCTTGAGCCAAGTGGCATTCAATGCACCTTCCTTCCCTCTTACATGTCATTTCAATAATTTCAAAATTAAAGTATATGCATTTATTGACACATTCTTCAAAACTTGCATATTCCTCAACCATTCACATGTTGACAAGTGGCACTTTTCCATTGGTTGATTCTTAGTCCCACATTGCTCTATTTTGGACATGCTTTCAACTTGTCAATCTATAAATAGAGGGCTCATCCTTCATATTGATCATCCACAATTTGAGTAAACTTAGTATGCTCAAATATTTAGCAATCTTCATCCATACTTTTGAATTTGTAGCTAGGTTATGTAGGTTTTTATCTTAGAACATTCATCACTCTTCATCAAAGTGGATCAACTTTCATCATCAATTCACCATTGTATCATTGGAGTTGGGAAAGGGCCAATTTTCACATCAAATTGGCACCAATTCTCTCAAGAGATTCAAAATTTACTTCGCTTTACAATAGGATTTGATATGTTTTAAGTTTGGTTGTGATTCTCCATTTCATTTCCTTTCTCTCTTGCAATTTAAATGAATTTCTTGAGGAATCTATGTTCTAGCTTGCATTTGATCTAATTTTTTGTTTGTTTCTTGTGTCATTATAGGTTTGGGATCTAGGTTCACACACTAATAAGCTACATCATAAAAATGATAGTATGTCACATGTGATCCAACTTAAGGCATGTCATCCACATCCCAAGCTTGCTCTTAGATGTACACGAAAGGTGCTCAACTAGCCAAAAAAGATAGTGAAAAGTGACACACAAGGAAAAGGGTATCTAACCCCTTGCCCCCACTTAGTGCAGGACAAGTGTGAGTCGAATAGGATGGAAGTAAGTATTATTTAGAGGAATAAGGTGCTTCAACAAAAGGAAGAGCACCACACTCCTGAAGATGTTGAATTTTGTTACTTAAAGCCTTACATTTGTTAGTGGCATGACCATGAATTCTATGATATGCACAAAAAGAAGCCTTATAATAAAATTTCTTTCCTATTCTTGGAGGAAGGGATATCAAGTTATCTTGGAGGAGTCTAAAAAAGATACCTTCTTAATCAATGATATAATTTGTTCCTTTATTTTGTGAAAAAGATATCTCTTGCTTAGTATAAGATGTCATGCCTATGCAAGACTCTATAGATTGTGAGACTTTTTTCTCTCCTTTATAGGAGGGTGTAAAATCTAACAAAATCAAATCATTAGTGTTTTGCAAGATGACATTGAAATTAAACGAAGATGTCTTTGTTTGCAAAGGATAACAACCAAGACCACTAGTGTTAGTGAATTCAGGGTGCACTACCATTAAGGTCAACTTAGAGGAATCTTTTGTAAGAGTGGTGATATTGAGTGAAGGTTTGTTTATTTCTATCAAAGGACAATAACCAAGACCATGAGTTGTTTCTTGCATGTTAGGCTCTATAAGGTTGTGGATATATTGTTCTCTAGCACCACATCCTTTTCCAATGTAACCAAGTTGTTTCATAAGTTCATAACCATTTCCATAAAGCTTTTTCATTGCTTTTGGATCTAGTGTTTTTTCATAATCAACTTCTTCAAAGGTTGTTGTGTAATTTGTTGTGTTTTTTCCTAAATTGGTTGAGGTGGATGCTTTCAAAGGGTCTTCTGAATTTACCACTTTTTCTTTTTCCTTTTTAGAGTCTTTTTTTATTATCTTGTATACTCCCATCAATGTTGGTGTGAAATCTAAGGAATTCCAATCATCTTCTAATAGCTTTTTGATAGCCTCAATATTTTTTTAGATTTATCTTTTTGTTGCATGGGTTCAACTTGTGTAGTTGGTGTTAATGTTGCCAAAGTATTTTCTTTACCTTTTTCAAGTTGTAAAACACTATAAGGCTCATGATCAACATTGAGTGTCTACACTTTTTTGTTGTAGATGTATTTCATTTTATAGTGAAGAGTAAAAGGCACACCATTCATTACATGAATCCATGGCCTGCCTAGAAGGAGATTATATGAAAGATCATGATGTATAATATGGATCAGTGTTTCCAATGTGGCTTTTCCAGCTATAATAGGTAAAGCGATCACACTAAAGTGATTTATTTCCTACATTATCAGATCCACTAATGGATAAAGAGGTAGGTTTAATTTTTTATTTATCCAAAATTCACAATATTCACATTCAAGGGCACCTTAGAGATCTCAACCCAATGAAGGATGTGGGGGATCTGAATATAAGGTATCCTTGGAGATAATTGAGAAAAGAAAGGGGTTCACCACAATGTGTAAACTTGGAAAACATGAAATGATAGAAATCACAGTGTGATATGCAAACTAATTCTAAATGACATAGAAATGACCATGAAAAAAAAATAAAAAGCTACAAAACTAGAAATGTGCACTTGGAATCCTTCTTGAGATGAGATGGAGTTCTAAAATCCTAGAAAAGTTGATTTTTAAACCTGGTGGGACTCATTCACCATTCTGGGCGAATCAATCCTAGATCTAGAAAACTATACGGGAGCATGTTTTGGGAAAATGGGTATCCAAATTTGTAAAAATCTCTAAAAAAAACTTATAGTGGGACTCATTCACCACTAATGGTGAATGAGTCCAATTTAACTTTTTTGGAAATTCAAAGTTTGGATCTGCTCTTCTTTGTCCGCTCAATCTATTCCTCTAGGTGTTTAGATTTGAAACCTTGATTTTCAAGGCTATAAGTGACTTTTTGTGAGGATTTTGACCTTGCCAATAGGGAAATGACTCCAACAAGTTTGTAACCTATTCTTCAATTATCTCCAAGCCTTCAAAGCACCTAGATCTGTAATCACACAAAGAAAGAGAGAAAATGTTGATTGTTAGGGGATAGGGGTTTTCCTTTATCAATCCCTTTTAGGTAATTAATCCAAAATAATGAATTAAGATAATAAAGCATGAACATGAAATACTGCAATTAGAACCTTGCAATTATGTTGGATCTTGAAGTTCTACAACAATTGATGAATCTTTCTCTTGAATGCCATAGAATTGATCTTGAAAGCTATCATGATGACCTTGTGAAGACTTGAAATGCTTAACCCTTGAGTGTTTTACTTGACAACATGGATGGATGGAAGGAATAATGATTTTGAATGTTGTTTATATAGGAAATCCACTCACATGGCCATTAAGTTGATCCCAAGGCCTACCTAGGAGAAATTTGAACTAAAAACCCACTTTTTCCCATTCAAACCCTGAAAATAGCTCAAATTAGACTTATTCTCCATCTTGTGTGAATGAGTCCCACTTGGATGGGACTCATTCACCCAAAGTGGCGAATGGGTTCCATAGGGCCTATTTTTCTAGCTATGATGTTGAGGATTGGAGAATTTAATCTTTTATGTTGATTTAGTCAGTTTTTTATTAAATTATACCTTAGGATGCACAATATGGGGTCATAGGGGCCTATTAATGACGATATAAATGTCATAAATGCAATAGGGTCCAAAATTCAATGTGAAAGTGTAAATAAATACACTTTACAACACTAAATTAAGGAATAATTGAGTGAATTTACCTTAGAAGGGCCCTAAATCACATGTGAATGTGTGAAACACATTATAACACTAGATTAGGTCCACCTAATTTACAAGCCCCTTAAGTTTAATGTGAAAGTGTGACTAAACACATTTTATAACATTAAATTAGGGAAGGTTTAAGTTTATTTAGCTTAAAAGGGGTTCAAAACCTAATGTGGATGTGCAAAACACTTCACAACACTAGACTAAGGCAACATTAAGTCCAATTTTTCATTGATTATTCTCAAATCAAGAAAGGAAAAGGAATACTTTTTCGGTGATCACAGACATCTCTCCATGATGTTTAAATCATTAATTATGTTTCATTTTAATCACTACTTATTAATTTTGTTCATTATTTACATTGATGTTTCCTTTGTAGTATTTTTGTCAACCTTAATTACATGGATTTTCTTCGTCAAGAGGTGTAAGTCCTAGGATAAAATTATATGTCACCTAAATATCTAAATAGGGAAGCATAGCTCGTATGAAAGACTCCCACATATCACACCTACTCATAAAAAATAAATTTACCCATACAAATTAAACTTAGGTTTAAAAATATATATAATGACCTAATATGTAAGAAAATAAAACCTATATCAACACCACTCTTACGTCTAGCTTAGATGGGAGAAAAAATGGGTCATAACAAATGTATAGCCATTTAAATACTCATGTGCAAATAATTTCCCCCATAAACAAGAAGCACCTCCCACCCCTTCCATCCCAAGAAAAGAGGGGGGTTCCCAAAAAGTAGAGAGAAAAGAGACATGATCATGTAGCCTCCTAAAAAGATTATTCTCTTAATCTCCTTATGAAATAAATACCTTCACATAGAAGAGAGAAAATGTAGATATAGATGGTGTCATAATGAGTGTTGAAGATCTCCCTTCACGTTAAAAAATGCATCTAGCTTTTAAAAGAATGGAACCCCCTGCATCAAATAGGTTGAACTCACACTCTAGAGATGAAATGAAGAGAAGAAACAATATGATATTTGAAAAATTATCACATTTTTGCATGTTGATGTTGAAATATGACTATCTAATTAGTGAACTTAGATACAACTATAAGATGTGTCATCAAGCTTGTATGAAGTGGTGTGAGAAAACTATAGGGTTTCTAAGTAGTCTAATTACATCTAGAAAGAAAAATTCTCTCGAAGAAGAGAGAACAATAAATGGGTACTAGAAATGGGGCCTTTATAGCTACCCATATACAAAAATCCCCTCTCCCAAAGAATGAGAGAGAAACCCTCCCAAAGAGAGAGAACCCCATGGAAGAGAGAAAGAAAAGAGAAAGAACTAGGAAGTCCCCAAATGTGTACCCTTTCACATTGAAAATAGATGGATGAGGTTGGATGATGATGATCAACTTTTGTTGAACAATATTTCTTTTCTTATGAAGAGATAAGTCCATAAATGTATGCAAAAGGTCTTCTAATCCATAAAGAAATATGAAGGAAGAAAACATGATATTACAAACTTTACAACATGTTCATCAGTCCTTATGTCAATGCAAAGTTGTCTCAATATCTAACCAGAAGTTGCAACCCTAATCATAGAAGGTGGTATCTCAAAGATAGAGAGAATGAGATATAATACGTGTTAAAGAAGACAAAGATGTAGTTGAAGTTGTATCATCAAAGATAAATAATAGATCCTCAATAGTGTCTTTTATATTTGAAAGGCATGACTCAATAAATGGACATGGGAGATCTACCAAGTAAGCATTTAATGAGATGTATCTAGAAAAAATGAGTGATCCTATAGAGAAGAATCATTGGATACCTTCAAGCAAGCAAGTTTGAACTCTATAGAAACAAATGATGGTAGAAACTCTATAAAAGCAAAAAATGATACTTAAATCTAATTCAAATAGCACATATAATAATCAGATTTAATGAATGGAATTTGATAAAATCAAACTTAATAAACAACAAATATTTAAGTTAAGGATCAATATAGATCATAATTACAAAAGAATTCTCAATTAAAAATAAAATTAAGTGATTTTGTGACTCAAGATGGAAAAAATCTGAGGTGATACCAACATATGAACAAATAAAACCAAGTCAAATATTAGAACACTATACTTTAGAGGGGTAATTTGAGTGCAAAAGAACAAGGAAAAATACAATATTGATAAATGATTTACAACATAATATGAGAAATACTCTTGCAATAATTGTACTGCCCAGATAAGTTTCAAATCTCATTCTGGTGTTGTCTTTTGCTGGGGCTCTTTGAATGGAAAATTCCAACGGAGATTTGATTGATGGTTATTAGAAACGACCTATCAACAACTTATGTTGCTTTCTGTGGCTGCAGATTTTCATTCCAAATGAATTGCTTTATACCATCCAATTGCCTTGTGACATCAAGTTACAAATTGAAATAGCGTACACGTCTTTTCTACAAGTACTTACACGTAAATCGAAAGCCATGAAATGAAGATTTGATTCAAGACTGAACTTGATATATTTTAAATACCGATGCACCTGTCAATGAAACGAAGGATGAAGAGGACGTTCATATTTTTCTGACTATTCTTCTATTTTTCTGACGGTGCAATTGCTATTAACTAGTGTTTGCCCCTCCGCCCATATGGACTTGACATTTGTGATTTGAGCAGATGTGACAATGAATAGGTGACAGGGAGGAATCTTGCCCATCTTCCTCACTCGGCATGCAGTGCGGCGAACTTTCAAGTGTGAAGTGCCTTCTTACGGAGCATCGGAAGCCAATCCCAGCTTTTCAATTTGTGAAGATTTAATAATAATGATGTAAGGGACATTGCATTTTTTTTATTTATTTTTTGTTATTATGTGTTTGTTGTAATTGAAAACTTGATTTATTTGATCTTTGGGGGGACGAAACACTAATTTTTTTGACACGTTAATGAATAGTAATGTGAAAAAAATAGAGAGGAAGCAATCGGAGTGGCAATTCGTATCTAGGGATGAGTTGTTGAGCATTTATGATGAGATTTTGACCGTTGCACCCATTTTAGACAAGATTTTGTTTCATTTTTTTTTTTATAGGATTTTGGATATAGAGAGGAATGAGAGACAAAACAAAGAAAAAGAGGGAAAAAAACGACGAGGGTAGAGGAAGGACAAATGGCAAGGGAAAATAGCAAGGGAAAAAAATATAGGGATCCCAAATTTTGGACAAATATTATGTACATTATTAGCATTTCAAGACAACTGAAATGAAATATCCTTAATTTTTTTTTTTTTTGGAATGTTTGTTTTTTTTATGAATGATAATTTTTTATTTTTGTTATTCTAAAAACTAATTATTTTTATGTGTGCGAGTATTTGAGTATTTTGAGAATTGGTGTTGTGTTGTCAAACTCCTATAACATATATTCATATTTCTATAGCAACTAACTGTTGCACTTGCAACATAGTTAATATTTTAGCTATAAATAAAGATCTTTTTCTTCTAACAAGAGTTTTTAGGCCTCTACAAAAGTTGTGTGGATTACTTCCAACAACAAAACCTCCTTTCTTAATCTAGGAACATCCAAAGGCCATAACTTTTGACTTGAGAGTTCGATTGAGCTAAAATTTTGCATGGTGCAGTGTCTCAAAGATTTGGATCCAACCCCAATCAAAATTTCACATATTGAAACTTTTTGGGGCCATTTTCCACAATTTAAAGGCCTCAAATTGAAGATTTCATGTTTTTTCAACAGTTTTCAAATTTGGGGTTTTTTTCATGCAATTAGGAATTTTTATTTCACAACTAGTATTACTTTAGTTAGACTCAAATAATTGACAATTTTCATAGCCAAATGAGTACTTATGTGATAGTACTAAAAATGGGTATTTTTTAATGAGGCATTTTTAATAGTTAAGGGATATTTTTTTTAGTTTATTATAAGACAAAATGGAGATGGAATGAAATTTATTCTATAATTGAATGTTTCTTATATTGAATAGTAAAGATAAGCATTATAATCTAAATCATTGGCTACATCGCTTCTCCACTTGGTAGCTCTAGTTGGTTATATTTTGGGTACCTATAGTAGGGGTGGGTCCCATAAACATGCTATTAGTGGGCTCTAGGAAAAATTCAGTTTCATTAATTTTCATTGTTCGAAAATAGCTGTGGAAATTATTCTTTTGCAAAAATAATCTCAAATTCTTGGAAATATATATTAAAAAATGTTAATGCGATGAATTTTCCATGGTGGTGAATTGCTAGTGGTGACTTTTCCATGAGGTGAATTTGTCATGGTGGTGAATTTTCCCATGGTGAATTGTTGGCAGTGAATTTTCTAGTGGTGAATTGTTGGCGGTGAATTTTCTTGAAGCCTATTAGAGCATAGCTACAACTGTAGGAAGGAAGATAGTTACATTTGGTTGGGGTTGAAAGAAATATTATAAGTAGTGATTGTGTGTCCCTGTGGCACTGTATATTATATCCAAAAGGATTGCAATAAAAAGAAGAAAAAGAATATTTAGGAAAATAGGATATCACCTATAGCATTGTGAATTGTCACTCTTGATAATTTCACATTATATTTTTCTCCCCCTTTAATTATTAGACTTAATTGGACCCCTAATTTCATAAATTATGCATTACATGGCCTAATTTTAACAATTACCAATAAATTGCAAGCGGAAAACAAATGCATTTATCCAATATTTTTCCCTTGACAGCTTAATTTTTGGAAAATAGGGTTGGGATAAAGAAGTTCCCTATCGCGGCTTTGTCCCCCTACTTTTTCTAGCCTCAAATTTAAATATGTAAATGTCAAAATTTTATCATTTGTAATTCAATTTTCCAATATCTACTATCAAGATTTAATTTGTGGAAATTAGAATTATTGCATATAAATACCTAGTGATTTCATCATAAAATCTAAGACAATATATGAGTGGGCATTCAAGTCATAGGTATTGTATTAATGGAAAAACTGTCCATTTTTCCTTAATTTAGGAATAATTAATATTAAAATAAGCTTAATTATGCCTTAATTTGGTGTTGTAATGTGTTTTACAGATTCACACTAAGTTCAGGGCCCTTTTGAACTAAGTGAACTTAATTGTTCCTTATTTAGGGTGTTGTAAATCGTATCTTTACACTTTCACACTAATCTAGCACTTTATTAATTAATTAAGTGTATATACTACATCATCTTGAGAAATGAACTCCTTGCATTCCTCAAGTTTCACCATTTTTAATGCAAAGGGTTGAAAACCTTTCTTCTTTACTTTGTGCATCTATACAATGGATATCTATTGTAGCTTATCCTCTCTAGGCATCCCTTGCAATGGAACCTAATTACCTAGATAATCAAAGCATTCAACTATTTTTGCATGACAATCTACTTTGGACCTATGTTTCCATAGCCAATTCATCCCT
This sequence comes from Sequoia sempervirens, assembly GCA_007258455.2. NCBI lineage: Eukaryota > Viridiplantae > Streptophyta > Pinopsida > Cupressales > Cupressaceae > Sequoia > Sequoia sempervirens. The sequence continues at coordinate 506,389,715 of VDFB02105785.1, forward strand.
AAGATGACATCATATGATCCTAAAGGAGCTACGTACAAATTCACTTCCATAGAGAAACTAAAATTTCAACCCTAGCTTCGAGTAGACCTTGAATCACTCTAGCTCTTGTCTAGTTTGTATATTCAATAACCCAATAATTTTCCATGTAGCCAACTTTTCTAGACATTTAACTAGCTATTCTAGGATAAATAATCTTTTTTGTAGCACCAGTATCTATTAAAATTGAAATGGGAATTCCAGATAAAGTACTTGAAACTTCTACTAGATTTATCTAGTACTTTTCTTTCTGATTATCCACTGTGGCACAAAATCTTTTACTAAAATCCAACTCTTTAAGATGGAAGAGAGTTACCATAGAGTTGTGACACTGATGGTTTTCTTTGGAAATGAATCACATAGGGATCTTGAACACATGTATAACATCCTTTCACTAGTCCCTCCTTTTTGTAGGTCTTCAAGAATTACTTTCATTTCCACCAACTTATTTCTATTGAAGTTGTTAAAATTATTGTTTTCCCCCCTACGATCTCTCCTTTTTTCATTCCAATTATTTTGGAGTCCCCTATCCCCTTGCTTTTGAAAAATTTATCCTTCGCTAGGCTTCCTTGGAGCTTGATTGGTCTGTAGCCAATTGAACTTCCTTCTATTTTTCTACCAGTAGTTCAAGATAGATTGAAGCCTTTGTTCTTTCTTAATTTATTTTTCATACACCAAGTCCATGATAGTTGGACCATGCACATTGACGTCATGACCTATTTGAACATTAAGACCCATAATAAACTTCCTTATATGAAATCACTCATCCTTTTGGTACATAGGTGCATACTTCAGCAGTTGTCTGAACTTCTCCCAATACTCGTTGACTAATGATCCACCTTGCCTTAGATTCTAGAAGTTAGTGAGATTTGGTCATAGAAGAGTTGAGACAACCATCACTTTTGGAAAATCTCTGCAAACCCACTTAAAGTGATACTAAAGGAACTAAACCCAAGCTCCATCTTCTTATTCATCCTCCAGTTGGATGCTTCACTAGCCAACTAAAATTCTCCACAAATGAATTTAGTGACCTTGAAGTAATTTTTGATTTCTAAATACTTCTCCATCTCCATAATAAATGCTTCTACCACATCTCTAGTAGTACTACCTTCAAATTTTGGTTGTACAATGTTTCTCATGTCATGAGATAGCTCACTTTCTAGATGCTTCCTTTTGGTTCCCTCACTCTGAGATTGTGACTTATCGTTCTCATGTCCACTAGAATGGGTGTGATCATGGGAATTCTCCCTTTCTTCTTCATTGTTAGGAACTTCCTCTTCATTATTTGGGAATTCTTGTTCCTCGTTTTCTTTTCCCCCTAATTCCTATTCAAGGTTTCCTATTCTTGCTCTTGTGTCATCCATGATAACCAGAATGTGTTTTAACTTAGCTTTGGTATTCTCAACACCTCATCCTACTTCTTAACTTCCCCCAATGTTAGTTCTTGTACTGAAAATTTTTCCCAAGAATGGTTATGCCTAAAGGTTTAATTTTAATTAGATATATGAAATTTCTCTCAATGTTGACAACATTCCAAAAGACCTATTATTTACATAAGAAATTCCATAAAAAGAGTTCATTCACTAATTTTTCCAAAACATGTTTTTCATTATAATAAAAGGGGATTTCAATTTCCTCCAGTTTATATAGAATAATTATTCAAATATTCTAAGGGAGAGTATCCCTTAGATTCACTCTCTGATACATAACTTCGTGGGGTATACCCCTTAGATTTTCACTCATATACATCATCGAAAGGGAAATAACCCTCTAATTTGTCTTTAGAAACATAGTTTTGGGGTACATAACTTGTTGATTCATCACTTGAGGCTATTACAATAACTTCCACCATAGGAAGAACATGAGGGTCCCTAAATATCATGGTTGGACTAACACTACATTCTGAGGGCATATCTTTGGAAATTTATAAAGAGTCTGACTTAGTCAAAGAGACAGGAGGTAAAAAGTTGAAATTGACAACCTCTATCATCCTCTCTTCTCTTGATTGATTCATGAAATAGAAAAAATAATAGTCTCAGTATCACTTAGCTAAATAGCATTGTCATGATTGGTTCCCTCTATGGTTTGAACAAGGGATTCATTTTCCTTCTTGGCCCTCAAGTAGTGCTCATTAACAATCACTGAATTTGTTGCAGTCATCATGAGATGCACCATCCAAACACAAGAATTTCAAAACATTAGAATCATATAATGTTAGATTGGAAACATAGAGAGCACATAGGTTCTAGAGCTAAACCCGGTAGCTCTGATACCATGTATAACATGCCCATTGTTTTACCCAATAATTTTACTATGTTTTACCCACATGTATATTTTATGCATCTAACATTATGAGCAATAAAAATTTTCTTTTCATTTGAATAATAAATACACCATTTGAAAACATAAGCTTTCCAAACTTTTCCATTGCATAATCAAAGAATCATTTCATCAATGTAAGTAATGATTTCAATATACATATTTTCAAGATAACATTTCACATTTACAATTTCCATATAGATGGATAAATAATTACATACATAGCTTCAACAAGCTTACATGAACTAGAAATACAAATGGTCTAGAATGTCCTTCTCCCAAATATTGGTCGCCAATTGCATGAGGAGAAGCATCACTCAAGCACTTTTTCACTAACCATGGACTTAATTCGATCCCGCACACATCTATCAAACTTGGTGAGATGTCCCTCCCTTCGATGAAGATATTGGTTTGGTAACCTCGTCATTCCTTAGCCTTTCCTAAGCATGGTGATGTGTCCTACATATCTAGAGCTACCATCATGTGGCTACAACTACATGTATGATATACCCAGTGTAGTATGTGAATCAAATCATAGTAAACTGATAGTGCAAACAATGGCTACTTACACTACATTGGCCAAAGATTATCACTTAGTACTTCAAGTGAGGGTCATCTATTTCACCACCTTCATAGCCTAATTTTTTTTTACCATTATTATTCTATTCAAGGTTATCCCCTTTCCTAGTGATTATCCTAACCTTAGGAATGACCTTCCCATTAACTCATATTTAAATGACATTGCCACTAAGTATCTCAAAATAACTCTATCTTATGCTACACATAGAGCATTGACATACTACGCATAGCACTAACAATCTATGTATAATACAAATAGAATACATTCATATAAAATCTAATATAGTATATATATCTATATAAGTATAAACCAAATAGAAAAGTTTCACAAATTCAAGAACAATCAAGGAACATGTAAGCATATCCAAGTATCATAACACACATATAAGACAATCTTTTCCAAACATGGCAAACATGAATAAACACTATTTCCAACATAATAACAAAGGAGTAGAAATTAGCATGCCTATTTAAAAGCTCCAATTGATAATTTGTCCCTCCTAATAAATTACTCGAGCTTTCTTGCAACTTCCTCTAATAACAACCCAATTCCCACATCTAGCCTCTTACCAAATCTCTCAACAATACTAAAGAAAAATAACGAAACAACTCACTAACTCTCAAGCTCTCATATTAATTTAACTATATGCTTAAACTCTTAATTTTAATATACAATATTTTCATTAAGAAAACTCAATCTACACTATCAAAACAAATTCCTGTCAACATTTATGTGCGAAAAAGATTGTTGCATTCATCTATTGATACGTGTGCTTCATTATTCTTAGCATAAATGACGCCGGCTGAGTTTTTAACCTATAAATTTGGCTCTAGAATCGTGTTCCAAAAAGCTGTATATAAAATTTAACGATCAGAATTCAATATATTGTCGACACCCTCTATTATAATGTATCAGCAGTCAATTCTATAATTTCCAAAGTCGTTTTTGATAGAGGAAACGACCTCAACATAAAAATAGTATTTGCAATTATTTTGATTTTTAGATTTAAAACATGGTGGTGTCTGGTTTTGTATATCTTATTTGTAACATATTTTGTAATGTAATACAATATTTTCAAAATAATAAACATTCGACTTATATGACTTCAATACAAAAAAATGTGGGAGTACTTTTTCGCAGCTATTAAAAGGTGGTGATCCAGTTTTTGAAGATAGAAGAATGTAAACTTAGAGGAGAAGGCGCAGTTAAAAGTATAAGCCACCAGTCTAACAAAATTCCGCCTCCCAAAGAATTATTTTAAAGAAAAAGGTCAAATCATGATGTTCCATCGAAAAGGTGCTCACTCTTTGTCATGAAAGGGGATCTCAATTCATAAACACTGCAGTCAACAGTCACCAGTCCAGGAAAGAGAAATCTTTATTATCGAAGAAGAATCAAATTTTTTTTTAGCCATAGTTTTAAGACACATACCCGCTAGGAAGGACCAGTATCACCCAAGTTTGAACTGTTTGTAGACAAAAGAAAAGAGGCTACCATTTTCTGATCAAATTACAACCAAGGAGACACTAACATAGTCATTTTGAAGGAATTAGAATCATCGTAGATTACAGAGAAAAATTAGGTGCATGAAGCCGCTAAATTATTACCATCAAGGAGGAGGGAGATCATCATTGTAGCTAATAGGATAACAGTCATGGCATCAAGTAGCAGTCTAGAGCAGCCCCAAATTCTTCTTATCATAGGTAAGGACTATAATTTTTGGGCTATTATTAAAATGAAGATGTGACTTTGTTCACAATAATTATGAGAGATGGTGGAAAATGGATTTACAATACTACAAGATCAGACTACATATCAGGCATTGACTAGAAAAAAAGATGAACTTAAAGGAAAACAAGAGAAATGATGTAAGAGCCTTAAATATTATATAGCAAACTTTGGATGACACAATTTTTTATTTAAAATTATAGAAAAAAGATGAACTTAAACGAAAAAAACAAGAAATGATGTAAGAGCATTAAATATTATATAGCAAACCTTGAATAAGACAAATTTTTATTTAGAATTATCTGAGGAAAACATATAAAAAGACATGGGAAATTTTAGAAATTGCATATCAAGGTACAATTAAAGTGAAGGTAGCTAGACTATAGTCATTTAGGAGGACTTTTAAAAGTTTATAAATAAAGGATTCAAAGTTATAGACCAGTTTTTAAATCAAATTATGAACATTATTAAGAGATTTCAAATCAAAAGATTGTAAGGAAAATTCTCAAAAGTTTTCCTCACAAATTTGATACTATTGTGGTTGCAAGCGAAGAATACAAAGACCTAAGATAAGTTGGCATTCAAATCGAACATATCATTTGGTAGAGGAAGAGGAAGGTCAAGATATAGAAGAATATGTAGAAATAATTATCAAAGAGAAGGAAGAGTCAAGAACTAGGAGGAGGGAAAAATTATAATTTTAGCTTTATAGGGCATAATAGTAATTAGCAATCTCAAAGGTATGACAAGTTTAATATTCAATTTTTTTTATTGAAAAATTAGGGAAGGGCTCTAATCCCATTAAAAAAAGAACACAAAAATAAAGAAACAAAGTTCAAGCACCAAAGATTGAACCTTGCAAATCTACCCTCAAAGGCTTCTCTAGAAAAACAAAGTTCTTAGGAGTACATCTATTTCTATGTTGTACAACTGTCCATTAAGAAACAAAGACCAATTTTGAATCATTTAAACAAGAAGGGGGAGAAGCCCCTTTAGATTAACTAACTGAACTTGGATCAACAAGAACCTGAGGTGAAACAACCAAGTTCAAAACAAGAGAAACACGAGTCACAGAAGAGACAATCTTGTCCATTATTGGAGTAGCTAGTGCCACAAGGGAGACAACACATTCACGAGTTGGAGTCACAGTATAAACAACATTGACCAAAAAATAACCACAAAAATCCATAAGAGAGGCAACACTAACAACAATATGTATATTAGTCTGATCAAGAGGAGACGAAGGCCTAGAATCCTCACTATCAATGAAAGAGACTACTAGAATAAATCTAATTTTTTTGCATAAGTATGTTAGAAAAGATAAACACGTGCAAGAAAGTACAATACAAATTTATGTGAAAGTAATTCAAGAACATTATTCATTACTTGCCATGTTGTTCAAGAAAGTTCTAATGAATTTTAGTTTTTAGAAAATGGATCTAATTATCATATGATAGGAAATAGAGATTTATTTGTAACTCTAGTTTTTTCTATGAAATTGAAAGTAAAATTTGGTAATGAGATTATTGTATCAATTATGGGTAAAGGAGTACTCAATGTTACAAATTTTGGTAGAAGATCCATTCTAGTTGTTTACTTTGTGATTAGTTTGAAGCATAATCTTAGAAACATGGTCAACTTATATAGAAGGGTTATAGAGTATCCTTTAAAGAGGATGTGTGCACTCTTCTAGATAGATCCCCAAGTAACATATTTATTGTGAGATTTGAGAAAAAAATGAATCAATTGTTCCAATTTGGAATTAAGAGTGAAACAATAGCTCAAGAAGAGTGAAAAGATAGCTCAAGAAAATCTTTTGAAATGTTTGGTATTAATTTAGTCATCCCATATGAAGTATTTACCATTGAGGGAACAAGGAAAGCATGCATTTGATCACATGAAAGGTAAAAATTAGATTATTTTTATAGAAAATAGTTATAGACATAAATTTAACAATACTGTAAGACATTTATTATAGCAAATGGTTCAATTTTTTGGAAGGATTAAGCTAGTTAGCGTTCAATTTTTTCAAGAAGTAAGCTAGCTAAATAGTTTAATACTAGAGAGAAGCCTTCTAGAGGTTGATTCATTAAATTGACCTTGCCATAATCTACTATAATGCAAATATATTTAAGATAGGTAGATTTGTGTGTTATTTTGTTATTATACATGTTGAGCCTATTCTTGCCAAACATTATGAAACATAAAAGTCATTAAATAGTTTAATACTAGAGAGAAACCTTCTAGAGGTTGATTCATTAAATTGACCTTGCCATAATCTACCATAATGCAAACTTATTTAAGATAGGTATATTTGGTTTGTTAGTTTTTCATCATACATTTTAAGCCTATTTGTGCGAAACATTGTGAAACTTAAAAATCATTAGTTGATGAATCTATAGAAGAAACATTAGATCCATAGAGCATCGATTAGATGTAAGAATAAGGGAAAATCTTAAATAATAGTATTGTATGATTGCAAAACTACAACCATTATGCAACTAAAGGGCTTGCAATGTGTAAAATGGTTGATATATACTATATTTCACCATTGTCTAAAAACAAGAAAATATCAATCAATTGTTGTTTCCAAAATGAAAATAACCTCTACTACTTGTAGATCAGCATTTAATCTCACATGTCAATTAAGTAATCTCTCTAATCAAGGTTTGTGGTTAGTTGGTGCCTATTCACCACATCAAATCCATGTGATGCCATATATTAGAGAATACACTAATACACTCATTTCCTATGAACCAGAGCACCTAAGAAACTTTTCTCATTATAATAAAGAAATAACTTGTGTTTCCTATGTAATTGATTACAAATGACAGATTCTGAGAATATGAATAGATTACTCATAAAGAAGCTAGATTTACCAATTCCAATAATAGTGAAATAAATCAAACCTTTAAAGAATAGATCCGTTGGACATTACCCTACCACCACTTATTATGTATTTTAGGTTTCCTATCAGTTGAATTAGCCTTATTGCATCTTTTTAATTCCTATATTTTCTTTTGACAAGCTAGGACACTAAAAAGAAAATCCAATGATCAAGCCAAAAAATCACTTTATTAATATGTTGTTCTAAGAAATGTGTAGATTTTATGGATGACACATTAGAATATAAATAAACATTGTAAAATAATTTTTTTGATTAAAATAAATTGTCAATAATAATAACAAATTAGCAAAACATGTGATTTCAAATGTTCCATACATACATACATACATATATATTCTACCTAATTGATTTTTCAAACATAACATATAGATGTCTAGATTGTATATACTATAAATTTGTCAAATTTTCAGAATATTATAAAATATTTTCAAACTAATAAATACATATTACTTGTGAGAAAAACTTCAATACAAAAAAAAGCCATGTAAAATTAAGAATCTACACCATTGCATTCTCAATTCAATTTATAACAAGAAACCTATAAATTAAAATTCAAAGAAAATTTCATAAACTTTTAAAAACAGTTTTTAAGTTACACAATAATATGGTTTAAAAGTTGTATATAATTAAATATTTTTAACTAAAAAATTTAAAAACTTTACATTACTTGTATGGTGCTAATAGATCTCATACATAAACAACAGGTAGCTTGACTTCCGTCTTTACGAGATCTTATATCTCATGCATAAACAGCCCCTAGACTTACTACCCTCTTTATAGGAGGTGCTTCCAACAGTATACCCACTGACACATTGTTTATACTCCTAATAGATCTCATACATAAACAATGAGTAAATTAACTCCCCTCTTAACTAGATCTCATATTCCTTAATAGATCTTGTACATAAAAACAAACCCACTTTACTAAACCTCGCACTCTTTACTAGATCTCATACATAAACTGTTACCGGAGGCGGTTCCAGCATACCCACCGATAGGCTTAGCCCTACAGGTTGACTCCCTTCTTTATGGGAGGCGATTCTAGCTACGTACTGATAGGCGTATGCCTGATGGTTGACTCCCTTCCTCAGAGGAGACGATTCGACTTTTCCTGGGGCTATAGCCGTAAAGCCAATTAATGTATCCTATTTTGCACCAGCGCATGTAGTCCAACGCCCCAAGAGTTTCTAGTTTGCGCCACACACACTCCATTACACGATCACGAAGAAAAGGATGTACACCGCGCAGGAAATTGAATCTCGCCAGCTTTACTGAAAATATTGCAGCCAAGTAGAAGAAAAGGGCATTACCAGAGCAGCAGATGACGACGCATGCCCAAAACAGGACCCAAGTCAGCTTTTGATGCTTATGCGCAAGCATGGTATACACCGCAGCCATGAAACCATACGCCGTAAAGGCAAAGGTAGCGCAAACCAACAAGTTGGTGATAGCTAGGAAGAATACCTTATCTCCCGTGGTAAGAGGAGTGCTCATCTGCCACATTAGCACCACAAATAGCGACAGAAAAAAGGCCAGGCAATCAAAAACGAGAAACAGCTTAAAGGAATCGATTCCAATCAGAACTGGCATGCCTAACATTTTTTTTGTCTCTCCTCTCTCTAGTTCCGTCTTGAAACCGCCCGGAATGGTGAAGACCGCCGTAAATGACATTGTCGCTAACAACACTGCTATCACTAATTCTGTGTTGCGCCTGCCATCAAATGTGTTATTCACCATGTTAATGGCATTCTCATATTTTAGTGCACTCACCTTTGGAGCGTTGTACATGAAAGGCTTGCTCTTGGAAGGATAATTAGCCAGTAGTGCAATTATCCGGTAACTTTCATAGTACTGTGTGTTTTCTCTTGCAATGTCCAGTGCTGTTAAGCCTGCCTCATTAAACGCCTCCTTGTTTATGCCCGGTATATTCAGCAACGAAACCACCATCTACAATATGCATATTCAAATTTAGGAGTAAAAGAAAAAAATATTACCCTCAAATAAGGAAGAAGATGTAAGAAATACTAGTTAGAGAGGAAATTTAGTTCTGGTAAGTTTGTATATTGGTCAATTAAAAGCTCTCCAGTTTTAACAGTCAACAGTATGTACTCGACTGTAAATTTGAACGATCAAACACAATCTAGAAACTGATAAGGAAACGTTGCAGAATTTCCGGTTAACATGTACCTAAATACTGCTTCAGTGACGCTGACAACAAAGGATTGGGATGAAAAGAAAACTTACATGGAAGTTTTTGGTCCTTGCTGCAATATGCAGAGGTGTATCTCCACTTTCCAAGGGCTCTGTCTTTGAATAAGGATAATTGGTCTCAGCTCCCTCGTTTTTAAATGGAGGCCTCTCAAGTCCCTGGTTCACCAAATCTGATAAAAGATCAGGTACAGTTTTACTTTTATTCAAGTAATCAATGATTCGCACTTGGCTAACTAGAGCAGCTAAGTGTAGCACGTTCATTCCACAACTATTTGGTTGCTTAACAGCGTCTGGGCTGCTCTTTATCAACTCTTTTACTGCTTCCAGATGCCCTAGTCTCGCTGCCATACAAATCGGGGTTTCCTTGTCGTCATTAGTACAATAACAAAGTTTGGGCTGAAACTCTTTTAACTGTCTTATTATATGCACATAATTTCTCCCAACAGCTATATGCAAGGCTGTATTCCCATGTTTGTGCTTTACATTGATTATCTCTTCTCGATCTGATGAACCTAATATAACCTTCACCTCATCTGTATGTTAGACATCCAAAATCATTGTAAGTAACATTTTCCTCTATAAAGGAGATAATTAGAGCAAAGAAACTATTCTTAGATTAAATATGATAATGTTCACCAATGGGGGAAAACATCTGAAAACTACAATTACCCTCGTGCCAAAGAAAGCATAGTAAATACAAGAGACTAGTCCCAAGGTAGCATCGTAATGATGATCTTAGCTGCATATTTATATATACAGAGTAACAGATATTATTATAAATGAATAAGCAGAGAAAAAGCACGATGACCTGAATCTCCTCTGTTTATTGCAACAATTAAAGGCATTGCGACATCGTTCTTGCGGACATCCATCCTTCCGTTGGGTTGTTCACCCTTTGCTGCCACGGCTTATCCCAACTTGAAGAATATCTACATTAAATTTATATACGAGTCACTTAAGCTAACAGGGTGAGCTTCCTTCTCTCTTCCCAACGGAATGTAGATCTCTTGTGGAATTTCCATGGAACGTAGAACTTTCGTGGACTGAAGGAGCTTGACTAAACAACAGATAAGAAAACCAAAAAACTGAAGCAATTAATTCAAGAGCTATGTAATTTTCAAAGCTTTGCGTTATTGCCGAGGGGTATGTACGTACGGTGTCTTTCTTTCTCTTGTAGAATTTTCATGGAACGTATAACTTTCGTGGACTAGAAGTGTCACAGGTGAGCTTCCTTCTCTCTTCCCCACGGAACGTAGAACTTTCGTGGACTGAAGGAGCTTGACTAAACAACAGATAAAAAAACACCCAAAAACTGAAGCAATTAATTCAAGAGTTGTGTAAATTTTCAGAGCTTTGTGTTCCCATTGCTGAGGGTTATTTGTTCTCTTATGTATTCTGCCGTGTACGTAGGCTGTCTTTCTTTCTCTTGTGGAATTTCCATGGAACGTAGAATATCTACGCTAAATTTATATACGAGTCACTTAAGCTAACAGGGTGAGCTTCCTTCTCTCTTCCCCATTGAATGTAGATCTCTTGTGGAATTTCCATGGAACGTAGAACTTTCGTGAACTAGATGTGTCACCGGGTGAGGTTCCTTCAATCTTCCCCATGGAACGTAGAACTTTCGTGGACTGAAGGAGCTTGACTAAACAACAGATAGGAAAACCAAAAAACTGAAGCAATTAATTCAAGAGCTATGTAATTTTCAAAGCTTTGCGTTATTGCTGAGGGGTATGTACGTACGGTGTCTTTCTTTCTCTAGTGGAATTTTCATGGAACGTATAACTTTCGTGGACTAGAAGTGTCACAGGTGAGCTTCCTTCTCTCTTCCCCACGGAACGTAGAACTTTCGTGGACTGAAGGAGCTTGACTAAACAACAGATTAAAAAAACCCAAAAACTGAAGCAATTAATTCAAGAGTTATGTAAATTTTCAAAGCTTTGTGTTCCCATTGCTGAGGGGTATTTGTTCTCTTATGTATTCTGCCGTGTACGTAGGCTGTCTTTCTTTCTCTTGTGGAATTTCCATGGAACGTAGAATCATCGTGGACTAGAAGCGGCTAGAGATGACGTTTTCATTTGGCAGAGAAGACAGACCTGTGGACAGAGTTTTTATGGCCCAGATTAGACAGCCATGTGATAAATATAGAAATATCCCAACTACTCTTTGAAAACAAGTCTAATCTAAAGGGGCTCTATTATGAATGGTTCATAAGGCACAACACTTGCTGAAGGTTTTGCAAATGGGGTAACAACTCAAGCGGGCTTAACCTTGGAGAAAAAAAAAACTCCCTGGTTAAGCTGGCTGAGTTTTGAGCAAGATCGATGGTGACCTCCCGGGACAGACCAGTGCTTCACCTCTGTGAGCATCACCTAGATGCAATGAGTGCTAAGTGGACCATTCGATATCATGAGAGATGGGTTCTTGTTGAACCACCACTCATGAAACATGGGTCAATGAGTTTGACTCGAAACTACACGGTTGAATCCTGATAGCAATATCATAATTTGACATGCTGTGGAAAAATACCTCCTATTTATCAATTGATGAGCTAAAGGCCTCTCTATTATGAATGGTCTTTGGCAAGGCACAACACTTAATGTAAGGTTTTGCAATGGTAACAACTGCCGGCTTTAACCTTTGAGGAAAAAAACTCCCCTGCTGCCAGCTTTTGAGCCGCATGATCGGGATGGGTGACTCTCCCGGATTCGACTAGTGCTTCACTTCCTGAGCATCACCTAGATGCATGAGTGCTAAGGGACTATTC
>VDFB02105785.1:506402363-506542368 GCA_007258455.2 Sequoia sempervirens
CTAGGGGAACTTGCAATTTACTAAATAAACGAACTATTTTTTTTTTTTAAATAAGAAAAATAACATGTAAGTTCACTCACCAATTGCCAACAACCCCTACTTGGTTACGAGACTGAGTTACTTAAACCCAAACCAAAAACATCAATTAAACTCATAACATTTAATTACTTAACAATTAGGTTCACATACATTCCATACATAATGGTTTACAATAAAGAATGTGAAATACCACTTGAATCCAATAACAAATAATTACAATAAGATTATAACACTCATTCCCCAAATGAGATTAAACCAATAAGTATGATTACATATTACAAATTCCACCTCAATAACAAATGAGGGGTAATAAAATACAAGATCAACTAAAAGAATAAGCATGAAAAGAAATTGGAACCCACAAGCTCTCCAACTGGAAATCCCGTACACACGAACAAGAAGAAAACCAATGGATTAAGGTGCATGTTCCACGCAACCATGTGATACCCTAAGGCTCACCCCCTGTGCTAGGAGATAGTAACAAGGAATCCAACACAAGACCATCTACCACTAGACACAAGCTAAAACATAACTGAACTGAAAAGGATACAAGTATAACATCACTTAACACAAAGGTTACAATGCTTCTAGAGGACAAGGTTCGAGACATCATCCACACACCACACAATATCTAACTGACTGCTGATGTAGGTAGAGTGTCATACATAAATTTCCATGAGTTACCCTAGCTCAACCTTCCTAGGCTACTGGACCCCCATCTTGGGTTACCCTGGCTTGCCTCTACCGGCCACCGGACCCTCATGCAAAACTATACGTCTCATCTCATCTCGAGCCTTAACAAACTCAAGCTTCAAGAGAGAGACATTCATTATCTTTATTTAGTGTGAAAGTGCCCCATTGATTCTTTTAAATTATCACTTGATTAAACCCTAGGTGAGTTACTTGTAGAAGTTGTGAAAACCAACTTCAGAGTCCAAGAACACCTACATGCAAAGGGATACCTGTCACAGGGAAGAGTATAGAGAAAAAAGCAACCGAGGGTTTGAAGCTCTATAATTATCAGAACAATCAAGTAAATTATTTACAAAGATCAATCCTTATAAAAAGAGATCAAGCAAAACCTAAAAAGAACCCTAATAGGTAGACATTTAATAATTAATATAATTATTAAATGTCACAATATGCTACTAAAGTGAAATCTTAAGAGTAGAATAATGGTGACTTAATTAATATAATTAAGTGAAAAAATTTACTCTTACAGCCCCCATTAAGATGAGCAAGAGTGCAACTACAAACATGTGCAAAAAAAGCAAATGTAACTACAATGCATGAAAGTAAAATTGGGTCTCAGCAACTAGGCCTAATCAGGTACCCAAATACAACCAAATCTCATTAAAGCGGTGTAAAGGAGAAAACCCAGTGGGAAAAAACTCCTCTCCAAAAAGAGATGAACAAGAGTGAAAGAAGAGAGATAGAAGGAGGACTCAACATGACCCCCCAAGAACTGCTTCTATCACACAAGTACAAAATATGTTCCCCCCATAGGAGAGAGAAGAGACTCGAAAGCCTCCCCAAAATGAGAGAACCCCTGTGCCAATGATCAAAACAATGTGTCTCCTCGGAGGAAGAAACATATCCAACAGTCAAGGAAGAGGAAATCCCTAGATGTGAGGTGAAAATGGAAGTCCTAGATGATGCTCACTAAAGAATGAAACTACAGTAGGAGTGTCTAAATAATAGGATAGTGAATCAAACAACTCAAGATGATTTTGAAATGGAATCTCCAATGAAGATGGGATAATAAGTGTGCTGAAACTATCCTCTGTGAGGAAAGGAATATCCTTTGATATGGCCTCAACAACTACACTTGATGGCTTGATGAGTGGAGAAACAAAGTCAGTCATAGATGAAGAGGAATCCTGCTGAACAAATGTGATCTCAATAGGAGGTAGAGGTGTGGAAGTCTCAACACTAGTCTCATGAAGAGATGGAAGAACACATAAGTTCAAGTGACCAAACTTCACCTCAGATATTGTATGCTCTCTTATAGAAAGAGAGGAAAACTCAGATAGTGAAGATGGTGCACCAAAGTGTGTGAATGCATACAAACGGGAAGAATGATCAACTATCGCTGTTGCAACAATGTTGCCCGTCTGAATGTCTTTGATGTACATTGAATTAGGTGTGAACTCAACTGTCTTCCCTATCCCATTGTGAGCAATCTGATAGATGGAGAGAAGGTTAGTGGACAAAGATGGAACACATAGTACATCATTGAATGTACCATCATCAATGTTGAGAGAACCTTTCCCACATACACTCATATAAGTGTTACTACCCATTAATATGTGTGGTGAGGATGTAGCCTTGAAAGATGAGAACATATCCTGAGAAGATGCCATATGGTGTGAAGCACTTGAATCCAATAGCCATCTAGATGAATGTGAACTGGTGGTTGCACATAATTCATGACCCTTATGTGGGGCCTATTCATCTATCTGGAATGAAGATGATGATGAAGAAGAAGACCTGCTTGATGTAGATGAAGAGTGATGAATATTGTTCCTCTCAAGAAGAGTTGTCAAATCTGAAACCTATTTTGCATATGCATCTATCTTCTTCTCATAACACTTGGACTCATCATGTCCTAGCTTAGTACAATAAGCACACTTAGGCCTATCTTTCTTCAATGATTCCCCCTTAGGAGAAGGTGAATTAGAGGAGTGTTGTGAACTGGAATCTTTCCAATGCTCTGTGGTCTTTGGTTTCTGTTTCTGCTTTTGCTTCCCCTGAGATGATTGTGCTACCAATGCTTGGTGTTGTGATCCTGTGAGAGCATCCAACTATGATATCTTGGCTTGCTCTCATGTCAATCGATCACAAAACACCTCAAATGTAGGCATGGTAGAGCGGTTTCCCAATGCATCCATGGTGGAATAGAATGTCGAAGAGAAGATCTGAAATGGACCCCGAAGCTTGGAGAGGATCAGGAAGATGCACTCTGTATCAGTCTTAATCTTGCCAAAACCCTGCAAGATAGATCTCTGCTATTTGAACTTCATCAGAAAGTCCTCAATGAAAGGAAACGAATCAGGTACCAAGGAAGTCAACTCGGCCTCAAGTTGCAATGCTCTGAACTCATTGACAGTGCCAAAAAGTCCATCAAACTTAG
The DNA here is from genome assembly GCA_007258455.2 of Sequoia sempervirens. Taxonomy (NCBI): domain Eukaryota; kingdom Viridiplantae; phylum Streptophyta; class Pinopsida; order Cupressales; family Cupressaceae; genus Sequoia; species Sequoia sempervirens. The sequence goes on from VDFB02105785.1 coordinate 506,405,536, forward strand.
TCCAAATGGCTCTAGGTGTGAGACACCCTTCAAGATGAAGTAGGAGGCTATCTAAAATGTACAATGCCATCAATCCCATAGCCTAATCCATATTGTTCCTGTGCTGCATAAACTTTAAGGGGTGAGTCAATTGAGGTTGAACCTCATCTAAATAGGACCATAACCCTCAAGACTGGAGAAGTGTCATCATGCGACCCTTCCAAGTGTGATAATTATGTGGTGTGAGAGGCTCAATAGATCTATCGGCCATGCTGTGAACTGTGCCTCAACTACTCTAAATTTTTTTTTATTATTATTTAGTGGTCTTTCAAAACTAGACAGAATATGTAGAAGGGGTTTTGTTGTTTTAGTGTTTATACATTCTGGTTTTCTAATGTAAATGACAGAAAGCAAGAAAAAACACCCCCCCATAATGCAAAAAACCAATCCCCAGTACAAACTGAAAGCCAGAACACAATAGAAAGTAGTATATGTTTGAGACAAATCTTTGTGTACCTGAAGAATTTTTTGATGAAATAAACTATAGATCTAGAAAGATCATAGAACCACCTTTCTGACGCCTATTCAGTTTCAAAAAATAGAGCAAAATTGAGTAAGTTATGCCCTCGGAGTGTAAAAAAATCATCTAACTTTGACCGCGAAAAAATGCAACCAAACTAGAAAATTTTGAAAATATTCCTATACCACTAGAACGGCCTCAGAGCCAGCTTTCCAACACCTATTTTTGTTAAAAACACGGAGAAAAAATGACCATTTTATGCCTAATTGAGTGAAAAACCTTCAAAATGTCGGTATTGGCATGGTGTGATGGTTGATGGGTGGCATTGTTGTTCTTGCCACCATGGTTCAAACCCCTTTGGGGTGGTATTGTTGAATGGTTGTAGCCGGTTCATAGCTCTGGTCAAAAGCGTTTACCCCTTGAATAAAAAAAAAAGTGAAAAACCTTCAAAAAGCCCAAGTAGGTCCTCTAGAGCCCTCAGGGGCTAAAAAAAAAAATGCCCCCAGTGCATCAGGGACTAGGGGTTGGTGGTCAGTGGAGGCCAAAGCCCCTAGTCAGCGATGTGATCGCAGTGAGGGAGGCTTAAACTGGTGACAGGAGGGGGCTACGCCACGGCGGCCGGTCCCTTATGTGACCATGTGAAAGGTCTACAACCTGCGGCTTAAACCAGCCCGGGGGGTGATAGAGGGGAGTAAGCTTACCAAGTGGCTGGCGAGTGGAGTATGGGTGGCTGTCGGGTGGCAAGTGTGTGGCGGCCACCTTTAAAACTAAAGGCGCATAAAAATTCAGAAAAAAAGTAAGGTTTTTTTTTTAAAAAAAATTTCACAAATTTTTACCTCAGACGGCGTGCCATGGGGCTGTATGGCCTTGGGGCAAATTTTTTTTGCCTTTTCAGTTGACTGTGGCCAAACTGGACTTGCTTTATATGAAAATGGGGGTTTTTGGGCACTGCGAATCCAACATCGAGGTCCGTTTCGGCCCAAAATGAACCCAAAAAATGAAGTAAGCCTGGATCTACAAGAAAACAACCCAAAAACTATGAAAGCCTGATCAAACCCTCATAGCTCCAAAATATTCAAAACAAGAACAAGCTGTAGCAGGTTGGCTCTGATACCATGTAGAAGTTGTGAAAACCAACTTCAGAGTCCAAGAACACCTACATGCAAAGGGATACCTGTCAAAGGGAAGAGTATAGAGAAAAAAACAAGTGAGGGTTTGAAGCTCTGTAATTATTAGAGATCTATTATTAGAACAATCAAGTGAATTATTTACTAAGATCAATCCTTATAAAAGGAGATCAAGCAAAACCTAAAAAGAACCCTAATAGGTAGACATTTAATAATTAATATAATTATTAAATGTCACAATATGCAACTAAAGTGAAATCTTAAGAGTAGAATAAAGGTGACTTAATTAATATAATTAAGTGAAAACCTTTACTCTAACATTACCCTGGCGCCCCTTTGTGTGTCAGACCCCCACAAAGAGCCACTCTCTTAACGACAACACACATGGTACAAAACCACCATCCAATGGGTAAACTAGAAAGACAACCTCTCCAATCCAAGGAGGCAACATATAACAAACCCCACTCCAAACACTTGGGTGAATACGAAATCCAAAGCCCACTCCTTCCAAAGGAGGTACAGACCACAAAACCACTCCTCAACTCAAGGAGGGCAAAAACCATTCCCATTCGTGAAAACCGGGTACATTAATAGGATACCTTAATACGCACTACCTAAGGAAAAAAATGCGAAAAGTTGACATCATAGTACGACAACCCATACCCAAATTTAAAACAACATCTGGAAGATATTACGTATACAATGACTCATTTTCCCCACTCTAAGAATGAACGCCACACATCATAATGAAGAATTTCAGACAATTCTTAACAAATAAAACTAATATAAGGATTTTGTAAATCCAATTCACTTAATCATCATGGTGCATTAAAATAATTCATTTGCTATTTACATAATCGAAATAGAAAATCTATTCAAATAGATTATCACTACGTAATTCTAAGATATGCATTTTAATTTTCTAATTCAATCTTACTAACTGACTAAATGCAATCTTTAAAATAAATCATCTCATTAAAATAAAACAATCGTTATTTTAATTACTCTAAAATATTGAATTTCAAATCAACTATTCGAATATACACTTATATTAAATATATATAATTCAGATACATCATATATATATAATTCAATATATACATTTAATTATTTAATTAATCTTTTTAAAATATAAATATTAAGGAAAAATAACTTATATACCCATCTATTTAAAAAAATAAAAATAAAATAAAATATATATATATATATAATAAAAAAAAATTATATTTTCAAAATAAAATTAAAATTAAAAAACCAGACATTCCTCTTGTGCACCCCCAGGGGATGCAGCCCAGTGAGGTGCATGGGTCCCTCCCCATGAGAGTTTGCCCTATGGAGGTACGCTTTGAGCACCCGACCGCTTCCTTCATAAGGGCCAACTTGGGGACAACCCCCCCCCTTCAAAATATATTTAATACTATATTTAAAAAATCAAAAATCAAAAATAAAAACATAGTCCCCTGTGTTCCAGAATGCAAATTTATAACAAGGAAAAATAAATTTATAATATATATATTTTTTTAAAAAAAAGAACTCCTTGGCTTTATAAGCCAGAAATATATATATATATATATATATATATATATATAAACTACAACCCATTTCCCAACTCAAATTGGGAAAATTACCAACAGAAAATGGAAACACAACAACATTTAATTTCAGAAAGAACATACTGGAGATTTCCAAATACTCACAAAAAGTTTTCCGATTTTATTTTGTCTTCTTTCAAATTGCTATTGTTTAGAATAGAAGATTTCTATTGTAAATTTTAATTTCTTAACAACAATCTAATTTGTTCTAAAGATCTAATCAAGATTCAAACCCAGAATTTGAAAACAAGATTTAAACTGAAAATATAAATTTCTTACATAATTAAAACATGAAAACCTGTGATCTAAAGTTTCAATGAAGTTCTTGAGAAGAAGATGAGTTGCAAATTCCAACTCCAAGCTTTTCCAGATTCCAAATCTTGATCTCCCCTTCCAAAATCCACAGCCCAATTCCAAGAATGCAAAAAACCCCTCCTATTTTCTTCCCCAAATTGGAAATTGAAAATTATATGAATTTACATTTGCTAAAATAGAGTTTTTCCCCAAATTGGTCAAACCCCTAAAATATCCCCACCCATTAAATTTATTGCAAAATTTGGAGGATATTTCCATTTTTTAAATTTAAAACAAATTTCTAATTTCTAATTGAAACCTCATGCATTTTCAAAATTATTTAAAACAAAAGAATACCATCTTTGCAAATAATTTACTTTATCAACAATTTTCAAAAGTGAAATTAAAAATACATTTTTCATTTTATTTATTTATTTTAAATTTAATTATAACTATCCAAACATGATTTCTACTTTTATTTTAATTAAATCTTACTATCCAATAATGCCAGAACAACTTCTTTATTTAATTTACAACCATTAATCCAATTAATCAATAAACTCAATCTAATTTTATTAATTAAATCAAATCAATCAATAAAATAAATAACAAATCAACCTTGCAACTAGATACATTTAATCATAAATTTAACTACACAAGCTATTTAATAACCTTTAAAAAATATGAATTTAAATAAATACGCAAGGTGAAATGGACAAAATTAAAACAACCAACCCAACAACAACTCAACGACATGCTATGACTAGGGTGACGACTTGGCACGGAAAAACCTAGCTACTATCTCCCAATCGATTTCCATTGGTCAAAAGACACGCTCAAACCTGTGAACCAGGTGGAGTCGATGTCATGTACCTGCCAACCTGCAACAAAGAGTACATTGAACATGCATATATATATAATATGATCAAACACACCATGAAGAGGAAATCTCATAATTGTAGGGCACTCGCAAACGAGTGATACAATCTCGTCCCCTTCACCAATACAAAATTACTAACTGACGATTATAACATCAATGATATGATCACAAGCATAAAACATTGTTAAATCAAATATCTTTTAAGTTAATCCAAAACATACCTTAAAGATAACATCAGATTAAAATACCATCACATTAAAATATTACATACACATCGCTTAACAGATAGCGGTCATAAGTAACCAAGTTCCAAAGTCAAAGCATAAACAAAACAACATACAAATAAGAACACTGTCGATCCAAAGATCCAAAATGGAGGGGTGCTACACATGATTTTGCAGACCTTATCATAAAAAGAATGCTCATTGAGTTGAAGGAATATTAAATTACCTATAAATTCAGGTATTCTTCTTTTCTTACATACCTACTTTTACATAAAAATTCTTGGTTTTTCTAAGACTATATGTTGTTAAGTATTACCAATGATTTTGGTTTGAGGAACCCAGTCTTTGTGTGGACTCATGTAGTGTCTATCACACAAGATTGTTATTCTATTTCCAACTATTTCTTAGTCTTGGCTCTATGAGAGTTGTAGCAAATGGATAAAATTGCTAGGTTTACAAGCCTTCATGTTACATGGATGAGGGAGTGCAAGCCCCCATGTGATTATTTTTGTGCCTGGAAGATTTTAGTTTTCTAAGGGTCAACATGGATTTAAAAAAGAGACTTTTAGGTTTCCTACTTTTGTAACAAACATAACTCTCGTCCTTGAGTTGTTCTAACAGCTATCAGCTATCGATGATGCGTTTGGGGAAAGAAGCAAGAAAGCTACAATTTATTTTCCCCCACTAACAAATGGTAAGGTCACACTACTAAAGCGAGACACATAGGAGATATTAGCCACTGTAACAAAGGATTTTGGCACTCCAATCCCTCATGCACCTTCTAGGGTATTTCACCTAGAAGGTAAGAGAAAATAAGGAAAAAATTGTACACTTCGTTAACATTCAAGATTGAAAGAATGATGAATCAGTCCTCCTCCAAGGATCTAAAAAGTGAGAGGATGATTTTCTATCTTTAGATTTTCACTTTCACCTTCTACAAGTGTCTACTTTAGATTCTGTCAAAATCGGGTCTGAAACTGAGTTTTTCTTGCTATCTTTGACTTGAATGATGAGAATAAGACTTGAATAACTTAGAAGTTCAATCTTCAATGATTCTTAAGCGTCAAATGATCCTAAGTCTTCAAACAAACAACACAAGAAGATAAAATATTGATTGTTAAGACATGGGGGTTTGCCTTGGTCAAACCCCTTTTAGGTAATTAAACCAAATAGATGAAATAAATGAATGAAAAATGCAACAATGGAATAAATTACCTTACACTGATGAATGATCTTGTATGTCTACAACAATACATGTAAAATCATCCCTTGAATGCTTTAGAAAGCTAACTTGAAGACTTCTAATTAATAAAACCTAAGTTGCTTCATTTGAATGAGATTCAAGATGAGAGATGTAATAATGAGCATGAGATGATTGGAGGATGTAAAAATGAGGGTTAAAAAATGCTTATTTATAAAAATATTGTGCCTTAGTAACCTTTCATACATCATCATAGGATGACATCAAGCATAATTTTGAATAAATCCTAAAAGAAATTTAAAATATTTTGAATTTTGGAGCCAAGGTGGACTCATTCGCCACCTATGGCAAATGGGTCCCACCTAGGACATAAACTTAGGTGTTAGGAATTAAATTTTATTTAATTTTATGTGTCAAGAGTATATTAAAAAATATACTTAAATAAAGCTTATGAGTGTATAAAGGGGTCAAATAAGACATGAGAAAGAGATAAATAAGGGGAAAATGCCTAGAAAGCATGAATCTTGATTACAAGACTTAACAAAACTTAAAAATAGGACTTTTTGATGTGTAAAAGGATGATTTTTAGGTGAATTATATTAAATAATGTCTAGAATAATGTAGAAATTTCTTACAACACTTCACAACATATTCACAAGACTTCAATATTTACATTTTATTTAATTTATAAAGGTTTAAAATTTAGTGTGGATGCATAAAATGCCTCAAAACCCCTAATTTAAGGCCTTATTAAGTCCATTAATAATGAATTAGCTCATGTCAAGAAAAGGGTCCTTTTTTCTATGGCACAATAAGCCTGCACTTTAGTGAGAGGATGAACCTCCTTCAAAGTCACACAAAAGTAGACATTCAAGAGAGATCCACATGCATGCCAAGCCACCAAGATACAAAATCATGCAAAGGAAAGGTAGAAAGAAAAACAAGAATGTAAAAGATGTACTCACTCTGGGCCCATAGACTTTCAGGTCATCTATGGGGTGAGAAGGGCCAAAATATACTCAATCTGGGGCCATAGAACTTATGGTTGTCAAAGGGGTTAGAAATCCCAAAAAGAGATACATACGCTAGTTGGCATGCAATAAAAAAAAAGTGGCTACTAGGGAAATTCATGTCGTTATTTGGCCTTCCCATTCAACCATGTCAAAGTTATACCTCATGATAACTTTAACAAGGCACCACAAGGAAAAAGGAAATGTAAATGTTGGATTGAACTTCATGAGACAAGAGAAAATCTGTATGCTTAGAACTCATGAACAAAATAGGATGGCACCACAGGTATACAAGTTGTGTTATGAAAGGTGTGCAAACAAATAAGATGAAACCACATGCATGCAAGTTGTGTTATGCAAGGTGACCGAATGAATATGCAACAAAAAATAAAAGTGTAATGTGACAGATTGTTCAAAGGAGTCTTGTTCAGCTTATGTAAGGTCAATCAGTTAGGGAACATTGTGTCTAATGTCTCCAAGAGAGGACCAATCAAAGGATAGTAAATTCACAACTTAGGGGATGTAGTTTGTCGAATCAACCACCAAGAGGAATGTAATATGCTAAGAAAGATCAAACTTATGAAGGACATCACACCCAATGTCATCCAAAAAGTAATGAATGCATCATATAAATGATAAGGCTACACTAGGAACAAAGAATGCAAATGATTTATGGTATTGTATGCGGGTATGTGCAGGATCATGATGGGCCAAAAAGTGGCAATATGATGGGTATGTGGATGATGACTATTTTTTTACCCAAAATTGATGAAACAAAAAGGGTTTTTAAAGGATACTTTCAGCTTTCGATCGATATAAATTATGCTTTACTTTGAATTTAATAAGTAATTATTATTCATTTTCTATTCAAATTATGATTAAAGTCCTGATTGATAGGCTGATTGAAAAAAATCTATAGCTTTCAAATGGTATCACATTTTTTGAATCCAAAACATGGGTATGTGTAGGATCATGATGGGCCAAAAAGTGGCGATATGATGGGTATTTATAGGGTATGTGGTTGACAACATTTTTTTTACCCAAAATTGATGAAATGAAAAGGGTGTTTAAAGGATATTCTCAAATTTCCACTAATATAAATTATGCTTTACTTTGAATTTAATAACTAATTATTATTCATTTTCTATTTGAATTACGACTAAAGTCTTGATTAATAGGTTGATTGGAAAACATCTATAGCTTTCAAACAGTATCAAATTTTTGGAATCCAAAACATGCATCACATTCTATGCTTTGCATACTATAGGATTCAAAAAACAAAAAATAAATTTCATGAAGTTTTGACCAAGTTAAGGTGGTCAGACATACGAGTTTTTATATTTTTAAAAGTTATAATAAAAATTCATAATTAATTATTTACTTGGAAAAAAATTACAAAATTATGCATCACATCTAGACATGAGTCCTCTACTTATGTCTAAAATATTATTTTTTTATCATTTTATTGTGGTTAGAGACACCTACTTCTTATTTTTTCCTTGAAATTTAAGTACTATTGCATTGAAATTTCAAAATTTCACCAAATAGATTTTTTTGACATAAAGCTAGTAGTTTAGAAACTACATTCAATTTCTATAGATTATATTCTTACATATTTTTGAAATAATATAGATAACTTATTCAAATTTTTATGTCAAGTTACCTAACTCTAATTTTTCTAAATTTTTTTAAGGGCCTATTTTTTCCATGATGATCCTGCACATATACCCACGCATCACATTCTATTCTTTGCATACTATAGGATTAAAAAGAAAAATTTGAATTTCATGAAGTTTTGACCAAGTTAAAGGTGGTCAGGACATCGTTTTATATTTTTTAAAAAGTTGTAAGAAAAAATCATAATTAATTATTTACTTGGAAAAAATTACAAAAAAATATGTATTAGATTGGGGCATGAATCCTCTACTTATATCTAAAATCTTATAAAAAAATATTATCATTTTATTATGGTTAGGGTGGTCAGACAAACACATACTTGTTATTTTTTCTCTAAAATTTAAGTACCATTGCATTGAAATTTCAAATTTTCACCAAATAGATTTTTTTTTTTAAAGAAACCTAGTAGTTTAGAAACTACATTCAATTTTCTACATATTCTATTCTTACATATTTTTAAAATAATATGGATAACTTATTCAAATTTTTACATCAAGTTTCCTAACTCTGATTTTTCTAAATTTTTTGCCACTTAAGGGCCTGTTTTTTCCATGATAATCTTGCACATACCCATATCCCCCACTTTAAAGGAATTGCTACACATCTTTCATGAGAAATTTCTTTAAAGTAGAAGAATAAAGAAAATGAAAAAGAAAAACAAGACATGAGAGCTATCTCAGAAAGCCCTATGCCAAGTCATATGTTTCAAAGTTAGGTTGTGTCATGTCAAGGGGAATAAAAAGAAAGGGATTATGTCACATGCGAGTCAATCTTAAGACATGTCATCCACATCTCAAGCTTTCTCTTTAAAGGTTCATGAAAGGTTAACAAGTAGTCAAAAGAGACAACAACAATTGACATACATGGATAAGGCTACACAACCCTTTGCTCCCCACTGAGTGTAGGACAAAGGTGAGCCGAAAATGGATGACGGTATGTTGTTCCCTAAAATGGATGCAAAACATGCAATAGTGAGAAGGTTAGAGTTCTACAACTATTACAAGGCAAGGAGTAGTAGCCAATGTTATTTAATGATTGACTTAGGATGTACCGAGGGTAAGTGAGAATGGAAGAAGGGTTGTTAAGTGAAGGGTTATTGGATGGCTTGATGGTTATGAAAGGAAAATTAGGGAGACTATAATTTGGAAGAATAAGGTTAGGTATAGTGTGAGCTTGTATAGGTTGATGAGTATCAAAAGAAGTTTTTTGAGTAGAAAAAGTGAGGATATAAGGCTCTATTTGATTGTTGGAAGGTTTTGAGATATCATTCGTATGTGCCATATGATTAACTATAGGAGGAGAGCTAATATGTTCATCATATGTGAAAATTGAATTTAAAAGGATAGCTTCATGTCACTCATATGAGAGGAATCACTAGAGATGTCATGGTTATTAATGATTTGACTCTTGTGCTCAAATAGGTCTTCCCAAAGGGTAGGGGCATGAGGAAAGGGAAGAATAAGATTTTCATGAGTGTCATTAATGATATCTTCTAATAGTAAACTATCTTCTTCATATGTAAAGAAGAGATTAGGAGAAGAAAGGGTTTGATTATCTCGATCATGTATGCTTTCAATCTTTTGTTTCCTAATATCCATGAAAATAGGAGGAATAAGATCATAAAAAGGGTTGTTAGAGACTTTAAAGAATTGATTATTTAAGACCAATCTATCATCAAAGAAATATCATGCTCTTGGAGGAAATCAAGCCCAATGACATCGCCAAGAAAAAGGACACATTGCAAGAAGAAAGAAAATCACACAATGAAACATGAGTGTCGATTTATGCCCACACTTTAAAGTGGTTGCTAACACCTTTGCTATGAGAAATTTCTATAAAGTGGGAGAGGATACAAGAGCTTATTCGAAAAGCCCTATGCCAAGTGATATGTTTCTAATTGTAGATGCATAAAATGTATTGATTGACATTGGACATCTGATACTGACCACTAACCTCACTTCATCCCAAATCATCTTTTAGTCTAACCATTTAATCAAATTCCTTTATTTGATTAAACTCATTAATATTCCTCTCTTAATTAAATAAATTAATTCTCTAATTAAGTCATGCTCTCTCGATAATTAAATTAACAGTCTGATCTAATTATCCCTATTTAATTAAATAATTTATTTTATTTGATTAAATATCTAAAGTCTATCTATTAAATTAAATAAATTAAAACCTTATTTAATTCAATCTAACATCATCTCTTTTAATTAAATAAATCAAAAGTCCTTACTTAATTAATACTTTATCATATTCTTCCCATATTTGATTTAAATCAATCCATAAATTTAAGTCAAATAGGTCACATCATTTGATCCCTTCATTAAATTAATTAAACTTGATTAATTTAATCTCTTCTCATATCCCATCCTCCATCTTTTGCCACTTGCACATGAAAATAGAGTTATTTGATTTATTAAATCTCTATTTTCTTTAACAAGGCATCTTTGAAGGAATATTCCTCAAATTTGAATTCAAAATCCAAGTGGACTTTGTCCTTCCAACAAGGTATTTACTCCACCTACAAATTATTTTTTCCTTGAGCCTAGTGGCATTCAATGCATCTTCCTTCCCTCTTGCATGTCATTTCAACAATTTCAAAATTAAATATATGCATTTATTGACACATTCTTCAAAACTTGCACATTCCTCAGGGTCATCCCACAATAATGGGTTACATTTTTTGGCCAAACTTGACATTGAAGTCAACATTTTCATAGAAAACTTCACTTTCTGACACTTATAGTAGGTAAACTATAATTAGGAATTTGAAAATGATGTAAACTAGTGATTTTTGAGGTTTTGTCTATAGATTTTAAATGTATTTTTATTAAAAAAAATTGAAATTAAATTGTAATTTTTTTGCGTCTCCTTTCATAACTAGTTTTTAATAGTAAACAATATTTTTAAAAAGTGGTGTGTATTTCAGCTCACATAACTTTTTTTCTACAAAGGATAAAATTTCAATTCTTTTGAATTTAGGTTGGTAACACAAGTACCTAGTTCTTTCATTTTGTTTCATAGTATTTTGTTGAATATTTTTCTTTTATTTAAGTTTTCAAGTCAAAACATTTATAGTTTAGAGATAGGTGCACTTCGGCTCGTATAACTTTTTTGGTATGTATTGAAATTCATTTTTTATTTTTTTGTTGGAACAAGGACATCAATAGCTAGAGTGTATATATTTTTCAATGTTTTTCCCCTTAAATTTACTATTTTTCTACAATGATTTTTCATCGAACTTGATGTTCGGTGAAAAGCCTATGTACAATAAAACTAAAAAATAAAATATAAAATAAAAACAAAATATATTAAATTTATAGTTGTTTGAAAGCACGTTTCGATCACTAAAATCATCCAACTTGGTTTATCAAGTTGACTCCATTTGCATCTCCTTCCCAAGCTTTGATAGTAAAAAAAAATGCATAAATTTTGAAATGGTGGAGGGGAAGGTGAAAAAAGGGGGTTCATTAGAACCCCCCTTCTAATGAAGGGGGTTCATTCGAACCCCCCCTATGGTGCAAGAGGGGGTTCATTAGAAGGGGGGGTTCATTAGAAGGGGGGTGGTTCATTCAAACCCCCTTCATTAGAAGGGGTAAACCATTTTAAATTTTTGATGGGAATTTCTAATTTTTCTTCATTTGAAAAATTGTAACCCACTATTGTGGGTTTACCGCTCAAAAATTCACATGTTGACAAGTGGCACTTTTCCATTGGTTGATTCTTAGTCCCACATTTCTCTATTTTGGACATGCTTTCAACTTGTCAATCTATAAATAGAGGGCTCACCCTTCATATTGATCATCCACAATTTGAGTAAACTTACTATGCTCAAATATTTAGCAATCTTTATCCATACTTTCAAATTTTTAGCTAGGTTATGCAAGATTTTATCTTGGAACATTCATCACTCTTCATCAAAGTGGATCAAATTTCATCATCAATTCACCATTGTATCATTGGAGTTGGGAAAGGGCCAATTTTCACATCAAATTGGCACCAATTCCCTCAAGAGATTGAGAATTTACTTCACTTTAGAATAGGATTTGATATGTTTTAAGTTTGGTTGTGATCCTCCATTTCATTTCCTTTCTCTCTTGCAATTTAAATGAATTTCTTGAGGAATCTATGTTCTAGCTTGCATCTGATTTAATTTGTTGTTTGTTTCTTGTGTCATTGCAGGTTTGGGATCTAGGTTCACACATTTGGCGCTAGAAGGAGGGAAATCTCATTTTCTAATCATCTTTTTGTCAAAAATTTTGTGTTTTCCTTTGTCTATAGGAAAACTCCGCTGCTAGAAGCTCAACGTCGCTGTTTAGCACTATTGGTTCCCTAGCATCACTATATGAAACTACTGAAACTCCAAACTATGATGCCTTTGTCTTCCCGCCCAAATTTTTTTAATTCCAAACTGCACTGTTGAACCTATTTGACCTGCAAAAATCTTTCAAAAACATAAACTGTACTGAGCATGGCCAAAAGGGTGACTTATTCATGCTCACTGGCCTGGTTCTAGAGTAACATTGACTTGCAAGTGGTGCTATACAACACTGCTGATGAAATCAAACTGTGATGCCTTCGTGGATTGCACTGTTGGAGGGGAGTATGAGCTAAAATTTTATTTATAACACACGCTTCTTTTTAAATTATGGTTCTTTTTTCTATTTTTGCAAAATCTAATTGATTGTCTTATAGGTTGAATCAATCAAAGACGAAAAGGAAAAGAAGCATGATGGTGTCATTTCACAAAAAATAAGTGTTTTTAAACACTCTAGTGTTTGTTTAACACTCTTAGAGGATTCACTATTCCTCTTAAAAGAAAATTATCTTCTTATGCTTAGGATTTATTAATTTTATTTTGGGTTTAAAAAGAACCTTTTGAATTTTTGTTACAAAAAGGCTTAAAAAGAACATTAGGACTCAAATTTACTGGAGTTTGTTTTGGGTTTAATAATTGAACAAGGTAAATTGTCACACTTACTTTGGTGCTTTAAAAAAAATTCATTTTTGGTTTGAGGATTTAAAACAAACAAGTTTTTGCATTGTTTTACAACTACGTACATAGAGCAATATCATCAAAAGACATATGCACTTCTCTCACGCCTCATAGTGATCTTGAGAATCAAAAGGATTTTGGTGACATTAAGTTACATAAATAATTTCCCATAAACACTTCAATTTTGGGTTTAAAACGAAAGAAAATTGTGCGAGTGTGAGTAAATCTATTGCATGTGTTCTCCCTTTGTTTCTAAATGAAGGTTGATCAAACTATGAATACATTTATTTGATATTTTTTATCTTAGAGGGCCTGCCTTGGGGAAAAAGTACTCACCAAAGGGAACGACTCAACCAGTAACACTCTAAAGCCAAGAGTATTTCCAGCTGGGATATAAATGTGGGTATTAGAATAAATGCCAATATCACGTGTTTGACTTCGACGAGAAGGGAAACAATTGTCTCTCACCACACTGGGTCAACTCCCTCGAATGGAAATTTTGAACTAAAACCCTTGTTTAGAATTTTCCAAAATCCTTGATCTATTTGTTGGTGCAAGAAGGGTTGTTCTGAAGCTGCCCCACACTTTTACGATCTTTAGTAGAAATGGAAAGCATGCCATGGGAGTTTCATGGGTGTTGATGCTTGGCTACCCTGTATAAGTGAGTGTCATGGAGGGGAGCCAGTGGGGTCAAGCATCTAATCATTCACTAAAGATAAGTGTAGCTAGACTTGTCCTAGTGAGGACTCAACAAATATTGTCTTTCATATCCATAGGTTTGTGCTCATTCTTGGATACAAAACACTTTCCTTGTTTGAAAACATCTTGGAAACAAACACTTAACATCATCATCAAAATTTCAAACCCTTTAGGAGGAAAATACAATTGACCCAATTCATGTGTTATTGCTTTCCCTTGGGATTTGCATCCTTAGAGGTTTCTAAACACTTGAATCTACATCTTGATTTGCCTACTAAAGTTAAACAATAGGTAACCCTTGCCTTAAATTCATCAAATTTCCACATAACATGCTTTGTGGGATTCAAAGAAATTGAGACATTAGACATCTAGTTTCAAAACCTAAATAAGTTTTTGTGGTAAAACAAAGTCACTAAGAAAAGATAACAAAATTGGCTCTCACATGTGTTAATTCCTCATGATTTCCAAGAAGGTCAAAATCCCGAAATAAAAGACCTTGAGCCAAAGTTCAAAATTTAAGAGACACACTCGAAAAGTCATCAAGAAATACATTAGGAAGTGCAATCAAAAGCAACATATCAAAATAATCAAAAAATTCACAAGATTCTATAGACTCATTCCTTTGAACAATTCAGAAATGTATGCTCAATTTGAACCACTTCTTAGTTATATAGGTCCTTAGAAGTATCATATGTTCTTCCATATCAAGGTCTATTAAACAAAGCATATTTTTAGGTACATCATAGGATCAAAATCAAACCCTCATCCATCTTTGAACATCGAAACCAAAATCATATCATCATCAACTCTTTGAAAATCTTGGAAAAATCCTTCATGTTAAAATTTTAGGAAAATCATTTGAAGTCAATACAAAATCACCTTGTTTCATTGAATGTGTGTAGATGTATTCTTCTCCACATATTTGATCAAATTATCAAAAATTGTGAACAAATTTATCCCTTGATAAACATCCAACCTCTTGGGATTTAGGAGTTCATTATCAAAATCATCTTGTTTGGATAGGAGTGTTCAGATGAATCCTTCTTCTCACACCTAGAAAAATTAGCATCTTGTGAAATGATTTAACTCTAGGACAACATACAAACCTCTTAGAGTTCATGAGTTCACCAAAATCCGAATCCAAAAAAATCCAATCCTAAATCAAGTCCTAAAGTTTAACATACCCTTCAAGATTTTCTCAAGATTTCCAATCATCCATGAAACATCCATCTTACATCCATATCATTACCACTCTTTGATTATTAAATCATCCTAAAAATTTCTCTTATGTACTTAAAGTTAGATCAATCTAGAGAATTAGATATTCATCTCCTATATTCTTCAAAATTGATCCCTGTTTTATCTTGCAGACTAGATCTCAACACAAGAGGAATATGGAAGCCAACAAAGAAACACCTACTTCAAGTGACCTAAGTCAAAAAAACTCCGAAATGAATCCAGTTGAATCAAGCAATCCATTGACTAACTTTATCTCATCATCACAAAATCCACAAGAGGAAAACCAAGAAGAAGATATTACCTTTGGAATGTCACACGAGGAAATCACCAAAATGATCCAAAATCCAAAGAACCGTAAGATCATCAATATCATGATGAGACTCAACCCTTCACTATACATGCTCGAGCTAGCAAAACAAGGAGCTAAACTACCTTCTTATTTCAACGTGAGCTCTATCGTGGAACCATCTTTAGACGTCATGCCTCCAAATTCATCCACACTCCCCATCTCATCTACACCCCCATCCCAAAGCATCACTCAGAACATCATACAAATCACAACATCTATCACTCTGACTCAACCTATAGTTAATAAGGGAAGTGCATTTCTTAATGCCATTCAAACACACCCCCTTTTCAATAATCAAGACTTGGATGCAAACACCATTTTGGAGCAAAACATACCCCAAAATCTGTTACACAAGTATACCCCTCTCACCTTTCATGATCCAAATGACCCATCATCATCATTCCGTGCAACACCCCAAACCTCTCTCCCCATAACTTCACAAGGAGAGAGTGATATATTCGGACCAGGGGGCATTTTTGACACTATGCCATTTCATCAAGAGATCACATCTCTTACATTTTCATCATTCCCACCATTACCACCATCATCCACACCACTACTTGTCTTAGGGATTCCACCTCTACCAAATATCAATCAAAATCAAACCAACATCCTAAACATCAATCGAAACATCAAGCTAAACTCTCAAAACTTGTCATCGACATCGTAACAACAAATGAAAACTACACAAGCTATCACAACATCATCAACCCCCCTAACATCTCAAAGCATGGTATCTCAAGGACCAACCACATCGATCTCACCATCCACCACTCAAAATCCAAACACAAGAGCACCTCTCATAACCACCACAAGCACCATTCCAAATCCACTACCACCTCCACCACCACCAAGCTCCAATACATCAAATCAATAGAACATTGCATTGCAAGTAGCTTAGCAAGTTGCTTATGAAAAGGAATTCCTACAAGTATAAAAACAAAAAGTTACGGAACCAGCTGTGCAACAAGCCACACAACTAGCTATTTAGCAAGCTGCTCAAACATACCAAGAAGCATTACAAGTACAAAAAGGATGCTCAAGCCCAAATATTATTGCAACAACAAGTGGCACAAGCACAAACCCAGGCACAAGCACAAGCTCAAGCTCAAGCTCAGGCATACACCCAATATCAAGCACAACAAGCATAGGCACAAGCACAATATCTTGCACAAAAAAAAGCAACACAACTACAACCATATCAGAAAGTGATAAAACAATATGAATAATACAAAGAAGTAGCCCAATTAGTAGCCCAACAACAAGTGTTGTTGGTACAACAACAGGCTCAACAACAAGCAATTCTAGCATAGTCACAACAAGACCAACAACAAGCATTGTTTATACAACAAGTGCAAGCATATATGGCTCAAAAAAATGTGAAAAAAATTCCAAACAATACATCAACCAATCCACCCATCACACCCACCAGCAAACCACCTCAAAACACTTTCATCCCACTGCCTGATTTTCAAAATGATGTAACAACACAAATCAGGTTGCTCTTGCAACAAGTGTTTTATCTTCAATCAAGGAAAACCACAAAAATATCTAGTAACTTGTGTCCTTATCCATTTGACAGAAGCCTTGTAATGAAATCATTCCCAAAGGGATTTGAGATCCCCAAATTTGATAAGTATTGTGGGACGGGAAATCCTGAAGATCACATTAGGGAATTCTAGGTTCATTGCATGAAGTCACATATGATGATACCTATCTGATGTAGCTATTTCCTAGGAGTTTGGTTGACCACACCATGGAATGGTTCTCTCGCCTACCTATAGGCATCAAGACATTCCAAGAAATGATAGACGCATTCAACAAAAAATGTGCATGCAATATTGCCATGGATGTCAATCTAGAGGAACTCTTAGCTTTGAAACAAGGTAAAAATGAATCATTTGCTTCATTCCTACAATGATGGTGATCCAAGGCCAATCATATAAAATGGGCCATGGCCGAGGAACAACAAGTGTGCACTATCATATCCAACCTTGACGACCTCTTGGAATTCAATCTCAAGGTCCAATGGATCACCACATATGACCAATTGATTTCCAAGGCACTCAGCATCGAATGATCCCTTATGACACAACCTGGAGAATCAAATTCATATCTTGAACAACAGAACAATCACCCACCCACCAATTACAATGACAAACCTCACATGTGGGAAAGAAAAAATAAAATTACCAATGATGGTGTCGTCGATGCCAAAGTTGTTATTAGTGCCCCTTAGCAAAACACATCCACACCACAAATCCAAAACCATAATCAAAAAAATCATCATGTGAACACAACAACACAACAACTAAGCAATGAAGTGATCAATAGCACCAATGGCCAAAGAGGACTGCCCCAGGGAAACAAGAACTTCACCAAACAGAAATACATTGCTCTTAGGGAACTACTTGAAGTCATCATGAAGAAATTACTCAACAAAAACCTCATCAAAATTCCCACCTATTATAACTACCAAGAACTAGATGTTAAACCTCCTTGGTACAATGAAAATTAGCTCTATGAATTCCACAAAATCAAAGGGAAGACCACTAACAATTGCATGAGGTTAAAGAACATAGTCGAAGATCTCATTGATAAAAGAATTATAAATGTGGAACAGCCAATAGGAAACCAAAACCTCAAAATATACATGAATCCGATGCCTATCCATAACAATAAAGGGAACAATAACACTGATAAGGGGAAAGGCACCTTCAAAAATATGAATCATGTGTATGAAACTATCATCACCTCCCTAAATGAATACTGCATAGTAATCACTATCAAAGGAGCTCAAGCTGATTGTGGAGTCACCACAAGAGGCCGAAAAGTTACTATCACATGATCATCTCAACTAAACATAACTTTCATGTCCAATTCAAGATTCATTCCCAATGGTTACAATGTCCTTGATCAGCTAAAAAGAATGCCAACACAAATCTCCATCATGGCGTTATTAAAAATCTCATCCACCCACAAGAAAATCCTTGAGGAAGCATTGGCTTCATCCACCATCCCCGCAGATCTTGATGTGGAACAACTCCAAGCTATGGTCGAAAACATCATCACTCCAAACCTCACATTTTCTGACCAAGATTTTCCCGCTCAACCATCTCATAACTATGCACTCCAATTAGAGGTCTTAGTTCAAAAAAGTAAAGTCAAGTGATTCTTGGTGGATGGAGGTGCAGGATTGAATATGTGTTCCCTAAAGCTCATTAAGCAGTTAAAAATCTCAAAGGATTCCATCGACAAAGGAAAAGGTATTACAATAAGAGCATATGATGATCAGGAAAGAGTGTCCCAAGGCACAATTAGAATCCCTATTCAAGTAGGGCCAGCTATCATGGAAACCACCTGTCAGGTCCTAGACCTTGACTTGCCTTATAACATTCTCCTAGGACATCCATGGATCCATGCAATGCAAGTGGTAGCATCAACTTTCCATCAATGTGTCAAATTCACATATGAACGACAAGAGGTCACCATCCATGGAGATCCTAAATCATTCTCCTATTGCAAGAGCCTTGAGGCAAAATACTACAAAATACCTCAAGTACTTAAAAAATGATGAAGGCCAATCAACACTGTACATCGACCCAACCACTCTCGCTTCCACTTCTATGACAGAGACACCCACCATTCCTGCCATTCCCACCATCTCTGATATTAAGGTCATCATCCAGGATAATGGTTGTGGAAACTACATGATTCCCAAAAATGATTTTGTGGTAGGAGAGTTACCACAATCTCCTAGATCATGAGGACGTCTGCAAGCAAATGAAGCCTCCACATCTCAAACATCCCCTGAAGAATATCCCAACTTCAGAAGTTGGGGAGATCTTGGTCAAGAAGTCATAGAGGAGGAACAATCTTATCTCCTATACGAAGATGATAGACTAACAACCAATCTACCAATGGATGACATAAGCAAAGGTTTGCAAATTATGCTTGCAATGGGTTATGATAGAAACCAGAGACTTGGGAAAAATGACAACGGGATTATAATACCTATCATTCCAGAGACATGAATGAAAAATATTGGCCTCAAATGTACCCCTCCGAGTATTAACATACGTGGTTGAAGTCTTCTAGTTAGAAAGGTCAATAATCCTCCTCAGCTATCCGTAGTTGAACTTTGCTTACCTGTATCTATAGGTTGTGTCTTAGACAACTTCACATCTGACATAACTGACATCTATAGTAGTAGTGATGACAAGGATCCCATAACCAACCTACCTAGTCTCTTCGAGGATACCACCTTTCTCATCATTAGCACCTTATCCTTTGAGTTAGACCATCAAAATCATGAAATCCGCCTAGTTTACCCCCAACTCATTGATTATGAGCAACGAAGACCACCAGTTCTTGACACATTTGAAAATGATGAGGCACTCTCAGAATTCATGGGACTACAAGATAATATTCCGTGTGGGGATCACAGAGTAGGGTTTATCATTGAACTAGATACATAGGCTTATTATGAGGAAACAATTGAATCCCTTAGTCACAAAAGTGAGAAATTAAGAATAATATCTAAGTCCTTGAGTGAAAACCACACTGTGGCACTCTTCGACATGAAAAAGTATAAAGAAAGGATGCATCCAATAGTGAAAACCCCTTTGAGGCAGCTAAGGATGGGGGATTTAATCTTCCTTTCAGAGCTCTTCATTAGGAAAAATTAGCAGTTCTAGTAGAAAAGTGCAATCCAGTTAATCTAGGAACAAAGGAGACCCCGCACATCACATTCTATGCAGAAACATTACTGTCAGAAGAACAAGAGCTCCTAGAAGCCTTCATAAGAGAGATACATGTAAAATTTGCATGGAGCTATGTTGACATGCCAGGGCTCAACCCCAAAATTGTAGTTCATAACCTAGCAATATACTCTGAAGCAAAGCTCATTAAACAAAAGCTCAGGAAAATGCACCCTCAGATCACCTTGCTAGTCAAAATGGAACTAAATAAGCTATTGGATGTAGGATTCATTCAACCAATAGACTATCCAAAATGGGTGTCAAACCTCTTTCTTGTCTCAAAACCTAATGGGGGCATCAAAATCTGCACAGATTTCAGGGACTTAAACAAAGCATGTCCAAAAGATGATTTCCCATTGCCCAACATTGACATGATCATAGACATGATAGCGGGACATGAAATGCTTTCCTTGATGGACGGTTTCTCAGGATACAACCAGATAATGATTGCTAAAGAAGACCAACACAAAATGGCCTTGACTTGTCCATTGGGGACTTATTGCTAGAATATGATGCCATTCGGCTTGAAGAATGTAGGAGCAACATACCAAAGGGCCATGACATTAATCTTCCATGACATGATCCATAAAACTATCAAAGATTATGTTGATGACATACTAGCCAAATCCAGAAAGAGGAAGGATCACATAGCAACCTTAAGTTCCATTTTTAATAGGCTGGAGGAATACAAGATCCAATTAAATCTAAAGAAGTGTGTCTTCAGCATACAATCAAGAAAGTTGCTAGGATGCATAGTGTCAATGAGAGGTATTGAGGTAGATCCAGCAAAATTAAAAGCAATCCTCGAGATGGAGGTGCCCAAAACATTGAAACAATTGAGAGGTCTCTAAGGTAGGCTTCAGTCCATCTGAAGGTTCACAACACAGCTGGCAGATAAACAAAATCCATATTCTCACCTACTTAACAAGGGAGTAGTGTACAAGTTGAATAACAAGTGTGAAGAAGCGTTCAATAAGATCAAAGAATATCTGCTTACACCACCAGTCCTAATGCCATGAATCCCAAGAAAGCCATTAATTCTCTATGTCAACAACAACAACATCCCTTGGAGCTCTTCTAGCTCAACATGACGAAAATGGAACAGAAAGGTCCATCTATTATATCAACAGAACAATGGTTGGGCATGAGTTAAATTACTCATTCATCAAAAAAGCATGTTTAGTAGTAGTGTTTGCATAAAAAAAATTTAGACACTACATGTTGGCACACAAAATCAAACTCATCGCTAAAATCGACCCTCTCAAGTACTTACTATCAAAAGCAATGCTCACTAGAAGGATGGCTAAATGAGTCATGATATTATCAGAGTATGAAATTGAATATGTGGAACAAAAAGCAATCAAAGGCCAAGTCATCGCAGATCAGCTTGTAGAAGCACCAACCTATTCAGAAAATCCTCTCATCTCAGAGTTTCCAAATGAATCCATCTTCAATATCAACATAGCTAACCACTGGAAACTTTACTTTGATGGCTCATACATGCAACATGGATTAGAAGCTGATGTCTTCTTTATCACCCCACAAGGAGACTACATACCAAGGTCCTATAAATTGGCATTCCCCTGCACCAATAACATTGCAGAATATGAGGCTTTAACCATAGGCCTCAGAATAGTAGTGTAGTGGCACATCATGGCCCTCAGAGTATACAAAGACTCTCAGTTGATAATAACACAAGTGAACGATGAGTACCAGACTAAAGATGATAAGCTCACTCCATACAAGAAACTGGTGGAGACTCTCAAGGAATCCTTTATCGAGATCACATTTGAACAAATTCCCATAGCAAACAATAGAGTAGTAGATGCCATGGAAATGATTGGATCCCTACTGGATATTCTTCGCAACGTTCTAAAACATGAATTCTTGGTAGAGTAGCTTCTCGTGCCCACATTTGAGGTACTAGAATCAGAATTTGTGTGTGAAATCATTGGTCCTGGTGATCCCTGGTACGATGACATTTATACCTACTTGCGAATAGGTGTCATACTTGCTGACTTACCCTCAACCTTAAAATGAACCTTTGTCAAAAAGGAATCCCAATTCGTCATCCTAGGAGATACCCTGTATCATAGGAGCATAGGAGCCTTATTATGTTATTTAAACGATGAGGAGGCATTGACCGCTTTAACTAAAGTACATAATGGTATCTATGGTTCACACTCAAGTGGAATGACCCTAGCCAATAAATTGTTGAGGATGGGGTATTATTGGCCCACAATAGAAAGAGAGGCACATGACTACATCAGAAGGTGTCTACAATGTTAGCAACATGGGGACCTCATCCATGCTCCAACTCAAGAATTTCATCCCATCATCACACCATGGCCCTTTTCGTAGTGGGGACTCGATCTCATTGGAAAAATAACTCCCACTTCATCTAATGCCCACATGTTCATCATAACTGCCACTGAGTACTTTACTAAGTGGGTGGAAGCCATGCCCATAATATATATAGATGAGAAGCAGATATCAAAGTTCATCCTAAACTATCTCATTTGCCACTATGGTGTCCCACAAGCCATTATCTCAGATAATGGGGCACCATTTAAGAATCGGGATGTCCATGACTTATGTGAAAAATTCAAAATCCAACATCGCTTCTCCACCCCATACTATCCCCAAGGAAATGGCCAAGCAGAAGTCACAAATAAAACCATTTTAAAGATCCTCAAGAAAACAATTAATGACGTAGGTCATGACTGGCATTTGTAGGTCAATCCCGCCCTTTGGGCCTAGTGAACCAGTATTTGCACACCCATTGATACCACCCCTTTCTCTCTGGTCTATAGATCAGAAGCAGTACTCCCTATTGAGATCAAGCTCCTATCACTAAGAATATCATTGCAAAACCTCATCACGGATGAAGAGTACTAAGTATCAAGACTAAATGAGTTGGAGCTATTGGATGAGCGGCGTATAGATGCTTTAAATCATTTTCAATTATATTAGAATAGACTCAAGAGGAACTATAACAAGAAAATCATAAGCAGGACTTTCCAAGTCGGAGAATTGGTACTAAAGGAAAATTAGAAGAATGTCCCAAATCCAAACAGTAAAGGAAAATTTGAAACCAACTGGTTGGTACCATTTGTTATCACTACAAGCTATAAGTCAGGGGCATATCAGTTATCAACACCCAAAGGGAAAAATATTCAAGATCCCATGAATAGTTCTCATCTCAAAAAATTTTATGCCTAATCTTTCAAGGTATAGAACCAGAAAATCCAAAAAAAAAAATTAGAAAATGTCTTTAAAAAATGGTTACTTTGGTGAAAACCCGACAAATAGGCATCTTAGT
Organism: Sequoia sempervirens; assembly: GCA_007258455.2. Classification (NCBI taxonomy): domain Eukaryota; kingdom Viridiplantae; phylum Streptophyta; class Pinopsida; order Cupressales; family Cupressaceae; genus Sequoia; species Sequoia sempervirens. Next base: position 506,429,411 of record VDFB02105785.1, read on the forward strand.
GACAACAAAAAAAATTAAAAAAGGATTAAAAATAGTAAAGAGAAAAATCATCCTCTAGTGAAAACCACTTCGGTGGCACTTTGGACAAGTACCTTGGTGAGAACCTAGCAAACATGTGCCTTATGTAAATAAGCTTCTTCCATCCACCAGGATCTCTATGGCTTGTTCTGCATCATCTATCCATTATGTTTTCATCATCCATCACATTCAAATCTCCATCCATCACTCATCCACCCACATCCGCACCATAGCTTGGTCTTGTGTTCGTATTCATAATCCCTCCTAGTACTACTCAGCCCATCCTCAAGGTTAGTTTGTCCCACCTTTATCAGAGTAGTCTATGGCATCATGCTGGGGGCATGTTGTCATCGGATCAGATTCATGTATATTCTTGAAATTATAAAATTGCAAGAAATCCAAAAAAAGTCAGAAAATTAGAAAAATCCAAAAACATCAAAAAATCACCACAATCTGAAAACATTCAAAAGATATCAAAATCCAAAAAATAGGTCAAAATTTAGTCAAAAAGTTAAAACATATTCATCTTGTCAAACTATGAGTCTTTGATCCTTGAACGTAGGCAAGGTTGATCTTTGATCATCCCACGAGACATTTAGGTTAATCCTTTAGGAGTCCGTCATAACAAACCGACATCTCATCATGTATATCATCATCTATAAATTGGTCAAGTCTTCATCAAACTATGGGTCTCGAGCCTTGAGCGAAAAGTTGATCTTTGATCATCCCATGATACACTTAGGTCAGTCACTTTTACGATTCGGTCATAACAAACCACATCTCATCAAGTATATCACATCTATAAATCAATCAAGTCGTTGGTCGAATCCACGGGTATCTCGGTATAATGTAGGCAAGGCTAATATTTTGATCAGCCCTAGGATAGGTCCTTAGGTTAGTCTCTTGGTCAAAATCTTGGAAAACACCAAAACATTGGAAAATCAAAATCAGAACATTTTAAAATCCTGAAAAATACCAAAAATAGCTTCAAAACATTCCACAAACTCCAAAAACATCCAAATATTTGAAAAAGCTCATCTATCTCATCTCACTTTCATTGGAAATAACATTACTCATAATAAACAATCATCATCCTCAACCGTTGGTGAAACAATTAGAAACAAGTTTAGCAGGCGGGTATGTGCAGGATCATGATGGGCCAAAAAGTGGCAATATTATGGGTATTTGTAGGGTATGTGGCTGATGACTTTTTTTACCCAAAATTGATGAAACGAAAAGGGTTTTTAGAGGAGATTCTTAGCTTTCCACCAATATAAACTATGCTTTAATTTAAATTTAATAAATAATTATTATTCATTTTCTATTAGAATTACAACTAAAGTCCTAATCGATAGGCTGATTGAAAAACATCTCTAACTTTCATACGGTATCACATTTTTTGAATTTGAAACATGCGTCACATTCTATGCTTCACATACTATAGGATTAAAAAGAAAAATTAAATTTCATGAAGTTTTGACCAAGTTAAGGTGGTCGACATACGAGTTTTATATTTTTAAAAGTTGTAATAAAAAATCATAATTAATTATTTACTTGGAAAAAAATTACAAAAAAATATGCATCACATCCCTTATGAGTCCTCTACTTACATATAAAATCTTATAAAAAATATTATCATTTTATTATGGTTAGGGGTCAGACAGACACCTAATTCTTATTTTCTCCTTGAAATTTAAGTACTACTGCATTGAAATTTCAATTTTTCACCAAATAGATTTTATTTATTTTTAAATAAACCTAGTATTTTAGAAACTACACTCATTTTTCTACAGATTCTATTTTTACATATTTTTGAAATAATATAGATAACTTATTCAAATTTTTACGTCAAGTTGCCTAACACTGATTTTTTCTGAATTTTTTGCCACTTAAGGGCCTATTTTTTCCATGATGATCTTGCACATACCCAGGTGAAAAGTAAAAACTCAAAACATCAAATCTCAGGTTTAGGTCAGTACATAAATAAGTTGGTCAACTTTTTGTATCAATAGCTTATCAATCTTAAATCAACCTCATCATTATCTAATAAAATCACGTCCTAGGATGAATCCTTCTTGCAATGGGCACTCTTTTATTAGACCAAACACTTTAGATAAATGAAATGACATGCCACCATCCACTAATATGTCCTAGGATATATCGTTCCAACAATGGACATCATCTATTGGCAATAAATTTCAGGCCTTATCCTTCAAAAACATAGTTTCCTTTGGCTAGCAGTATGAAGAACATCAGCTTGTTTGTTTACTTTATCTTTGTCTTTTGACTTATTTTATTGCACTCATTCCAAGGACCTCTCGATCATATCCGAATAAAGGATTTAGAGAAATAGGAATGGGGCAATGATCATTATCTTTTTTCTTATGTGCTTGTTGGATATTCTTGTAAAATAACCTTGGTGAATACTTGCTTAAATTAGGTGTGTACGAAGGGTGCTTTAGATATTTTTTGTACCACATAAGAAGGTCTTCCTTCCTATTTTTTGGTCCAAGATGTTTGAAGTACCTAAAATGCACCCTAGTAAAGTTTTTGTATGTCAAGTGTGAACAAGAATACTCCTATCTATGTTGCCGAGTCAAAGTCCATCACACTAGGTAAAATGTCATCTTGGTACTCTATACCTTGATGCATCGTACCACGTGTGTTATCAAACATAAGGAAATTGGCCCTTTGAAAATCCTAACTCCTCGGAAAGTAGTCATCATCATTTGCATATTATCATCTTATGTCTCGTTGAAATGTCTTCTCTTCTTTCATCCCTTCTTGCTCTTCATGATAACAAGGTACTATGACAGTTAATCATCATCATCATCAATCCCGCATCTACAAATCATTAGCATAACATATCATATAGGAAACATATGCAAATTTGCATCTCCATCATCATGTAAATATGTTATTACAAGCATTTTTCATAAATAAGCACATTTATAAATCATCACATTACATCCATTTTTTCCATTACATTGCATTCATCACATAAACCATGAAAAAACATTCATTTGCATGAAACATTTCATATTACCATCTACTACATAATCAAACATAATAGGTACACAAGCATTATAGATAATCCATTGCATTATAAGCATACATATTCACATCCCATAAACATCATAAAGTCATTTCTCACATTACATTCATTTTGCATAAAGCATCATCATACCACTTTGAATTAACATATTATTTCATATGTTACATCACATCACAATAAATGCATCACATACATCTCACAATCATTTAGCATGTTTAGGATAATAATATTTGTTATTCTCAACATCTTAAAAACATCTCATTTACATCATCAAGGAATATGATATAAAGCAAGACCATTGAATTCGCATTACATCATACGCAATCATAAAAACATACATATCATCCATCTCATAATTAACCACATTGCAATCATCTTTACATTTCATTTTATAAATCATTCCATACCATTATAAATATTCAAAGCATAATAGGAACATAAAAATCAATTACATTAAAAGTGTACATCCATTCATAATCATTTGATAAAGGCATCATGATTCACATATCATTTTAGGTATACACCATAAATCACCTCCATATCATTTTGTGTATTACATCATCCATTTCATATCACATATCATATCATTCGCATCAACATACATAAATCATCATATGGATTACATCATCATCAAAACGTACATCATCATCCATCCATATCACATATCATATAAATCCATTTGCATATCATGTATTAACAACAAAATATAGATCTATTAATAATGCATACATCATCAAAAATAAATGCATCCATATATACATCGCATATCACCATAACATTATTGTATAGCATATAGAAATAGAACCATCCATAAATGCATAAAAATAAACATGCTACATGGCATATGACATCAATATCATCATTTCATATATATATCATCAAAAAACTGCCATAGTACAAAAAATCATATATCGGGATCATTGTACATGTGTGTATGCATACAAAAGGCGTAGCTGGCTATCAAAAAGGATCCCATAAGGAATAGGAATATAGGTATAATCATCTCAATCAAAGAGGACCAATCTAACCCTAGTGCTCGCTACCCTCGCCTCTGTCACCATGACCCTCTGGTGGTCTGAAGATGGTCTGCTATGAATAATCAGGAACTTGGGGTGCTCTCGATACGACTTGGTGGTAATGCAATCGGTAGTATTCTACCTCCTGGACAACATCTCTATAAGCTCTAAGTGACACTATGTTGCAGGAGGACAAGGTGACCATACTCTCCAACTGCTGTCTAGGACCTACCTCTATAATATGGCCTGGTCTCTCTCAGCCTTGGCCTGATCCCTCTCTGTTGTCAAAATCTAAACCTGAGCCTGTAGCTGTACAATCTGTGCATCTCGAGGATCTAGCTATCCTATTAGCTATGCTAGTGGGGGCTACGCATGAGCCTGACCCTCAACCTTAGCGTGTGGTTGTGCCTCTACCTAATCCCACTGCCTGCCTAGCCCTTGGTCCTTATCCTGCATATGAACATCTGTCTAGACTAGCCGAACTGGAGCCCTGACCAGGTGATCCTTCCACTCACCATCTCTCCATCATCATCCTCCCTCTTTTCCACTTGATTTAGTCAAGCGGAGGGTGTGCCTAGAACTGTCAATCACAGAGGTGGTCGGAACCACTCCCTATATGCCTGAGTGATGCCTAGATTTGCAGGTCCTTGATCATAAATCCACGGTTGGGCCACCAACTATCTAAAGCTACCTACTACCTTGGAAGTATGAATATATCAGCCCCAAGCACTCTACGATACTGTATGGGAAAATATGGCCACATAGTCATCATCTGGGTGGTCCTATGCTTCAACAAACTGACATTGAATGTGCCCGGGTAGGTATCTCTCCACCATCGTATGCTCCTGCCCCTACATAAAGTAGTCTTGATGGGAAAAGAAGATCTGCTGGGCATCGTCGGCCCATCCAGGGTGACCAGGATATGGGCACCATGTAAAAACCTGCATCTCATCCAGGACCCTCCCCCAGTGAGGAATCACATGCTCACCCGTGTATGTAAAATACACACCATGTATGTAATGCCATACTAGGGGATCATCAGGCCCGATCGACACTAGAACGACTTGTGGCCGAAGAACAACAATGTGCTCCCACACCCACATGTGAAGAAGCATGACACTGACTCTGAGTGCTTTTCCGTCAAGGTAGACATACTCATGCAAATCCCTATAAAGGGAGGCTAGAAGAACTTGCACCCAAGCAAAAAGAATTGGTCAGTCACGCATCACCATCTGCTCCCAGTAGAGTCCCCAACTAGGACTAAAATACCAGCCTCGTCGATTTGGGGCAACAACACCTAAAATAATCATTGCAACTACCAAACTATAGAAGGGTGAGGTCAACGCCCTGTGACACTCGAGCTCTATCTCCCACCATCACAATAATAACGTCCTCTACAGCAAGGACTGTGTGACAGGCATCCTGTTTGGCATCCATAACATATATAACTTGTTGACCATGAATCGACAATCTAAGGATGCGCCACATGTCCTCCAAGGTGATGGTGGCCTCACCAGTAGGAAGGTGGAAGGACAAGGTCTCACTATGCCATCTCTTGACAAGCACTCACATCATCCGAAGGTGCATACGCATGAGTGTTGCGTATGCAATGTACCACAATCCCATGTCTCACAGCTGATCCTACTTCATGTCACTCATAACTCATAGGTAACCAAAAAGCTCTCATGATCTATGCTCTCAAGAATAGAGCTCCCACATCGCATCTTGCATTAGGAAAGATCACCATGTTAAAGCTTTTTGAGAAATTTTATTCTGAATGTTCAAAAATCCAACCCAACGTCGCTATTTGTGATGGCGTCATAGTTTGAATTTCAAACTGGGACACTGGAACTACCAAATCCTCAAAATGCATAACTATGATGCACTTTTCTAAAAGTGGCATAGTTTGGCAGAGTTCTAGTTTAAAAGTCTGCCGCCACGTCGAAGTTTAGAATGACCCCGTTGGGGGTAGCACATGTGTCAGAGTTTGAAGTTTGGTCCCAAACACCAAACTCCACCATCGTGGTGCACTTTAATGATGGTGGGTTAGTTTGACCCATTGAGCGGTGCAGTTTGAAACTTGATCGATGCTATATAGCGCTACTACAAGGAAACTATGTTTAAAAGCATTAAATAAGCACAAAAAACAAAAAATAAAGCTCAAGGATCACTTACCAGTACCCCAATTCCAAGAGGTCACTGGTATGTCTAGACTTAGTTAGAAATATGCATTAGGAGCTATCATTGCACCATCTCGTTAGGGTGTCAAGGCTCAAAATCTCAAAATCGCTAAACGGTTGTGAGTGAAAATGAATTGAAAGTGACCCCTCGAAGCCATTTTAAGCCTGAAAATTAGGGGTTTTCACCCTATTTGGCTATCCTGCTAAGGTATTGAGCTCTTAAACTTGTGTTTGTCTAGTTGAGGCATGTTGTACATCGTTTATTGTGTTTAGACACGTTTTTGGCCTCTTGGAGCCTTTTTGGACCTGTCGGGCACCTTCTCCTCTCTTTATCATGAGATCACCCAAAAATCAAAATTTTCATCCAATCTCTCAAGGAGGTAGTATATTTGCATGATTTCTCTCACCAAAAGTGTTTTTCAAGTGCCCTTTGATTGAGACGCTTATTCTTTGAATCAACACAACAAGTACATTGCTTCAAAAGAGCAAAATGTAGACACGTAAAATGTACTGATTGACATTGGACATCTGATCCTGACCACTAACATTGCTTCATCCTAAAATCCTTTGGTCTAACCATTTAATCAAATGCCTTTATTTGATTAAATTCATTAATATTCCTCTCTTAATTAAATAAATCAGTTATCTAATTAAGTCATCCTTTCTCGATAATTAAATTAACTAGTCTGATCTAATTATCCCTATTTAATTAAATAATTAATTTTATTTGATTAAATCTCTAAAGTCTATCTATTAAATTAAATAAATTAAAACCTTATTTAATTTAATCTAACATCATCTCTTTTAATTAAATAAATTAAAAGTCCTTATTTAATTAATCCTTTATCATATTCTTCTCATATTTGATTTTAATCAATCCATAAATTTAAGTCAAATAGGTCACATCATTTGATCCCTTCATTAAATTTATTAACCATGATTAATTTAATCTCTTCCCATATCCCATCCTCCATCTTTTGCCACTTGCACATGAAAATAGAGTTATTTGATTTATTAAATCTCTATTTTTTTCAACAAGGCATCTTTTAAGGAATATTCCTCAAATTTGAATTCAAAATCCAAGTGGACTTTGTCCTTCCAACAAGGTATTTACTCCACCTACAAAGTTTTTTTTGCTTGAGCCAAGTGGCATTCAATGCACCTTCCTTCCCTCTTACATGTCATTTCAATAATTTCAAAATTAAAGTATATGCATTTATTGACACATTCTTCAAAACTTGCATATTCCTCAACCATTCACATGTTGACAAGTGGCACTTTTCCATTGGTTGATTCTTAGTCCCACATTGCTCTATTTTGGACATGCTTTCAACTTGTCAATCTATAAATAGAGGGCTCATCCTTCATATTGATCATCCACAATTTGAGTAAACTTAGTATGCTCAAATATTTAGCAATCTTCATCCATACTTTTGAATTTGTAGCTAGGTTATGTAGGTTTTTATCTTAGAACATTCATCACTCTTCATCAAAGTGGATCAACTTTCATCATCAATTCACCATTGTATCATTGGAGTTGGGAAAGGGCCAATTTTCACATCAAATTGGCACCAATTCTCTCAAGAGATTCAAAATTTACTTCGCTTTACAATAGGATTTGATATGTTTTAAGTTTGGTTGTGATTCTCCATTTCATTTCCTTTCTCTCTTGCAATTTAAATGAATTTCTTGAGGAATCTATGTTCTAGCTTGCATTTGATCTAATTTTTTGTTTGTTTCTTGTGTCATTATAGGTTTGGGATCTAGGTTCACACACTAATAAGCTACATCATAAAAATGATAGTATGTCACATGTGATCCAACTTAAGGCATGTCATCCACATCCCAAGCTTGCTCTTAGATGTACACGAAAGGTGCTCAACTAGCCAAAAAAGATAGTGAAAAGTGACACACAAGGAAAAGGGTATCTAACCCCTTGCCCCCACTTAGTGCAGGACAAGTGTGAGTCGAATAGGATGGAAGTAAGTATTATTTAGAGGAATAAGGTGCTTCAACAAAAGGAAGAGCACCACACTCCTGAAGATGTTGAATTTTGTTACTTAAAGCCTTACATTTGTTAGTGGCATGACCATGAATTCTATGATATGCACAAAAAGAAGCCTTATAATAAAATTTCTTTCCTATTCTTGGAGGAAGGGATATCAAGTTATCTTGGAGGAGTCTAAAAAAGATACCTTCTTAATCAATGATATAATTTGTTCCTTTATTTTGTGAAAAAGATATCTCTTGCTTAGTATAAGATGTCATGCCTATGCAAGACTCTATAGATTGTGAGACTTTTTTCTCTCCTTTATAGGAGGGTGTAAAATCTAACAAAATCAAATCATTAGTGTTTTGCAAGATGACATTGAAATTAAACGAAGATGTCTTTGTTTGCAAAGGATAACAACCAAGACCACTAGTGTTAGTGAATTCAGGGTGCACTACCATTAAGGTCAACTTAGAGGAATCTTTTGTAAGAGTGGTGATATTGAGTGAAGGTTTGTTTATTTCTATCAAAGGACAATAACCAAGACCATGAGTTGTTTCTTGCATGTTAGGCTCTATAAGGTTGTGGATATATTGTTCTCTAGCACCACATCCTTTTCCAATGTAACCAAGTTGTTTCATAAGTTCATAACCATTTCCATAAAGCTTTTTCATTGCTTTTGGATCTAGTGTTTTTTCATAATCAACTTCTTCAAAGGTTGTTGTGTAATTTGTTGTGTTTTTTCCTAAATTGGTTGAGGTGGATGCTTTCAAAGGGTCTTCTGAATTTACCACTTTTTCTTTTTCCTTTTTAGAGTCTTTTTTTATTATCTTGTATACTCCCATCAATGTTGGTGTGAAATCTAAGGAATTCCAATCATCTTCTAATAGCTTTTTGATAGCCTCAATATTTTTTTAGATTTATCTTTTTGTTGCATGGGTTCAACTTGTGTAGTTGGTGTTAATGTTGCCAAAGTATTTTCTTTACCTTTTTCAAGTTGTAAAACACTATAAGGCTCATGATCAACATTGAGTGTCTACACTTTTTTGTTGTAGATGTATTTCATTTTATAGTGAAGAGTAAAAGGCACACCATTCATTACATGAATCCATGGCCTGCCTAGAAGGAGATTATATGAAAGATCATGATGTATAATATGGATCAGTGTTTCCAATGTGGCTTTTCCAGCTATAATAGGTAAAGCGATCACACTAAAGTGATTTATTTCCTACATTATCAGATCCACTAATGGATAAAGAGGTAGGTTTAATTTTTTATTTATCCAAAATTCACAATATTCACATTCAAGGGCACCTTAGAGATCTCAACCCAATGAAGGATGTGGGGGATCTGAATATAAGGTATCCTTGGAGATAATTGAGAAAAGAAAGGGGTTCACCACAATGTGTAAACTTGGAAAACATGAAATGATAGAAATCACAGTGTGATATGCAAACTAATTCTAAATGACATAGAAATGACCATGAAAAAAAAATAAAAAGCTACAAAACTAGAAATGTGCACTTGGAATCCTTCTTGAGATGAGATGGAGTTCTAAAATCCTAGAAAAGTTGATTTTTAAACCTGGTGGGACTCATTCACCATTCTGGGCGAATCAATCCTAGATCTAGAAAACTATACGGGAGCATGTTTTGGGAAAATGGGTATCCAAATTTGTAAAAATCTCTAAAAAAAACTTATAGTGGGACTCATTCACCACTAATGGTGAATGAGTCCAATTTAACTTTTTTGGAAATTCAAAGTTTGGATCTGCTCTTCTTTGTCCGCTCAATCTATTCCTCTAGGTGTTTAGATTTGAAACCTTGATTTTCAAGGCTATAAGTGACTTTTTGTGAGGATTTTGACCTTGCCAATAGGGAAATGACTCCAACAAGTTTGTAACCTATTCTTCAATTATCTCCAAGCCTTCAAAGCACCTAGATCTGTAATCACACAAAGAAAGAGAGAAAATGTTGATTGTTAGGGGATAGGGGTTTTCCTTTATCAATCCCTTTTAGGTAATTAATCCAAAATAATGAATTAAGATAATAAAGCATGAACATGAAATACTGCAATTAGAACCTTGCAATTATGTTGGATCTTGAAGTTCTACAACAATTGATGAATCTTTCTCTTGAATGCCATAGAATTGATCTTGAAAGCTATCATGATGACCTTGTGAAGACTTGAAATGCTTAACCCTTGAGTGTTTTACTTGACAACATGGATGGATGGAAGGAATAATGATTTTGAATGTTGTTTATATAGGAAATCCACTCACATGGCCATTAAGTTGATCCCAAGGCCTACCTAGGAGAAATTTGAACTAAAAACCCACTTTTTCCCATTCAAACCCTGAAAATAGCTCAAATTAGACTTATTCTCCATCTTGTGTGAATGAGTCCCACTTGGATGGGACTCATTCACCCAAAGTGGCGAATGGGTTCCATAGGGCCTATTTTTCTAGCTATGATGTTGAGGATTGGAGAATTTAATCTTTTATGTTGATTTAGTCAGTTTTTTATTAAATTATACCTTAGGATGCACAATATGGGGTCATAGGGGCCTATTAATGACGATATAAATGTCATAAATGCAATAGGGTCCAAAATTCAATGTGAAAGTGTAAATAAATACACTTTACAACACTAAATTAAGGAATAATTGAGTGAATTTACCTTAGAAGGGCCCTAAATCACATGTGAATGTGTGAAACACATTATAACACTAGATTAGGTCCACCTAATTTACAAGCCCCTTAAGTTTAATGTGAAAGTGTGACTAAACACATTTTATAACATTAAATTAGGGAAGGTTTAAGTTTATTTAGCTTAAAAGGGGTTCAAAACCTAATGTGGATGTGCAAAACACTTCACAACACTAGACTAAGGCAACATTAAGTCCAATTTTTCATTGATTATTCTCAAATCAAGAAAGGAAAAGGAATACTTTTTCGGTGATCACAGACATCTCTCCATGATGTTTAAATCATTAATTATGTTTCATTTTAATCACTACTTATTAATTTTGTTCATTATTTACATTGATGTTTCCTTTGTAGTATTTTTGTCAACCTTAATTACATGGATTTTCTTCGTCAAGAGGTGTAAGTCCTAGGATAAAATTATATGTCACCTAAATATCTAAATAGGGAAGCATAGCTCGTATGAAAGACTCCCACATATCACACCTACTCATAAAAAATAAATTTACCCATACAAATTAAACTTAGGTTTAAAAATATATATAATGACCTAATATGTAAGAAAATAAAACCTATATCAACACCACTCTTACGTCTAGCTTAGATGGGAGAAAAAATGGGTCATAACAAATGTATAGCCATTTAAATACTCATGTGCAAATAATTTCCCCCATAAACAAGAAGCACCTCCCACCCCTTCCATCCCAAGAAAAGAGGGGGGTTCCCAAAAAGTAGAGAGAAAAGAGACATGATCATGTAGCCTCCTAAAAAGATTATTCTCTTAATCTCCTTATGAAATAAATACCTTCACATAGAAGAGAGAAAATGTAGATATAGATGGTGTCATAATGAGTGTTGAAGATCTCCCTTCACGTTAAAAAATGCATCTAGCTTTTAAAAGAATGGAACCCCCTGCATCAAATAGGTTGAACTCACACTCTAGAGATGAAATGAAGAGAAGAAACAATATGATATTTGAAAAATTATCACATTTTTGCATGTTGATGTTGAAATATGACTATCTAATTAGTGAACTTAGATACAACTATAAGATGTGTCATCAAGCTTGTATGAAGTGGTGTGAGAAAACTATAGGGTTTCTAAGTAGTCTAATTACATCTAGAAAGAAAAATTCTCTCGAAGAAGAGAGAACAATAAATGGGTACTAGAAATGGGGCCTTTATAGCTACCCATATACAAAAATCCCCTCTCCCAAAGAATGAGAGAGAAACCCTCCCAAAGAGAGAGAACCCCATGGAAGAGAGAAAGAAAAGAGAAAGAACTAGGAAGTCCCCAAATGTGTACCCTTTCACATTGAAAATAGATGGATGAGGTTGGATGATGATGATCAACTTTTGTTGAACAATATTTCTTTTCTTATGAAGAGATAAGTCCATAAATGTATGCAAAAGGTCTTCTAATCCATAAAGAAATATGAAGGAAGAAAACATGATATTACAAACTTTACAACATGTTCATCAGTCCTTATGTCAATGCAAAGTTGTCTCAATATCTAACCAGAAGTTGCAACCCTAATCATAGAAGGTGGTATCTCAAAGATAGAGAGAATGAGATATAATACGTGTTAAAGAAGACAAAGATGTAGTTGAAGTTGTATCATCAAAGATAAATAATAGATCCTCAATAGTGTCTTTTATATTTGAAAGGCATGACTCAATAAATGGACATGGGAGATCTACCAAGTAAGCATTTAATGAGATGTATCTAGAAAAAATGAGTGATCCTATAGAGAAGAATCATTGGATACCTTCAAGCAAGCAAGTTTGAACTCTATAGAAACAAATGATGGTAGAAACTCTATAAAAGCAAAAAATGATACTTAAATCTAATTCAAATAGCACATATAATAATCAGATTTAATGAATGGAATTTGATAAAATCAAACTTAATAAACAACAAATATTTAAGTTAAGGATCAATATAGATCATAATTACAAAAGAATTCTCAATTAAAAATAAAATTAAGTGATTTTGTGACTCAAGATGGAAAAAATCTGAGGTGATACCAACATATGAACAAATAAAACCAAGTCAAATATTAGAACACTATACTTTAGAGGGGTAATTTGAGTGCAAAAGAACAAGGAAAAATACAATATTGATAAATGATTTACAACATAATATGAGAAATACTCTTGCAATAATTGTACTGCCCAGATAAGTTTCAAATCTCATTCTGGTGTTGTCTTTTGCTGGGGCTCTTTGAATGGAAAATTCCAACGGAGATTTGATTGATGGTTATTAGAAACGACCTATCAACAACTTATGTTGCTTTCTGTGGCTGCAGATTTTCATTCCAAATGAATTGCTTTATACCATCCAATTGCCTTGTGACATCAAGTTACAAATTGAAATAGCGTACACGTCTTTTCTACAAGTACTTACACGTAAATCGAAAGCCATGAAATGAAGATTTGATTCAAGACTGAACTTGATATATTTTACGCCGTATCCAATGTGAGAGAGACCAACCTAGAATTTGCAATCCATGGTTGAGCTCTGTCCACAACAGCCGGCCAACGATTGGAATGAACTGCACCGTAGATCATCCTCTGGTGAAAAACAATGCATTTAATGTGCTTCTCTCACCATGCGCAGTAAATATGACATTTATTTCGTCGGTCTTCTTTTCTGCCCAGTTTTATCTTTTAATAAGGTAAGGCCGTAGCGATCACGTCAATGGCTTTGTTTAGTGAAATGAGCGATCGTGTCTACAGCTCTGCGGGCGGATAGATCAAGAAATCCATCTCACCTAACATGAATGGTATTAACTGCATTTTGTTCCCTCCATACTTATCTCTCACCGAACTTGCATACTATCTATCCTTTTCGCATGGTTTTCTATTTGCACAACTCACCGCCATGGAAATCAACGAGCTAAGAGTAGTTTATCTGGGAAGAGTTCCTCAAAGTTGCAGAGTAGTTTATCTGAGAAGAGTTCCTGATACTTCCAGTCAAGAAGGTATTTCGAAACTCACTTTTTTAGCTCTCAAACTTTTGCTCCAGATTCTGAATCCTTTCCTGCTTAAGATTTCTACTTCTCTGTAAAATCTGTTCCTATCAAATTTAAGCCAACCTCAGCATTATCATTTCCTACATAGCCTAAAATCATAGCATTCCATTAAAGCATGAAATATTAAAAAATGGTAAGCATATTTTTAAATGCAAAAATGCGTAGAAAATAGAAATTTCAATACATTGTGTTGTATACCTTAAAGTTTTGAGTGATAGTTGATCTGCTAACAGAGAAACCCTAGAAATTTTTATGGCGTACACAAAGTGGGCAGTTGGGGTAAATTTAGAGCGAAAATCCCAATCGATTTGCTATGACATTTACGGTTTCCTGCTTATTTAGAGGTGAGATGCAAATTTTTAGTGAAACTTTCTTCTGCTTGCTCTGTTTGACAGCAAATTAATATTTACGCTTCTAGGTACAACAGTCATTTTTGAAGTCAGTCACGTTTAAAGGGTGTACCCAGTTAATCTTCTTGACCTTTGTGTACTCATTTAGTTATTAGGAATGACAGATCAAGAAGTTTGTGTTCATGGGCAGCCAGATACACTTTCTATGCAGCTAGAAAAAGGCTACCTTGCTTGAAGTGTTAAAAACCCCGTCAAAAGCTCTCTGGGTATCGATGTGGTTTTACATGGGAAGGCCAGGAATGATGCCAGAAGTTCTCTGATGAAGAGCATGTGTGATGCTATAAGGACACACTGCAGGTACTTTTTCTCACCAATTTGCTCATTTTCCACTAAATTAGTTTCTAGCATGTCTAGTTTAATATTCACTATTTTGATTTTTCTTTTTTGAGCGTCATCAGAAGCTGAGAATTTCTGTTGTAACTTGTTTACCTCGAGCTACTTCTACTTACAATGCTTTTACAGTGTTCATGGTGAACGCTGAGAGAAAGCTACAAAGAAGAACACGCAGAAGACAACGTGAGGGCCAACTTCAATTGGTTCATCTCATTTAATGCATACCCATTATTTGATTTGCCATGATTTGGTTTGAGTGAAACAGTAGTGGCAGTCTGCAAGAAAATATATGCTTGAACAACTGCAATGGATCATCATTACACTCTGTTGGAGTCAAGAGCAAATGTTTGCCAAGGTGCATTTTTTTTATCTTCACATGAGATTTAATGGTGGATCCAGAAGTGGGGCATTTTATCTCCATTTACATTGCATTTGCTAATAGTCTTAACGTTTTCGTTGATTGGAATTGCATGTTGACTGGATGTAATGAAGAGAATGACTAATTTTTGGAGAAGTTGCTGGTTATGGGTGGTTGTGGCATTGCTTTGTTTTAATGTGTTTATGTCTGAGTGTTCCGGGTTGAATTATGGGGAGGCCCTGGGCAAGTGCCTTTTGTTTCTAGAAGCTCAGAGATCTGGTAGACTTCCTTCAGGTCGGTGTGTTACATGGTGTGACCACTCTGGACTCACTGATGGATTGATGCAGGGTGTATGTTTTCTTTTCCTAAATACCTATTATGTTGAACAGTAGTGATACTGTATAATGTAGCAAGAGATATTGAGTTTTTGCTGATTGTATGTTTTCTTTTCCTAAATACCTATTATGCTGAACAGTAGTGATACTGTATAATGTAGCAAGAGATACTGAGTTTTTGCTGATTTCATAGAGTTTGTACCATTTATTTGTGTTTTCTCACATTGACAACATTATTGCCTCCAGAAATTTTCGTATTGAATCTGCGAATAATATAGGAAGAGATAAAGTTAGCAAAGAGCAAGGAAAGAAGATAAAAGTGTTTTTTATGGGAAAATACAGAGCATTATTGCATTCATTCATAGGCCAAACCTTTTGTATTGTATTTGAAGTAATTGGGATGTGAAATTAGATTAGTGTAGTTGGTAGCCATTGTATATTGACAGGGAACAAAACAACACTATTTGCTAACTGGGACATCAATTGACCTCATGTACTGCACAAATGTACCCAACACAGACCATTTTTCCCCAGATTGACCTTCCACACCTCTTCTGTACCCATTGCACACCAAGGTGTGATTGCTTTAAATACGATGCACTTGTCAATGAAATGAAGGATGAAGAAGACGTCATATTTTTTCCGACTATTCTTCTAAATTTTCCTCGACAAAGGTAATGTATAACTAGTGTTTGCCCCTCCTACCCATATGGACTTGACATTTGTGATTTAAGCAAATGTGACAATGAATAATGTGGAGGAATCTTGCCCATCTTCCTCACTGACATGCAAGGGCTTAACTTTCAAGTGTGAAGTGCCTTCTTACGGAGCATAGGAAGCCAATCCCAGCTTTTCAATTTGTGAAAATTTAATAATAATGATGTAAGGGACATTCCTTTTTCTTTTTCTTTTTTTTTTTGTTATTATGTGTTTGTTGTAATTGAAAACTTGATTTATTTGATCTTTGGGGGACGAAACACTAAATTTTTTGACACGTTAATGAATAGTAATGTGAGAAAAATAGAGAGGAAGCAACCCGAGTGGCAATTCGTATCTAGGGATGAGTTATTGAGCATTTATGATGAGATTTTGACTGTTGCACCCATTTTAGACAAGATTTTGTTTCATATTTTTTTATAGGATTTTTGATATAGAGAGGAATGAGAGACAAAAAAAAAAAAGAAAAAGACGGAAAAAATCAACAAGGAGGGTAGAGGAAAGACAAATAGCAAGGGAAAAAAATATAGGGGATCCCAAATTTTGGACAAATATTATGTACATTATTAGCATTTCAAGACAACTGAAATGAAATATCCTTAATTTTTTTTTTTTTTGGAATGTTTGTTTTTTTTATGAATGATAATTTTTTATTTTTGTTATTCTAAAAACTAATTATTTTTATGTGTGCGAGTATTTGAGTATTTTGAGAATTGGTGTTGTGTTGTCAAACTCCTATAACATATATTCATATTTCTATAGCAACTAACTGTTGCACTTGCAACATAGTTAATATTTTAGCTATAAATAAAGATCTTTTTCTTCTAACAAGAGTTTTTAGGCCTCTACAAAAGTTGTGTGGATTACTTCCAACAACAAAACCTCCTTTCTTAATCTAGGAACATCCAAAGGCCATAACTTTTGACTTGAGAGTTCGATTGAGCTAAAATTTTGCATGGTGCAGTGTCTCAAAGATTTGGATCCAACCCCAATCAAAATTTCACATATTGAAACTTTTTGGGGCCATTTTCCACAATTTAAAGGCCTCAAATTGAAGATTTCATGTTTTTTCAACAGTTTTCAAATTTGGGGTTTTTTTCATGCAATTAGGAATTTTTATTTCACAACTAGTATTACTTTAGTTAGACTCAAATAATTGACAATTTTCATAGCCAAATGAGTACTTATGTGATAGTACTAAAAATGGGTATTTTTTAATGAGGCATTTTTAATAGTTAAGGGATATTTTTTTTAGTTTATTATAAGACAAAATGGAGATGGAATGAAATTTATTCTATAATTGAATGTTTCTTATATTGAATAGTAAAGATAAGCATTATAATCTAAATCATTGGCTACATCGCTTCTCCACTTGGTAGCTCTAGTTGGTTATATTTTGGGTACCTATAGTAGGGGTGGGTCCCATAAACATGCTATTAGTGGGCTCTAGGAAAAATTCAGTTTCATTAATTTTCATTGTTCGAAAATAGCTGTGGAAATTATTCTTTTGCAAAAATAATCTCAAATTCTTGGAAATATATATTAAAAAATGTTAATGCGATGAATTTTCCATGGTGGTGAATTGCTAGTGGTGACTTTTCCATGAGGTGAATTTGTCATGGTGGTGAATTTTCCCATGGTGAATTGTTGGCAGTGAATTTTCTAGTGGTGAATTGTTGGCGGTGAATTTTCTTGAAGCCTATTAGAGCATAGCTACAACTGTAGGAAGGAAGATAGTTACATTTGGTTGGGGTTGAAAGAAATATTATAAGTAGTGATTGTGTGTCCCTGTGGCACTGTATATTATATCCAAAAGGATTGCAATAAAAAGAAGAAAAAGAATATTTAGGAAAATAGGATATCACCTATAGCATTGTGAATTGTCACTCTTGATAATTTCACATTATATTTTTCTCCCCCTTTAATTATTAGACTTAATTGGACCCCTAATTTCATAAATTATGCATTACATGGCCTAATTTTAACAATTACCAATAAATTGCAAGCGGAAAACAAATGCATTTATCCAATATTTTTCCCTTGACAGCTTAATTTTTGGAAAATAGGGTTGGGATAAAGAAGTTCCCTATCGCGGCTTTGTCCCCCTACTTTTTCTAGCCTCAAATTTAAATATGTAAATGTCAAAATTTTATCATTTGTAATTCAATTTTCCAATATCTACTATCAAGATTTAATTTGTGGAAATTAGAATTATTGCATATAAATACCTAGTGATTTCATCATAAAATCTAAGACAATATATGAGTGGGCATTCAAGTCATAGGTATTGTATTAATGGAAAAACTGTCCATTTTTCCTTAATTTAGGAATAATTAATATTAAAATAAGCTTAATTATGCCTTAATTTGGTGTTGTAATGTGTTTTACAGATTCACACTAAGTTCAGGGCCCTTTTGAACTAAGTGAACTTAATTGTTCCTTATTTAGGGTGTTGTAAATCGTATCTTTACACTTTCACACTAATCTAGCACTTTATTAATTAATTAAGTGTATATACTACATCATCTTGAGAAATGAACTCCTTGCATTCCTCAAGTTTCACCATTTTTAATGCAAAGGGTTGAAAACCTTTCTTCTTTACTTTGTGCATCTATACAATGGATATCTATTGTAGCTTATCCTCTCTAGGCATCCCTTGCAATGGAACCTAATTACCTAGATAATCAAAGCATTCAACTATTTTTGCATGACAATCTACTTTGGACCTATGTTTCCATAGCCAATTCATCCCTAAGATGACATCATATGATCCTAAAGGAGCTACGTACAAATTCACTTCCATAGAGAAACTAAAATTTCAACCCTAGCTTCGAGTAGACCTTGAATCACTCTAGCTCTTGTCTAGTTTGTATATTCAATAACCCAATAATTTTCCATGTAGCCAACTTTTCTAGACATTTAACTAGCTATTCTAGGATAAATAATCTTTTTTGTAGCACCAGTATCTATTAAAATTGAAATGGGAATTCCAGATAAAGTACTTGAAACTTCTACTAGATTTATCTAGTACTTTTCTTTCTGATTATCCACTGTGGCACAAAATCTTTTACTAAAATCCAACTCTTTAAGATGGAAGAGAGTTACCATAGAGTTGTGACACTGATGGTTTTCTTTGGAAATGAATCACATAGGGATCTTGAACACATGTATAACATCCTTTCACTAGTCCCTCCTTTTTGTAGGTCTTCAAGAATTACTTTCATTTCCACCAACTTATTTCTATTGAAGTTGTTAAAATTATTGTTTTCCCCCCTACGATCTCTCCTTTTTTCATTCCAATTATTTTGGAGTCCCCTATCCCCTTGCTTTTGAAAAATTTATCCTTCGCTAGGCTTCCTTGGAGCTTGATTGGTCTGTAGCCAATTGAACTTCCTTCTATTTTTCTACCAGTAGTTCAAGATAGATTGAAGCCTTTGTTCTTTCTTAATTTATTTTTCATACACCAAGTCCATGATAGTTGGACCATGCACATTGACGTCATGACCTATTTGAACATTAAGACCCATAATAAACTTCCTTATATGAAATCACTCATCCTTTTGGTACATAGGTGCATACTTCAGCAGTTGTCTGAACTTCTCCCAATACTCGTTGACTAATGATCCACCTTGCCTTAGATTCTAGAAGTTAGTGAGATTTGGTCATAGAAGAGTTGAGACAACCATCACTTTTGGAAAATCTCTGCAAACCCACTTAAAGTGATACTAAAGGAACTAAACCCAAGCTCCATCTTCTTATTCATCCTCCAGTTGGATGCTTCACTAGCCAACTAAAATTCTCCACAAATGAATTTAGTGACCTTGAAGTAATTTTTGATTTCTAAATACTTCTCCATCTCCATAATAAATGCTTCTACCACATCTCTAGTAGTACTACCTTCAAATTTTGGTTGTACAATGTTTCTCATGTCATGAGATAGCTCACTTTCTAGATGCTTCCTTTTGGTTCCCTCACTCTGAGATTGTGACTTATCGTTCTCATGTCCACTAGAATGGGTGTGATCATGGGAATTCTCCCTTTCTTCTTCATTGTTAGGAACTTCCTCTTCATTATTTGGGAATTCTTGTTCCTCGTTTTCTTTTCCCCCTAATTCCTATTCAAGGTTTCCTATTCTTGCTCTTGTGTCATCCATGATAACCAGAATGTGTTTTAACTTAGCTTTGGTATTCTCAACACCTCATCCTACTTCTTAACTTCCCCCAATGTTAGTTCTTGTACTGAAAATTTTTCCCAAGAATGGTTATGCCTAAAGGTTTAATTTTAATTAGATATATGAAATTTCTCTCAATGTTGACAACATTCCAAAAGACCTATTATTTACATAAGAAATTCCATAAAAAGAGTTCATTCACTAATTTTTCCAAAACATGTTTTTCATTATAATAAAAGGGGATTTCAATTTCCTCCAGTTTATATAGAATAATTATTCAAATATTCTAAGGGAGAGTATCCCTTAGATTCACTCTCTGATACATAACTTCGTGGGGTATACCCCTTAGATTTTCACTCATATACATCATCGAAAGGGAAATAACCCTCTAATTTGTCTTTAGAAACATAGTTTTGGGGTACATAACTTGTTGATTCATCACTTGAGGCTATTACAATAACTTCCACCATAGGAAGAACATGAGGGTCCCTAAATATCATGGTTGGACTAACACTACATTCTGAGGGCATATCTTTGGAAATTTATAAAGAGTCTGACTTAGTCAAAGAGACAGGAGGTAAAAAGTTGAAATTGACAACCTCTATCATCCTCTCTTCTCTTGATTGATTCATGAAATAGAAAAAATAATAGTCTCAGTATCACTTAGCTAAATAGCATTGTCATGATTGGTTCCCTCTATGGTTTGAACAAGGGATTCATTTTCCTTCTTGGCCCTCAAGTAGTGCTCATTAACAATCACTGAATTTGTTGCAGTCATCATGAGATGCACCATCCAAACACAAGAATTTCAAAACATTAGAATCATATAATGTTAGATTGGAAACATAGAGAGCACATAGGTTCTAGAGCTAAACCCGGTAGCTCTGATACCATGTATAACATGCCCATTGTTTTACCCAATAATTTTACTATGTTTTACCCACATGTATATTTTATGCATCTAACATTATGAGCAATAAAAATTTTCTTTTCATTTGAATAATAAATACACCATTTGAAAACATAAGCTTTCCAAACTTTTCCATTGCATAATCAAAGAATCATTTCATCAATGTAAGTAATGATTTCAATATACATATTTTCAAGATAACATTTCACATTTACAATTTCCATATAGATGGATAAATAATTACATACATAGCTTCAACAAGCTTACATGAACTAGAAATACAAATGGTCTAGAATGTCCTTCTCCCAAATATTGGTCGCCAATTGCATGAGGAGAAGCATCACTCAAGCACTTTTTCACTAACCATGGACTTAATTCGATCCCGCACACATCTATCAAACTTGGTGAGATGTCCCTCCCTTCGATGAAGATATTGGTTTGGTAACCTCGTCATTCCTTAGCCTTTCCTAAGCATGGTGATGTGTCCTACATATCTAGAGCTACCATCATGTGGCTACAACTACATGTATGATATACCCAGTGTAGTATGTGAATCAAATCATAGTAAACTGATAGTGCAAACAATGGCTACTTACACTACATTGGCCAAAGATTATCACTTAGTACTTCAAGTGAGGGTCATCTATTTCACCACCTTCATAGCCTAATTTTTTTTTACCATTATTATTCTATTCAAGGTTATCCCCTTTCCTAGTGATTATCCTAACCTTAGGAATGACCTTCCCATTAACTCATATTTAAATGACATTGCCACTAAGTATCTCAAAATAACTCTATCTTATGCTACACATAGAGCATTGACATACTACGCATAGCACTAACAATCTATGTATAATACAAATAGAATACATTCATATAAAATCTAATATAGTATATATATCTATATAAGTATAAACCAAATAGAAAAGTTTCACAAATTCAAGAACAATCAAGGAACATGTAAGCATATCCAAGTATCATAACACACATATAAGACAATCTTTTCCAAACATGGCAAACATGAATAAACACTATTTCCAACATAATAACAAAGGAGTAGAAATTAGCATGCCTATTTAAAAGCTCCAATTGATAATTTGTCCCTCCTAATAAATTACTCGAGCTTTCTTGCAACTTCCTCTAATAACAACCCAATTCCCACATCTAGCCTCTTACCAAATCTCTCAACAATACTAAAGAAAAATAACGAAACAACTCACTAACTCTCAAGCTCTCATATTAATTTAACTATATGCTTAAACTCTTAATTTTAATATACAATATTTTCATTAAGAAAACTCAATCTACACTATCAAAACAAATTCCTGTCAACATTTATGTGCGAAAAAGATTGTTGCATTCATCTATTGATACGTGTGCTTCATTATTCTTAGCATAAATGACGCCGGCTGAGTTTTTAACCTATAAATTTGGCTCTAGAATCGTGTTCCAAAAAGCTGTATATAAAATTTAACGATCAGAATTCAATATATTGTCGACACCCTCTATTATAATGTATCAGCAGTCAATTCTATAATTTCCAAAGTCGTTTTTGATAGAGGAAACGACCTCAACATAAAAATAGTATTTGCAATTATTTTGATTTTTAGATTTATAGGGCATAATAGTAATTAGCAATCTCAAAGGTATGACAAGTTTAATATTCAATTTTTTTTATTGAAAAATTAGGGAAGGGCTCTAATCCCATTAAAAAAAGAACACAAAAATAAAGAAACAAAGTTCAAGCACCAAAGATTGAACCTTGCAAATCTACCCTCAAAGGCTTCTCTAGAAAAACAAAGTTCTTAGGAGTACATCTATTTCTATGTTGTACAACTGTCCATTAAGAAACAAAGACCAATTTTGAATCATTTAAACAAGAAGGGGGAGAAGCCCCTTTAGATTAACTAACTGAACTTGGATCAACAAGAACCTGAGGTGAAACAACCAAGTTCAAAACAAGAGAAACACGAGTCACAGAAGAGACAATCTTGTCCATTATTGGAGTAGCTAGTGCCACAAGGGAGACAACACATTCACGAGTTGGAGTCACAGTATAAACAACATTGACCAAAAAATAACCACAAAAATCCATAAGAGAGGCAACACTAACAACAATATGTATATTAGTCTGATCAAGAGGAGACGAAGGCCTAGAATCCTCACTATCAATGAAAGAGACTACTAGAATAAATCTAATTTTTTTGCATAAGTATGTTAGAAAAGATAAACACGTGCAAGAAAGTACAATACAAATTTATGTGAAAGTAATTCAAGAACATTATTCATTACTTGCCATGTTGTTCAAGAAAGTTCTAATGAATTTTAGTTTTTAGAAAATGGATCTAATTATCATATGATAGGAAATAGAGATTTATTTGTAACTCTAGTTTTTTCTATGAAATTGAAAGTAAAATTTGGTAATGAGATTATTGTATCAATTATGGGTAAAGGAGTACTCAATGTTACAAATTTTGGTAGAAGATCCATTCTAGTTGTTTACTTTGTGATTAGTTTGAAGCATAATCTTAGAAACATGGTCAACTTATATAGAAGGGTTATAGAGTATCCTTTAAAGAGGATGTGTGCACTCTTCTAGATAGATCCCCAAGTAACATATTTATTGTGAGATTTGAGAAAAAAATGAATCAATTGTTCCAATTTGGAATTAAGAGTGAAACAATAGCTCAAGAAGAGTGAAAAGATAGCTCAAGAAAATCTTTTGAAATGTTTGGTATTAATTTAGTCATCCCATATGAAGTATTTACCATTGAGGGAACAAGGAAAGCATGCATTTGATCACATGAAAGGTAAAAATTAGATTATTTTTATAGAAAATAGTTATAGACATAAATTTAACAATACTGTAAGACATTTATTATAGCAAATGGTTCAATTTTTTGGAAGGATTAAGCTAGTTAGCGTTCAATTTTTTCAAGAAGTAAGCTAGCTAAATAGTTTAATACTAGAGAGAAGCCTTCTAGAGGTTGATTCATTAAATTGACCTTGCCATAATCTACTATAATGCAAATATATTTAAGATAGGTAGATTTGTGTGTTATTTTGTTATTATACATGTTGAGCCTATTCTTGCCAAACATTATGAAACATAAAAGTCATTAAATAGTTTAATACTAGAGAGAAACCTTCTAGAGGTTGATTCATTAAATTGACCTTGCCATAATCTACCATAATGCAAACTTATTTAAGATAGGTATATTTGGTTTGTTAGTTTTTCATCATACATTTTAAGCCTATTTGTGCGAAACATTGTGAAACTTAAAAATCATTAGTTGATGAATCTATAGAAGAAACATTAGATCCATAGAGCATCGATTAGATGTAAGAATAAGGGAAAATCTTAAATAATAGTATTGTATGATTGCAAAACTACAACCATTATGCAACTAAAGGGCTTGCAATGTGTAAAATGGTTGATATATACTATATTTCACCATTGTCTAAAAACAAGAAAATATCAATCAATTGTTGTTTCCAAAATGAAAATAACCTCTACTACTTGTAGATCAGCATTTAATCTCACATGTCAATTAAGTAATCTCTCTAATCAAGGTTTGTGGTTAGTTGGTGCCTATTCACCACATCAAATCCATGTGATGCCATATATTAGAGAATACACTAATACACTCATTTCCTATGAACCAGAGCACCTAAGAAACTTTTCTCATTATAATAAAGAAATAACTTGTGTTTCCTATGTAATTGATTACAAATGACAGATTCTGAGAATATGAATAGATTACTCATAAAGAAGCTAGATTTACCAATTCCAATAATAGTGAAATAAATCAAACCTTTAAAGAATAGATCCGTTGGACATTACCCTACCACCACTTATTATGTATTTTAGGTTTCCTATCAGTTGAATTAGCCTTATTGCATCTTTTTAATTCCTATATTTTCTTTTGACAAGCTAGGACACTAAAAAGAAAATCCAATGATCAAGCCAAAAAATCACTTTATTAATATGTTGTTCTAAGAAATGTGTAGATTTTATGGATGACACATTAGAATATAAATAAACATTGTAAAATAATTTTTTTGATTAAAATAAATTGTCAATAATAATAACAAATTAGCAAAACATGTGATTTCAAATGTTCCATACATACATACATACATATATATTCTACCTAATTGATTTTTCAAACATAACATATAGATGTCTAGATTGTATATACTATAAATTTGTCAAATTTTCAGAATATTATAAAATATTTTCAAACTAATAAATACATATTACTTGTGAGAAAAACTTCAATACAAAAAAAAGCCATGTAAAATTAAGAATCTACACCATTGCATTCTCAATTCAATTTATAACAAGAAACCTATAAATTAAAATTCAAAGAAAATTTCATAAACTTTTAAAAACAGTTTTTAAGTTACACAATAATATGGTTTAAAAGTTGTATATAATTAAATATTTTTAACTAAAAAATTTAAAAACTTTACATTACTTGTATGGTGCTAATAGATCTCATACATAAACAACAGGTAGCTTGACTTCCGTCTTTACGAGATCTTATATCTCATGCATAAACAGCCCCTAGACT
The DNA here is from genome assembly GCA_007258455.2 of Sequoia sempervirens. Lineage (NCBI taxonomy): Eukaryota > Viridiplantae > Streptophyta > Pinopsida > Cupressales > Cupressaceae > Sequoia > Sequoia sempervirens. Next base: position 506,455,219 of record VDFB02105785.1, read on the forward strand.
TACTACCCTCTTTATAGGAGGTGCTTCCAACAGTATACCCACTGACACATTGTTTATACTCCTAATAGATCTCATACATAAACAATGAGTAAATTAACTCCCCTCTTAACTAGATCTCATATTCCTTAATAGATCTTGTACATAAAAACAAACCCACTTTACTAAACCTCGCACTCTTTACTAGATCTCATACATAAACTGTTACCGGAGGCGGTTCCAGCATACCCACCGATAGGCTTAGCCCTACAGGTTGACTCCCTTCTTTATGGGAGGCGATTCTAGCTACGTACTGATAGGCGTATGCCTGATGGTTGACTCCCTTCCTCAGAGGAGACGATTCGACTTTTCCTGGGGCTATAGCCGTAAAGCCAATTAATGTATCCTATTTTGCACCAGCGCATGTAGTCCAACGCCCCAAGAGTTTCTAGTTTGCGCCACACACACTCCATTACACGATCACGAAGAAAAGGATGTACACCGCGCAGGAAATTGAATCTCGCCAGCTTTACTGAAAATATTGCAGCCAAGTAGAAGAAAAGGGCATTACCAGAGCAGCAGATGACGACGCATGCCCAAAACAGGACCCAAGTCAGCTTTTGATGCTTATGCGCAAGCATGGTATACACCGCAGCCATGAAACCATACGCCGTAAAGGCAAAGGTAGCGCAAACCAACAAGTTGGTGATAGCTAGGAAGAATACCTTATCTCCCGTGGTAAGAGGAGTGCTCATCTGCCACATTAGCACCACAAATAGCGACAGAAAAAAGGCCAGGCAATCAAAAACGAGAAACAGCTTAAAGGAATCGATTCCAATCAGAACTGGCATGCCTAACATTTTTTTTGTCTCTCCTCTCTCTAGTTCCGTCTTGAAACCGCCCGGAATGGTGAAGACCGCCGTAAATGACATTGTCGCTAACAACACTGCTATCACTAATTCTGTGTTGCGCCTGCCATCAAATGTGTTATTCACCATGTTAATGGCATTCTCATATTTTAGTGCACTCACCTTTGGAGCGTTGTACATGAAAGGCTTGCTCTTGGAAGGATAATTAGCCAGTAGTGCAATTATCCGGTAACTTTCATAGTACTGTGTGTTTTCTCTTGCAATGTCCAGTGCTGTTAAGCCTGCCTCATTAAACGCCTCCTTGTTTATGCCCGGTATATTCAGCAACGAAACCACCATCTACAATATGCATATTCAAATTTAGGAGTAAAAGAAAAAAATATTACCCTCAAATAAGGAAGAAGATGTAAGAAATACTAGTTAGAGAGGAAATTTAGTTCTGGTAAGTTTGTATATTGGTCAATTAAAAGCTCTCCAGTTTTAACAGTCAACAGTATGTACTCGACTGTAAATTTGAACGATCAAACACAATCTAGAAACTGATAAGGAAACGTTGCAGAATTTCCGGTTAACATGTACCTAAATACTGCTTCAGTGACGCTGACAACAAAGGATTGGGATGAAAAGAAAACTTACATGGAAGTTTTTGGTCCTTGCTGCAATATGCAGAGGTGTATCTCCACTTTCCAAGGGCTCTGTCTTTGAATAAGGATAATTGGTCTCAGCTCCCTCGTTTTTAAATGGAGGCCTCTCAAGTCCCTGGTTCACCAAATCTGATAAAAGATCAGGTACAGTTTTACTTTTATTCAAGTAATCAATGATTCGCACTTGGCTAACTAGAGCAGCTAAGTGTAGCACGTTCATTCCACAACTATTTGGTTGCTTAACAGCGTCTGGGCTGCTCTTTATCAACTCTTTTACTGCTTCCAGATGCCCTAGTCTCGCTGCCATACAAATCGGGGTTTCCTTGTCGTCATTAGTACAATAACAAAGTTTGGGCTGAAACTCTTTTAACTGTCTTATTATATGCACATAATTTCTCCCAACAGCTATATGCAAGGCTGTATTCCCATGTTTGTGCTTTACATTGATTATCTCTTCTCGATCTGATGAACCTAATATAACCTTCACCTCATCTGTATGTTAGACATCCAAAATCATTGTAAGTAACATTTTCCTCTATAAAGGAGATAATTAGAGCAAAGAAACTATTCTTAGATTAAATATGATAATGTTCACCAATGGGGGAAAACATCTGAAAACTACAATTACCCTCGTGCCAAAGAAAGCATAGTAAATACAAGAGACTAGTCCCAAGGTAGCATCGTAATGATGATCTTAGCTGCATATTTATATATACAGAGTAACAGATATTATTATAAATGAATAAGCAGAGAAAAAGCACGATGACCTGAATCTCCTCTGTTTATTGCAACAATTAAAGGCATTGCGACATCGTTCTTGCGGACATCCATCCTTCCGTTGGGTTGTTCACCCTTTGCTGCCACGGCTTATCCCAACTTGAAGAATATCTACATTAAATTTATATACGAGTCACTTAAGCTAACAGGGTGAGCTTCCTTCTCTCTTCCCAACGGAATGTAGATCTCTTGTGGAATTTCCATGGAACGTAGAACTTTCGTGGACTGAAGGAGCTTGACTAAACAACAGATAAGAAAACCAAAAAACTGAAGCAATTAATTCAAGAGCTATGTAATTTTCAAAGCTTTGCGTTATTGCCGAGGGGTATGTACGTACGGTGTCTTTCTTTCTCTTGTAGAATTTTCATGGAACGTATAACTTTCGTGGACTAGAAGTGTCACAGGTGAGCTTCCTTCTCTCTTCCCCACGGAACGTAGAACTTTCGTGGACTGAAGGAGCTTGACTAAACAACAGATAAAAAAACACCCAAAAACTGAAGCAATTAATTCAAGAGTTGTGTAAATTTTCAGAGCTTTGTGTTCCCATTGCTGAGGGTTATTTGTTCTCTTATGTATTCTGCCGTGTACGTAGGCTGTCTTTCTTTCTCTTGTGGAATTTCCATGGAACGTAGAATATCTACGCTAAATTTATATACGAGTCACTTAAGCTAACAGGGTGAGCTTCCTTCTCTCTTCCCCATTGAATGTAGATCTCTTGTGGAATTTCCATGGAACGTAGAACTTTCGTGAACTAGATGTGTCACCGGGTGAGGTTCCTTCAATCTTCCCCATGGAACGTAGAACTTTCGTGGACTGAAGGAGCTTGACTAAACAACAGATAGGAAAACCAAAAAACTGAAGCAATTAATTCAAGAGCTATGTAATTTTCAAAGCTTTGCGTTATTGCTGAGGGGTATGTACGTACGGTGTCTTTCTTTCTCTAGTGGAATTTTCATGGAACGTATAACTTTCGTGGACTAGAAGTGTCACAGGTGAGCTTCCTTCTCTCTTCCCCACGGAACGTAGAACTTTCGTGGACTGAAGGAGCTTGACTAAACAACAGATTAAAAAAACCCAAAAACTGAAGCAATTAATTCAAGAGTTATGTAAATTTTCAAAGCTTTGTGTTCCCATTGCTGAGGGGTATTTGTTCTCTTATGTATTCTGCCGTGTACGTAGGCTGTCTTTCTTTCTCTTGTGGAATTTCCATGGAACGTAGAATCATCGTGGACTAGAAGCGGCTAGAGATGACGTTTTCATTTGGCAGAGAAGACAGACCTGTGGACAGAGTTTTTATGGCCCAGATTAGACAGCCATGTGATAAATATAGAAATATCCCAACTACTCTTTGAAAACAAGTCTAATCTGTCAAATATTTACGTCGATGGCATTTCCTATGTGAGCTTGACTTAACTAAGTTGGACGATCAACGATTGATATGTTTGCGTACAATGCATGACGATTCAAATGATATCAGCCGTCAAACTTTTGACTTCTATTTTTTTGCACGCCGATTTTTTAGGAAGTGTTGCCGTAGGCGGATTGTGCCATGCTGTCAATGATACCAATGACAAAAAAATGCTATATGTTGAAGCGCTGCACATATTTAATACAAAATACCGGTGTTTGTTGTAGCAAATACAAAAGGTTTCAAGTAATCTAGTAAATTCCCAATTGAGCATTTATTTCTAAATCATTATAATAATTTAATCCTCTTATTATACCTCAATCCAGTGCGGTAACCTGGTGGTAACTTGAAATAATAGCTACTAGCACTTGCACCAATGAGGTGGAATATTTACGGCGATAGGTTGTTCCACACTATCTTGAAGAAACAGAACTGAAAAAAAGGGGTTTGCATTCAGTAGAAGAAATTTTGAATCAATTTTACAAGGACAATTTGATTAATGAAATGGAAAACCCTTAAATTAGTAGAGAGAGAATGTAAGCCTCTAGAGGTTACAAACCTGCTTTCAAATATTCTTGCAAGACGTTTAGCTTTTTCCTTCTCTACATTTTTATGTTCCTCAATCTTTCTACTCTTGTTCACCCATGATAAAAATTTTGATCCACCTTCTGACTTCTGCTTAATTCTTTCCTCCCTTAGTCTTCAAAAGATTAAAATGCTATTACTAAAATATTATGTTTTTTAAAATACTTGTAACATGCTTCTCAAAACAATAATAATTTGTATTATATCATAAACAAAAGGCAATGTCAATTAAAATGCTTGTAACATGCTTCTCTGAATAATAATAATTTTTATTATATCATAAACAAAAGGCAATGTCAAGCATTACTCCAGAATATTGCTTATTGCATGGAACTCATGAAAACCATTGTTCTAAGGAAGATAAAGTTATATATCATGTATCAAATAATAGCAATGGAGATTTAGAGTATCATGGACTGAAAGAAATGGAAAGAAAGTGAAGTAGTAGAGACTACTTTAAAGCAAGATGCAATGGCAAAGAACTATTACTTACTTTCCAATCTTTTCTTCCAGCTCTGTTGTTGACAAGTTATGACCATCTGGTTCTCTTTGAATCTTTTCTTCATTGTCCCTTTCCTTGTTCTTCTTTTTCTCCTTTGCATTATCACCACCCCTGGTTTTTGTCTGTTTAGATTTGCCTCCATCTTTACTCTCTTTATCCTTTGCTTTTGATCTCTCCTCCTTTTCTCTTTCTTTATCTCTGTCAAATTCTCTATCTCGATCTTGGTCTCTAGTCCTCTCTACTTTGTCCTTGCCCTTGTCCCTATCTCTATCCCTAGTTCACTCCCTCTCTCTGTCTTTCTCCCTATCCCTATCCTTATCTCTTGATTTATCCCCATCCTTCTCTCACTCCTGTTTATCTCTATATTTCTCCTTTTCACTTTCTTTGTCCCTTTCTCTATCCCTTCCCTTATCTCTCAGCTTATCCTTGTCTTTATCTCTCACCTCCTTATCCCTATCTTTCTCCTTTTCTCTTTCCTTCTCCCGTTCTCTATCCTTGTCCATGTCTCTCAGTCTATCCCTTTCCTTCTCTCTCCCTTCCTTGTCCCTATCTTTCTCCTTTTCTTTATCCTTTTCCCTTTCTCTATCCATGTCCTTGTCTTTGTGTTTATCCTTATCCTTCTCTGTCCCTTCCCTATCTCCATCTTTCTCCTTCTCCCTTTCTCGATCATTCTCTTTTTCTCTCTCCTTTCTATCCCTTGGAATTTCTAGATCTCTATCAACTTCAATATCCTTGTTTCTCTCCTTTGTTCTCTTCTGTTTTCCTACCCTAACCATATCCCTAATTAATTCCTAATTAAATCTTAACCCTTACCATAATTGTAACTCTAACCCTAATCCTAATTGAATTCTAACCCCAATCCTAAGCCTTGCCCCAAACTTTATCCTAGATCCCTTGCCCTAATTGAACATCAATTAAGCCTTAGCCACCCTAATTGAATCTTAGTCCTAATTAAATCCTAACCCTCACACTGATTAATCATCTAAAACTGACCCTAACCTTTACACAAACCCTAACACTAATCTTAATTTGTAACTCCTAACTCTAACCCTAATTGAATGAAAACCCTTTAACCCTAGGATTTATATTAAATCCCTAACCCTATTAAAATTCAACCTTAATTAAGCTTGATCCCTAACTCTAAGCCTAACATATTGAATCTTAACCCTAATTGAACCCAAACCACAATTCAAACCCTAATTGAACCCTAACCTTAATGCTAAACCCAAGCTTTATTTTAGAACCCTAAACCTAACTAAACCTTGATCTAACTTTAATCATAGTTATAACCCTAATTGACCTCTAATTGAATCCTAATTGAAGCTTAATCCTAACTAATCCCTAACCCTAACCCTATCCCTGTTTCAACCCTAATCCTAATTAATCCTTAACCCTAACCCTAATTGTCATCCTAATCTATCTTCAATCACCTAAACCCTCCAAGCTTTATCTTAGAGTTTTTATTGAACCCTAACTTAATTTAATCCTAATCATAATCATATCCATCTCTCTCTATATACATATATATCTCCCTCTCTCTATATATACATATATATATCTCTATATCTCTCTAATATACACATATATCCTAATGTAATACATTTGTACCTCTCTCTATATATATCTCCCTCTCTCTACCTCTCTATATAACTTCCTATATCTTTCTATCCCTCCATATATCTCCCTCTTTGTCTCCCCCTCTTTATATCTCTATTTCTCTCTCCCTCTCTCTCCATATCCATCATCTCTATCTCTATCTTCCTTTCTACCTCTCCCCTATCTCTATGTCCTTACCTCTCCTTGCATATCTCTCACTCTTTCCCCTATATCTTTTCTAATCTCTCTCTCTCCCTCCCTATCACTCTCTCCTTCTATATCTATCTACTTCTCTATTCTCTCTCTATTTCTCTCCTTCTCTCTCTCTCTCTCTCTCTCTCTCTCCCTATATATATCCCTCTCTATCTATATCTCAATATCTCTCCCTCACTCTCACACACACTCCCTATTTCTCCCTCCCTGTATTTATCCCTATATGTATATTAGCAAAGATTTTCAAAGTATTGGCTTTGCAACATTTCCAAGCAGAACACTTGGGGGTGCGCGAGCTTATGTGATTCAAAATGAAAATTTGAAAGGTATGCTTATCAAGAGCTAAATTTCCTGTTGTTCTATTCATTGCATGATTATAGCCACTTCTCTTACAGTTGTCACCATCTCTTGCAATAACAATCTAGCCTTTTACACCTGAAGCTTTTTGCATAGACAATATAATAAAGAACTATAAGTGAATACATCAAAAGATTTCATCAATCTGTCCTTGATTTTGCTGCGAATGACTCTCACTGGGCCTGCTTTTCGGGCTAAGTTCTCAGATATGTTTCTTAGAATTTGACTCTTATGGTTCATGATATGACATCTTTTGATGCATTCTATCAAATAGTCACGTGCCTAATCGATTTACAAGCATCACACGCACGAAACAAAAGAAAAATGTTATCCCTCATGCTTTGATTGAAGTCCATACCCTATTCCAAAGCTCTCATGTTGCACAGGCGGGAAGGATGCTGGCAAAGGTTGTTAAGTCAAGTATTTCACCTACCAATTGCATTTGCGTGAAGGTGTCTAAAGCCCATTCAACAAATCCATTTTGTGCATAGCTTGCAATCATTGCATACCCCACGACAACATTTATTTGAAGCATTTTTTCAAACAGTTTGTGCGCCTTGTCTTTGCCTCCACATTTTTCAAAGTTCGCGTGCCTTGTCCTTGCCTCTGCACTTGTCAAGCATTTCTTTGAGGCATTCTGTCAAACAGTTCGCGTGCCTTGTCTCTGCCATCACAGTTTTCTTTTCCATACATTTCTTTGAGGCTTTCTGTCAAACAGTTCACGTGCCTTGTCTTCTCTGCCACGTATTACATACATATCTATAGGGAATTTGTAACTACAACATTTGACAAATTTCCCCTTCCTTTATGCTTGGTGGATGTTCATACCCTGTCATAAAGCCTCCTTGCGCAGGCAGAAAGGTGAAAATGGCATTAGTTTAGGAATTTCGTTGTACACTTGTCATTGCAATTGCTTAAGTTCTATCTCATGTGTTGGGTTTGAGATATGATTTTTCCCTTATTATTTGAACATTTATTTCCACTTTGACAAGCCTCTGAAAGCCATGAAACCCATCAACGATCATTAGTGCGGTAGATATTTACAGTACAATAAAAAAACATTTTGCATTATTTAAGATCAATCATGCACGCATCAAGGAAAAAACATGAAGACAAAGACATCCTAAATAATTTCATAAATTCAAGTACTAACTACGTTCCAATAACTTATGGCAGTAAGAAATCGATATTCAAATCCTACACCACAGTTTCTATTCTATCCTTTTGACATAGATTTCTCTATACAAAAATAAGCAGAGATTGCGTAAATGAAGGCTTCAAATGGCTATGAGCTGCGTAGCAATGAAGGTCTTCCTTTTCATAATAATTGTCTCCTGAATTTTTATTTTTCGTGCAAGGGCAACAAATCCGCGGTTGGTGTTTTCCCATTACATGCTCTATGCCAACGACAACCTCAATGTACTCAAGCAGGAGATTCGACTTGCGCAGAACAGAGGCATCGATGCCTTCACTCTCAACAACAATATATGGCACGAAGGTTTGGCGGACAATATGTACCAGGCAGCCAAAGAGTTGGCTCCCTCTTATAGCCACTTACAACCAAGAATAAACCGTTACAGCCAAGAAGAAATCGTATCAACCAAAGAGAAACCGAATACGACATGATGGGTACATTTTGCAGGCCTGAGGGGAACCCCACCTTTTTTCCGGCGTCTAACTGGAGAAAATCTTAGTGGGGTTCCCCCACATAATAGCCTATCAGCTAATAAATAGATTTGGGGAGATGTTATTAAATGTATGGATAGAAAAAGAGAAGAGGCAGCTATATAAATTTATTTACAGGAATACATGCCTCATAACCTAACTACACATCCTTACTATGCACTATGTTCAACTTTAATATTTTCAATTATATTATATATATTATCTTTTATACAATATCATATTACTATATATTATATAAATCTATTATACTATATTATCTATTTATATAGATATAATATTAAATTATATATATAGTTTATTATTATATAATAAAGTAATATTATATTATATTGTATAATTATTATATATATATATATATATAAGATTTAATATTATATTGTATTATCATCTTCTTTATCTCTTTCCTTTATCTCTATCTCTATCTCTATCTCTATCTCCTCAACAATCCTTGCATTTTTCCCTCTCTCCCTATCGCTCCCTATTTCTACATATCCCTCTCCCTCTCTTCCTCTACCTATCTCTCTCCCTCTCCCCTCCTCTTCTATCTCTCTCTTTCTCTCCCTTCTTTACCAATCTCTCTCTCTTTCTCTCCTTCCCTTTCTATCTATCACTCTCTCTCTCTCCCTCTTCTCTCCCCTCTCTCTAGATCCCCCCTCTTCTCTCTCCTCTTTCTATCCCTCTTCCTCTCTCCCTACTCTACCTATCTCTCTTCCTCTCCCCCCTCTTTTCTCTCTCTCCCTACCTCTCTCTTCCTCACCCCCACCTCTCTCCCCCCCCTCTCTCTCTCTCACTCTTTCTCCACCCTCTCTCTATCTCTCCCCATGTGTCCCTCCCTCACTCTCTCCCTATCCCCCTTATCTATCCCTCTATCAAGTGACCCCACAATAGTGGGTTAGGTTTTCTTATACAAAAAAAAAACATGTTTGTGGGGAAAAAAATTTACTAACACCCTTCAAATTAAGGTGGGCTTTGAATGAAAGGGGTTCATTCAAAGGCTCACCCATTTGCTCAAAGGGGGACTTGGAATGAAACCCCTAGAGTTGATGACATTTAAAAGATTTCCTTTTTATTATAAAACATAGGCTTCATTCGAAGCACCCCTTCAAACAAAGGCTAGTTTTTTCCTTTCTTTAGAAGAGGTTATAACCCTCTGTATGACAATTATTTTTATTTTCACAAATAAAAGGAAGGCGAGGTGAAAGGAGGTGAAAACAAGGTGAAAGAAAGTGAAAGAGAGGTTAAGGAAGGATCAATGAATAGCACAGGTCAAATGGGATTAGCTTTCAGGATCAAGAAATAGAGGGAATCTTTCTGACATGATTTTGTAGACCTTATCACAAAAAGAATGCTCATTGAGCTGAAGGAATATAGAGTTACTGATAAATTTAGCTATTCTTTTTTCCTTGCATACCTACTTTTGCATCAAAATTTCATGTTTTTCCAAGACTATATGTTCTTAAGTATTACCAATAAGTCAGGTTTGAGGAACCCAATCACTGTGTGGACTCATAATATAATAAGATAATATTATATTATATTATCTTGCTCTTTATCTCTCCCCTATCTCTATCTCTATCTTTATCTCCTTACCTCCCTACATCTCTCCCTCTCTCTCTCTCTCTCTCTCTCTCTCTCTCTCTCCCTATCACTCTCTATTTCTACATATCCCTCTCCCTCTCTTTCTCCTCCTCTCTCCCTCCTTTACCTATCTCTCTCCCTCTCTCCTCTTCTATCTTTCTCTCTCTCCCTTTTCTACCTATCTCTCTCTTTCTCTCCCTCCCTCTCTATCTATCCCTCTTCTTCTCCCCTATCTCTAGCTCCCCCCTCTTCTTTCTCCTCTTCCTATCCCGCTTCCTCTCTCCCCCTTCTCTCTCTCTCTCTCTCTCTCTCTCTCTCTCTCTCTCTCTCTCTCTCTCTCTCTCTCTCTCTCTCTCTCTCTCTCTCTCCATCCCCATATCTCCATCACATGGCCTCTGCCAATCTACCTTATCTATCCCTCTATCAGGTGAACCCACAATAATGGGTTACAATTTCTTATATGAAAAAATACATGTTTTTTGGAGAATTTTTTTACTAATACTCTTTGATTAAGGGGGGATTTGAATGAAGAGGGTTCATTCAAAGGCTCCCCCCTTCGCTCAAAGGGGGTCTTTGAATGAACGCCCTAGAGTTGATGACATTTAAAATGTTTCCTTTTTATTATAAAACATAGGCTTCATTCGAAGTACCCATTCAAATGAAGGCTTATTTTCTCCCTTTTTTAGAAGAGGTTATAACTGTCTATATGACAGTTACTTTCATTTTCATGAACAAAAGGAATCTGAGGTGAAAGGAGGTGAAAACTAGGTGAAAATAAGGTGAAAGCAAGTGAAAGTGAGGTGAAGGAAGGACAAATGAATAACATAGGTCAAATGGGCTTAGCATTCAGCATCAAGAAATAGAGGGAGTCTTTCTAACATGATTTTGCAAACCTTATCATAAAAGAATGCTCATTGAGCTGAAGGAATATAAAATTCCCTATAAATTTAGGTATTCTTCTTTCCTTACATACCTACTTTTAAATCAAAATTCTTGGTTTTTCTAAGACTATATGTTATTAAGTATTACCAATGAGTTGGGTTTGAGGAACCCAGTCTCTATGTGGACTCATGTAGTGTCTGCCACACAAGATTGTTATTCTTTTTCCAACTATTTCTTAGTCTTGGCTCTATAAGAGTTGTACCAAATGGATAAACTCGCTAGGTTTACAAGCCTTCGTGCTACATGGATGAGGGAGTGCTAGCCCCCATGTGAATATTTTTGTGCCCAAAAGATTTTGGTTTTATAAGGATCAACATGGATTTACAAAAGAGACTTTTAGGTTGTCTAATTTTGTAACAAACATAACTCTCATCCTTGAGTCATTCTAACAACTATCAACTATCGATGATACATTTGGGGCAAGAAGGAAGAAAGCTACAAATTATTTTCCCCCACTAACAAATGGTAAGGTCATGCTACTAAAGAGAGACACGTAGGAGCTATTAGCCACTATTACGAAGGATTTTGGTACTCCAATCTTTCATGCACCTTCTAGGGTATTTCACCTAGAAGGTGAGAGAAAATAAGGCCAAAATTGTACACTTCGTTAACATTCAATATTGAAAGAAGGATGAATCAGTCCTCCTTCAAGGATCTGAAAAGTGAGAGGATGATTTTGTAGCTTTAGATCTGCACTTTCACCTTCTACAGGTGTCTGCTTCAGATTCTATCATAATCAAGTCTGAAACTGACTTTTTCTTGCTATCTTTGACTTGAATGATGAGAAGAAGACTTGAATAACTTAGAAATGAAATCTTCAATGATTCTTAAGCTTCAAATGATCCTAAGTCTTCAAACAAACAACACAAGAAGAGAACATATTGATTGTTAAGACATGGGGGTTTGCCTTGGTCAGACCCCTTTTAGGTAATTAAACCAAATAGATGAAATAAATGAATGAAACATGCAACAATGGAATAAATTACCTTACAATGATGAATGATCTTGTATGTCTAAAAAAATACATGTAAAGTCAGCCCTTGAATGCTTTAGAAAGCTAACTTGAAGACTTCTAATTAAGAAACCCTAAGTTGCTTGATTTGAATGAGACAATAGATGAGAGATATAAAAATGAGGGTAAAAAAATGCTTATTTATAAAAATCTTCTGTCTTAGTAACCTTTCATACATTATCACAAGCCAACATCAAGCATAATTTTGAATAAATCCTAAAAGAAATTTAAAATATTTTAAATTTTGGAGCCAAGATGGACTCATTCACCACCTATGGCGAATGGGTCCCACCTAGGACATAAACGTAGTTGTCAAGAATTAAATGCTATTTAATGTTATGTGTCAAGAGTATATTAAAAAATATACTTAAATAAAGCTTATGAGTGTATAAAGGGGTCAAATAAGACATGCGAAAGAGATAAATAAGGGGAAAATGCCTAGAAAAGCATGAATCTTGATTACAAGACTTAACAACACTTGAAAATAGGACTTGTTAATGTGTAAAAGGATGATTTTTAGGTGAATTATATTAAATAGAGTCTAGAATAATGTAGAAATGTCTTACAAGACTTCACAACATATTCACAAGATTTCAATATTTACATTTTATTTAATTTATAAAGGTCTAACACTTAGTGTGGATGCACAAAATGCCTCACAACACCTAAATTAAGGCCTTATTAAGTCCATTAATCATGAATTATCTCATGTCAAGCAAAGGGTCCTTTTTTCTACCACACATTAAGCCCCCACTTTAGTGAGAGGATGAATCTACTTCAAACTCACACTAAAGTAGACATTCGAGAGAGATTCACATGCATGCTAAGCCCCCAAGATACAAACTCATGCAAAGGAAAGGTAGAAAGAAAAACAAGAATGTAAAAGATGTACTCACTCTAGGCCCACAGACTTTCAAGTCATCTGTTGGGTGAGAAGGGCCAAAATATACTCACTTTGGGGCCACATAACTTCTAGTTGTCCAGGGGGTGAGAAATCCCAAAAAGAGATACATATGCTAGTTGGCATGCATTCAAAAACAAAAGTGGCTACTAGGGAAAGTAATGTCACTAGTTGGACTTCCCACTCAACCATGCCAAATTTATACCTCATGACAACTTTAACAAGGTGCCACAAGTCAAAAGGAAATGTAAATGTTGGTTTGAGCTTCATGAGACAAACAAAACTCTATATGCTTAGAACTCATGAACAAAATAGGATGGCACCACAAGCATACAATTTGTGCTATGCAAGGTGGCCAAAGAAATAAGATGACACCATAGGCATGCAAGTTGTGTTATGCAAGGTGGCTGGATGAGTATGCAAAAAAAAAAAAGTGTAATGTGACAAATTGTTCAAAGGAGTCTTGTTCAGCTTATGTAAGGTCAATCACTTAGGGAACATTGTGTCTAATGTCTCCAAGATAGGACCAATCAAAGGATAGTAAATTCACAACTTAGGGGATGCAGTGTGTCACATCAACCACCAAGAGGAATGTAATATGCTAAGAAAGATCAGACTTATGAAGGACATCACACCCAATGTCATCCAAAAAGTAATGAATGCATCATATAAATGACAAGGCTATGCTAGGAACAAAGAATGCAAATGATTTATGGTATTGTATGCCCTCCACTTTAAAGGAATTGCTACACATCGGTCATGAGAAATTGCTTTAAAGGAGAAGAATAAAGAAAATGAAAAAGAAAAACAAGACATGAGAGCTAACTCAGAAAGCCCTATTCCAAGTCATATGTTTCAAAGTTAGGTTGTGTTATGTCAAGGGAAATAAAAAGAAAGGGAGTATGTCACATGTGAGTCAATCTTAAGAAATGTCGTCCACATCTCAAGCTTGCTCTTTAAAGGTTCATGAAAGGTTAACAGCTAGTCAAAAGAGACAACAACAAGTGACATACGAGGATAAGGCTACACAAACCTTTTCTCCCCACTAAGTGTAGGACAAAGGTGAGCCTAAAATGGATGATGGTATGTTGCTCCCTGCAATGGATGCAAAACATGCAATAGTGAGAAGGTTACATTTCTACAACTATTACAAGGAAAGGAGCAACAACCAATGTTATTTAATGATTGACTTAGGATGTACCAAGGGTAAGTGAGCATGGAAGAAGGGTTGTTAAGTGAAGGGTTATTGGATGGATTGATGGATAAGAAAGGAAAATTAGGGAGACTATAATTTGGGAGAATGAGGTTAGGTATAGTGTGAGCTTGTATAGGTTGATGAGTATGGGTAGAAGTTGTTTGAGTAGCAAAAGTGAGGATATAAGGTTCTATTTGATTGTTGGAAGGTTCTAAGATATCATTTGTATGTGCCATAAGATTAACTATAGGAGGAGAGATAATGTGTTCATCATATGTGAAAATTGAATTTAAAAGGATAGCTTCATGTCACCCATATGAGAGGCATCACTAGAAATGTCATGGGTATTAATTATTTGACTCTTGTTCTCAAATAGGTCTTCCCAAAGGGTAGGGGGATGAGGAAAGGGAAGAATAAGATTTTCATGAGTGTCATTAATGATATCTTCTAACAATAAACTATCTTCTTCATATGTAAAGAAGAGATTAGGAGAAGAAAGGGTTTTGTTATCTCGATCATGCATTCTTTCAATCTTTTGTTTCCTAATATCCATGAAAATAAGAGGAGTAAGATCATAAAGAGGGTTGTTATAGACTTTAAAGATTTGATTATTTAAGACCAATATATCATCCTCATCATTTACAATCTCATGTTCTTCAAAGTTATCCATACAATGGAAATTAGGTAAGGTGATGTTTGAGAATGTGTCTATGATTTCATTATCTTGTTCTAAAATATCTTCCCAATGGGGGTGAGGAGAAGGAAAAACAAGATCCGCATGATGCTCAACGATTGTAGCTTTTGTCTCCAAGATACCTTCATCACTAAAAGGAGAGGTATTAGGAGAAGGACAATTATGATCATCATGGTTATATATGTTTGTACAATATTCTATCACATCATCCACACAAATAGGAGAGATAGAAGGGGGTTTAAGGCTTAGGTTAAAATTTTAATTCTCTTGGGCTAAAATAATCTTATAATAGTGAAATGCAGTGAAGAAAGGACAATCATGCTTGTCAACTAAAATTTTGAAATAATAATCTCAAAATGCAATATAAAGAGTTGAAATGAAATGTAAGTTGTAAAGAACAATTGACTGATTATGCTATTAGAATGCAAATGTGAAAGTTAAGCTATGCATGAAATGAGATAATTTAGACTATTTTTAATGAAATGAATGCTACAGAAACACAATTAACTAATATATATAGGTTAAGGCACCAATCAAAAGCCTAAAAACTAATTTTTGAGATCTAGAAAATGTTGTTTCAAGTGTCAGGAGGGATTGATTCGTCCAAGGTGGTGAATGAGTCCCAGTATGAACCTTTTGCAAAAAAATAGAAATTTTAGACTATTTTTTGTGAATTCAGAGAGCCAATACAAATATCAGAAGAAAAAATGTAGAATTAAAAAAAATCTAAATGAATCTAGATGCAAGAAATGCAACCTAAATGCACTTATTATGAACACAAGATTTAACACCTAGTCATGCAAATCCTAATGCAAGCTAGATCTATAACAAAAGACACCAAATCAAAAATTAAAATTATTCAATAAGTCAGGTTCACCAAAATGTAATGAAGGATTTTGGCACTCCAATCCTTCATGCACCTTCTAGGGTATTTCACCTAGAAGGTGAGAGAAAATAAGGCCAAAATTGTACACTTCGTTAACATTCAAGATTGAAAGAAGGATGAAAGGTGGATGTGGAGTGTGTGAATGTGATTTAATGCTAGAAATATAATGAAAATTTAGATTAAAGAATGTAAACTAATCAAATGCAAAAGTTTTGGAAAACACAGTGGGATATGCAAGCATAAAATAGAAACTTAAGAAGAATGAAACAAAAACATATGAAATTGAGCAGAACTTAATTGGAAGCTTGAAGATGATTGGAAATGACTTTTGGGATGCTGATGATATTGATTTACAAGCCAAATAGGACTCATTCACCACATGTGGAAAATTAGTCCCTGTTCTAATGAAATCTTTTGAGAATAGGTTCCAGATTGTCCGGAGTTGTATACTGATGAAATCAAGTTTTGATGCCCTTATAGATGGGAATAACTAGCCATTCTTGGTGAATTATTCCCCCTTCAGGGATTTGAAAAGTGAGAGGATGATTCTATATCTTTAGATCTACACTTTCACCTTCTACAACTGTCTGCTTCAGATTTTGTCGGAATTAGGTCTGAAACTGACTTTTTCTTGCTATCTTTGACTTGAATGATGAGAAGAAGACTTGAATAACTTAGAAATGAAATATTCAATGATTCTTAAGCTTAAAATGATCCTAAATTTGAAAACACACAACACAAGAGAAAATATTGATTGTTAAGGCATGGGGGTTTACCTTGGTCAAACCCTTTTTAGGTAATTAAACCAAATAGATGAAATAAATAAATGAAACATGCAACAATGGAATAAATTACCTTAAAATGATGAATGATCTTGTATGTCTACATCAATACATGTAAAATCAACCCTTGAATGCTTTAGAAAGCTAACTTGAAGACTTCTAATTAAAAAACTCTAAGTTGCTTGATTTGAATGAGAGAATAGATGATAGATTCAAGATGAGAGATGTAATAATGAGCACAAGATGATTGGAAGATGTAAAAATGAGGGTAAAAAAATGCTTATTTATACAAATCTTGTTCCTTAGTAACCTTTCAGACATCATCGCAGGCCAACATCAAGCATAATTTTGAATAAATCTCAAAATAAATTTAAAATATTTTGAATTTTAGAGCCAAGGTGGACTCATTTGCCACCCATGGTGAATGGGTCCCACCTAGGACATAAACTTAAGTGTGAGGAATTAAATGTTATTTAATGTTATGTGTTGAGAGTATATTAAAAAATATACTTAAATAAAGCTTATGAGTGTATAAAGGGGTCAAATAAGACATAAGAAAGAGATAAATAAGGGGAAAATGCCTAGAAAAGCGTGAATCTTGATTACAAGACTTAACAACACTTGAAAATGGGACTTTTTGATGTGTAAAAGGATGATTTTTAGGTGAATTATATTAAATAAAGTCTAGAATAATGTAGAAATGTCTTACAAGACTTCACAACATATTCAAAAGACTTCAATATTTACATTTTATTTCATTTATAAAGGTCTAAAAATTAGTGTGGATGCATAAAATTCCTCACAACACCTAAATTAAGGCCTTATTAAGTCCATTAATCATGAATTATATCATGTCAAGCAAAGGGTCATTTTTTCTATGACGCAACCACAAAATTGACTTAGATAGGCCTAGACATCATTTATGATAAATTGAAATATGATATTGACCAATTTTTATCCTCCCAAGGGATATCTCTAACTGATGCCTTGAGAAAACACTAGGAAGAAAGGAAAAATCCTTCAAAGGCTAAAACAAATTACTGTATTGACCTATCTCTTTTATTGTCCACAAGGACACCATGGCTTTCTTTTTACAAAATTATAGTAAAGGTGGATGTAGAGTTCATGATCCACAAAGATTTGGTGACATATTTGAAGAAGAGTTTCAATGAAATGAATAAAAAATCATCAATTTCTTGAAATATTGGTAGGAGATCCATAATTTTAACTCTCTTTATGGATCTACCCCTACAAACTTTAATTTTGATGAAATATGTGATGATGGACATTGAGCTTCTTTTGAGGAAGAATCTACATCACTACCTTGGCAGAGCAGGAGTGAACAGAATGAGGAAAGACCATTGTGTAAACAAATTCAATAGTAGTCATCATCCACAAGTGCATCGACCAAACAATTGTGAACTAAGCAACTAAAAGGAAACCTCCAATTTCTCAAGGAGCTCAAGGCTCATCAAGATCAGGTATTGAAGGATCTATTGCAATCTGTGAGACCTTTAGGAAGAGAAGCTGAACTAGTGGGTTTGACCTGGGGAAAGTCCTAGAGAAGGATGAGGACGTGTTTCAGAGACACCCACAATCTCCACGATATAGGAAATTTTCTCTCCCACTATTCTTTCTTCTTCTCAATCTTTTCTCTCCCCTATTTCTCAGTCTCTTCCAACTTTTTCTGCTTCCATGGTCCCTATTGTGGCCTTTGTTGTGTAGGCCTCTATTTCTACACCTTCCTCCATGGATGTAACTACCACTTCCACTACTTTGTAGCTTTCGCTTTTGGACCTAACCCTTAGTTCCACTTCTACACTTGGTATTTTTCTTGCTCTATCAGAAGCAAAAACTTCCATGTTTGGGTCACTTGTTAGAAATGTCTCCTAACCACTACCTTCCAATATACCAATGGCATTTTCATGACCCACTACTTCCACTTTTACTCCTTTGAGATCCCCACATCCTCTGTAAACATGGAAAGGCATCCCACCTTTCTCACCCATGACCTTAAGCTTCCCAATAGCATCCCCATCAAGAGAGATTATAGGGATTTCCTTATATCCTATTTTTTGGGTCTCTTCGGTGGCATCCTAATTATCGAGCAAAGAATCAACTCTCCCTCAAACTATTGGATTCAAATGGACTTGTTAAGAAGGATAGTGGGGAAAAGAGGTAGAAGAGGTGAGCGAAGGATGCACTAGCTCCATCCACTCCCAAAATAGAAACAAAATTTGATGAAAAAAAAGAAACACTAATGATTGCAGTCATACAACCCATAACCTTAAAGCTTGAAGGCTAGATGTAGTATGGAGATTATAACATCTAGGAAATAGGTCTTAATCTCAATGATACCCTCCCACACGACAAGGTGTGACTCATGAAAGCAAAGTGTCTATGGTCGTATCAATTGAATAATTAAAGAAAGAATGGAAACTAAATAAAAGGGAGAAAAATTTGAGGGATATTGAGGCCATGGTAGAGAGGCATCAGGTAGAGATAAAAGTGAAATATGTAGATATCACCTACCTAAGACAAGAGTAGCAAGACAAAGTTTTAGTAGCATTGGAGGTGGAATAAGCAGAGAGGGTTGAGCTTTAGGCCAAGATCAAAGGTAAGCAAAGAGAGGACTTAAGGTCTAAGTTGCAAGATAAAGAATAAGAACTGTATTAGGTATAAAAGGATCTATCTATTTCCTTGGATCAACAAAAGCCACAACATGAGGAAATGGAATGGGAAAAGGAGAGATTGTAGAAGGAATTGGAATATGCCCAATCTCTAACCATAAGCAAAAAGAGTGCCAAGGAGCTAGCGAAAAGGAAATTACACAAGAAGATGGAGGAGCTATGAAGGATCCAATAGGAGCTCTTTTATTCTTCAACCATACAAGTACAAGTCTACCAAGAGCTTCAATAGATGGAAACACAATTTCAAATATAGCTCCATTAGGCTCAAGTTGTAATGTATAATTAGAATTGGGTTAAGAAAACCACATAATCTATCTTACACGCTTGGGAAGAAGAGTTGCCATGATTTCACCTTGAGGTTTGAATTATTTGAAAATAATCTATAAATTGTAGGAGGAAGTCAAGAGTAAAGAATCACAAGCTCCATAATTGTAGGTCATAGCGACAACTCCAATACAACTGGCTAAATTTATCCCTCTACTACAAAAACTATACATATCCAATTGGGATAAGATAAAGGATGTAACATAATCCTTGCAACCAACTCAAAAACTCATGAAAGATGTAAGAGAGCTAAGTATTAAGGTCAACTTGGTCATTGAGTAGATCCTATAATGCATCACTCCCCAAGTGGTTGAGTTAGAGCACTTAATTAAGAAGTTATGCATGGTTGTAGATGATTCCTTGGCCGATGTAGGGATCAAAAATAGAAGAGTGACCACAAAGAATTCAATGAGTTCATAAACTACAATAGGGTAGCCCAAAGGAGTAGGGAGTGCCACCACACTTTAAAGTTTAAGGTTGAGAAAATGAGGGAGAACTTTGAAGGATTAGTCAAAATGGGCCTTCCATTCCCATTTTTTCCTAATGGAGTGGCGTTAACCAAAGATAAAATCAAATAGTCACTAGAAAATAAGAAACACAATCAGTTGGTCTTTCATGTCCCAAGTTCATCACCAAACATGAAGGAGATTGAAGGAATTTTACATCCTCTTGTGTGGCTCAACTTGGATTGGTTCCATTAAGATGAAGTTGAGTTATATCTCTTTGAAAGAGATAATAAACTTGGATAAGGGATTTGAGGAGTTGAGTGCATTGGTGCAGCCTTCAGAGGTAAACAGGGAATCCCTACAATCCACATTTATTAAACTCTAAGGATGTGCCCCTTTTTATCCCTTTTTCTACAAGCTAGAGTATTACTCGGTTCATTCCTCTATGGGTAGAGCTCTGCTACAATTCGCTAGGACTATAGAGCTTTCTCTCTATAGATTGAAATATTAATTTTTTCAAGTTTCTTTGATATGGTTTGGTTCTTTATGTTTCTTGGCCCATGGCCTTTAATTTTTGTCATCTCCATTTTATTCCTTTTTATTGGTGTTGGGGATGCCACATGTCTGCAAGGCACATTTTGAAGAATGGTTGTGACCTGCTTCTCTTCAAAAGGTGCATGATGGTGCCATGTGATGGCTACATAGTCTTCACTATAGGTACTTTCCTTTCAAATTCTTTAGTGGAAAAAGGTTCCAAGTGTAAGTATCTTGGAGATTTTCAAAGTAGCTGAAAAGAAAGCTTCGATGATTCCCACTCCATTCCATGTGTCCTAAGTAGGGATTTTTCTCAAAGCAGAAGCATGAAGCATTAGAAAGGCCTTGAGAGTCCCATGTGTCATCTAGACAAAGACCTAGGTATTCTCTATGCCTGAGAAGGAATGAAGGGAACATTTTTTTTATTTTTATCATGGGATTTGACAAAAGTGTCATTTTGAGTGCAAGTCTTGTAGGAGCCATTAAGGATTGAGGGATTCACCCATTAGGTGTTTATGACAACTGGCTTATTCTTCTTATCTATGATCAATTTTGTGTCTGCTCGAAGATTTTAATTAAAAATGGTGCTTATGTAGCTCTAATTTTCTTAGAGGACATTCATTCCTCAAATGGATAGGATCTTCCATGATAGTTTTTGTAGCAGGGTTAATTAAGAAGAATATTTTGAGGAGCTTTGAGTTGTGTTTGACTTGATCATCACCAACTCAAACTTAATTGCTTGATGGGCCTGTCAAAAGGGAGATTGATCTCCATTTTTCTTTATGTAAATATCCCTATGATTTTCTCTTGCAATATTTTAATGCCATCACTTAGTTTTTGTCTTTTGTGATCAAGGTGGTTAGAGAGATAGTTTTGCTTGTTGCATCCCCTCTATAAAAGAGAATTTCAAGCCTCTCCTAAAGGTTTTGTTCCAGGGTAAACCCACAAAAGTGGTTTACAATTGGAGTGAGGAAGGAAAAGTTGAAAATATTGACCCCGTGGCAAAAAACATCATTTTTGGGGTTTGAACGAACTATTTGGTTCAAACGAACCAAAAGAGGTTTTGCTAGAACCTAGGTTCAATTGAACCCATTTAATGAAATGCCCCACCATTATTGCCAAAAAAGACAAGGAACACCCCTTTTGAAAGGGGGTTCACTCGAACCCCCCCTTTTCCCACCTTCTTGCTCTCTGGAACAAAAAAATAGATTTTTTACCCTTCAAAGCTTGGGTTGAGGATGAAAATGGAGGAGACTTCACAAACCCAACTAGAATTAGGTATTCCTCAGAATGAGCTATCCAATAACTATAATTTTATTATATTTTAGTTTTATTATGTTTTGTTTTTTAGTTTTATTAAACATAGGTTTTTCATTGAAAATCAAGCTCTCAGTTTTACACGTGGAAAAATAGTAGATTATGAAAAAAAATTGAAAAATATGAGTGCACCAGATATTGAAGTCCTTGATCCAACCAAAAAAAATTGAATTTCGATACATACAAAAAAAGTTGTGTTATACAATCTACCTATGTTTGAATTGTAATTGGTTTGACTTTGAAACTTGATTAATGAAAAAATATTCAATAAAACACTATCTAGCCAATTGGAAGTACTATATATTGAAGTTACAAATGTAAATTCGAAATAATTAGAATTTTATCCTTCATGGAAAAAAAATTATGCATTATACGGTGAGCATCACTCTGTAAAAATGTTGTTTTCTGAAAAAAACTAGCTTTTGAAGGAGATGGAAAAAGAAGTGCAATTTGATTCCAAAAAATTTGAAAAAAATATATTTAGAATCTATAGAAAAAATGTCACAAATCACTAGTTTGCATCATCTTCAAATTCCTCATGGTTTAGCCACTATAGGTGCCTGAAAGTGAAGATTTAGTTAGAAAAAAATATTTCAATGTCTAGTTTGGCCAAAAATTGTAAACCATTATTGTGGGATCACCCTCCATTCATAATTTTGATAGGATTGTTACACTATTTCCTATAAGAAATACTTAACAAGACCAATTTCAAGTGAATGTTCATTCTAACACCCAACCTTAGCATTTTGTATAATTTTGAATTAAGTAATAGAAGGAAACACATCAAAATGTGCCTAGTATTTCCTTTTTGCATGCTTTACTTTATGCTTTCACTAAATTTATGCTCTATGTCATTTGTATGCACATTATCTTAATAATTGGTCTTTTAAGTCTTAGATTTTATGATATTTGATATATTATTACAGTAACCTAAATCATGTCATGCACTCTTTCATTATTGCACTAATTCATGTTAAGTAATCATAATATGTGTATGGGTGAACATTCTCTATTGAATTTAAAGGCATTAATAGGTGTTTTAGGGTGTATCATACTCTGTCTAACCTTAGTGGGTTCTTCCTATGAGAAGATCAAAAAAAAATTTCTGTGCTTATTTAAGCCTTAGACAATTCATTCTCTTCTCAACAATGAAGGGTTGGGGGCACTTTTTGTTCACTATTTAAGAGCTTGATACTTTGGTAGGAAGATTTGAAGTGTTGTAAAAGCTTTGGCCCATTGCCTTAGTTTTTTTTCTACATTATTTCTTCCTCTTTTCTCTCCAAAATCTTGGAGGTTGTTCAGTGGAACACAATTTGTCCCCCATTCACTAAACTTCTGATAAGGTTGTTCTTGAAAGGCATTAGATTTTTGGATCAACAAATAACAAGCCTCCAAAATAATTTCCCAAAAATAATAGGAACATGAAGAACATTGCTAAAGTGTGAAGAATTTGTAGATAACTATCAAAAGATGACTTCTAAAGTGTTGAAACGAGGAACCTCCCTTGAAAATAGATAATGATCAGGATCAAGAAGATAATAATTTACATGAGTACCCCTAATGACACTACTTGAACAATGATAAGATAAAAAACAAATGCAAACATTTGATAGTCGAAGATACAAATGACACATTAATTTGCAATTAATTTGCATGAGTAATCTCAATAATAGTACTCAACCATGTAAGGTTCAAGTAAAAAATATAGGTACCAATAGTCTAAAAACACTACTCAAGTGAAAATGGAAGTTCACATCAAGAAAATAGGAATGCAAGAGTGTCCATATGGTATGATCTATAATTAAAGGGTTACAAATAATTCGCACTTTACTCCTAATTACAGATTTATTCCCAATTGTAAATAGAACTATGTGAATTTGTACTTTAACCATTAAAATTACAGAATCTGAGTTCACTTATCTATTTACACAAGTTAATGAGAAAGTTACCAATTACTTAAATATCACAATTAAAATTCAAAGAAGAAATAAAATTTTTGGAAGGAAACATAAAAAGAATAGAGAGAGACAACAAAAAATTTGATAACGGAGTTCACCCATATGTTTGGGCTACGTCTTCGTGCTTGCTTCTCAATGAGGAACCACTTTATTAATGATGCCAAGATTTAAATACCTTTGTACATTATCCAAGCTTTAGAACTACATTACAAATTTTCCCACAGTCTCAACAACCTAAGAGTCCTTTGTATTCTTCTTCACTTGCATTCACGGGGTAGGCTTCAAATCCCTTACACTCCCACTTACACTTAAAGGAATACAAAATACAAAGTCTCTATGATTACATCAATATCCAATAATACTTTTCCTAAATTCCTCCACAAAATAATTCATCTTCTTTCATGAGTAGAAATCCCCTTTTATACAATTTCACATGTTGTTATGGGGTTAAAACAATAATATTTTAAAAATCCCCTAAATCACCTATTCTAAGCCCCTTTAGATTTAAAATAGAATAAAAATATTTTAAAATCCTTTTAAGGTTTTATAGCTTAATAGATTTTAATATTTCAATGGCTCTCATATATCGAGCCCTTAAAACAAATAAAATCTCTTTAAAATCTTTTAAAAATGGGTATGTGCAGGATCATCATGGAAAAAACACACCCTTAAGTGGCAAAAAATTTAGAAAAATCAGAGTTAGGCAACTTGATGTAAAAATTTGAATAAGTTATCTATATTATTTCAAAAATGTTTAAGAATAGAATCTGTAACAAATTGAATTTAGTTTCTAAACTACTAGGTATGTTTAAAAAAAAAAATCTATTTGGTGAAAATTTGAAATTTCAATGCAGTGGTACTTAAATTTTAGGGAAAAAATAAGAAGTAGGTTTCTGTCTAACCACCCTAACTAGAATAAAATGATAATATTTTTTTGTAAGATTTTAGATATAAGTAGAGGACTCATGCCTCGATGTGATGTATATTTTTTTGTAATTTTTTTCCAAGTAAATAATTAATTATGATTTTTTTATTACAATTTTTTTAAAAATATAAAAGCTTGTATGTTTGACCACCTTAACTTGGTCAAAACTTCGTCAAATTCAATTTTTTATTTTTTTTATCCTATAGTATGTGAAGCATAGAATGTGACACATGTTTTGGATTCAAAAAATGTGATTGTTTGAAAGATATAGATATTTTTCAATCAACCTATCAATTAGGACTTTAATTGTAATTTGAATAGAAAATGAATAATAATTACTTATTAAATTCAAAGTAAAGCATAATTTATATCAGTGGAAAGCTAAGAATCTCCTTTAAAAACCCTTTTCGTCTCATCAATTTTGGGTAAAAAACATAGTTGTCAGCCACATACCCATCATATTGCCACTTTTTGGCCCATAATGATCCTGCACATACCCAAATGGGCTTATTTAAATTATTATTGTCCCCCCTTATTTCTCTCCTTATTTTATGGTTTACATGTAAAATAAAACAATTCTTATGCTTATTTTAAAATTTACATATAGTGAGGGGCTCCCCTTATATCTTGGGAAATAGTCAAGGCAAGAGGATTTTAAGGCACAAGTCAAGGGATCAAATCCCACCAGATCCTCTTTGTTTAAATTTTACACCAAATGATTTTTCTTTAATAAATATGATTTAATCCTTATTTTATCACTTAGTTGGTCCATATCAGCACCAACTCACTTCTCCCGCTATGTCTTCTGCCACATGTCCTACCAAGTTTCAAGCTTTGGTGATGCCATGTCACCACTTTGACCAAGTTTGACTGGTCATAACTTCCACATACGAACTTAGATTTGGTTTGTTCAAAATGCATCAAAAAGATCTCAATGAGATCTAAGTGATGGAACTAGTAGAGAAATTTCCCATGATCATTATTTTTTCTAGTTAATCAATTTTGACATTATGTTGACCAAACTTTGACTAGTTGCATGGGGAGCAAACAAGCTTTGTTTCTTACATTCCATATACCGTTGGGAAAGCTCTCAATGAGCTCTACATGATAATGCCAGCTTCATTAGATTCTAAAACTATAAATATTTTGGTCTTTTGGATCCTCCAAGATCATGGTAAGTGTTCCATCTCATTGAAATGCATGGGTAACCAAATGTTGCATTCACCCTATACATAGGAACAAAAACTAGATACATATCTTACTCTAAAATGAAACCAAAAAAGCTTTAGAGCCATCATTAAGAATCCCCCATAATGGTGACAATATAGAGGTGACAAGTCTACTAAAATGTTGTGTCACCAAGAAGTTCATGAAGGAGAACAAAGAACATCTGAATGTGCACATGAAAGTACTTGCAACTAGAAAAGGGTGTGCAAACTAAGATATATGCACACATGAGGAAAGAATCAGTAGGATTCAACAATTTTGTGGAAGGGACATTCACTTGAAAAAGGCATGATGGAAAAAAAGGCTCTACACAACTCCCTCATGACCCTTTATAACATATTATGAGTACAAAAACACACAATAGGGTGTGTGAAATCACCCAAAAAGATACACTATAGTGGCACTACAAAAGACAAAGTAATTTGGAAAGATGTCTACAATTCCAAAATAGGACAAAATAATGGAAATACATGTATAATAGCTTAAAATGAGTCATCCCATGCAAATAGAAAGTTTCTAGGAGCTAAAACATTCAAGTAATTCACTAGAATGTGAAAAACAAAAAAATAAATAAAATGTATTAGGAAAAAATTTGGAAAAGTTACATGAATAGCTTTGAATATCCCTGAAAGACATCTCTAACACCACAAGAATTGTATTAGGGTCAAAAGTTGTGAGCTTTAGAGTGAAAACAAAATATCTAACTTCAACAAGTGATAAGATAAACTAGAAGAAAAATCTGATGATGAGACCCAAACCAATAGATAGTAAGTGGAGCCATATTCCCAATGATATCATTTTTTGTAAAATTTTAGTACCCGAGCAAAAAGTTATGGTGATTTTCTTAAATCTGCTTAAGTTTCCAAAAAGATAAAAATATCCCCTTAGGGGTTGGGCGTTGGTCACACATAGGATGTTGGGTACTAAGGGCTTTAGAAAAATCCTTTCCCTTTCACTTTTAATGGAGTAGCAGATGGTTGGTGGGGAAAGGCGGTGCTGCTAAAGGCTTGGCAGCCACTAGCGACTAGTAGTTGAGTTGATGCCACTATGGTTTGTAGGTCATAGCAATTAGCAACCTGGGGCCACTATATGTTACATTGGTGGTTGTCACTGCACCAAAAGATTGGCCTATTAATGCTCGATACAACTACTAGATTTATACAAGATCCATAGGAGGTGGTTAAGCCATATCATGAACCCAAGTGTCACGCTGCCCAGAGGAGACCAAGGGACACAACATCTTGTAAGGAAAGCAACAAGTGTGTAAATGCCTTCCTAATGTAAAATCCTTAGGGAAGAAATGTCTAGGAAAAAAATTCATTTAACAGATTGCACTCATTGAGACACACATTCACAAGATGAAAGAATAGACAAAAAATATGACACAGAGATAACACCAAATTTAGGTGAAAAACCCTTATGGGAGAAAAATCCACACTCCAAGTAAAGCCACTTTGTATTAAAATAAAAAGGTTACATATGTAAAGTTACAGACTCCACTCTTAGATATTAACTCACAACACCAAAGAAATCCCTTGGTCAACCTCACTCATCGATCTTAGTTCACTCTTACACACACTATTACAATGCTCATAAAGGCATACAATGTAAAACCATTCAACCACACTCTTCATCGAGCCAAACGTCATTTAATTTTGATAAAGAGAATTTAAATTTATATTCAATGCATCCTATTGTACATCTGATCTAATTTGATCTTGATTAGCTCTGCAAATCATGCCACCATCATGAAGATCAAATTTTCATTTATTTTGTCACTGGAGTAGTTGTTCCAATGTCAGTTACCAAGCGAGCTTCTCATGTTCACACTAATGACAGTCACACAATTCACAACAAGGATGTGAATTGAAGGATCATCCAATCGAAATCATCATCTTCCCTTATCAACCTATTGGATCCCACCATGACATTCTTCATGAGCCACTAAGTCAACCATCATCGTATGTGTGAAATAAAGAACTTGATGTTCATTGAAAATCCTACATTCACAAGAAATAAAAAATAAATATAATAATCAAATTAAACATATTTAAAATTATACTTTTTGGGAAGCTTATAATAAGGGCTGCAGGCTTACAACACATAAATTTTAAATGAATTCATTTGATCACCCAAAAGGTAAATCAAAAGTGGGTTTTTATCAGCATTTTGATAGGTGTAGAGGAGACTCGATTATAGGTATGGTTTAAATCTAACAAAGTTCTATCCAAGGGGGTTTGATCTAAGGGGGTTTGAACAATCCCTCTTTAATTAAAATAATTTAAATCAAACCTTTAAAGTCATAAACCATTGTATTTTCTAAAAAAATGTGATTTCAGGCAAAAAACAGGATGTCCCAAAAAGTGTAACCCATTATTGTGGCAGCACCCATATTGAACATCAATATGCTTAGTCCTGGCATGGAAAGTGGGATTTTTCACCAAACAAATAGCACTCTGACTATCACAAAAAATCATAATCTACCTTGCATTAAACCCAACATCAGAACACAAATGTCTAAGCCAAACAACTTCTTTGCAAGCATGTGTTGTTGCCATATATTATGCCTCAATAGTCAATAAAGTGACCACAACCTGTCGCTTGCTCATCCAACTCACTACACCACCAAATAACATGAAGATGTATCCCTTGGTGAATCTCGTGTTGTCAATGTCCCCTACCTAATCAAATTCCACATACCCACGAATGCTAAGAGATCTTTGTGATTCAATCGAGTTGCCATGATAACACAAAGAAAACTTTGAAGTTCCCTTCAAATATTTGAAAACTCTCTTCATATCATCCCAATGTGGTCTTCCTTGATTAGCAATAAAATGAATAAATAATCCCACTGCTTGGGAAATGTCTGGCCTTGTATAGACCATTGCATACATTAAAATACCAACAGAAATTGCATAAGGCACTCTGGTCATGTCCTGCATCTCAATATGATATTTTGGATAGTCTTCAATAGATAGCTTCATTCCCTGCAACATTGGAACAACTAGTTGCTTGCAATTAGTCATATCAAATCTCTCTAGGATAGTATTGATATACTTACTCTAGTTGAGCCAAAGCTTTCTACTTACTCTATTGCATTTTATTTCCATCCCTAGATTATACCTGGTTGTACCTAGATCTTTCATTTCAAACTTTGCCACAATAAATGAGATTTTATATCAAAAATCATAGTCTTACTATTTCCTATGAACATGTCATCGACATACAAGGAAATAATAAGCACTCAATCATTTTCAATTTTGTAATAAATATAATGATCTTATTTTGATCTCAAAAATCCCAAGGACAACAAAAAGGTGTCAAATTTTTGGTACGACATTCTAGGCAATTGGTGTAAACCATACAAATATTTCTGTAACTTACAAAAAAAACTTTTTTTACCTTGTTCAAGGAAGTGCTTAGGCTAGGACATATACATTTCTTCTTCCAGCTATCCATGAAGAAAGGTTGTATTCACATCCATCTGCTCAATCTCTAAGTCATACACTGCTACAAGTGACAAAAGAAATCTGATAGATATTAGCTTAGCTACAAGAGAAAAAATTTCTCCATAACCAATTCCCACCACCTAGAAATAAACTTTCACAACCAATTGAGCTTTATACTTCTCAACACTACCATCCAGACCAATCTTTTTCTTAAATACCCATTTATAGCCAATGGGATTTCACCCTTTAGGCAGGGGTACCAAATCCAAAGTTTCATTCTTCTTCAATGCCACCATTTCCTCATTGATGGATTCCAATGAGGAATTTGAATCAGAAATATTAATAGCCTCCTTTATAGTCCTGGGCTCATCAGTGCTAGTAATCAAAGTATAGGAACAGTTTGAATCCAACATAGAAAATCCATACCTATTAGGTTGATGCTTTTCACGTGTAGACCTCCTCACAAGATGAGGCTAAGGATGTGGTTCTTCTTCTTCAAAACTCTTAGAGCTCCTAGAACTCTCCTCAGTTTCAGGTAAACTTTGTAGTTCCTCTTTATCTAGATTTTGAGGAACTTCAACTACATAATTCTTCTTTTCCTTTTTATCTGTCTCTAACTATGGACCAACAACTGAAGGCTTCAACTCATGAAAGATTACACTTCTATTGTACAAAACCTTCTCAGTAGCAGGATTCTAAATCTTGTATCCTTTCACACCAATGCCATAGCCAATGAAGATATATTTGACAGCCTTGTTCTCCAAAATTTGATCTTTTCTCATTGAAAACATATGCATATGCCTCATATCCAAAGACATGAATATGTCTCAGAGAGTGCTTCTTACCATACCTCACTTCCAAAGGGGTTTCATCAACAAGAGCCAAACTAGGTGAATAATTAATCAAGTAACATGTTGTATCCATAGCCTTAGCCCAAAAATTCTACTCTAGACCAGCACTACTCAACATACTTCTCACTCTTTCCATTAGTTTCCATTACAACCTTTCAACAACTCCATTCTGCTATGGAGTATAAGGCATAGTTTTATGCCTTTTAATCCCATGGTCTTTGCAGTACCTTTCAAAAAATGAAAAACAAAACTCACTCCCATTTTCCATCCTCAAGCATTTAATTTTTCTTCTAGTCTGATTCTCCACCAAGTTTTTAAACTCTTTAGATCAAGATAACACTTATGATTTATTCTTTAAAAAATACAAAAATTCCCTCCTCAAATAATAATCAATAAAAGAAACATAATATCTAGATTTCGATAACAAAGGAACATTCACTGGACCAAAAACATCAGAATGAGCATAATCCAATATGCCAGAAGATCTATGAGGACTCGAATAAAATGAAAGATGGTGTTGCTTTCCATAAATACAACGTTCACAAAAATTGAACTCAAGGTTACAATCATCAAGCCCTTTAACTATATTTTTATTTTCAAGGCTTTTAAGCTTTTCTCTCCTATGTGATCAAGTCTATGATGCCACAACATGGTTTTCCCTATTGGGAGTTTCATCTCCAAGGAATTTGCACCCAAAGGAGCTTCATTCTCCTCTCTACATGAGCATCTTTTCTTGACTTTATAGAAACGTTGTTACATTGAATAGGAAGTGCATCCAACTTGTACAAAGTTCCTATGCGTGCATCCTTATCCAACACCATTTCTCCTCTAGTCATCTTACAATCTCCACTCAAGAAAGAAACCTACATGCCTACAACATTCAACTTACTAACAGAAAGTAGGTTACAAGCCAAACTTGGTATGTGTAGTACACCATCACTTCCTTTGAATCTTCCATTAGGGAATTAGATTCTGACTCTTCCACAACCAACAACTTCCAAAGTTGAATCACTTGCCACATACACCTTTCCACCAACATACTTTTCATACTTAGTGAACGAATCTCTGTGAGATGTCATGTGAAAAGATGCACCTGACTCAATCAACCAGGAATCATCTGATGCCAGAGTCACCAAGGTAGCAATGAAGGCATCTACATCACTATGAGAAGATTCATTCTCCAAAGAGTTGTTGTTGTTGTTGTTCTTTTTCTCCTCCTTACAATCCTTTTAGATATGACTAGTCTACCCATAGTTCTAGGATTTCACCTTGGATTTCTTACTAGGAGACTTTGATCTCCCTTCATATTTTGATTTAGACTTCTTGTCTTTCTTTTTGCCTCTCTCCTTTGATCTACCCTGAACAACAAGATCCTCCTTGCCCATCGTAGAATACTTTGCATTTCTTTTGATAGTAGCGAGGCATCTACATCTTCCATCTTGAAAGTAGTCATTGTACTTCCAATAGCCATTACTAGATGGTCCATAGTGTTGGGAAAGGAACATAATAGAATCATACAATGATCCTCCTCCTCTATCTTCACACCCAAATATGCCAACTAAGCAACAATCATATTAAATGAATTCAGTTGATCTGCTATAGATGCACCTTCTTCCATCTTCAAGGAGTACAAATTTCTTAGGAATAACTTATTCACCAAAGACTTTCCCTGATAAATGTCACCAAGTTTCTTCCATAATTAAGATCTACAATCTTCTCCTCATGGACGTTTAGGAGAATAGAATAAGCTAGACAAAGTCTTATCAAACCTCTAGCTTTTGTATCTATGAGGTCCCAATCTTCTTGCTTCATACCTTGTGGCATAGTTCTAGGCGCAACAATCTAGAGGTGTCTATCCACCAACAAATCTTCCATTTTGAGTTTCCACAACTCAAAATTTCCACCATTAAACTTTTCAATTTCTACTCTACTTGATGTACTTGCCATCTCAAACTATAAACAAGACAATTAATTCTTCACTGTAGGACTCCCACTAAACTGAATTAGCACAAAAAACCAACCCTACTCACAAGGATAACACAACTAGCCAAGCTCTGATACCACTTTTAAGGAAAGCAACAGGTGCGGAAATTCCTTCCTAATGCAAAATACTCAATAAAGAAGTGTAGGAAAAACATTCATTTAGAAGATGGCATTCATTGAGATGCACATTCACAAGACAAAAGAATGGACAAAAAATATCACACACAAAGATAACACCAGATTTACTTGAGAAAACCCTTATGGGAGAAAAAACCACACACCAAGTAAAGCCAATTTGTATAATAGTAAAAATATTACATACAAAATTACAGACTCCACTCTTCGATGTTAACTCACAACAACAAAGCAATCCCTTGGTCGACCTCACTCATCGATCTTAGTTCACTCTTACACACACTATTACAATGCTCATAAAGGCATACAATGTAAAACCATTCATCCACACTCTTCATCAAGTTGCATGTCATTTAATTTAAATATGGAGAATTTGAATTTACATTCAATGCATCCTACAGTACATCTGATCTGATTTTATCTCGATCAGCTCTACAAATCAGTCACCATCATGAAGATCAAATCTTCATTTAATTTTTCACTAGACTAGTTGTTCCAATGTTAGTTACTAGGCGAGCTTCTCACATTCACGTTGATGATGGTCACACAATTCACAACAAGGATGTGAATTGCACGATCATCCAATTGATAATCACCATTTTCCCTTATCAACCTATCGGATCCCACCATGACATTCTCCATGAGCCACCTAGTCAACCATCATCACATTAGGGAGACAACATATTATCTACCTCCAATGCAAGCAAGTCCTATTGATGAGAGTCATCAGTCCATTAGGGAGACAAAAATTAAATTCTTGCTAAAAAATCCATGTCCCACTAAAATTCTTATCTCTAATGTTACAAAGTTAGGAGAAACCCAAACTTCAAAACCTCCATCAGAGGTTAGGAATTTCCTAGAAGCCACGACAACAAGAAGATCACCATGTCGAGAGGTTATGAAACTCAAGAACCCCGCGACATAGGTTCCACAGTTTGGAATGCTAGTGATCTCGTGACAAGCTCAATGTCACCAAGTTGTGAACTTTTAGAACCCCGTGACTTAGGTTTCAAGGTTTGGGATTTCGGCGATAGTCTGACAATGAAGGCCAACAAAGGGAAAAACACCAAGTTTTTAAGAGAGGTTCAAGTCAGCAAGTTGAGGCATATTTTCCAACAATCTGGCAACAATCCCCCCCAACAAAAATGAGGGGTTTGAACTTGTGACCTCGACTTTGATACCAATTGTTACATTTGTGGTTGTGGTTGTCATTGCACCAAAAGATTGACCTATTAATGCCTAGTACAACCACCAGATTTCTACAAGATCCACTGGAGGTGGTTAAGCCATGTCACAAACCCAAGTGCCACACTACACAGAGGATACCAAGGGACACACCATCTTGCAACACTATGGGTATGTGCATGATCATCATGGAAAAAATAGGCCCTTAAGCAGCAAAAAATTCAAAAAAATCAGAGTTAGGCAACTTGATGTAAAAATTTGAATAAGTTATCTATATTATTTCAAAAATATGTAAGAATAGAATTTGTAGCAAATTGAATGTAGTTTCTAAACTACCAGGTTTTAAAAAAAAAATCTATTTGGTCAAAATTTGAAATTTCAATGTAGTAGTACTTAAATTTCAAGGAAAAAATAAGAAGTAGGTGTCTGTATGACCACCCTAACCACAATAAAATGATAATATTTTTTTATAAGATTTTAGATATAAGTAGAGGACTCATGTCCCAATGTGATGCATATTTTTTGTAATTTTTTTCCAAGTAAATAATTAATTATGAATTTTTATTACAACTTTTAAAAAAAAAAACTTCGTGTATCTAACCACCTTAACTTGGTAAAACCTCATGAAATTCATTTCCTTTTTTAATCCATCAAGCATAGAATGTGATGCATGTTTCGTTCAAAAAGTGATATCGTTGAAAGCTATAAATTTTTTTCAATCACCTATCAATCAAGACTTTAGTTGTAATTCAAATAGAAAATAAATAATAATTATTTATTAAATTCAAAGTAAATCATAATTTATATTGGTGTAAATTTGAGAATCTCCTTTAAAAACCCTTTTCGTTTCATCAATTTTTGGTAAACAAAGAGTCGTCAACCACATGCCCTACAAAAAACCATCATATCACCACTTTTTGGACCATAATGATCCTGCACATACCCCTATATATAAAAAAACATTTATATAAGCACTATATTCTATACTATTTTAAAAAAAAATTTGAAAGGGGTCATGCATATAACCTATATAAGGGCCGTATGACCCCTATAGTAAAAAGATTTCCTCAAAAGCTCTCATCAATGAATATAGGAAAATTTATATTCAAAATTGATTTATTGAGTCTCTTGAATACAATGGTAAGGTCCATTTTATCTAGCACATACCAGAAAAAATCCAAGTCTAAAATCTACAAAAAAATGAAGATTCCAAATTTGATGCTTCTATAACCCTAGTTCAAGAAAACCATTAAAATTTTAGAAAGGGTTTTCTAAATCCATGCTTAGGTACCTTATTGAAATTATGAAAATATATGTAAAAATTAGGATCGATCAAAAAATAATAAAACCTTCCATGAATGAGATCTATAAGCAATGATTTGTTATTTCTTCAAAAATAAAAACATATATAATTGAATAATATAAAGGAGAATTCTTATAAGACAAACCTAAATGAGAAAGGGATTAGATAATGATAAGTTTCATCATCCTACCTAGTGAGATATAATGATATAAAAATAGCTCAATCTAACAAAAAAAACAAATCCTAAGTTTAGCTAGAGTGCATAATGTGAAATCAGCCTAATAGTTAATCAAAGATTATTTAATTATTATCTAATGAATGATTAATCTAAAAATTATACATTAAGAGGAGTGTTCACTTTGAGTAGGACTGTTAAAATTCTACTCTTGACACTCCCCCTCCTACAATAATATTGAATTCACTTGGAATTGATCATAATTTATTTAAAAGGATTCAAATCTATTTGGGTGGATTATTTGTGATGAGAAATTTTCTTCATTCACTTTAGATGTTGAGAGTGATCATGTCAAGGATTCACCTTCTCACTCTCATAAACATTAATTAGAAGTCAAGTATTCTTCTCTAGATCCTTTGACTTGATATTTTCTTTTGGCTTGAAAGACATTACAAGATTTAGGTAAGTAATTTAAGGATTTACTTGACACTAGGAAGACAAGATCATAGTCTCAAGGACTTCCACATGTCTTCAATTCTACTACCTCCAATTCATAGTCCTTTAAGGAGGCATTTGGAATTCCTTAATGGGTTGTTTCTATGCAAGAGGGTATATTTCCTTGAGTAATAACCATATTACTCAAGATCATCTTGTCCCCCTTCTGATTAAGGGAAGGAAACTTGTTTGATACAAGTGGATGTACCAAATTCTTTTATTATAGATTGGTTAGTGAACAATGTGAAAATGGTGGAGTTGCTTTATGGCCTAGGTCATAGAACACAATAATTCTCCAATTGTCACTCAAATATGTCCTAGGATTCCAAATTGGTGACTATCAACCCAAAGGGTGAGTCAATTCTCAACAAGGAAGACCTAGGAGGGGGTTATTTAATCTTTTAGGGGTTCACCACCAAGCAAAGCTTGGAAAAGACAACTTGAACATTCAACTCACAAACCCTAGCAATGAAAGTCAAATGAAGAGTAAAAATGATGAAATTATGCAACAAAAAGTTAGGGTATGTGTACCTAGGAAGTGTGGAAATGTAATGACAATTATGGACATGCAAAAATACTATCAAAATATGCTAGGGATGACTAAGATGCCCTTAATGTATTATTAGTCTTGCTCCAATTTTTTTGGGGAAATGAAGAATCTTCAAATGTTGGGACAAGATCCAAAAGAATCTCTACAAAATTCCACTTGGAGGAATAATACGCCCTTGCTACCATCTTAGTCATGATCTAAATTTTTGAAATCTTCGAATATGATCTTGAGGCTCAATGTCTGTACTTCCTTCTTTTCAGGTCTTAGGTTCTAAAACTTTTGGATTTGGCCTATAGGTGAGTTTCCATGAAAATGACAACTTGGCAATGCAACTTTGCAAATTTTCACTTCAAATAATCTTCAAGCCTTCAACCTAAATATGCGAACACAAATATGCAAGAGAGGGAAATTTTTTTGATTGTTAGTAAATGGGGGTTTTCCTTGGTCAAACCCCTTGTTGGTAATTAAACCTTGGAATGAAATAGAATAACGAAGGGAAACAATGAATGAACAAAATTCTATATTTCAACTCACCAAAATCTTGTAATGAATTCTGCAAACTTTTCTGAAGTCACTAGCTTGAATGCAGATCTTGAATTCAATGAATGCTTGATAGGTCTTGACTTGAATTTCTTGTTTGAATCAAAACCTTACATCACAAATATTAGCTCAAAAACATGCATGATGCAAGAATATCCTTGATATGATGCTTGAATTTTGATGATGGCTTCCAATGATTGATGAATTGCTCTTAAATGCTCAAATACTCAAATTATTGGATGCTTGTTAGATTGATAGGTGTTAGGATATGAGAAATGAATGAAAGGAACCTTGTATTTATACTTATCTATGCTTAATATCCTGCAACTACACCACAACAAGCTGACATATGAATTCATAATTAAAGTAGGCCGAATCCTGCCAAGATTTGAAATTAAATCTTGAAAATACCCTAAGGGGGACTAAGACACCCTAGGTGGCATCTCAGTCTTGAGGCATGAAACCTAGGGCATAGACTCCAAAAAGGGGCCACTTTCAGGTGCACTTGAAATTAGGGTTCCAAGCCCTTTGGAGGACAAATATGTCCTAGGTGGTATCTTAGTCCCAACCCAAAAGTTAGGGATAGACAACCAAAATCATTAAATTATCATTTACCCTTTGAAGGGTTTCTAGATTAGCCATAAAAAGATATAATTCATTAGGCTTTTGGATGAAAAATAGGAACAATTAAGACATAAATAGGCATAAAGAAAGAAAGGTGTGCTGAAAAAAGTATGAAAATTCAAGGGTATACATTTTCCTACACTACATTTAGCCCCCACTTTAGTGAGAGGAGGAACTTACTTCAAACTCACACTAAAGTAGCCAACCACACAATCAAGAGGGGTTAAAATGTACAAATGCTAGTAAGATAGGATGTCAATAATCAAGAAGGTGGCCAAGCCCCTAGGATCAAGATCCTATGACAAAGCAACATAGGAACAAAAGAACACACATGTAGATGATATATGAAGGTATGAATAGATCACAAACATATGCCACCAAAGATAGGAAAAGAAAGAGAAAAAGAAAAATGCAATGTATCAATCTTTGACTGGCCATCCAACACATTATGGACCAGGTCTATGCTGTTTGTCCAAGAGAGGTTTATAAGTGGAACACGTTGTCCACTATGCAAAAAAAACACATGCACACAAGGGTTAGTGAAGCTAGTTGTCGACTAGGTGAGCCCCAAGATTTCCATATCAAAGTCATACCCCCATGACTGTGATAAGGACAAAGAAAAAGATGCATTCTCACAAGGGATAGTGAAGCTATTTGTTCACTAGGTGAGCCCCATAGGACCATACCAAAGCCATACCTCCATGACTTTAATAAGGTACAAAAATGCATGAAGCTAGTTGTTCACTAGGTGAGCACCAGGGAACCATATCAAAGCCATACCTCCATGACTTTAATAAGGTACAAAAAGGAAAAAAAATGTAGCAAGAGAGAGGGATGTTTGAATGGATTTTTCTTAGTTCATGCAAGGTCTCATCTTAGGGGAACATTGTGCTTAACATTTCCAAGAGAGGACAAGTCAAATAATATCATGCTCTTAGAGGAAATCAAACCCAATGCCACCATCAAGAAAGGATGCATTGCAAGATGAAGGAAAATAACACAATGAAATATGAGTGTCAATGTATGTACCAAATTTAAAGCAGTTGCTAACACCATTGCTATGAGAAATCACTTTAAAGCAGAGGAAGACATGGGAGCTTACTCAGAAAACCCTATGCCAAGTCATATGTTTATGAAATAAGTTGCATGATGCAATAGGATGGAAGGGTTTCCCCTAAAAATTTAATGCTAAAGACAACTTAGTACATCAAATGCAAGCCAACTTTAGGCATGTCATCCACATCCCAAGCTTGCTCTTACATATACATCGAAGGCGGTCAACTAGTCAAAAGAGGCAATGATAGGTGACATACGAGGACAAGGCTACCTAACCCCTTGCCCCCACTTAGTGCAAGAAAATGATGAGCTGAAATAATTGATGAGATGAATGCTAGAGTGAAAATCAGTATCAATTAGAGGAATCAGGTGCCCCCACATAGGGAAGAGTACCAAAATCATTAAGATGTTTGATTTTACTACTCAAATCCTTACATTCATTAGTAGAATGACCATGAACTTTATGATATGCACTGAATGAACTCCTGTAGTAGAATTTATTTCATGTTCTTGGAGGGAGGGATATCAAGTGATATTGGAGGAGTCTCAACAAGATTCCCTCTTGATCAATGGTAGATATTGCTTTATTTTGTGACAAAGATATCCTTTGCTTAATACAAGGTGTCATACCTACACAAGACTCTTTAGATTGTGAGACTTTGTTCTCTTCTTTAAAGGAAGATGTAAAATCTAACGAATTCAAATCATTAGTGTTTTGCTTGATGGAATTGACATTAAGTGAATATTTCTTTGTTTGTTGTATTTCTTTCAAAGGATAACAATTAAGACCACTGGTGTCCATCAATTTAGGATGCACTACTATTAAAGTTGGTTTAGAGGAATCTTTTGTAAGAGTGTTGATATTGAGTGAAGGCTTGTTTATGTCTTTCGAGGGACATAGATACCTTATTCTCTAAATCCATATGCTTTTCCACTATAACCAAGTTGTTTCATCATTTCATAACCTTTTCCATAAAGCTTCTTCATTTCTTTAGGATTTGGTGGTTGTTGATAGTCAGTTTCGTCGAAGTTTGTTGTATAGTTTTCCTTTTCTTCTAAAGTGGTTGAGGTGGATGCTTTCGAAGGGTCTTTCAAATTTTGTGTTGACATTACCACTTTTTCTTTTCCCTTGTTTGAATATTTATTTATGATCTTGTATTCTCCCATGAATGTTGGTTCAAAATTCAACAATCCCAAATCCTCTAGTGATATCCTTGTGAAGGGCTTAGGAAATGTATCTTTTTGTTGTTTTTGCATGGGTTCTACTTGTGTATAGTTGGTGTCAATGTTGTTAAAGGATTATTCTTACCTTTTTGAATGTTCAAAAAATTATATGGTTTAGGATCAACTTCAATTGTATAATTTTTTTTGTTGTAGACATATTTCATGATTCGATGAAGGGTAGAGGGAACAACATGTATCTCATGAATCCATGATCTTCCTAAAAGAAGATTGTATGAAATATCATCAGGCATGAAATGGATATGGGTTTGTAATGTAACTTTTTCAACTTTAATTAGGTGAATTCTAAATTAGGTCCCATAGGGATATCTTTGCAGGAGTATTCTTAAGTTGTTCAACAAGATCATACTTTTTTCCACTTTCTGGGGGCAAACAAGGCACACTAGGAAAGATAGGATTAGGCGATGGGGGGGATGTTCAAGGTGTTTGTCTTGGTTTTGGATTATTCCTAGTTTTTTATGCATGAGCAATAGTATTGTAACTCGGTTGATACAAAACATTTTTCTTAGGTGGTTCATGGATAAGGACGGGTTTGTTTCAAACTTGTGATTTTTGAGAGGGTGGATAAATGATAAATTTAGGCTTGGGAGAGTACTCCAAGTGGTATCTAATGTGCATAACCTCAGAATACTTATCCTTATTTTCATGATCTCTTAGTGAAGGGGAGTCGAATATCACTTCATCATCTTCATCTAAGGGCACTATATCATTATTGTCAATGTTATCCTTTTCTTGCACCATGATATCTTCCCTAGTAGGAGAGTTTTTAGAAGAACTACAAACCAAATGTTCTTGAAATTCAAGGATTGGTTCTTCTAAGATGACTTCATTGCATGTAACAAATAAATTATCAATGGTTGAATCATCTTGTTCATCAATAGTGGGGATATTAGGAGAAGACTCTATTTGATTGTTCATGACTTTATCCTTTTTCTCTAAGGTCTCATTATCTTGTGCCATACTATCTACCCTAGTAGGAGAGCTTGTAAGATGTTCATTGCATTCTATGGTTAGATTTTGAAAATTAGCTTCATCACAAATAGAGGAGGCATCAAGAGAGGGACAACTATGATTACCAAATAGATCTTTTGAAATGGTAGGGGAATTAGGGAAGGGAGGAACAAGATTCTCATGACTCTCAATAGGTGCACATCTTCCAATACCAACCTATCGCCTTCACATCGAAGAAGGATACTAGGAGAAGGAGAATTTTGATTGTCATGGCTATCTATGATATCATCCTCTTTCACTAAAACATTCTCACAAGCAAGGTATGGATGGAAACTAGATAAGGTGATGTTTAGAAATGTTTCTGTGATCTGATCTTCTTGTTTTCTAATATCTTTTAAAGATTGAAGAGGAGAGGGACAATCAATATTATCAATGCTTGTATATTCTTTCACCAAGACACCTTTGTCACTAATAGGAGAGGTATCAAGAGAAGAACAAGTATGATTGTTATGATTTTCTATGCTTGCATCCTCTCAAGTATCATACCATCCTCACCAATAGGCAATGCAATATTAAGGATTGTGTCAATGGTTTGATCTTCTTTTTCTAAGATGTTCTCATAACTATGTAAGATAGTAGAAGGATGAATAACATGTTTCTTAATGAACTCATTGTTGTAATCTAAATTGAACTCATAAGAGGGGATGTTTTACTTATGCAATCCATTTTTAACCATATCAAAGCCACATATCTTGAAAGAGAACATGCTATCATGGAAAAGTAAAGAAAGTACAATGCAATGACTTAAAGTGAAATGTTTAAATGAAATTTTTAGATTTGAAACATGACAATTTGTTGATTACACTATACAAAAACCTGAAATATGAAATGTTGTAAATGCAAATTTGGAATTGAGAAATGCATGAAATAAAGCACTTTAAGATAAATTTAGTGAAATTCATGTAATAGAAAGTCAACCCATTAAAAAAGATAACCAATGGTAGAAAAAAAAGCACAAAAAAGTAGATTTAAACCCTAAAAACTAGAACTTCAAAGTCAAAAGGGACTAAGACACTATCAAGGATGTCTTGGTCCCACTAGTGAAATTTTGAGGTCCCAAAAAGTGGAACAGAAAGAAATCAACCCAAGTAGGATTCTGAGGAAAAAAACCATAGAGGGACTAAGATGCCAATAAGAGCATCTTAGTCACAGTAGAGGGTTTTTTCAGAAAACCAACAAAATATAGATTGATAATAGTGTTTCTAGGTTACCTACCCAAGGGCCTGATGTTTAGAAACATAAAAATGTGCAAGAAAAAGTGACTAATGACAATAAATTGAATGCAAAATTGAATGCAATTTTTTTCAATTTTGAATGCAATAACAATGTTCCTAAATGTAATTAGGATGGTTGGAAATGCACTTTTTAGTTTTTCAATGAGATAAGATGATTCAAGAAAGTAAAAATGCAACCTATATGCATTTTCACTAATGCAAGATGCAATGCAAGAATAAATGCAACCTAGATCTAGGACCTTAATGAACTCCAAATCAAAAAAATGAATGTTCTAAAATGTTGAGTTCACCAATATGAACAATGTGAAAATGGTGGAGGTGCTTTATGGCCTAGGTCATACAATGCCACAATTCTCCAATTGTCACTCAAATATGCCTTAGGATGCCAAATTTGATTGACTATCAACCCAAAGGGTGAGTCAATTTTCAACAAGACCTAGGAGGGGGTTCTTTAAGCTTTGAGGGGTTCACCACCAAGAAAATGCTTGGAAAAGACAAATTGAACATTCAAGTCACAAATCCTAGCAATGCAAGTCAAATGAAGAGTGAAAATTATGAAACTATGTAACAACAAGTTAGGTTGTGTGTAGTTGGGAAGTTTGGAAGTGTAATGAGGATTTTGGACATGAAAAAATAATGTCAAAATATGTTAGGGAGTACTAAGACACCCTTACTATCTTATTAGTCTCATTGCTATTTTTTAAGGGAAATGTGGAATCTTTGGATGTCCGAATAGGATTTGAAAGAATCTATGCAAAATTCCACTTGGAGGTCTAAGACGCCCTTGTTCTTGTCTTAGTCTTGATTATAATTTCTAAAATATCCAAACATGATCTTGAGGCTCAATGTTTGCACTTCCTTATTCTTGGGTCTAAGGTTTTGAAACTTCCAGATCTAGCCTATAGGTGAGTTTATGTGAAGATATGACAAATTGGCAATGCAACTTTGCAACTTTTCACTTAAAACTAAATCTACAAACACAAATGTGCAAGAGAAGGAAAACTTGTTGATTGTTAGTAAATGGGCCTTGTTGGTAATTAAACCTTGGAATGAAATAGAATAATGAAGGTAAATGATGAATGAACAAAATTCTATGTTGCAACTCACCAAAACCTTGTTATGAAATCTACAAAGTTGTGTGAAGTGGCTAGCTTGAATGCAGATCTTGAATTGAATGAATGCTTGATAAATCTTGACTTGAATTTCTTGCTTGAATCAAAACCCTACATCACAAATGTTAGCTAAAAAACACACATGATGCAAGAATATCCTTGATATATGCTTGAATCTTGATGATGGCTCCAAATGATTGATGAATTTCTCTTGAATTCTCAAATACTTGAATGCTTGGATGCTTGTTAGATTGCTAGGGGTTAGGATATGAGAAATGAATGAAAGGAACCTTGTATTTATACTTATCTATGCTTAATATCCCAAAATTACACCACAACAAGCTGACATATGAATTCATTAATTAAAAGAGGCTAAATCCCACCAAGATTGAAATTAAATCTCAAAAATACCCTAAGGGGGACTATGACACCCTAGATGGTGTCTTAGTCACATGGCATGAAACTCGAGGAACAAATTAAAAAAGGGGCCACTTTTAGGTGCACTTGAAATTAGGGTCCCAAGACCTTGGGAGGACAGAGATTCCCAAGGAAACATCTTAGTCCTAACCCAAAAATTAGGGACACATAGCAAAAATCATTAAATTATCATTTACCCTTTGAAGTGTGTCAAGATTAGCAATAAAAAGATATAATTCATTAGGCTTGTGGATGCAAAATAGGACCAATTAAGACATAAATATGGATAAAAAAGCAAGGAGGGCCCAAACAAGTGTGAAAATGCAAGAGTATGCATCTTCCTACACTACAATTAGTTGATAATTATAAGGAATAATTGGTTGCAAAGTGGTTTTACTAAGTTATTTGTATTGGTTACTCTAAGTAATTGCATCTATTTTAAATGTAAATTCCACTCAATTCACAATTTATATCTATTGATTTGTTTTTATTATTTTCTCATATTCAAATATTTCAAGAGGTTGGCCAATGAACAAGAGATGTATTAGACAATTCTCTCTACAGTTTAGATTCTATAGAACCTAGGTGGTTGATCCTTCACAATATCTAATGAAAATACACACAACTCATATCAAGAAATTGTTATAGAAAAAAAATTCTATGTTGATATTCTATGAATTTCAAATGGAACTCGCTTAATTGACTAGATTCTTGGATACTTATGCACTAATGGCTTTGTAAACATAATCTATAATAAACTAAAGAAATAACTAAAATATAAAGTGAAACTCATTTTGAAATATGACGATCATGGAAATGTAATCAAAATTTATATTTAGATTGGTTCCTTCGACTTGGGTAACCGATTCAAACAAAGATACACTTGTATTTTGAATAATGAAATAAAAAAAACTCTATGAAATATTATATATCACTATATTTTAATGATATTCTTCAAAATTAATAGCCTATTCTTTTTAACAATCCTTGCATACATTGGAGCTCTCAATATTTCTACTATAACAATTTGATCTATTACTTTAAAAGAAGCCATAAAAGAAAAAATGTTTTGCACAAA
This sequence comes from Sequoia sempervirens, assembly GCA_007258455.2. NCBI lineage: Eukaryota > Viridiplantae > Streptophyta > Pinopsida > Cupressales > Cupressaceae > Sequoia > Sequoia sempervirens. The sequence continues at coordinate 506,499,684 of VDFB02105785.1, forward strand.
AGGAAATGATGAATTGAAATGATCCTTGATCAATATATTTTCATAAGAACAATAAAATATAAATTTAGGAGACAGATGTTTCACACTAAGTCTATATACTCTAAATTTTATATTTTCTACACACAATAATACAAGTGCACTTGCATTTCTTCCCTAAAAGACCTAAACTAGACAAATAAAAACATAAAACATAAACTCTCTTCTTAAAAAAAAATTAAGATCCTTTTAAAATAGATCTAAATTCCATTTTATAAAAATAAGAGAGAAACAAGCTTCAAGCCGTCAAAAAATGTCATATTCTCATTTGACAATCTTGTCCTTAGGATCAAACAAAATAAGTTACAAATACTTTGTAAAAGATAAAGAATTGAAACATAGAAAAATAGGATAGGGGGAGATTTCCCCCGAAAATGGAAAAGTGGATACAAAGAGCGAAAGGGGTCCTATTCTCCTATTTTCATTAGGAAATGAGATCCACACCAAGAATTGACCAACAACCCTTAGGTGAGTCAACCCAAGATGTGAATCTTTATATTTCCATTTTTGCTAAGATGGGGGTCTAAGCTAAATAGCACTTTGGGGACAAAGATTAAGACAAACAAATAAACTCAAAATTACAATCTATAAAGTGCATTTAAAATATTAAACATAATACTGATGGAATCTACAAACTTTAGGGAGAGTTTGGAAGGGATAAATGTTGTGTACCTTTTACAAAAAGTGCCTTTTTCATGGCTTACTGAGGACTTATGGAAAATGGGTCTTGGCTAGGGCTTTGAAAAATATGTTTTTGGGTTTTGTTCCTCGATGTTTGTGCTCCTAGATTCCCTATTTTCACTATTAGACAACTAAAATAATTTGTGTAGAAGAGTTTTTATGAAATCACAAGAATGGTGACAATTTTGAAAACTTTGCAATTTCATTCTTCAATTGATCTTCCACCTAAAATATGCAAAAATGCATGAAAGAGAAAAAAATTGTTAATTAGGTGAATGGGGGTTTACCTTGGTCAAACCTTGTTTTTGTAATTAAACCTTGAAATGAAGAAAATCATGAAAGAAATGATGAATGAAAAAATATATGCCACATCTCACCAAACCCTTAATGAACCTTGATAATGGAGGTCTGCAACTTGCATGAAATGGATTCAATTGTGGATATTGACTTTGAATCTTTTCTTGAAATGATACTTTGAATTTTTTATTGAATCATGAAACCCACATCACAATGTTAGCTCCAAAAACATGCATGACTCCACATAACTTTGACACGATGAATGGATCTTGATTGCTGCAGAAAATGATGAAGAAATCTGCCCTTAAATGCTCTTGAACTCATAAACTTGCTATAGGAATTCTCTCTTGAAAATTATTAGTTGCAACATAGTGAAATAACCATGTATTTATACATATCTTAACATTAATTCCCAAAATTCAAATATCACAAGTTGACATTGAATTATGGATTTGAAATCATTAAAATATTTCCAAAAACACATTCCAAAGAGGGGTCCTAGGTCTAACTGATGACCCATTCACCATATGGCGAATGGGTCTTAGGCTAGTTACCTAGGCCACACATTAGACAAGCTGAAATATCATGTAAAAATAGGGTCCTAAGACTAATTGAGGACCCATTCACTATGTGGTGGATGGGTCCTAGGTCACCTACCTAGGACACACATCTTCCATAGTTTAGTCTTGTATAATGGAAATTATGAATGTTAGGTTTTATCTCTCAGAATTTGCATTTGATTAGGCTTGGATTTGAATTAAAGGGGCCAATTAAGGAAAATTAACCCCAATTAATTAATAAAGCCCTAAATTTGTGTGAAAGTGTAAAGGTATGCTTTACAACACCCTAAATAAGGCACAATTAACTCCATTTCTTCATCCTCTTTGAAAATGTAACCTCTAAAAAAATGTCAAATATGATGTTGACTATACCATAAAAACAAAGGAAATTGGAGAAGATAATTATTCAATATACTTCTCTAACCAGAAGCTATATTCATCCTCAGTAGGTCACTGATAGTATAACAACTTTTGGACCTTATTATTGTCGGTATTATATTTGGCATAAATTATAGCCCTTGTTTCCTTTGAAAAAATATCCAAATTAGACTTCAATTTAAATAAATCATCAATTGTAGCATTTAGGAGAGCTAAATTTAGCTTGCCATCTGTGTAGATATATGTTGACATGGAAAGTATAATGCCTAAAAATTTTCACTTCCACATATCTAGAGGCTTAATTATTCTATAATTATCCAAAATTGAGGCCATGGACCCCTTCTCCATAATTTCAGACATCCTCAGCTTGGATTTCATCTACATGTCCAATTCAGTTTGGAAAACTGAGACATCACCCAAAAAGTCAACATGCTCAAGAATTTGAGAAAGGTTTTTGGGGGCATTATTACCAAAAGAGGTAATTTTACTAATCTCCATAATGGAGGTGGCTCTAAGAATGAAGTTGCTCATTTTTTCTTAGAAACTAACATGTAATTTTTCATATGCTTGACATATATTTTTTGCAAACTATCGTATTCCTTCCAAGCACCCTCAATTTTATGCAAGAAACAAAAAATCCTATGTTCAACTATATGTTCAATTTTTTCTTTGACAACCTTCTTTTCCTTTTCTTTTTCCACTTTCTCATTCTCTTGACTTTGCTTCAATTACTTCTTCATCTCTTTTATTCTAAGAGACAAAGTCTCTATATCTTGAGCTAAAAACTTAGTTGATCTTGATTGTGGATTTGGAGGGGAAGAAACCTATGGCTAGGGTATTTGAGCTACCACTTTATCATACTCATTTTTTAGCTTTAAATGTACCTATTTTAGTTTTTCATACTATGCCATTAATTTATTTGCAGTTGTCTCATGGAATATTATAGTTTGTACAACTAGGGATGTTGCTTGAGGAGTTGAAGTATTGATGCCCTCTTTACAATGAGATTTACAAAGAGTTCATGGATTGATTCTACTATTTGAGGTTTATCAATTGTAGGGACCACTACCCATATTGCTAGAGTTTCCAACTTTGGACCAAAACCAAATCCAAAGTATACCTTATCATCATCTCATCTAAAGTGAACACCTTCCCATCTTGGTTCCTTATTGTATCAAGGGAAATTTACATATAAATTTCCTACTTAGGCAATAAAATCAGTCCAATCTCTCTTAGAAGTCTTCTCCCCTCCTTTTGAGTGATCTTGTTGGCACCAAATTCCATTTCTTTAGGCACTTTTTAAGTAACCTCCTCATATTGTGAGGTGTATACTCCTTTTTCCTTGTTCAACTTTTTATGGAACACTTCTCTTCTAATTATTATGACAAAACCTTTTGAATTATTTAGAAGCTACAAAACTATCATCAGTCATGAATCGACTCGTGTGCAGGTTTTCAGATCTAAAGTAAATTGGAGGAATATTGAAGAATAATTTTTCATTCATTCATTCAAGCCATACAAGCTATCAAATAGAGGAAAGTGGATTTTATTAGCAATAGGTGAAGTTCCAACAATGATCCCAGAAGATAACTTGTAGATCAGGAGCAATAGGAGTGTGAAATAAAATCTTGAGTAGTTCTTAGCTATTCTAGGGAACCCAACACCCATACATCTTGTAATTCCTGGACCAAATTTATATGTTAGGTTCTTCTATGTCTACCTTTTTCTTGTCTATAATTTTTTTTTGTTTATCTATTATATATTTTCTAGAAATCTCAAAAGTTTACCGCATTTTCATAATTAACCTAGGAACATTATTACATCATAAAATTTAGTCAATTAATAATCAATTAATCATCACATCATCTCCCTAATCAAAATTCCATTAATTTTTTTAGCCAAATGGGTATTGAGATCAATTTTAATCCTTTCCCTAAATGTTCGACATTGGAAGAAGTGTGATTTAGGATCTAGATCCCTTTTTCCTCATTGAAAATAAATATTGTTTTAATATTCACAAGCCCGTATTCAACTTAATTTCTCTACATTTCACCATCATTATATTTACATTGTTTCCATGACTCCTATTTCTCCATTATCATTATAAAAACATGTATTTTATTTTCATGGTTGAAACACCAAAAAATAAGTTAAGGTAGGGTTGAAGGGGGGTTCACCAAAAATAATGTGTGAATTGTGTGATATAGACCTATTTTTCTTTATTTCATTAGGAAATGAGATGCACACAAAGAATTTAATTACAACCCTTAGGTGAGTCAACTCAATGAGAGAATCTATTGATTTCCTTTTTGACTGACGATGGGGTATCAGTCTAAACAACTCTTTTGGGAGAAAAACTAAAAATATTAAATCAACCCAGCTATGCCCATTCAAACTTGAAACATCGATTTAAAGCATAATATTGAAAAAAAATAAAGTTTTGGAAAATATGGCAATGGTAGAGTGATGTGTACCTATCACCAAAATGTAGATTTGGTAGGCTAACTAGGACTCATTCTCTTATAGGTGAATGGGTATTTTGTAGAGGTTTAAACCAGATTTTAGGAGCCTCTAATGTTAGTCCATAGCTTCTATTTGATCTAGGTTTCAATGTCAGAAATTTAGAAATGAGATTTGTAGGTGAGATTCTATGAATTGACAAAAAATTTGATAACTATTTGCAACTTTGATAACTTTTCCAAATTTTATCTTCAAGAGATCGTCAATCCTTCTTCAACCTAAGATTTGAAACACAAAAACAAGAGGGAAAATTGTTTTTTTTTGGTGAATGGGGGTTTTCCTTGGTCAAACATTATTTGGGTAATTAAACCTTGAACTGAAATAATGAAATATGAAAGGAATGATGAATGAACAATGCTATGTTGCAACTCAACAAATCCTTGAATTAACCTTTGGAGGGTTGAAATGTTGATCTTGATCTCGCATGAAATGGTTTCAATGGGTGTGGATCTTGATGCTTGAAATATGACTTGAATGCTTGACTTGATCTTTGAAACCTACATCACAATGTTAGCTCCAAAAACATGCATGATTGGAAAAGAATTTGACATGATGCTTGAGATCTTGATTGCTACAATAAATCATTGATAAATACTCTATTAAATACCTTAGATCATAATCTTTTCTCTTGTAAACTTGAATTCTGCTCTCATGAATTTTCTAGTCAAGATTTTAATTGATGAAATAACCTTGTATTTATAGGTATATATCCTTAATTTCTCAAAATTAAATATTACATTCCAAAATTAAAATTTGAATTCAAGTACAGTAAACTACCACCAAAACATATTTTAAATTTAGATTCAAAGGCCTAGGGAGGATTGGTTTTCCCATGGGTGAATGGGTCCTAGGTCCCTATTCCTAGAACACACATTGCTCAAGGTAAAGTACTATGTGCTAGCATTAATTTTTGTTGGGTTTCCCCTTTGGAAAATGTAATTTATTAAGTTTTTAAATGTAAAATAGGGCTTATTAAGGCATAATTAAGTCCAATTTACTTGAGGGGACCCAAAAAAGGTGTGAGAATTTAAAGGAGCATATTTTTCGACACCACGTTTAGTCCCCACTTTAGTGAGAGGATGACCTTGCATCAAACTCACATTAAAGTAGAAAATCAATAGAGGTCTAATTGTAAAACTATTGGAAATATAATATGACAAAGATCAAGGAGGATGATCAAGACCCTAATATCTAAGATCTCATGGCAAGCCAACAAAGGTACAAGGAGACACATACCTTGGCTAAATATGCAACAACAATGACAAGATACTTAATCATACACTATCAAAGACTAAAATAAAGAAAAAGGGGAAAAGGGGTTGGATCAAGCCTTATCTATTTTTTCAAAAATATTTACAAGTGAAACCCACTATCCACTATGCAAAAACATGCACTCACATAGGCTAGTGAAATCCGTTGTCCACTAGGTGATCCCTAGGAAGTGGCTAACTAACCATACCAAAGTTATACCTCATAATAACTTTGATAAGGTACCACATAGATGGTCACAGGGTTAGCAAGCTACATTATGCTAGGAACTCATGAAAAAGGATCCACTATGAAGCAAGTTGTGTTATGCCGGGTGGCCTTGAAAAAGGGTAAAGGTTCCACTCACTAGTAAGGTGTGTTATGCTTAGTGGCCTTGATACATGCAATAAGATAATAAAAGGGGTTTTGATTAGTTGATGAAAGGTATCACCATAGGGAAAACATGCCCAATTTCTCCAAGAGAGGAATAGCGGAGGATAGAAGATTCACAACTTAGGGAATGCAATCCGTAGCATTCCCACTAAGAGGAATGTGATATGCTCAGAAAGGTCACATTATTAAAGGACATCAAACCCAATGTCACCAAGAAGAAAGAAATGTCACATGAAGTAAGAAGAACACACTACGAAACATGAATTATAGTCAAAATGATAATCTCAATGTATTTCCCCACTTTAAAGAAATTGCTAAACACCATGTTGTGAGCAATACTTTAAAGTAGAAAATGATAAATGCTAAAAAATAAAGAAAACATGAGAGCTTGTTTGGAAATACCTATGTCAAGCATATGTTTCCAAATGAAGTTGCATCATGAAAAAGAGGTTTCCCCCAAATGAAATCCCAAACACATAAGGGATCCACGAATTTTGGTTCAACATATGTCTTTTCTATAATGTTATTATAGAGCACGAAAATGCCATCATTCCCTAAATACACATAGAAATGGAAGAATGAAACATAGAGAGAAAAGAAAAGAAAAGAAAAAATCTCTTAGGTCAACATGGAAGAGACTTTAATGTCTCAATTTCTTGTGTCATACCCAAAAGGAAAAAAACAAGAAAAAATAAAAGATAAAGATTTACAACATATAGAATAATGTAGATACAAATAGAGGAATGAACATAAAGACATGTCAAATAGAATAATACGGTGGATCACATTCTGCACATGTAATAAAACATAAAGAACATGAAAAGAAGACAAATATAAAAACTAGTATGGAAAATATGATTCAACCGATAGTAATTTGTCCACATCTCAATCTTGTTCATCATATGTTGAAGGAAGATAACTAGCCAAAGGGACAACAACAAGTGTTGTACTAGCAACATCACCAGGTTCAACACATGGTGAGTTAATCATTTCTAGAGGATCATCATGGTTATTATTATCTAAGCTCATGGTAGAGGAAAGTAATAAATTCCACTCGTTATATACTTCTTCATCAATTATAACAATCTCATCATCATCATCCAAGTAAATCACAACAAAACAGAAGGTCTAGTGATAATATCCATGGAAGGTACTTGTTCTTGTTGTGGTTGAGATATATGATTTTCTTGTTTTGGAAAAGGTGGAGAATCATCATGTATTATTTGACTTATTATTTGATCTTGAGTTGTTGATTCATTTTTTTCTTCTAACTGATGAGCAATAGCATGATGTCTATGCCTACGCTCTCTAGAATTTTAATTTATTTTTGTACAGTTTTAGAGTTTCGATTATGTAGGAGTGGGTTTATCAACCATAGGTTTCTTTTCTTCCTAAAATGGAGGAAGAAAAGGAACAATGGGAGGTTATTCAACAAATTTCTCTTTAATTTTATAAACTAGTTTCATTTTAGGAGGCATAATGAGGCTTATTTGGTTATCTTGTGGTCTCTTATTGGAACTGGGTGGAGGATTTTCTATGGGTTGATCTTGGTTACTTGGAAGGTATTTTGGTTCAATCATGGATTCATAAATGATGGAGGATCAATCATGGGTTGAGGCATATTGCTAAGGGATAATTCTTCTATGCAGTTTGCCTTAAACTTTCGATAAGATTTGAAAAAAGAAGTCATCATGAGGCTTAACACGTTCCATAGGTTTAGGCCAAACAAAATCCAATGAGAAATTCCCACAAGAAGACACAAGATTAAATCCACTATGGTTCATAGTAAATATTTTATTGTTAAAGGAAAACTTCAAGAATTTGTGAATGACCGAAAGGACAAATTTCATGGAGCAAAGCCATGGGTAGCCCAACTTCACACGAAATTGATCTAACATCAGGATGATGGAGAATGATACATTCAATTTTTTTAGTTCAAATTGTAGATGAATAGTTATCAAACCTATCGTAGGGAAAGAAAAATCATTATGTATTTTGGTCCATGCTTTCAGTTATTCATAAGTATCTTGATAAATTTCATGCACAAGCAATAATTCTTCAGTGACCTCATGTTCTCTACATACATCAGATCAATTAGTATCCCATTAGTATGATTGTCATAGAATCTTCCAAAAATGTAAAGAGGACCACCAAGTGCATGTTTAATTATGTCATTTTGTGAGACAACAATTTCAAGGGGCATATTTGTTAGGCCCTTACGATGTTGAAATTCAATGATTCCAATCATACTATCCATATAATTTTTCTTATTATCATTCATGTTGTTATTATTCATGTCAACATTCATCACATCATTCTTGTTTCCACTATCTTTGAAAAAGGAGATGTTATGATTTGGCATAGGATTGGTAAGGATTCACAAATTTTGGTTGGTAGGGGCAATATACTTATTACTTTGATCATTAACACCACTAATTTGAATGTGATTAGAATCAATGAGGTCCTTCATAATATTTTTAAGATGCTTACAATGTTATGTATCATGTCCATTTTGTTGGTGATAATGGAAAAAGGAATTTTATTTATTGTTTAGAGGTAAAGGCTTTGTAGGACCAGGATATCTAATAGGAGGTAAGGAAATTAACTTCTTATTTAATAGGTACAACATGATGGAATGAAGGGTATTAGGTAGAGGGGTAAATTGTCTATTATTCTCCCTAAATGTATATGGATTTTTCGTCTTTATAGATGCCACTCGAGAGTCAACATGTTGAGTTGGTTGAGGAGTGTTGAGTTGTATAAAGCTCTTATTTGATTTCATGAATGATTGGTAATTGGAATGAGGCATGGGTTAAATTTTTTTAGGATAGTTAGAGGGAGTTTCGCTTCATGACTACTAACCAAATTTTGTTAATCAGGAAGGCTAGTACACAATTGTGTGAAGGTGGGAAATTTCATCATCCCAATCTTATATTGAAGCTTATTTTGCAAATTATCAATAAACATTTTTTGGAGATTAGGATTGGAAATCTTATTATTGATTTGTGAGTAAAGAAATTAATAACTAATTATAAATTCAATGACCTTTTCATCATCATTTTTCTTACATTTCATTAAATATGCTATGGTCATCTTGGCTCCCATTTGTATTTGGAAATGATTAAGAAATGCATCAACAAGTTCATTGAATGAACGTATTGAATTATTCGGTAAGGAACAAAACCATTCCAAGGTAGTGCCTTTCAAGGATCTATGGAAGAGTTTAGCCAAGATTTTATCCTCAAAAATGAAGTCACTACATAAGGATCTATACATGGAAACATGGCTAATATGATATCCTTTTCCACCATATTTCTCAAATCTAGGAATCTCTATGCCTTGTGGCATTTGTGTTCTCAATATCTTCAAGGATAAAGGGTTTCTTTTGACATACTGTGAAGGTTATCCATTTAAATTTTGATTTAATGTAGTAATTTTTTGTTGAAGGGATGAAACACTTTGCAAGATTTGGTTAAGGATAGGATCATTGTTTGTATTGTGAGATAGAGATGAATAAGGTGGAGGTGTATATGTATTTGACAGAAAAGTGAATTGTAAAGTTTTGAGGGGAGATGGGTTAGGAGAAATGAAATTTGAATGCATAAAGCTAAAGAAATTCTCAGTGGAAATACCTAAGGTAGTATTGACATTGCTAGTGGGTTGTATGGTTGTAGTAACAATTGGATTGGTGTATAACGACACAGAGGTCATAGTTGTGGAACAAGGAATTTGATTTCCACCTTGACTTTGAGTATATCCCAAATTTTGAGAACAAATAGTCATTATAGGAACATGTTTATTAATGACATGAGATAGGCTACACACAAATTCTATTCCTAATTCATTATCAATCATTCTCCTCATGTTATCTATGATAAGAATCGTGGTACCAAAAAAATATTTAGAACTCACAAAGTTTTGTAATTTCTCTAATTTTTCATCCATTTGTCTTAGTTATCCTTGAGAGACATTAGAAACCATTTTTTCAACATTATTAGTGTTTTTTTTTTGGTAACAAGGCATAGGAAATGAGGTTTCAAGGGTATGGTCTATTATGGGTTGACTAGTGTCAACACTATGAGTGAAAGAGCTAAAGAAATTAAGATCCACAACAGATGTGCTAGCGCAGGATGTCATGTGTCTAGAGCTACATCTCACTAGAGTATTAGCAATAGGACACTAAGTTTTGAAGCTCATACAAGTTTCACCAAACCTAAGGTGAACCAAAAATAGAGAATAAGAACTTGAAATAATCAATATTGCAAATATGTAAAAGGAGATAGCAATTTCTAGATTTTAAACAAGATACTTTGCTGATTATACTACGCAAAAACTTGAAAATGATGTATTTTACTTATAATTTATGTTTTAAATGGACTTGAATTGATCAATTAATCTTATTGTAAATGATTGTAGAAAATAGAAATTCTAGAAATGAAAACTGAAAGCAAAATGCATAAACACAAAGTTTTTAGTGCCCAAAATTTTAGAAATAGGCCTGATTAGGGACTCATTCACCCATGGGTGAATGGGTCTTCTATCAAGGTTTTGAAAAATTAAATTACAATTTTTTTAGTTTATGTTTATGTTTTCAGATTTTGGTTGCAAATAGGTAGTTACAGTTTCATATTTCTAGAAAATCGGATCTAAATGAAAGTGTAAAATGGTGCTAAATGACAAGATAAAATACCTAATTTGAGATGTAATTTTGATTCAATTTTCTAATTTAAGTGATTGATGATGCAATGTTATGTAAGCACTATGCAAAATTAATGAAATTTCTGAATGTTTTATATTTTAAGGAATGCAAAATGAAAACCTAAATCCCTAAATGAGATGCAAACTAATGCAAGTAAATAACCCTAAATGAGATGAAAATCAATGCGATATAATGCAAAGTAATGCAAATCCTAGATCTAGGGTTTGAATGGACTCCAAATTCAGGAAGTTTATAGTGTAAGAATTTCTGGTTCACCACAATGAAACACCGAAAAATAGGTTAAGGTAGGGTTTAAGGGGGGTTCAACAAAAATGATGCATGAGGTGTGTGATATAGACCTATTTTATTTTATTTCATTCAAAAATGAGATCAATGTAAAGAATTGACTTACAACACTAAAGAAGGGGGTATCAACCCGAATAACACTTTTGGGAGAAAAACTAAAAATAGTAAATCAACTCAATTATTCCCATTCAAACTTGAAACATCAATTTCAAGCATAATATAGACAAAAATAACAAAGTTTTGGCAGATTTGGAAATGGCAGAGTGATGTGTACCTATCACAAAAAATTAGATTTAGGAGGCTAACTAGGACTCATTTTCCTATAGGTGAATGGGTCTTTGAGTAGAGGTTTCAACCATCTTTCACGAGCCTTTGATGTCATTTTGTAGCTTATTTTTTATCTGGGTTTCAATGTCAAAAAGTTAGAAATGAGATCTGTAGGCAAGATTTCATGAATTGACAATAATGTTGACAAATTTTTGCAACTTTGACAATCTTCAACCTAAGATCTTCAACACAAACATTAGAGGGTATTTTTTTTTGTTTTTTGGTGAATGGGGATTTCCCTTGGTCAAATCTTGTTTAGGTAATTAAACCTTGAATTGAAATAATGAAATATGAAAATAATAATGAATGAACAATGCTATGTTGCAACTCACCAAACCCTTGAATAAACCTTTGGAGTGTTGAAATTTTGATCTTGATCTTGCATGAAATGGATTCAATGGATGTGGATCTTGATGCTTGAAATATGACTTGAATTCTTGACTTGATCTTTGAAACATACATCACAATGTTAGCTCCAAAAACATGCATGATTGCAAAAGACTTTAACATTATGCTTGAGATCTTGATTGTTGCAATAAATCACTAATAAATCTGCTCTTGAATTCCCTTGATCATAATATTTTCTTTTGTAAACTTGAATTATGCTCTCATGAATTTTTTGGGTGTCTTAGGATTTTAATTAATAAAATAGCCTTGTATTTATAGGTTTGTATCTTTAATTTCCCAAAAATTAAACATTACAATCCGACATTAAAATTTGAATTCGAGGACATTAAAATACTGCCAAAAACATATTTTAAATTTGTGCTCAAATTCCTAGGGAGGACCCATTCACCCACGGGCGAATGGGCGAATGGGTCCCAAGTCCCTATTCCTAGAACACACATTGCTCAAGGTAAAGTATTATGTGCTAGCATTAATTGTTGTTAGGTTCCCCCTTTGAAGAATGTAATTTATTAACCTTTTAGATGCAAAATAGGGCTTATTAAGGCATAATTAAGTAAAATTTAATTGAGTGCGCCCAAAAAAAGGGTGAAAATGTAAAGGAATACATTTACTAACACTACAATGGTTAATGACTTCTACCTCTATCATGGAACTTCAAGAAGAGGTCATTGTATAGGTCATTCTGATGCTATTTGAGATGCATAAGTCCTTAGCACTATCATTCTTAATATAAGTGATATCATTCTATGGTCTTTGCTAAGATAGATACAAACCATGCCTTCTCACTATAGCCTTAGGGATATCCTTTAAGGATATATTTTATGTATATACATGTAACATTGTTTTCACTATCCTTTGTGTTTACATTATCTATTATAGTTTCTTTGTCATTGTTTCTCAACTTTGTAATGTTTTATATTTAGTTATGAATGCTTGATACCCTATTTAATACTCATGCATTCTCCTTTAAGAACCTTGTCAAGCATGTATAGTAGTTCTCGTTATAGGATGGACTATATCCACGAGGTCTCTAAGCTTTTATAGGTCCATGCACATTGTATGCTTGTTAGTTTCCTTCCATGCATCTCTATATTGAACATTTTTCTATTTTTACTTTGTTATTTCATGTTTGGCACTTGATACTCATCACTTCTTTGCATGAATTCCTTCTGAATATTACAGTGAAAATTTATGCCTAAATATTTAATTATGTGGAACTGATTTTCATAGAAAACCCTCAAATGACATACATTGAAAATATCTCTTGATGAGTTCAAGACTCTATCCATCTTGCACCAAAAAGTCTAGCATTTTATGCTTGATTCATGTTATCACATATTATTCCTTACCACTATCATGTATGGATTATTTTAATAATTTGGCTTCTATATTGACATGACTATATGTTTATTTCACCCTTTGATCCTCCAAACCCTTTCATTTGACTCTCACCTTTATTTAGTCCAACCTTCCACTATATTTCTACTCCATTGAATCTTATACACCTTATAGACATTTGGAATGAGGGTTTTAGAAAGGATTTATTTCTTAAATATCTCTTCAATATTCATCAAGTGAACCATGATACTTTAAAAAGAGTTGCATTGTATGCATAAGTCTTGTGAATGTTAACACGAGGTTGGTGATAACTCCATATATAATAGGATTTCTTATCTAGCTTTTGGACAATTCTGTTCAAAAGTAAACAAAAATCATGTAAGGATTCTAACCATATATAGGGATTTGATATAGGTAAGCTAGGTAAGCTCCATTTTAGGTATCAATGTAAGATACACATTGCATTATCCTTATTCTTTGTGAAATTTTCATTATATGACATTTTTCCACAAAATTGTTTGGTGTCCCTCTTCATTATACTACTATTGTGCTTTCCAAAATAGGGTTAGGGAATGCCTTTATCAATATATTTTTTTTTCTTTCCTTCTCTAATAGTGATAAGTAATTTCTATTCTAAAACATGTGTATAATCCTATGTATTTTATCTTTATCATGTACATTTTTCATATATCTCTATGTCAAGCTTTCATAAACATTCATATTTATTAGTTTAATAGAGTTAATGTCTCAACAATTCATTCATTATTATTCTACTTTGATAAAAAAAAAATTCTTTAAAATTCCCATAGGGAATTGAAAGTCTACAAATATATCTTGATTGAAACTTCACAAAGCTCACAAAACTTCATAATTATCTATCTAACTCACGTAGGGTAGGATTATCATTCTAACAACAATGTTCATTATATTCCATGATGAAAATAATGATGAAAGGGTTTTTATCTCATTGTCAAATCTTACCTTTTCAAAATGAAACTCACAAACCTATCCATGCATTCTCTTGCATGCTTGAAGGCTACCTATTTCTAGAATCCAAACCAACACTTCTACAAATCTTGTGCTTGTGCTAGGTGCATTCACACATTAAAAAAAAATCTGTCAAAAACCCTTCAAATCATTAAAAGAGGAAAAATAAAAATGACTAGATACAAGGCATACATTTCTCCTTATTTAATTGAAAACAAAGGTCCATTAAAAGTAATATGATACTTACTTATAGTGCTCCATTAAATCTTGCAAGTAGTTTTGGCTACCATGAAGGATTAAAAAATGTTGAAAAGATATCTAAAGTAACAAGGAACCATAAAGTGTATAAATTACTCAAATAAAAACTTGAACTTATCAATTAAGAGGCTTCCCTCCATTATGAAATGTGACTTTTACCCTTTTTAAGCTATTCTTTTTCACACTTACTTGAAAATTTACGTAAACTCTTCAAACAAAATGTATCACTTAAGAATTTGAAAAAAATAGAATAATTATTAACTCAATATTTATGGAGAACCTCAAAATAAGTCCCCAAGACTATTTAAATTGATAGTTAGATATCAAAGGTTATATATTCATAGGCTATTTTGGACAAAACGTTAAAAAATACATATGTCTAAAATGAAATCTCAACCATTGATCTTTTCAAATCTAACAAATTTAGGGTGACTTTTGAAGGTTTGATTTTGCAAGTCTAGCACTCTAGACATTTTATTCTAGAATTCCACTACAACCATTCATCAAACATTCATCGAATAGTGAAATGTTTTTATATATTATTTATTTTTTTAAGGTTATATTATTATGTCATACGAAATGAAAACTATTATTATAGAGTGTTTTATTAGTATATATCATATTTTACATTGTAATCATGTTTTCTTCTTTTCTAGGAATCTAGTGATATATAAGACCTACTAATGGCTCAAATTTATATAATTATACTTAGTTATCCATGTATAGAGAAAAAAATAATTAATCTTCATGAAAGATATTATATGATTACTTGAATATACACTAGAAAAAAATAATTTATTATACTACAAATGAATGATAAAGAATAACATAATCCTTGTTTATATTACAAATAAATTGTAACATTACATTTATTTTTAAAGATGGACTATAGAGAATGCAAGGCCATTTGTAAATTACACATCACTTTTATATTTCACATCATTTAATATGATGTAATAGAACAAGTACAATGACTTGTAAGTGTCTGGTGTATTTTCTATAGCTCATTGCAAAGGTGTCAAAGCATTAGTTATAGTTAAATTATTCCACATCCCCATAAATCAAAATTTGGTTATATCTTTTGTCAGTATAAGTGGGGTGTAGATATGAAGATAATCATATCTTGAGACTATGGGGCTTCCCAATCACTCTTTGGATCTATGAGCACGATAAATGTGACTATCTTAGTTCTTTGAAACTAAAGGTGTGATTAAATGAGGTTGACTTGTTGAAACACCATGTAGATGTGAAAATAATCATCCTTGATGGTTGCATGGATCCATAAAAAATAACTTGATAATATTAACATGTCTTGTGAAAAAGTTGAAGGGGTTGTAAAATTGCTACCTCTATCTTCATGCAAGACCAATCCACTAATAAAGAACATTGTGACATTGAAATTTTACAATTCCTCTTTAAGGGCCATCACACCACCCATACCCACCATAATGGATGAGAGAAAAATGAAGGCCACTAATATGGAACTAAGAGGAGCATATCTCATAATAGAGTATGCAAATTGAGGGGTTTCCATGGGGAAAATATGAAAAAATTCTACTCTCATGCCTAGTAAAAGTACTTATCTCCCTTAGAGCTCCTCATCCTAGTTCAAAACTCAAAACAAGGGCCAAGTGAACAAGATAAAATTCTTTGTAATTCCACCCATTCTAAATTCAATTCATCTCCCTATTTATCTAAAACTACATAACTTGAAGCAAGAGAATTTAGAGTATCCCCAATAATACCATAGGATCATCCTTGCCAACTTCATGAAACAATTATCAAAATATTTCCTTCAAAATAATACTATGGACTAAAGAATGATTTTATTTGAACTCATGATCCCTTTTCACATAAAAATTATAAGTTTAGGCTAGCCCTTAATCAACTTCAAAATCTTGGCTAACAATAGCTTATCATTACAAACTCTAGAACAAGCTCCAAAAATATTTCATAGATCTACACTAACATGAACAATCAATTTATCAAAATTATTCTTTGTACTTCTTGAATCTCTAACCATGCCACATACTCCTCTTTTGGAGGCCACTTATGTATGAAATCCTTCACCAACTTGAAAATTGTACTATGTAAGTGTAACATTGAATATCATTGCCCTTGACATTTTCACACTATGTTTAGCTCCCCCACATGTGCTTGGAACTAATTATCCATTTATTACAAAATTTATAAACATCTTCAGAAAATCAAACATGGGAAATGAAATTATGCATTTAATATTTTCTCCCAACACTTTTTGACCCTAAAAATGTTAGATATAGTCTATGGCGCACCATTTCCTAGACCACCTCATTTCGCTCCAAATTTGAATACATCAGTGTTGATAATTTATTATTTTTTAATTTCCAATTTCTATTATTGGTTTTCAACATTTTATTTTTTGGAAATTAGAAGAATTGCATTTAAATACTAGTCATTTTATCATTTGAAATCCTACAAGAACACATAAGGATATTCATTGAGCAAATTGATCTATCAAGAGTATTCAAGAGTAGAATTATCAAGATTATTGCAACATTTTATCATTCAAGCATCATGTCATGTGTTATATAAGAGCCTCTATGTTCATGTTTTGCATGCATTTTGTTTGTGAGCACTAACACCTGCAAGTATTCAAATAAATTCAAGTCAAGCAATAATTGATCCTTGAAGGTGATGAATATGACTTTAGTCAATCAAGGAGTTTGAATCTAGGTGTTGAGTTGCAAAAAATTGTCTTGATTCATTACTTTTTAATCATGAGCCTCTATCCAATCAAGGATAATCTCTCTTTTATATCATAATTTTCCATTAAGGAGGTAGAAATACCAACATGAGGTTTGACTTATGAAAACCCTTATATGGCACAACCTTTCTCCACTTTTCATTTGTGCGGGTTATATATTTAAAGTGAATTGGGAGAGGGTTGAAGGCTATTTGATCATTCATGCATTCATACCCTACAAGTTGTCAAGTCATGGAATCTAAATTTTCTTATCAATAGATAAAGTTTTGACAAATCCAAGAGGATAAAAGCTATAGACTGGGGACCTTAGACCCATACTTTTAGGTCTTGCAAAAAAGGATGATATATACTATGCCCTAGACCAGTGAATTCACACTCAATTTTAAATCTCAGGTTCCTTTGTGTCTACCTTCCATATTTCTAGATTTTGTTTTTGTGTACACTATTGTATTTGATTTCTTAGAATTCATAACAAACTGCTACATTTTAATAGTTTGCACAGTTAGATCATTGCATCCTAAAAACTAGTGAACTAACAATCATCTATATCATACATCACATACAAAAACACTAGATTAAAGCTCCAATCCACCATTTTGGAACTTCTATCAAGGTTTGCAGCCAAGTGGGTTTTGTGATCACCTTTAATCCACTAAACAATTAGGAAGAGTGTGGTTTATAACCTAGATCCCCTTTCCCAATCAAAATTTTTGGTGAACCTAATTGTTTCAAACATTTTAAACCTTCTAAAATTTGAAATATATCATTTTAAAATCTAAGTGTGATCTTAAGTTATTTTCATTGTTTATTCATGCTAGCATATTCATCATAAAAAAGTATTAAAAAAAAGAAAAATTGCATTACATTTTGCATCCAAAAGACATCTAGGGTTAATTTCAGTCATTGAAAATTAGATCTAGTTCAAAATTGCATTGATAAATATGCATTATTTCATATCAAATTTGAAATCAAATATGAAATTGTTCAAAAAAATCATTTGCATATAGTGAAAAAGTTGAAAAAGTGCATTGTTATTGTTATAAAAACATAACAAGATTTCAATTTATAGATTTCTCAAGTAAGGATGAGTCAAATTATGTACTTTATAGTTTGAATATTGCATTTACAATTGCATTCATGGGTTATTTTTTTTGAAAAATTCTTGCATAGTTGTCTTTCATATTGAACCAACAATTTTAAGATGGATGAAATGGGAGAGGAAGGTTCTATGCCCTTCTCTTACACTCTTAGGATCTTTCACCTAAAAGGAGAGATATAATACTCTAGGCCATATTCTACCTACTAAAAATTGTAGGGTTCACTCAAATAGAGGATGTATGATGCTAAATGGGATGTTGTAAATGCAACTAAGTGATGAAATTGATCAACTATGAATGCAAAACTAATGTACCATGCAATGTTTGAAAACATAGTGAAATATGCAGAAAACATAAACAAAATTGAATGAGGTAAAACAGAGATAGACATAATGCACCTTAGAGAATCTAGAGTGTTCTAAATGTTGACAGAGATCAATGAATATCAATAGTGGGACTCATTCACCACTGATGGCAAATCAGTCCTGCTCCTGATGAAAACACTTGAAAACTAGTTTTTGAATGTTGGGAACTAGAATCTAGAAAAATCACTTTTCTACCCTAAGGTGGGACTCATTTTCCTTAGATGGAAAATTAGTCCTCTCCTAGAATTCTGTAGATTCAGGAATCAGGACTATGGCCCTAGATCTACAATTCTCTTCCTGTCAGGTTGCCAAAGTCAAATCTGCAAAAAATAGACTGTAGGTCTTCTCTAAGCTTGAAATAGGTTGATGTTGACTTGAAACACTTTTTTGACTTACTGACCACCTTTCAACACCTTTTTGCTTGATAAATCTGCATACAACTTAGGTCTGCAAACACACATGCAAGAGGGGAAAAATGGGTGAAGGTTAGGATATAGGGATTTTCCTTGGTCAAATCCCACTTTGGTAATCAAACCCTTAATAATAATATGAAATATGAAGGAAATAATAAACAAATAACATGCAAATTATATCACTTACCAAACCCTTGTTGAAGAAATCTGAAGATAAAGTAATGGCAACTCCAAAGTACTTGATTATTGCTTAATGAAATGATATAAAAATCTTAGAGAGATGAAATGCTTGAGTGCTTGAATGAGTTAAGATGAATGGGGGTGAATAATGAGGGAAAAACACTTATTTATACACACTTGTGCCTTAGCAACCCAATAATACAATATCATAGGCCGTCATAAGGTAATTTTGAATAAAAACCCAAAAGAAAATTTAAAATATTTTGAATCTAGAACCAAGGGGAACTCATTTGCCACCAATGGCAAATGGGTCCCACCCTAGGCTTGTGAAAGGGTGCCAGGAATTAACTTGCATTTAATCTTTTTTGTCAGGTTTACATTAAAAAATACACTTAAATGTGTCTTATAAGTGTATAAGGGGTCATAAAAGACATAAGAAAGGTGTAAATAGTGAAAATAAGCCTAGAAAAGCATGAATCTTTGTTACAAGACTTTCCAACGTGCTTTAAAATAGGACTCGATGATTAATAAAAAGGTGATATTTAGATGAATTATAATAGAAAGAGCCTAGAAAAGTGTCGAAATGTTTTATAACACTTCACAACACTATCACAAGACATCAATAAATTGAATATTTAGAATTTAATGTGAATATTTAAGTCATAGTACATCATTAAATAAAGAAAAATAGATCAAATACTAAGGAAGTAGTACCTAAATGACCATGAAAATGTCAATGATCCATTTTTCTATGGTACCCATATTTTTATTAATTTCTAGAAATATATTTACTGTCAAAACTGCACAATCATAGAATAAGGTACTCCAACACTATAACACACACCTAAATTTTGAACTCAACAAAAATACATTTCTAGTCTTGGGCACATCACATCCGTAACTAGGATATTTTTCTTAAATTTTTATGATAGTAGCCTCTGAAGATCTTTTGCATAGATCTAATTGCAATTTCTCTATTCACTGGACTGTAATAGTCTATACCTCAATGTATATTTTTTTTAAGCATAAATCACTATAATATCTAAGTATGTAACTTTGATAAATTTTTATCCTATTTGAAATATTTGAAATCTTTGGTTGATGTTTCATGTTGTATTTGGTAATTATTCTTCTTCAGGTGATGAGACCCATGTTCCCTCATCTCCCAATGAATATTTTCCTAAAGAAAATATCTTGAGAAAAGATGAAGAAATAATGGATAAAATTTTCCTAAACACTAAAATACCCAACCTTGAAGAAAATATTATCCTTTATCCTTCACTATTATGGCTTACTCATCCTTATAATCAATCAGCAACAAGGTCTACCATACCTCCACTTGACATGTTCTCTTCCTCACACAAGGAAAGTGCTTTAAAATTCATACCTCGACCATTACACATGAGAGCCCTTGTCAAACAAGATGATCCCATGTCCACAAATGATCCTCCATCCTATGAAAAAGGTGAGTGATATACCCATCATCTTAGAAAAGTGCTATAGATGAGGATTTAAGATTCTTACTAAACAAGGTTGTGACATAAAGAATGAACATGAAATTCACACTCTCTTAGGAAAAATACTGTTTAAACATACAAAAGGAACTGATTATCAAGGTCCCCCACCTTTACATAAAACATTTACACCATCCTCTAAACCACATAAACCTTATAGACCTATTATAAAGGGTTTATTACCCGCTCCACATCCTTTGTCCAAGGCTGAACATACCTTACAAACAATTTAACAATTGGAATTCATTAAACTACCTCATATGCAAGAAAGGAGAGATGCTCAAATCAAGAATTAAATTTCATCCTTTTGTATGTATCATATATTATTTGTTCATGCTATTGATGAATGTCATACTTTAAATATGTTAGATGGTGTGGATCCTTGCAAGGATGAATATGATAAGATGATAGACTAAATAGTTATGGCTTTTCTCCTTACTATGTGGTAGTTGTAGAATCATTGGATACTCATTACCATGCATGGTGGCACAAAAAGTTTTATGCAATCATATTTTATCACTAAGGATCAATGTGATACAATCCATATAGGATCTAGTTTTCCCTTACACTCAAGGGAAAGGTTAGTCAACATTATAGATAAGGTGTATTCCTTTGTATAAGGGATCATTTATATATTCCATTACCTCCTTAAGATATTAGTGTAGCAAGTACTCTAACATTTTAAGGGTGGCACATTACCTCACATATTACAAATTTTGAATAGGAATGTTCCCTTTTAGGTGGTGATATTATACATCCCCTAAAGGTGTGGCCTTCATTTTCACATTGTGTCCTCTTTAGTAGTAATATCATGTTCACTAAAATTTTGGTCTCAATTTATGATAGTGTCTTCTTTGTGGTGGTATTAGACATGATACCTCTCTAGAGTGACTTTTCATGTCATGTTATGTCCCTTTAGTGGTGTTATTGTTCTTTATACCCCCTAAGTTGTGATCCTTCATTTTGTGATTTTTCCTTTCTTAGTGGTGGTGTCATGTGCAATACTCCCTAAGGTGTGAGGTATCATGCATTGATTATTTCCTTTTGAAATATAATTATTTTGTTTGCATGTACCCTTAGTGGTGGTGTTATTTATATCACCCCCTAAGGAGTAAATTTTTGATATCTTCCATCCCTCAATGTTTTAAACTTTTTACACCCCCTAAGGTGATCTTCATCCTCTAAGACGTGAAACTTTGTACACCCCCTGAGGTGATTTCATCCCCTGTTATGTTAAATGGTCCCCCATGACATTAATATATATACACTCCTTGAAGCATGATTTGTATAATAAATCATAGACTTGGAATAACACAACTTTCAAATTCATGAACATGACCTTGTTTTAACATGGTAACCTAGCATAATACAAATTTCTTTATAATTAGGTCATGTGTTTCATAAGATAGCTAACATAATGCAACTTGGTAGCCTTGTGGAACCTGTCATATTTCATGGACACCTAGCATAACACAACTTCCTATCCAATGGATCTATGTAACTCATGAATGCCTTGGCATAATATAGCTTGTTGTCCCTCATGAGAGCATACTCTTTTCTAACATTATATTCAAGAAGTGGTGTTTGGTATTTGAGAAAAAAATAATACTAAGGTCTCTTTGTCTTACTGACTTGAATCCTTTTAGTACTAACCTTGTTTTTGTGTTTTATTATTTATGTATTTTATTTGTCTTCTTTGTGTTTGCATTGTTTTAATTCATGTTTATGTTTGCATTATGTTATGTGTTATGTTGTCATTTTGTATTCTTTGTGTTTGTCATGCCACATTACATTTCATACTTGTGCATTCCTTTTTCATTATGTTGTCTTTCTATAGGATCTTGAATCTTGGGGGCTAGCACATCCCCTAGATTCAACACCATCATATCTGTTGAATATTTGGATAAATGAATCCCTCTTGGCATATGCTTACTTTAGTGTGAGTCTGAGTGTAAGTTCACACTCTCACTAAAGTGGGGGATAAATGTAGTGTAAAAAATTGTCACCCTTGACAATTTCACTCTAGGTTTAGCTCCCCCATATGTGCTTGGACCCAATTATACATTTATTAAACACTTTATAAGAATCTTCACAAAATCAAACATGGGAAATGAAAAAATACATTTAATATTTTCTTGACACTTTTTGAGCCTAAAAAGGTTAGATCTATTCTAAGGTGCACAACACACTGGACCCTCTTTCGACTTCAAATTTGAATATGTCAGTGTCGCTAATTTATTATTTGAATTTCCAATTTTAATTGTTGGATGTTGATATTTGATTTTTAGAAAATTAGAAGAATTGCATATAAATACTAGTCATTTTATCATTTGAAATGCTAGAAGCATCCATAAGGAAATTCATTGAAAAAAATAAGCAATCAAGAGAAGTCAACAGAAAATTTATCAATTTTGCTGCAACATTTTATCATTCAAGCATCATGTCATGTGTTATGTAAGTTTTTTTCATGTTTTGCATACATTTTATTTGTGAGAACCAACACTTGTTGGTATTCAAATCAATTCAAGTCAAGCAACAATTGATCCTTGAAGGTGATGAGTATGACTTTAGTCCATCAAGGAGATCAGATCTAAGTGGTGAGTTGTAGAATTTTTTTGAATTCATTACTTGTTTAGAATTAGTCTCTATCCAACCAAGGATAAGCTCTCTTTTATATCACAAATTTCCATTGTGGAGGTATAAATATTAAAATGGGGCTTCACATAGGAAAGCTCCTATATAGTACAACCCTTTCTCTCTTTTCATGTGTGCAGATTATAAATCTGAAGTGAACTTGAGGGGGATTAAAGGCTATTTTATTGTTTGTGTATTCAAACCCTACAAGTTTTCAAGTCACACAATATACATTTTCTGATCAATAGATGATGTTCCAACAAAAAATCCAAGAGGATAGAAGCTACAAATTGGGGACCTCAGGCCTATAATATTAGATCTTGAAAAAAGGAGGATAGTATAGGGTGCACTATGCCCTATCCCAATGAATTCAAGCTCAAATTTATATCTCAACTTCCTCTATGGCCGCCTTCCATATTTCTAGATTATTTTCTTGTCTTGTTGCATTTGATTTCTCAAAATTCATAATAGACTAGTGTATTTTCATACTTTACATAGTTAGATCATTGCATCCTAAAGTTCAATCAATTAACAATCATCCAAATCACACATCACATACAAAAACACTAGATTAAATCTCTAATGCACCATTCTAGATATTCTATCAAGTTTTGTAACCAAGTGGGTGTTGCAATCACCTTTAATCCACTAAAATATTGGGAAGAGTGTGGTTTATACCCTATATCCCTTTTCCCAATCAAACAATATATATGCATTATGTAATATCCATCAACAATTATAGGTAACATGTGTTACATACTCAAGAGCTTTGAAAACATTCTCTTTTTCCTCTATCATAATTATTTTGTAGAAAGCTATGATTTCATTTAAAATTATTGACACTTCATATGTGTTGGTTCTCTAAATTGATTCCTAAATGACTTCTAAAGACTAGCTAGATGTTATGCTTAAATGCATTGGGAGGTTGGCCAACAAAAAAATAAATGCATTTAATGACCAATTTCCTTTGAACGTTAGGCTCTACAAAACCTTGGTGGGTTCCCCTTTATGAATTCAAATTAAAATATATAATATGGCAACTAAATAATTTCTAACATATAAATTGCCATATATGTATATTATGACAATGATCTAAAAATTATCTAATGAAAACATTTATTATCCCTTTAAACCATCAAATCCATGCATGAGAAGGTAAAATAATTATAATTAATATATATTTGACACGATTTACTATTTTGAATAATATTACAAAATTGGTGCGATATTTGAAACCAAATCAGTGTTTATCTTAGGCCTATAGAGTCACAATGCCACATGACCTCAATTCGCAACATCTAAACACATTTTGATTGAAAATTTAAATATTATTATATTATACCAATGTGACCTACAAGTGGCTAAAAATGTACATTTGTACTTAATAATCCAATTGCACAACAATATCCTTAATATTTTCATGAAGGAATTTACTCCATTCCCTTAATAGAAATCAATCAATGAAAATGACTTTGTGCAAGAAATTTTCAATGTATTATATTACATGGATATTCAATGACACATTAAAGAATGTTTTCATCTATTCCTCAACTCAAAATATACACTTCTATTACAAATATTTTCTTACAAACTTATACATGATATATTAAAATACATCCAAGGTTAGATATCTTGCCTAAAATTTCAATTCTCAAAACCCCTTCCTATGAATCCTAGCTTTTGTTTTAAATATTGTATGAGCATGAAAGCTTGAGAGAATATGAAACTTATCATTTTTTACATGTGGCAACAAGTTTTTTGTTAAAATATAAATGTGAGAGCCTTGATGAATTGGGAAACTCGATACAAACCATTTGATATAAAGAAACAATGGAAACTTAGAATTTTCCACTAGGATTTAGGCACCTTTCCTTATTTCATTTAGTTGTTCTTTGTGGTAATTAGGGTTTGATGAATTTGGACAAGGTGTAAAATTGAATTACAACCTAAAAGGTGAGTCAAATTTCCCTTCACCGAATCTAGAATGAAATTGGAAATCAAAATGCAATAAAATTATTGTAGTCTAGTTTTCATTGATGTCAAAAGTGTGAGTTTGGTTGTAACAGGTCAAAATAATGTTGGAGTTAGTTGTAGTTTGGTTGATAGTATTGTTGTCTAGCTATTTGGTTGTCAAAGTTTCTATGAGATGCTTTGCATCTGTCTGTTGTTATTATTGTGCTTTGTGGTTTGGAAGTTAACTTTATATGTTGTCTGAGCATGTGTGATCCAAGTTTCATGTTTTTATTAGATTAAAAAGGGAAGGGCCCATAGAAATTACAAAATGGAAATAGAGGCCAAACAAGGGACTCACAAGAATTGAAATTATTAGAAAGAAAAAACAAAATAAAAAATAAGTAACCAAGCAGTGAGAGAAACAAAAACAACACAAAGAGAAAAACTAATAGGCTACTAGTCTCCTAGAGGCCTGAGAGAAATAATTTCCTACCAATCCTTAGCCAAAAAGTGGAGCTTCTCATTAAATGACAAGGGTCCCTTTTGAAAATTTTGGGTCTCCATGGTAGTGTCCTAACACAAATTTCCCACCATCTTGCCTTTTTTCTATGCATGAATATCATCAAGACCACCCTCATCCACCCCTTTTCCATGACTATTCCTTAATTCTTGTTGAAAGACCTAGATGGTCACAACGGTATTCCTCATGGTCTCCTTGTTGTAATCAATGATCTGTTGTAGACATTACATAGTTTTTTCTTGGCTATTGTGAATAGTTGCAATCTCCTCCTGTAATTTCATTTTATCCTCCTTCATGCCCACAAGGGATTTGAGTTCATCCACCTCCTTGTCCTAATTATCTCATCTATCAAATGATTTGGCAATGGAGGAAAGCATATCCCAAAACCCACCATCCACAACCTCACCCAGCCATGGAGCCTATTGGTTAAGCACCTTACTTTCCAGCACCTATATTTTTTCCCTTACAGTAATGAGCTGACCCAAAAGCCACTTTAGGATGTTGTACTGGACATTGACAATCACTGAAATTTCATTTATTTTATGTCGAAGGGGAAAACATGAGGCACACATATCATTACCCATATTGGGTTCGATAGAGGTCTCATCCAAATCAATGTAGAGTTTATGGGATTTTTGGGGGCTAGAAGGGTTAATGACACCTGAGGGGTATTGGATACATTAGAAACCTCATCATGAATAGGGGAGTACATTAGAGAATTTTTAGGGGTAGGTTTCTAGGACTCATCATGTGAGTTAGCAAAATTATCAAAGATAGAGTTAGAAATAGGAGTAGTCTTGAGGAAAGAAAAAAATTAATGGGGTTGAGAGGGGTTTCCTTGTTGGCATGGGTTTTTCCCTATGCTTTGGTGATATGGTGAGTAGTGGGTGGGATTTTGTCTAGGGTAAAAGTGGAAATGGGGCCCTTAGTGGGGTCAGCAGATCGCAAATTACTAAAGTGTTCCTCTTGATAGTGGTTGGGGAGGGTAAAAGAGTAGCCTAATGATGGAAAAAGAAAAACAATAATCCCTAGTGAATGGGGAGAATTTTACTTTCACCCTGGACATTCTTAATGGACTATTCAAGAGAAGAAAAAATCAAGAGTGCAAAGTTCATTTTAAAATTATAGCAAAAATGGTTAAGCATGGGAAAGAGATTGGCATGAACATGATGGAAATGACCCTCTAATGTGACGTACATCATCAACACCTCTACAATTTTACTCCACACCTTGGGGAGGTTGACACTATTGAAACCATTTTGGAGTCTATTAAAATTTTTTCCTTCTTTGAGAAATCTCTCTATATATTTTTGGTAGTGCCCCTTAGGCTTTTGAGGGACACAAGCATCATCCAATGAAAGCACTATCACCTCAACAATGAACTTGGTGTTTACAAGGAAGGATCACCCACCAATGGTGATGGTGTTTCCATTCTAGGTGGTATCCAAATCAATAGAAAACTTGGTTTCATGTCCCTTCATGCTCTCCACATACAAGGTCGATTTACATCATTGAATAATAGTCTAAAGCCCCCTATCTTACTTCCAAACTTCATAGGTGGTGGGTTCATCCTAGACTAGATCACCCCCCATGGAAATATCTATAGACAATAGAGAAAGAGAAAAATTTCTATAGAAATGTTAAGAAGAATACTAAAGCTAGGAATAGAAAGGATTATGAAAAGATTGCCTGCATAGGGTAATTTTCCATAATTGTAAGTTGTGGAAAATGACAAAGGGATCTAATAAGAGATCTAGTTCAATCTCTTTTATGTAGTAAGTTGACATCATTATTAATTAACTCACCCACATGCACAAGGATATGGGAGATATTATCCTAGATAACTAAATTTGGAGTAAAATTTCCATGTTTAGCTAGCGTGTATGCAAATTTTTTGTATTTCTATACATGTGAGTGGACCTGTTATTCCCAAGCATAATTATGAGGTTGTGAGCTAATAGGATGGGGTCACGGAGGGACCGGAAAGGTTTAGCCATCCCATAAACCAAAAGAATAGTGTTTCTAGTGTCTCCTTCAATGGCCAAGTTGAAAAATATAGCATTCATGGCAATCTAAATACCATAGAACATCAAATCCAGGTTTCTTGTTGTTTGGATTATAGGAAAGTTATTTTGGAAGTAATAGTTTGAACATTATATTATTTCTATGAGGATGTCCACAATGATGCAAATTTTGGCTCTAAATTCTTATGTACTTTTAGATAGAGATGTGCAGATCATAATTTCATTTTGTTGCATTATGAAGGTGCTATATCTAAATTTTCATGTCTTTAGTCCTTCCAAAGAGAAAGTTTGGTGTGACAGAGTGTAGGATTGTGTTGTCTAGTCTCTAGTTTTAGTGTATGTTGGCTTGTACAAACTTGTTGTTGTATGAAGTGGTGAACTGGCCAGTGGAGAATGTTCCTAAAAATCTTATGATGTTTTCTATTGCTCCACAACATGTTTTATAGCCTCTCTAGGACAATTTGTGGTCTGGAATGAAGGTTTTGCTAGGTTATGCTTTTTCCTTGTCGATTGAGGTATGTTGAAGGTGTGTGTCACAAGGTCTATGTTGTGAGGAGTTGATGGAGTGTTTAAAGGGGTTGTATGGGTCATGCTGACCCATCTACGAGAATCACAAGTAATGCTTAATCATTCATGTGTACCACCAAGTTGTAAAGGCTGACATGCTACAATTTTCATGTTTTCTTGCTTAAGGCTGACCTAATTCGAATGTGTGAAGTGTATATTTTCAATTAAAGACAAATATTCTTAAGAGTGTTTAGGACTAGGTTAAGTGTGGATTAGGATCTGCAAGGCATGTCCCTCTTCTTGGTGTTATGTGTAGCTCGTTTGGGTCTTTCCCTTCTACATATTTCATGTTGTTCTTTGATCTTTAGCCGACTTGTAATTGTAATATTCTTTGTTGTAGGCCAACAAATGTAATGTACAATCAATGTAATATCATGGATATATTGTAAACCTAGTTGATCTAGGTTGTTTGGCTATGTTGAAGATACATAATGCATTATGATGTTTATGTAGTTGACTAAAAGAGAAAGAGTAGTGGAAGAGGGTGAGTGTAGGATCATGGGGGTCGAAAAAGTGGTTGATGACTATTTTAATCCAAATTTAATGAAACAAAAAGATTTTATTGAGAAAATTTTCATCTTTCCACCAATATAAGATATGCCTTATTTGGAATTAAATAGATATTTATTATTGATTTTCTACATGTATTCTGACTAAAGTCTTGATTGATCGGCTAATTCAAAAACATTTATATTGCTTAAACAATTTCACAAATTTTTGACCAACGGATGGTGGTCAGAAAAAAAAGTTTTAATATTTTCAAAAAGTTTTACTAAAAAATTCATAACTAATTATTTACTTACAAAAAAATTACAAAAAAAATGTGGCACATCCGGGCATGCATCCTCTTCTTGTATTAAAAGATCCAAAATTATATATTATTTTTTCTTATAATTAGGATGGTTAGACATACACTTGCTTTTTATTTTTTCCTAAAAATTTAGTACTACTACATTGAAATTTCAAATTTTCACCAAATAGATTTACTTTCTTCTTTCCAAAAAAGGAGTAGTATCTTAGAGACTACATTCAATTTGCTACAATTTTTTTTCTTACATATTTTTCAAATTATGTTAATAACTTTTTCAAATTTTCATGTCAAGTAGCCAAACTCTCGATTTTTGAATTTTTATTGCCACTTAAGGGCCTAGTCCATGATCTTGGATTGACCCAAGATATTGGCTGGAGTTAAGTTGAACATATTTTTGTGACAAAAGGGAATTAAAGAGATTTCCTAACTGATTGTTGGAGGTAGTGACCAAAAGGAAAAACTTCTTCAAGGTTGAAATCAGTGATCTAATAAGCTATGAAGAAGGAATTTAAAGAAGTGTTAGAAGTGTTGTCAATGCAATCATCAAAACATAATGTAAAAAGAAGAGTTGTAATCATCAAAAGAGAAGGGGAAAATTAGAATTGAAATCATCAAAGGATTGAGCTTAATTTTCAGATTTAGTTAGTAAGAGGACTATTATGTTGTAATCATTTCTGAGTTTTTTTTCAGTTGAAGAAGTATTTGTTTCCTTGGGTTGAAGCCCTAAAACAAAGTCTATAGGGAGTTATAGCTTCCTTGGATTTTATCCCTAAAATAAAGTTATAATTATGATTCATTTGTGAGGCTTGATTAGGTTAGTAGCTCTTAGTAGCTTTTCTCACCATGGTTTTTTTCCCTGTAATATTTTTGATGTACTTCTGGTGTTGTGTGGTGTTGTTCATTATGTTCATCTTTCATGATTCTATTTGTGTTGTAAGGTTTAAGTTTCAATTTTCTTTGGAGGGTTTGAGATTTGATACAATACCAATTCACCCCCCTCTCAATATTTTGGTGTGTGTCAAAAAATTGGTATTAGAGCCTCATTCCTTAGAAGAAGTTAAATAGCTTGAGGTAGATTTAGGATGGCACAAGAAGGATCTCACAAGGTTCCTAGGTTTGATGGAAAAATTTCACTTTTTGGAGATACTGGATGGAAACTTATATGTCCTCATTAGGGTATGGTGTTTTGAAATCTCCTAAAGACAAATATATTGTTAGGACTACTACTCCAACTGATATGGTTGAGATCAAAGACTATGAGAACAATGGAAATGCAAAGAATTCTATCTTGAGTGGGCTATTATATTCTAACCTTTTAAAATTAATGCATTGAAAGTCAAAAAAAGAAGTCTAGGATAAGCTTGGTGGCATCTACGAAGGAGATATCAAAGTAAAGCAAGCAAAATTGCAGATCTACAAAGGAATGTTTGAGAACCTAAAGATGACAGAGGATCAAGATATTACAGTATATGTTTTTCAAGTAGATGAAGTGGACAATGCAATTAGAGGTCTTGGTGAATATCTTTAAGAATCTATGGTTGTCAAAAAGGTACCGACATCTCTTCCTAAATCTTATAGTCCTAAAGTATCTTCTATTCATGAAGTTATAGATCTGGAAAAAAATTTCAATAGGTCAATTGTATGGTTTCCTTATTGCATTTGAAATGAGAGATTTTGATAAAGAAACTCCTAAAAAAGAAGAAGCATTCAAATAAAGTAAGAAAGAAAATTATGAAGAATTTGATCCAAATAGTGACATTGATGAAGATGAAGCAAATTTTGTAAGAAAATTGAAGAGAGGTACCAAAAATTACAAAGGTAATCTACATTTCAAATCTTTCAAGTGTGGAGAGGTTGGTCACCTTGCTTCTAAATGTCCCTTTTTGAAATATTTTGAAAATAGAAACAAAGATCCTAAAAGAAGTAAAGTTAAGAGTCTTTACTCCATGGAAGATTCCTACTCTACAAAGGATGGTAAATCTAATTGTTTGGATAATGATGATGAACTTGTCTACTAAGAATACTAAAGATAAAACTAAAGATCCAAGTGTTGTGTGTACCGCATTTCAAGAAAAATATTAGGATAATTCATCATTGATTAATAGTGGTTATTCTAACCACATTTCAGAAGATAAGAGAAAGTTTATCGAACTTGTGAAATTGAATGGTGGTATAGTCAAGATTGGTGATGACACTTTAGTGTAGAAATGTGTAAAAGCTTCTATTAGGATTGATGGAAAGAGAAAAATAGAATAGTTTATTCATTTCAAACATCTCTGGCACAATATTCTTAGTGTGAGTTAGATGTGCAAAACTGGACACAATCTCATATTCAATAAAAGTGGATGTGAAATTAGAAAACAAAAGTCTAGTCAATTGGTTGTTGAAGGATCAAGGATAAGTGGTGACATATACAGTCCAAGGGATTTCAATGGAAAAAAATTTCTTCTAGGACAAGAAAGTGAATATTGGTTGTGGCATAAGAGAATGGGACATATTAACTTTAACAATCTTATGAACACTAACTCATTTCATGTGGTAAGAAATATGCCTAAGATAATAAAGCCTATAATTATAGTATACAAGGAGAGTTAGTTTGGTAAGTAGAAGTATAAGTTTCAAGTCTAAAGAATATTCTTCTTGTAGACCATCAAATTTGGTACATACTAATTTGTGTGGACCTACTAAAACAAAAAGTCTAAAAGGAGAGAGGTATTTCATGCTTTTTCTTGATGATTTCTCTAGGATGGCATGGTTTACTTTCTTGAAAGATAAATATGATGCTTTTAGTATATTGAACATTTTCATGAATGAAAAAATAAAATGCTTGAGTTCCGATAGAGGAGGGGAGTTCACTTCAAATGAGTTCAATGAATTTTGTGACAAGCATGGAATAAAGAGGCATCTTTCTATTGCTAGAACTCCTCAACAGAATGAGGTAGTGGAAAGGAAAATAGGACTATTGAAGAGATGGAAATGACCATGCTAATGGAAGAAAATTTACCTGATGTTTATTGGAGAGAAGCAGTTCACACTGCAGTATATATAGTCTTAATAGAGGATTGTTGAGACTAAACAAAAATAAGACTCCATATGAGTTATGGTATGGAAGACCTATAACTATCAGGTACTATAGATTCTTTCCAAGTAAATTGTACATAAAAATAGATGATATTTTGGGAAATTTTGATTGAGCAGTTGATGAAGGTATATTTATATGATACTCATCTTAGAGTGAAACCTACTAAATAGTATTCCACCATTTAGGAGATGGAAAAAAGCATAAGGGTCTGGACCTATTTCACTTAGTTTCACTCAAGGAAGCCCTAGAGATCTCAATCCAAGGATGTAATGAAGGAAAGATATCTACTAAGGGTTGTCCTAGCGTATGATTAAAGATGTAAAAGGTGTTCAAATCCAAGCTAGGGCTTGGAAAGACTAGTAACATGCAAGCCCTAATTATGAAACTTAATGATATGCAAGACTACAATAAATGACCTAGAAATGAATGTAGAATAGAACAAAAAGTTGGGAAATCAAAGAGGTCACCTGAAAATGTGTAGAAACTTGAATGAAGACCTAAAATTCTAGAAATACTAAATTTAAGGAACACTAGGACTCATACGCTAGGCTGGGCATATTAATCCTAGATTAGGTTTTCTAGGCTAAAATAGGAATTTGATGATGGCAAGTCTGGATCTTCAGATATATAGAAAATTTCCTATACCGGGACTCATACACCACTTGTGGTGTATTAGTACTTATTTTCTTTTTTGGAGGATTAAGTTCTAATTCCGCTCTTCAATCCCTGCTTTGTCTTCTCAAACTGATTTTCGGATCTAAACTACTCAATTCTTCTCTATAGGTGTCTTTTAGTGATCTTGTAAACAAGGTGAAAACATTGACAAGTTTGCACACTTAAAAACTTCTTTCCAATATTTCTCTCTAATGTATCTTCAATCTATATCTAAAATCACACACTAAAGAGAGGGAAAACTATATAGTTCTTAGTGGAAATCGGTTTTCCTTGGTCAAACCCCATTTTGGTAATCAAACCTTGAAATGAAGTGAAATAGAATGAATGAATGATGAATGAAAAAAATGATATGTTGCAACTAACCAAACCCTTGAATAAGATGTTGCAAACATGTATGAAATTACTAACTTGAATGTGGATCTTGACTCTTGCTTGAATGTTGTAGATCTTGAATTGAATTCTTACTTGAATCATGAAACCCTACATCACAAATCTTAGCTCCAAAACAAACATGATGCATGATGACTTTGAAATGATGTTTGATACTTGAATAATGCTCCAAAACACTTGATAATCAACTCTTGAATGCTCTTGTAAAAAATTGAATGCTCTCATGAACTCAAATTTTCTATAAAGAATGCTCTCATGAAAGTATTAGGTGAAAATGAGTGAAATAACCTTGTATTTATACCTGTTTATGCCAAATTCCTCGAAATTACAACACTACAAGATGACATTTGATTTAGGAGAATAAATTCCCACCAAGAATTTTAATTTAATTTAATTTAATTTTAATCCTTACATGACTCATATGCCAAAAGTGGCATATGAGTCCCACTAGGCCAGGCTATGGGACACATTTTTCAAGAAAGGCTTAGATTAGTGTGAATTCTAGATCAAGGCCCCAAAACTTAGTTGGGACCCATAAACCCAAGGTGGCTTATGAGTCCTAGATCAATAAATATAGGCCACACAATCCAAAAGCATTAATTTTTGATTGGTCATTACATATGCGTCAGGATTATCCTCAAAAAGATGCATTAATTAAGGCTTGTTGATGCAAAATAAGGCTAATTAAAGCATAAAGAAGCCCAATTAATTAATTAAAACCCTATATTAATGTGAAAGTTCATGAAAGCACTTTATGACACCATAAATAAGGAATAATTATGTCCATTTAGTTTACAAGGGACCAAACAAGTGTGAAAATGTAAAGGGATACATTTTTCTACACTACATTTAGCCCCCACTTTAGTGAGAGGAGGAAATTGCTTCAAACTCACACATAAGTAGTCAAAATCACATCAAGACGAGTTTAAATGTACCAATTCTAGTTAGATAGGATGAAAACCCCTAAGAGGGTTGCATAAGCCCCTAAGATCAAGATCCTATGACAAACCAATATAGGCACAAAATAATACTCAAGAAAATGATAAGAAGAAATAAAAAGATACAAGTATGCACTGCTAAAGACATAAAAAAAATAAAAAATAAAAAATAAAAATGGGGTGGATCAAGCTTCAACCATTTGTCCATCGTGATGTGGGTCAAATCTAAGTTGTTTTTCAAAAAATTCATGCTCACTCTAAGGCAACAAAACTTCAGTATATCCATTGGGTGAGTATCCAAAGAGGTGAGACACATACACACGTGGCCAATATGCACTCACACACACAAGCAAGTGGCTATAGGAAAGTCACACCTAATTTTGGCTTCCCGTTCAACCAAACCAAAGTTATATCTCATGATAACTTTGATAAGGTTCAACACAATAATGAACTTTGAGCTTAATGAGGCAAGCAAAGCTTTGTGTGCTTGATACTTATGAAAAAACAAGATGGATCCACATGCAAGAAAAGTGTATTATGCAAGGTGGTCATATAACCAAAATTATAATGTAAGGTGCATTCAAAGGAGTTTTTCTTGGTTCATGCAAGGTATTATCTTAGGGAACATTGTTCCTAATGTTTCCAAGAGTACCAATTGAAGATTCACAACCTAGGGGGTGCAGTGTGTCACATCAAGCCACCAAGAGGAATATGATGTGATAAGAGAGATCACACTCTTGAGGTACATCACACCCAATGTCACCACAAAGAGAGAGATGCATAGCATGAAGTAAGAAGACTACATAATGAAAAATGAAATGCAAAAGAATAATGCCAATGTATGCCCCCACTTTAAAGAAATTGCTAAACACCATGTTGTGAGAAATTACTTTAAAGTAACAAATGATAAATTCTAACAATAAAGAGGACATGAGAGCTTATTTGGAAAGCCCTATGCCAAGTCATATGTTTCCATATAAATCTACATCATGAAAGAGGGAAAGAGGGGTTTCCCCCAAAATGAAATCCCAAATTCACATCAAGGATCCATGGATTTGGGGTCAGTATGTCCTTGCTACAATGTTTTTTATAGGGCTCAGAACTATCATTATTCGCCAAATACTCATGGAACAGGAAGAATGACACAAATAGAGTGAAAAAAAGAAAAATATTTTGGGTCAACATGGAAGAGATATGAATGTCTTGATGCCTTGCATCATCCCCTAAAGGAAAACACAAGACAAAGATAAGATAAAGGAAAAGCTTTACAACATAGAGAAGAATGTAGGTACAAATAGAGGAATGCACAAAGAGAGAGGGATACGTCAAACATAATAGTATAGGGGACCACATTATGTGTATGAAATCACACAAAATAAAAACAAACAATACTAAATACTTGTAAGACACATGAAAGTCAACCTATTAGTAGGTCGTTCACATCCCAATCATGTTCATCATATGTAGAAGGTGAAAAAATAGCTAAAGGGATAATAGCAAGTGTTGAATTAGGGTCATTACCAAGTTCAACCCTCTTCTTAGGAGAATTATCTTTTAAGCTTATACAAGAGGAAACCAATGTATTCAATTCATTATTCACTTCTTTATCAATTTTAGCAACCTCATCATCATCATCAAAATCAATCATAGCAAGAGGTCAAATGATGATATCTAATGAGGGATTTAGCTCCTATTTTGGTTGTGGTATAGGATATTTTTACTTTGGCAAAGGGGGAGACTCATCATGTATTGCTTTAGTCATGTTTAGGTTTTTATTTTCTTTGTTATTTTCTTCATTTAATGTTCATGAAATAGCACAATGTCTATGCCTACGCTCTCTAGCATTTATATTTCTTTTTGTTGGATTTTCAAGCTATGTTTGTGTAGGAGTGAGTTTATCAACCATAGGTTTATTTTCTTCCCTAAGGGGAGGAACAAAAGGAACCATGGAAGGTTGTTCAACCACTTTATCTTTATCTTTGTAAACTTTTTTTTATTTTAGGAGGCATGATGAGATTGCTTTTGTTATCTATTGGTCTTTTAGAGGAGATAGGAAAAGGATCTATCTTAGGTTGGTATTGGTTGTTTTGAATGTCTTTTGGTTCAATCATAGTTTTGTTAAGGATGATAGGGTCAATCATAGGCTAAGGAATGTTTGTAAGGGATAGTTTTTCTATGCATTTCACTTAAAAAAAATTATAGTCCTGATTTGAAAAATAAGTCCTCACAAAGTTTAATAGGTACTATAGGCTCAGGCCAAAATAAATTTAATGGAAATTTCCCTCAGGAAGACAAAGGATTAAATCCGCTATGGTGCACAGTGGAAATTTCATTGTCAAAGGGAAATTTTAAGAATTTATGCACAACCAAGAAGATGACTTCCATGGAACGTAGCCATGGGTAACCAAGGTTCAAACAAAATTGGTTTGACGTCAAGATGATGGATAGTGAGACATCTAATTTTTTTGGTCCTATTTGTAAGGGAAGGGTGATCAATCCCATCATAGGGCAAGTGAAACCATTATGCATCTTTATCCATGCTTTCGGTTTATCATATGTTTCTTGATAGAGTTCATGCATAAGTAAGAATTCTTCGGTGATCACATTCTCTCCACAAATGAGATCAATTAATATCCCATTAGTGGGCTTATCATTGATTCAACTGGCTATGCAAATAGGACCATTAGGTGCATTTTGAATAGTGTCCTTACATGAGAAATAAATGTGAAGAGGATTTTTAGTTTGGCCTTACGAGGTTGAGTTTAAATCAACACAATTAAATCCTTTTTTATAGTATCCATATCCATAGGATCTTTCTCAATAGTATCCATGTTGTCATCTTCCATGTCAACATTCATTACATCATTATTTCAAGTTTTGCTAGCTTTGAAAAATGAAATATTATGTTTTGGCATAGGGTTGGTAAAGATTTGCAAATTTTGGTTAGGAGGAGAAACAAACTTATTTACTTAATCATTAACATCTCCAATTGAAAGATTACTGGAATCAATGAGGTCTTGTACAAGATGTTTAAAATGCTTACAAAGTTCTATGGTGTGTCCATTTTGTGAGTGATAATGGCAATAAGGATTCAATCTAAAATTTGGAGGTAAAGGCTTATTAGGATTAGGATTTTCAATAGGAGTCAAGGTGATCATTTTATATTCCAAAAGTTGTGACATTATATTATGGAGGGTATTGGGTAAGGTTGTGAATTGCCTATTCAGATCCCCAAATGCAAAAGGAGTTGTCTTATAGCAGCCACTTGGGTATCAACATGTTGATTTATTTGTTGAGGGGGATTTAGTTGAAGAGATCCTTTATTCTATTTTCTCAAAGGTTGATAGTTGTTTTGGTTTGTGGATTTAGACTACTCGGGATGGCTAGAGGTGGATTTTGTGTCACGACTACTAACTAAGTTGTGATAATCACAAAGGGTAGTACACGTGTAAAAAGGAGGGAAAATTCATCATGGTAATCTTATCTTGTATCTTAGTGTGTAAGCTCTCAATAAACATCCTTTGAAGGTGAGGGTCAAGAATATTTACGTATATTTTGGAATAAAGTGATTGGTAGTGTGAAATAAAGTCAATAATATTTTCATCATCTTTTTTTCTTACATCTCATCAAATCGGCTAAGGTCATTTTAGGTGTTATATGTACTTGGAAATAGTTTATTAAGGCCTCAACAAGTTCTTTGAAATAACGAATTGAGTTTTTTGGTAAAGAGGAAAACCATTCTAAGGTGGTATCCTTCAAGATCTAGGGAAAATCTTAGCTAAGAGCTTATCCTCAAGAATAAAGTCACTACATAAGGTGGTATAAGCAGAAAATGGTTAGAAGGATCTCCTTTCACCCCATATTTCTCAAATTTAGGCACCTCTATTCCTTGTGGCATCAACGTTTTGAATATCTCCAAGGATAAGTGGCTGCTTTTGATATAATATATAGGTTGGCTATTTTGATTTTGGTTTATGGTAGAAACTTGTTTTTGAAGGAATGAAACTGT
Organism: Sequoia sempervirens; assembly: GCA_007258455.2. Lineage (NCBI taxonomy): Eukaryota > Viridiplantae > Streptophyta > Pinopsida > Cupressales > Cupressaceae > Sequoia > Sequoia sempervirens. The sequence continues at coordinate 506,538,038 of VDFB02105785.1, forward strand.
TTGCAAAAGTTGGCTTATGGTAGCATCATTGTTTGGATTTTAAGATGGAGGTGAATATGGTGGGGGTGTATATGTGTTTGAGGGACAAGTAAATGGAATGCTTATGGGAGGTAAAGTGGTAGGAGATATGACTTGCAATGGCACAAAGGTACTAGGAATACTAGCAGAAATACCCAAGGTAGAAATGAAATTACTAGTAGATTGCATTGTTGTTGTAACTTGAGGGTTGGCATAGGTAGGAATAGATGCAATGGTTATAAGAGGATTAATTTGAGTTCCTCCCTAACTTTGGACATTGTTTAAAGGTAAAGCACCACTTGCAATTGAGGTAAGACGGTTCCCAAAATCTAAACTATGTTATGCACAAGATCAACTCCATATTCACTTTCAATCATGTGATGTATGTTATCTATGATAGGGATAGAAGTTGTTGAAATTATTTCAGTACTTATTTAATTTTGTAGGTTTGCTAAGTCTTTAGGAATTTGGATTATGTTTTCTTGTAGAATAGTAGCAACCATTGTTTCAACATTTTTCACACTACTTGAAGGACTTGAAGGTAAGGATTTGTTAAAGGTATGGTCCATACCTAGTGAGCTATTGTCAACACTAGTAGTGAAAGAGATAGATAACCCAAGATCCATGATGATTGTTCTATTGTGGGATGACATGAGCCTCGAACTTCGTCTCACTATAGTATTAGCAATAGGAAACCAAGTTAAAAATATCATGCAAGGGTAAATTTATGAATGTAATGAACATAAGATAAATGTTATTTTCTAATTTTGATTCAAATGAAATTAAGCTAGATGCAATGAAATGAGTGTAACAAAAATTATACAAACTAAAATAGATAACTAACAGTAGCGATAGAAACACAAAAACAAAGTTTTCAATGCTAGAAAATATAGTTTAAAATCTAAAATGGGACTAAGTCACCTAGAGGGGCATCTGTGTCCCAATCAAGGTTTTTTAGGGATTTGAATGTTGAATAACAGTCACTAGAGAATACCCAGAAATTAGGAAAAACCAAATGTACTAGGACTAAATTTCCCAAAGGGGTGTATGAGTCCCATATTAGGGATTTTTCATTGTTCTCAACAAATTTTGTGTGAATGTTATGTTTTCTATTTTGGATGATGTCTAAGCTAAGTACGAATGTTGATTTTAGATGAAATTAAATGATGCAAGATGCAAAAATGCAACCTATATGCACTTTCACTAATACAAGATTTAGAAATCCTAGATGCAAATTAATTAATGCAAAAACTAATGCAAATCTAATGCAATGCATTCCAAATAAAAATAAAGGTATTCTAAATGTAGGTTCACCAAAATGAAACCTAAGAAACATGTTTTAACCTTTTAGTAGATGGAACAAAGGATAAGGGCATAGACCTATTTTAGTTAGTTTCACTCTAGGAAACCCTTTAGATCTCAATCCAAGGATGGAATGAAGGAATGAGATCTGCTAAGGGTTTTCCTAGGGTATGATTAAATATGTAAAACATAATTATGAAACTTAATGATATGCAAGACTATAATAATTGACCTAGAAATGAATGCAAAATAGAACAAAAACCTAGGAAATCAAAGAGGTGCACCTGGAAATTAGTAGTAGCTTGAATTAAGACCTAAAATGCTAGAAATATTGAATATAAGACATACTAGGACTCATATGTGAGGCTAGGTGTATTAGTCCCAGATTATGGTTTCTGGGCTAAAACAAGAATCTAATGATGACAAGTCTGGATCTTCAGAAATATGTAAATTTTCCTATCCTGGGACTCATACACCAGTTGTGGCATGTCTTTCTTAGCTTTTTTAGAGGATCAATATTTGAATCTACTCTTCAATCCTTGCTTTTCCTTCTCAACCTAATTTTTGGATCAGAACTACTTAATTTTGCTTCATAGGTGTCTTTTAGTGATCTTGTAAATAAGGTGACAACTTTGAAAACTTTGCACACTTGACAAATTCTTTCCAATATTTCTCTCTAATGCATCTTCAATCTAGATCTATAAATCACACACTAAAGAGGGAAAAATATTTTTTTGTTAGTGGAAAGGGGTTTACCTAGTTCAAACGCCGTTTTGGTAATGAAACCTTGAAATGAAGTGAAATAGAATGAAGGAATGATGAATGAATAAAATGATATGTTACAATTCACCAAACAATTGAATTAGATGTTGCAAACATGTATGAAATGGCTAACTTGAATATGGATCTTGACTCTTGAATTGAATACTTGCTTAAATCGTGAAACCCTACATCACAAATGTTAGCTCCAAAAAAACCATGATGCATGATGACTTGGACATGATGCTTGATACTTGAATAATGCTCCAAATACCTTGATAATCAGCTCTTGAATGTTCTTGAATGCTCTTGAATTCTCTTATAAACTTAAATTTTCTATAAGGGATGCTCTCATGAAATTCTTAGGTGAAAATGAGTGAAATAAACTTGTATTTATACTTGTTTATGCCAAATTCCTTTAAATTACAACACTTGAAGCTCGCATCAAATATAGGAGAATAAAATCTTTCCAAGAATTTGAATTTAATTTAATTTTAAGCCATAGAGGACTCATATGCCAAAAGTGGCGTATGAGTACCATTAGGCTAGCTATGGGACACATTTTTCAAGAAAGGCTTAGATTCATGTGAAATCTAGATTGAGGCCCTAAAAAATAGGTGGGAACCATATGCCCAAGGTAGAATATGACTCCTAAATCACTAAATCTACACCACACAATCCAAAATAATTAATTTCTAATTGGTCATTACATATGTGTCAGGATTATCCTCAAAGAGATAGATTAATTAAGGCTTGTGGATGAAAAATAAAGCCAATTAAAGCATAAAGAAGCCCAATTAATTAATAAAAACCCTAGATTAGTGTGAAAGTGTAAGAAAACACTTTACAACACCCTAAATAAGGCACAATTATATCCATTTAGTTTACAAGGGTTCAAACAAGTGTGAAAAATGTAAAGGGATACATTTTTCTACACTACACAAAGTAAGGCATATAGGTGCTATAATAAGAGACTAAAAAAAATAGTTGAAATCACTTTAATGTGAATGTTGATGAAGATATACATTGAAATATCAATGATATTGGGGACTAAATTGTTGATGCACCTCCCTACTCAGATGAAGATGAATAAGAATATGTTAATGAGAAAGAAGAGACACTAGAAACACTCAGCTAGACTCCTGCAAAGTATGTTCAAAAAAATCATTCATAATTTTTTAGATCATTGGAGATAACAATGAAGGAGTGTTGACCAGAAGAAGGCTTATAAAATAGGTGAATGTTCAAATAAATTTTTGTTTACTATCAAAGGTAGAACCAAAATTTTTTGCTAATGCTAGCAAGGATGAAGCGTGGATACAAGCAATGGAAGAAGAGTTGAATTGGATTGAAAATAATCAAACTTGGGAATTGGTTCCAAGGCCTATTAACAAGAATGTGATAGTAACTAAGTGGCTATTCAGGAAAAGGTTGAATGAAAATGGTGAAGTGGTAAGAAAAAAAGAAAGATTGGTGTGAAAAGGCTATTCACAAGTAGAAGGTATTGATTTTGAGGATACTTTTGATTGGTAGAAAGAATGGAAGCAATCAAAATGTTTCTTATATTTTATTGCCTATAAGGATTTAAAAGTTTATCAAATGGATATGAAATCATCTTTCCCAAATGATGATTTGGAATAGGAAGTCTACATAGAGAAACTTGATGGATTCCAATTATTAGAAGAACCAAACATGGTGTGCAAACTCAAAAAATATTTATATGTTCTCCAACAAGATCCTAGGACTTGATATGAAATGTTGGATTAGTACTTACTTCAACAAGGATTCAAGAAAGGTACCAGAAATAATAATATTTAGTTCAAGATTGAGGATGAAATAACTTTGATAGTTGTTGTGTATGTTTATGACATAATCTTTGGTGGAAATGATGAGATATGTAAGAAGATTACAGAAGAAATGTAGAAGGAATTTGAAATTTTTATGATTGGTGAGTTGTCTTTCTTTTTAGATCTTTAAATTTCTTAGCTAGATGATGTTATATTCCTTTCTATAGCTTCGAAAAAAGGATCTTGGATCATTTCCACACTTGATATGGGAATAATTAATGATAAATTGGACTTAACGTTTCCTTGATCTATTGTTGTGAGGTGTTTTACACATCCACATTAGGTCTTGAGCCCTTTTTAAGCTAAATTAACCTATCTCAACCTTAATTCAATATTGTAAAATGTATTTAATTGCATTTTCACATTAATCTAGAAGGCTTGTAAATTAAACTTAGTTTTAATCTA
>VDFB02105785.1:506542468-506681065 GCA_007258455.2 Sequoia sempervirens
GATTAGTGGTGAATGAGTCACATTGTACCTATTTTTTAGAGATTTTTATAGATTCAGATACCCGTCTGCCCAAAATAGGCTCTAGTATAGTTTTCAAGATTTGGGACTAATTCACCCAGAATGGCGAATGAGTTTTAGTAGGTTAGAATTTAAGGATTAGTAGAATTTTCAGTCTTCATTCCAACCTCTACAATTTTCTAGGTGCATATTTCCTATTTTACTTTCATGTTCTTTTTTAGTTGCATTTCCATTCAACTTTCTAGGTCTTTTTGTATTCCACACCGTGTTTTAAAAAAAAAAAAGCATTTTCCATGTTTACACTTGGTGGTGAACCCCTTTCTTATCTCATCTATCACCAACTATATCTTACAGTCAAATCTCTCACATCCTTCATTGGTTTGAGGTCTCTAAGTTACCCTTGAGTGTGGATATTGTGAAATTGGATCCCTTCCTCCTAATCCCCCTTTAGTGTGGACAAGGAAGTGAAGCATCCATTTTGTGTGTCCACATTTTGGTGAACCTGACTTTATAATGCCTTCTTTTCTAATTTGGAGTCCATCATCATCCTAGAATTAGCTTACATTAACATAGCATTAGGATTTCCATTAGTTAGTTTGCATTCTAGGGTTTCAAAATTTTGCATTAGTGAAAATGCATATAGGTTGCATTTTTGCATCTAAAATTATTGAAAAACATTTGAAAACTGCATTTTCACATAGGTTACACATAACACAACATAAAAAGCATAAAAATACATTGAAAATTCTTGAAATTTTTGAAAAAAAACATATTGGGACTCATTCACCGCCTTGGGCGAATCAATCCCTGTATAGATTTGAAATAATCTTTTATAACATTGAAAAACTATTTTTTTAGCTTTTGTTTGCTGCCATTGGTTAGTTGTTTCACTGGGTTGACTTTATGTTTCATGCATTTTATAAAATCTAGCTTAAATTGGTCCATTTCATGCATTGTTTAATTTCAAATTTCCATTCACAATATTTCATTTTCGTATCATTGCATAGTGTAATCAATAAATTACCTTGTTCAACATTTGAAAAATGCATTTCATCCTAAGTCTTTACATTGCATTTTAAGTTTCCATAACTTCTATTACATTTAATAGAATTATTTACATTCATGGCAATTGTGGATTTCATTAGATTTTTTCAATTTTCATTTTCAACATTAGATCCTCGTTTACTTAGATCAGATTCATTAGAAAATGAAAACAACAAACTAAAAACATCAAAAGAAACAATTCAGAAAATGATTAAATTTAGAAATAGTCTATCATCCAAGCCATTTAATAGGAATTACGTAGACATGTTAGATGAAGCCTTTTAGAACTTCCTCTCACTAAGATCATCCACTAAAGGTTTGACACAAAAGGATGCAAGCATCGATAATCATGATAATCATAATTTTCCTTCTCCCGATATCTCTCCCATTGGTGATGAAGGTATCTTGTTGAAAGAAGATAAAATCAGTGAAGATCATGAAAGTGTTTCTTATTTTCCTTCTACCCCCCTTGCAGAGACATTATGACACACGAAGCTGAAATCATGTCCACTACCTTACCTATTCTCTATTCATCTTCTAACACTTCCCCTACTTGTGAAAATTCTTTACTAAATAAGGATACAATCATGAATAATCATAAAAACCACATTTGTGTGGAGGATATGTTGATATTTGAGAGCTATGACAATCCTAGATCTCTTGTTGGAGAAGACATAATAGGAATGTGGATGTAAATGTAGATAATCATGATAAAACCTTCTATTCTCCTAATATCTTCTCTATACATGAAGAAGATAGTTTAGTTTTAGAAGATATCCTTATTTATACTCGTGAGAATCTTATTCCTCCCTTTCTTGATGCTTGTACCATTTGGAAAGAACTATTTGAACAAAAAATTCCAATCATTGGTAACCAAAATTCTCCTAGTTATCCTTCTCTTGATGTCTCTCCTATGAGTGATGTAGCTACTTTATCAAATCCAACCATGAAATGTGATGAACCCATTGCTTGTCACTTTCCTAAAAGCTCTCCTATTAGGGTAAATATCATGGCACAAGAGAATGAGACCTTAGAGAAAAAAAATGACATTATGGACAATAATCAAATTTCTCGTTCTCCTATGTATCTGCTATTGGTAAAGAATATATTATGGTGTTACAAGATCCCATCGATGAGAATCATCATGAAAATATTATTGAACAAGAAACATTGTCATTGACAAGCAAGAAAATAAAACCCTAGATCATTCCCTTACTTGTGATAAAGACAATATTGAAGAACCAAACATTGAATGTCATGAACATCTAGTTTGTAGTTCTCTTAAAAACTCTCCTAATAGGGAAGGTATCATAGTGCAAGAAAACATCAACACTATCATGTGCAAACCAAAAATCAACTTAACTTTGAAGCCTCCTACATTGCTTTATATGGATCAAGCCTTAAAGAAAATGTTAGGACTTTATGACAAGTCACCTTCTACTCCTGAAAACAAAAAGGTTACATGTGTTATGATTAGTGTCAAGAAAAAGGATATAGAAAGATAAAAGAAAAATGAATAAGCCACACATATATAGGAAGATTCTTCAACAATCTTTGATTTCATACCTATATCCATGGGAGAATACAATCTCATCACAAAAAGAATCTAAAATGAGAAAAGAGAAACTAGTAATGAAATTACAAAATTCAAAAGCATCCACTTCAACCACCTTAAAAGAAAAAAACAATATCCAAGACAAAATTTGAGGAAATTGAACAACCACCAAATCCAACAAAAGAGACAAAAAAATTTGGAAGACAGTTTGAACTTCTAAAGCAACCTAGAAAAGGATGTGATGCTATAAAGCCTAATGATCTTGGTTATTGTCCCTCAAAACAAAATCCTTCACAAACAATTCTTCCAAGAAAACTTTAACCTTGGTACATCCTAAACTAATAGACATCTCATTAAATATGTATCAAGTAGAAAATTTTTTTACTTATCAAAATAAATAACATTAGTTGCTGCTCCTTACCATAGTTGCATGTTTTACATTCATCACAAGGAGTAGCATATCATCATCCATTCCAGGCTCACCTGTGTTCTACTCTAAGTGGTGGAAAATGGTTAAGAAGACTTATCCCCATATGTCACTTGCCATTTTCTCTTTTGGCTAGTCATTAACCTTTCATAGGATGTCGAGGGGTGAAGAAATTAAGATTTCATGTTGATTTAGTTGGAGTTTTTTAATCAAAATATGCCTTGGGATGCACAATATGGGGTCATAGGGGCCTATTAATTATGGTATAAAGGGTGATTGGGGCTATGGACACAAAGTTCAATTAGAAAGTGTGATTAAATACACTCTAAAATATTAAATTGAGGTTCACATAGCCTAGAAAGGCACAAGATCCAATTTAAATGTGTAAAACACATTACAACACTAGATTAAAACTAAGTTTAATTTACAAGCCTTCTAGATTAATGTGAAAATGTAATTAAACATATTTTACAATATTGAATTAAGGTAGAGATAGGTTAATTTAGCTTAAAAAGGGCCCAATACCTAATGTGGATGTGTAAAACACTTCACAACACTAGATCAAGATGATGTTAAGTCTAATTTATCATTAATTATTCTCATACCAAGTGTGAAAATGTATGAAGATCCATTTTTCTGTGCTACATTTAGCCCCCACTTTAGTGAGAGGATAAATTGCTTCAAACACACTAAAGTAGACATTCAAGAGGAGTTTGAGTGTATAAATGCAGATGACAAAAGATAACAAAGATCAAGAAGGCGGTCAAGGCTCCATGATGCTAAGTCAAACCAACATGAGCACAAAAGGGCACACACAAGGTGCATCAAAACAAGATATGCAATCATGCAATGTTAAGAAATAGAAGAAAGAAAAATGTGTGATAAATATTTTCTCACTCTAGGGCCATGAAACATCAAGTCATCCGTGGGGTGAGTTGTCTCAAAGAAGTGGTTAAGTGAGAAATCCATGCTAGTGTGTTGGTTTACCAACATATAATGTTAAATTCATGCTAGTGTGTCAGCTTCCCATCATACTAACCATACCAAAGTTATCCTCATGATAACTTTGATAAGGCACCACAATGAAAATTCTTTTTGTAAATGTTTTTGAATGTCATGTAAAGATTTTGTTAAAGGGGATTTTGTTTTGTTTGTGTAAGGTCTTCTTCTTAGGGAGAATTGTGCCTAATGTCTCCAAGAGAGGACAAGTCAAAAGTGTCAGATCATTTCCAATGGGATGCCTCGTTCACATCATGCCATGTCAGAAGATTGTACACTCTTAGAAGGCATCAAACCTAATGAAACCACCAAGAAGAGGACACATAACAAAAAAAAGAAAAATCATATAATGAATTTTTTCCCAAAATATGTCATCAATGTATGCACCCACTTTAAAGTGGCTGCTAACACCATTACTATGAGCAATTACTTTAAAGTAACAAATGATAAATTAAAGAAGGCATGAGAGCCAACTTAAAAGGCCATATGCCAAGTCAATTTAAGGCATGTCATCCACATCCCAAGCTTGCTCTTATAAAAAGAGCCCCTATGGGATCCATTCACCACTTTGGGTGAATGAGTCCCATCTAGGTGGGACCCATTCATCCAGGATGGTAAATGAGTCCCATTTGAGCTATTTTTGGGGTTTGAGTAGGAAAAATTAGGTTTTAAGTTTAGTTTTCTTCAATGTCAGCCTTGCAGATCAAATTAACATGAATTTGAGCGGATTTCCTATATAAAAAAACTTCTAATCATTATTTCATTCATTCATTATCCATCTCAAGTCAAGAAAGCTAGGGTTTAGCATTTTAGGTCTTCGTAAGGGCATCAAGATAGAAATCAAGATCAATTCCGAGGCATTCAAGGGAATATTCTTCCTTCATTATTTTAGTAATTCAAGATCCATCATCATGGAAAGTTTATAATTTCATTATTTCATGTTCATGCTTCATCTTATTTCATCATTTTGGTTTAATTACCTAAAAGGGGTTTGACCAAGGTAAACCCGCATGCCCTAACAATCAACATTTCTCTATCTTTCTTTGTGTAATTGTAGATCTAGGTGCTTTGAAGGCTTGGAGTTCATTGAAGAATAGGTTGAAAACTTGTTGAAGACATCTTTCCTATTGGAAACGTCAAAATCTTCACTAAAAGTCACTTATAGTGTTGAAAATCAGGGTTTTGAATCTAGACACCTGGAGGTACAGAAAGAGCAGACTGAGAACTTCAGATTCCCCTTTTGAGATTTTAGAAAAGTCAAAGTGGACTCACTTTCCATTAGTGGAAAATTTATCCTAGTTTACCTATTTTCCAAATATTTCTATAGATTTAGATACCCATCTGCCCAAAACAGGCTCTAGTACAGTTTTCCAGATCTATGACTAATTTTCCTAAAATGGCGAATGATTTCCAGTACATAAAAATTTTAGGATCAACAACATTTCCAGTCTTCATTCCATCCTCTACAAGTTTCTAGGTGAACATTTTTTGTTTTACTTGCATTTGGGTATGTGCAGGATCATGATGGGCCAAAAAGTGGCAATATGATGGGTATGTGGCTGATGACTATTTTTTTACCCAAAATTGATGAAATGAAAAGGGTTTTTAAAGGAGATTCTCAACTTTCCACGGTCAATATAAGTTAAGCTTTACTTTGAATTTAATAAGTAATTATTATTCATTTTCTATTCAAATTATGACAAAAGTCCTGATTGATAGGCTAATTGAAACAAATCTATAGCTTTCAAACGGTATCACATTTTTTGAATCCAAAACATATGTCACATTCTATGCTTTGCATACTATAGGATTAAAAAAAGAAAATTTGAATTTCATGAAATTTTGACCAAGTTAAGGTGGTCAGACATACTAGTTTTTATATTTTTTAAAAAGTTGTTATAAAAAATTCATAATTAATTATTTACTTGGAAAAAAATTACAAAAAAATATGCATCACATCGAGGCATGAGTCCTCTACTTATATCTAAACTATTATAAAAAAATATTATCATTTTATTGTGGTTAGGGTGGTCAGACAAACACCTACTTCTTATTTTTTCCCTAAAATTTAAGTGGGTACCACTGCATTGAAATTTAAAATTTTCACCAAATATATTTTTATTTTTTTAAAACAAACCTAGTAGTTTAGAAACTACATTCAATTTTCTATAGATTCTATTGTTACATATTTTTGAAATAATATATATAACTTATTCAAATTTTTACGTCAAGTTTCCTAACTCTAATTTTTCTGATTTTTTTGCCACTTAAGGGCTTGTTTTTTCCATGATGATCCTGCACATACCCATTTCTATTCATCTTTCTAGGTCTTTTTGCATCACACTTTGTTTTCAAATATTTTACATTTCCCAATTTTACACTTTGTGGTGAACCCCTTTATTATCTCGTCTATCCCCTAGGATATCTTACAGTAAGATCTCTCACATCCTTCATTGGGTTGAGGTCTCTAAGGTACCCTTGAGTGTGGATATTGTGAAATTGGATCCCTTCCTCCTAATCCCCCTTTAGTGTGGACAAGGAAGTGAAGCTTCCATTTTCTGTGTCCACATTTTGGTGAACCTAACTTTAGAATACCTTATTTTCTTATTTGGAGTGCATTATCATTCTAGAATTAGCTTGCATTAACATTACATTATGATTTGCATTAGTTAATTTTCATTCTAGGGTTTCAAACTTTTGCATTAGTGAAAGTGCATATAGGTTGCATTTTTGCATCTCAAATCATTGAAAAACATCTGAAAACTACATTTTCGCTTAGGTTACACATAACACAACATAAAAAGCATAAAAATCCTTTGAAAATTCTTGACAATTTTGAAAAAATCCATACTAGGAGTCATTTTCCACCCTGGGTGAATTAGTCCCTATACAAATCTGAAACACTCTTTTACAGCACTGAAAACCTTGTTTATAAGCTTCTATTTTCTTCCATTGCTTAGTTGTTTCATTGGGTTGACTTTCTATTTCATGCATTTTATAATATCTAGCTTAAATTTGTCCATTTCATGCATTGTTTAATTTCAAATTTGCATTCACAATATTTCATTTTCAGATCATTGCATAGTGTTATGAGTAAATTACTTTGTTTGAAATCTGAAAAAGTGCATTTCATCCTAATTCTTTACATTGCATTTTATGTTTGCATAACTTCTATAACATTTAATAGCATTATTTACATTCATGGCAATTGTGGATAGCATTAGATTTTCGCAACTTTCATTTTCAACATTATTTCCTAGTTTACTTAGATCATATTCATTAGAAAATGAAAACAACAAACTAAAAGCATGAAAAGAAATAATTCAAAAAATGCTTAAATTCAAAAAAATCATACCATCCAAGCCATTTAGTAGTAATGAATTAGACATTTTAGATGAATCCCTTAAGGACTTCCTCTCACTAAGATCATCCACTAAAGGTTTGACACAAAAGGATGCAAGCATTAATAATCATGATAATCATAATTGTTCTTCTCTCAATGTCTCTCCCATTGGGATGAAGGTATCTTTCTGAAATAAGACACAATCATTGAAGATCATGAAAGACTTGCTTGTCTTCCTTCTCCTCCCCCTTGCAAAGATATTATGACACACAAAGCTGAAATCATGGCCACTACCTTACCTAGTCTCCATTCATCTCTCAACACCTCCCCTACTTGTGAAAATGATATACTAAATAAGGATACAATTTTGAATGATCATGACAAACAATTTTTTTTCGAGGATATTTTGATATTTTAGAGCTATGACAATCCTAGCTCTCTTACTCGAGAATACATTATAGGAAATGGGGATGTAAATGTAGATAATCATGACAATAAAACCTTCTCTTCTCCTAATATCTTCTCTATACATGAAGAAGATAGTTTAGTGTTAGAAGATGTCCTTATTGAGACTCATGATAATCTTATTCCTCCCTTTCCTAATGCTCCTACAATTTGGCAAGCCCTATTTGAACAAAAATTCCAATCTTTGGTAACCAAAAAACTCCTAGTTATCCTTCTCTTGATGCCTCTCCTATAAGCGATGCAACTACTTTATCAAATCCAACCATGAAATATGATGAACCCTTTGTTTTCCACTTTCCTAAAAGTGCTCCTACTAGGGTAAATATCATGGCACAAGAGAATGAGACCTTAGAGAAAAAGAATGATATTATGGACAACAATCAAATTTCCCCCTCTCCTAATATTTCTACTATTGGTAAATAAGATATTATGGTGTTACAAGATCCCATCGATGAGAATCATGAAAAAAAACATTATTGAATAAAGAAATATCATCTGGTCCATCATCTACTCAGTCTGAACAAAGGCCCTTTTAGAAAAATCCATAAAATATGGCAATAGGGTGTCACAAGCTCCTTGTTCTACTTTTTAGTGAAATAAAGGCTTGACCTTTTTTGCATCCAACTCTAGGTTGGGAACCTCAAAAACAGTCATCAGCTTCAAATACTCTACATTGTCACCTTTGTGATCAACAGCCCACTCATAGTCAACCTCGAGGTCACATGGAACCTTCTCGAGAACCTCTTTTTTGTACTCCAATTTCATCAACCATGTCTCCACTAGCCAGTGGACTTCTTTTGCTATATTCAACTCCTTTTCCCAGATATTTTGAGGTAGCTTGAGGATGCACTCCAATTTTGGATAGGTGATCCTATAGGCCTCAGGGAACTCCTTACACGTGTTCATCATACTTTCTATATCTTTCCCTAAGCTCCTATACCTATTTTATATGCCAACTGCATGGTAAATTCCTTTATCAACAGTATATATTGCCTTGTTGAACCAAGCAGACATGGACTTGATCTAGCTTTTCCCCTTTTCCATCTTGTTGATATCTTCTTTGGAAAGTAGTGAGTGTGATGCTAATGTCTTTGCTGGAGTCTCTTCTTTGGTAGATTTCCACTACTAGATGTAAGCAATAAGATCTGCTAATTGTGCCTTTAGCTCCTCCTTGGTTGACTGATATTTATTCCTTTGTTGCATAATAGTAGTGATGGACCCCTAGAATTCATCTATCTTCTGTTCTTGAGTCATCGGGAATAGATTGAATGTGGAAATGTTGTAGTCGGTACCCATATCCTTTTCTGTTATCAGGGTAGCAATTTGTATCATTTGAGACCCCAAGGCATCCACTATGATGTGATAATGGACCTTAGGATTTTTCCATTTTCTTGTTCTTGTTCGGGCCCTTGCCAAGATTTCCTCTAACCTTTCTCTTGGGTTAGTGACCACAAGGGCCTTCTTCTTTTTTAATTAGTGTTCTAGCCAGTCATGCATCTTAGTCTATCCCTTATTTGATTCATGATCACCTGCCTCTTTGTCCTAATCTCTTTGACGTTCATCCTCATCATCACTGGAAATTCTTCCTTCATCATTTTCCTCCTCTTCCAAGCCCTCTGTTTGTATAGCCTTTCCTTTGTCTAGCTTAGTGGGAGGTATATTCTCCTTAGTGATGTTCAACTATTGCTAGGAAGCTTCTTTATCTCCCTCGAGCTCAACATCCCTTTCTTTCATGCTTTCTTCTTCTTCTTTATTTGGAACTTTCTCTAGAAGAACTTTTGAATCCATCACCTCTTATCTCAGGCCCTCATCTTGGCCAGTTCATGGAGGCTCCTCAAGGATCTCTACATCAGTATCAGTTCCTACTTTCTCTTATTTGAAATGGTGCTCCTTAGGATGAGCCTCTATGCTTACATCTTCATGTTCCCCAAGCATTTCCTCTTCCTGATCTAAGGTTTCAACCTCATAGGGATCTTCAAGTTGGTCATTTCGCTCTTCTTCAAGTCTTTGTTGTCCTTCATCATTGGAGGCCACTTTATAAATGTTTACATTCAACCCTCCCTTTAGGTGCTCAAAGTATTCATCCCTATCAGAATCTCCGAGCTCATCAACGATGTCCTCTATAGTCTTCTCTTGTTGTTTTACATGTCATTTCTCCATCTCCTCTGATATTTGCATTTTGGCTTCCATCTTAGGAGGCTCTATAGATGGTTGAGGAAGAGGCAAGCCAATTGCAATTAGGGCCATCAAGCCTTGAACCTTGGGGTCAAGGATTACCCTAGAGATTTGTTTAGGTACATTTTGAATTTATGTCACGAAGGCATGCGACAAAGTGGGAATTTCCATAGTGGTGGTCATTATAGAGTTTGGAAAAGTTAACAAAGTAGGAAAGGGAGGTGGGATCAAGGAAGTTGAGAGTGGGGAAGTAGTGGAGGAAGAAGAATCCAACACTACTACCAGATCGGTTAGCGAGGTGGAAGTAAAGTGGAAAATGATGTCCATAGTAGGTGGAGATAAGATGGGCAATGATTGGTTTGAAGGGAGCAATTGAGTTGTAGTGGCAGTGGGGATGGATGTAGTTAGTGGTGGTGAATGACGATGCTCAGGCTCTCCCTCCTCAGGTAGAGTTTCCTCTTCTTGGATAGTCAACATTTCCAATACAAAGGTCCCTATTCTCCCCTGTGGTGGAGGTGGCCCTTCTATTGTCCTTCTCGTGTAAACCTTGGGCTTGTGCTATCACTCCAATGCCTCCTTTCTCTTTCTAGATCTTGTAGTAGATGGGGATTTGGATGCCTCTATGGAGGGTTCTACAGTGGTAGCACTAATAGTCTCACTACTTATCTCATCCGCAAGTTCCACATATGTGAGTTCAACACCTTATTATTTTAACTTAGCAATCTTTTCATCTAACCATTGCTTTTTTTTGTTCTCCATGGGTTGAGTGAGAATGTATAGGTCTGTGACTTCCTCTTTGAAGAAGTCTATTACTAGAAAAGGTGCATTAATCAAAGTGCCAAATCTTTCATCTATCATGTTATCATCATCAACAACTTGGTCTAGAACTTGAAATCAATTGACTGATTTTAAAAGTGTGAGGGTTATTCTCATGTAATGGCGCATCCACACTTCTTTATCATCCTTGCAATTGGCCCAAAAATCCTCAATGTGTGGCAAATGGGCATACTCTCTCCCAACCCATTTCTTCAATTTTCTCTTGCGGTTTACTCTTCCTTTATTTGTATGAAGGTCGAGATTGTACTTAGCCAACTTCTCTGAATATTTCATGCATTGGGTAGTAGGGCAAGCATACATACATTGCCTATGAGTTAGAGGATATGGGACTACCACTCATTGTTTGTTGCTTAGCAATGTGTGGGAAGTTTGTAGCTATCGAGTTGTATCCAACATGATGATTTTGTTGTTGGGATAGCATGGAAACCTGTATGGCCTTCCCAAGAATCCTTCAAGTCTTATGTAGGTGAACTTGGGGAATTGGATGAAGAGATATCCAAAACCCTTCACAAAGGCTAGTGCACTGTGTTTTACTCTTCTTTCAAAATCTCCATCTAGGAGTCTAATCATATGCCCAATGAAGGAATCATTAACTCTCCTATACTCTCTCTTGAAGTTCTTGTATTGCAATTGAGGGTAAAAATCATATAGTTTCAACTATCCTTGTTTGGTTCCCAAGACTCTGACATAGAACAACCCCTTGTATGGAAATTTGGTCCCCAGAAGGTAGACCAAATATGAAGTCATGAAAAAGTGAGAGGTCTTCTTTACCTCCATTAACTATTGATACATGTTGTCACTAATCATTTTAAGCTAATCGAATTTGGTCTTGCCCTCGAGGATCTCTTCAATGAAATAGAACATCTTTTTTTCAAAGAACGTGGTAGAAAGAAAGCCCATTACACTGCTCAAAAGTGTAACAAGATCATTCTACTCTTCATAGAAGTCACTTCTGTATAAGGTTTGGGGAACCTTAGCAGTGCTTGCCCTCATTTCTTTCAACCAATTTTGGTTGATTTTTTTTTGCACCCAATAAGATCTATTTACCATATGTTCTAGGAAAATTCCTTCTCCACTTCTTCCATCTTATCAAAGACTGGGATGCCAAAGGTCCTGTTAATAGATTTGGCTAACAAATCAGCCAATAATCTTCCATTGTGGTCAATTATCTTTTTGTTGGAGAGACAACACTCTTGGCAAGTGATTACCAACTCTAGAATGATGAGCATAGGAGGGAAACTAGCAACTTTAGCTAGGCCACTCTTTCTAATTTTCATTGTCCTATCTCTTTTGGGGTTCTGCATAACCCTCTCTTTGAATTCATCCATGCTAGCATGCCCAAATTCAATGTCTAAGATCATTTCCCAACTAGAAGTGAGCTTTGGTGTGTGTTCAACTCTATGGAACTCATACTTCATTTTCTCATTTTCTTCCCCTCCTCTAGGAGTACAAGAAAGCTTCTTTCCTTTATCAAGTTTTTGTGTAGGCTTCTCTAAAGACCCAGTAGTAGGTTCCATAAATCTTACATACACTAGATGTAGTAAATGTGTTTTCATAGAAATTTGAGAAAATGCAAGTTGAATCCTGCAGATCAAGCGTTAGATTGATTCCTATACCATCAAAGGTTCACAATTTTTTTCACTGTTAGGTACTTGGAGCTTTTTGGGATCATTTGGGAAAATGTGGCCTTAATAGTGTAGGTTTCCTCAAGCCAAAATCCATCAAGAGGAAGGTAGTTAAATAATATCCGAGAGGCCATGGAGACCCATAGATGGAGTTTCGCAACGAAGATTCTGCATTAGCAAGTTGATGGAAAAATTCATTGTGAGATTCATAGAAACTTGCAAAGATTAGGTTAAGGTATGATGACATCATTAGGTCATGCATTGAGGCTTTGTGGGTTTGGTACATGCAGGTGTTACTAGGTTGAAGGAGATTAAAAATTGACAGTTAAGTTAGTAGCTTTCAAGGGGTAGAAACCCACTAGAAGAGTTTTGCACTACAAGACTTGTGGGTGGTTAGGATGGCATGAGTTTCTCTCTAAGTTTTGATCTTTTAGGCATATAGATGGGATTCACAAGGAAACTGTTGAAGGCTCGCCATTATCGAATGACCAAGAGTGAGCAGTAGTCCACAGACAATGGTCTACACTAATGGGTCTGTGTGGTGTTCGCTAACTTGGGTTTTCATTGAATACCTTCTAAAGGAAATGACTTAGGCGGGGTTCATAGTGTGGATCGGTGAGGCTGCTCAGATGCTAAGGCATGACAGAAGAGTAGGGGTGGTTCGTAGATAGACCCGTGTAGAGATCAACTTGCATGAGAAATTCAACTTGGTGTTTTTTTTGGTCAAATTTGAAATGGAAAGGGAGGTAGTGGGGTCTATAACACGGACGGGAAAAGGGGCTCTAGGGTTGCAAACTTCATGGTGGTGATGGGGGTGGAACTCACAATGTAGAAATCCATTGGGGCTAGGCCATTAGTTAGTGGTGAAGGAATGGTGGCCACCCGCCGTGGGAACCCCACATGAATAAACTCATAAGAGGTTTTTGATTTAGCATTTTCATGCTAGGTAGGCTCAGGATCAACAATGAGTTGGCGACATTGAGGCACCTGATTCCCACATTATAGGAGGGTGTGAGATCTTTTCCACTAAAGAACGGTAATGGGGAGATGTCTTCCCTCAAGAAAAATCTTGCAGGGGGCTCCTGCATGAGGCTTAGAACTTATTTGTTGCTCAGGATTTGTTTAGGTTTCATTAAGAATGGCCTGGGAATTGGTGCAGGCCACAAGGCTTTGTTGGTAGCATGAAGAATGAAAATGGTAGAAGGAACCTCCACAAAGGTGATCACAGCCTTGGAAATTTTGGGACAATGCTAAAAGTTTGAATGATGATGTGAGTTCGAGGGAATACGAAGATTGGTGAAACTTCAAGGGAAAACTAGGGCTTCATTCATAGATTTTTTTACATTTTGAAAAACCCTAATTGTTCAAAATGCAACCACACAACAAAGAATGGAAATTCCTACCTCTAGAATCACTAAAGGTGAAGAAAATTATGACCCCAAACTGACCACAAATCCTCTTGTGGGTAGGTACTTCTCATTTTTCATTTATCTCCTTGGAATTTTGAAAATGCACTGGTTAAAATGATAGGTTTAAGCATTTATTTATAGGCCAAAGTGCATTTATGAGGTGCATTTAAGGTTAGGTATGAAGGCAAGTGAGGTAGATGAAGCTGTAGAAACCTGATGTGGCACAACTAGTAGCAGAGACTCAGATGAGGAAAGGGGATGCAAGGCCCACCATGCAAGAAAACATCCAAGGTTGGCTGTTAATCTAGTGGTGAAGGTACAGTGGCAACCCACAATTCTTGGAAGAATCTGGGACAAAGGACTAAGGGAAAACCACAAGGGCACTCCTACTCAAGCCAAAGACCTAGGAATTTGTGGATGGTAATTTTTGGTCAATAAGGAATTGAAGACTTTGTAACACTTGACCAATTTGAGCTCAAAAATAGGGGCACGTAACATGAGGAAAAGGAAACAATGACTCGAGAACACCAAAAAGGAAAGAGGGGGTCCCAGGTTCAAATAGGGTGTGTGTGCTACAAGCACAACAAATGGCGACTTCACTAGGAAAATGTTCCCAAGCATTATGGGGGTAAGGATTCATTCAAAGCCTAGAATCTTTGGTTTCACAGATGAGAAGCTAGTTTCCATAAGAGAACTAGGAACTTAAAAGGAGGACAAGATCCTTAGCTAAATTGAGTCACAAAGTACCCTAGAAGCGTGTGTGTAGTGAGTTCATTTCCTTCCTCCATAGACTATAACGAATAGTAGTTAATCAGTTGAGGAAAGCTACGTAAATTTTCTAACCCCAAAAGTAACCTAGACATTGCTCTGCTACTAGTCAGGCATCCATAGCCCTGAAAGATTTGTTGCTGTCACCCCACAAACATCAGTCTATTTCCAGTTGGGTGTCCATAGCCCTGATAGAGTTGTCCACACACCCACATGGTTATTGGTTTCAACATTTCCTTTTCTTTTTCTTTTAATATTTCCTTTTGATACTCTTTTTTCTTTTGCTCAACTGTGTAAGCACCAAAGCTTATAGTGTGTTTGGAATCAGAATGGTAATTGGAGTAAACTTAGGGTTTTTCACTTGTCAAGACCTCATAATGACTATTGCATAGCTCATTAGAAATATTTAAAGTGTAATTTAAAGTGTAATCTAAGATAAATGTGATGGGATTAAAATAAGGGTTTTTCCCTAAATCAAGTTGGAGTTCAGGTAAGGAAACTTGCTTTGTGGGAGCAATCAAAAATCCACAATAACAAATGTAGAACTATCCAAAGAAAAAATGGGAGTGGGTAGCAAAGTGGGCCCTCTGATGATCCAAGAATGACCACCGCATCGAGGTCAGGAGACACCCTTAGTGAAAAAAAGAGCTAGGAAAGTGAGCAAAATGAGGCAAAAGTAAAGCAACAAAGCAAAAGAACCTACACTAACCTATATACAACTATATACAATGAATGAGCTAGAGTAGCTCAAGCAAGGAAACAATGCTTGAAGTACTGCTTGTTAATGGGCAATGGGATGTCCTCTCCAATTAGTTTTTTTGAGGAGAAAGGCATTATCTCCTAGAATTTCATAAATCTGAAAGGGGCCAAAGCTAGAGCTTGTCAAATTTGTCATGTCCCCCTTTATTTTCATGGGTCTTGTCCCAACAAAGGACTAAATCAACAATCCTAAAGGCCTTTACTTTGGCTGGACAATCGAACCATCTCTTGACTATGCCTTGGTGTTTGGTGAAATTTTCTATTGCTTCACTACAGTATTTGACTACAAATTTAGAAAAATGTATGGTGACATATCAACAAAATATTGTCGACTTACGGACACAACACTGATTTAAATTTCTTCACTAGATTTTCATCACTTTAATGACCAATGTTTATATGTTGAAACCATGAACCAACATCGTCGGTCAGTGCCATGGAAAATGTTGGCAGTTTCCATCACAAAATCAACATAACTTTGTTCATCTATCGACACAAAAAATAAAAGAAACATTGCAAAACACCCATTTGAAATCGTCAAATAAACACCAAACGTTCATCCATTTTCTACGTCGTGTGTAGAGAAACCTTGTTACAAATTTTTGTGGTTCATCAAGCTATGTTCATTGAAATTGCAATGAAACTTTGTAGTTGTTTTAAGAAAAATATTCGTTCAAACATCTTCCCTCCCTAACACGGTTATATGTATGGGTTTTGTTGTTTGCATGAATAATTTGGTTGATGTATCTTTCAATATAAGTCACTACAACAAGTATTTTTCTTTCCTTTTGTCCTTTATTAGTGTAGCTTATCTGATGTAATCCTATCAGAGAGACTTCATTCTATTAGGCCCAAATTTAGTTATTAATTCCAATTGTGATACTCCCACTGATGAATTCCATCAACACAACTTTCACCGATGGTGCCTTATTTTATCCACTATGTTGACATAACTTGAGATATGTTCTCTCGACTAAATGTTATCAGTGTAAGATGTGTCATTAGGTAGTCCATTTTCTCTTGTTCCAATGTGAATGTGTTCCTCTGATGAAATATATTGGTGTACCTCATGCTGAAATCCTGAGTGAGTCTATCTTTTATTTTCTTGAATAACCCATCGGTAGAACAAAAGGAATGTGTCCTCGATACATGCCTTTTATCTTCATTAGAGTAGTATAAAATTCTTTCATTAACATATTCACATTCATTCATTAATATATAACATTCATTCTTTTAGTTATTATATATTATCAAAAATATAGTTGTCATAATATGATTACAATCACTTTTTTTTTGTTGCTTTTTTGTAGCTAAAAAAAGAAGTGGAGTATCATTTTCTAAGTCATTTGTTCCCCATTCAGTTGTTCTTTCCTCTTCTCGTGATCCTAATGTATGCCTAGTCAAGTACTCACGACATAGAGGCCATCGCAAGGGGGTTCTACTACAATAACAAAGAAATGTTAAATTGATATGTTTTATTATTATTGTTACAAGTATTTCATTAATTAAAAGAACATTAGAGTGGTTCTCTTTATCTGATAGGGCTGATCAATTCCACAAAAGGATATAAAATTCATGGAAAATCCTAACCTGGGAATTAGACATTCTAGTAGGTGACTAACATCTTCTTATGGTCATTCATTTACATTGTCAAACCAGGGAATGTATATTTGAAATGGAGCGGCACTGTATGTGCACTAAGAACCAGTTTCAGTCACAATTTATCAGAAATAAATGCTTGGAAGGAATTCTACTTATGTTGTAGGAATATAACGTAAAGTCTTTTTAACTTAAGCGTAACTTAATCAAAGCAAAAATCATGACAACTATTACTAAGAAACAAACTATGAGCTGGCCTTATGCTGCAGGAACAATATAAGACTGAGTTTGCACTAAAACTTTCAGGAATGAAATATAACTTATAAACAACAGAAGATAAATAAATAACTACAGATACTCACTAAGTGGGCCCCCTTAGCAAGCATTAACTAGTTATGCATGAATTGAACTCAAAACTTCATCAGCTTTTATTCATAAACTTGGAATAATATTCATTGATTGCTCTGCTTATAATAAAACTAACACAAAACACTGTCTCTCATTATAATACTAACTTTTACACACACTGTTGCTCAGTCGCGCAAGAGGAGAAATTATTTATATTAGAAAAGCAACTAACTAACTAACTCTAATAGAGAAAGACGTGGACATAAATGCATCCAAAAACTGAGGAACAAACTTCTCATAAATGAAGACATATCTGTTTAACACGATTAAGAGAGAATTTAGTATTCCACTCTTCCTAGATTAATGATCATTTAGATTTCCTCCCAATGACTTGGTCAGAGAGTTTTTGCTGGAACAACTTCCTTGATGCCGTGCTAGAAATGGACTTTACTGTAGGGCCGAGATCCATTGCGCTTGACTCGTTCATGCTCCCTTCAACAACCTGCGATGCACATGGCGATAGAAGAAAAAAAAAAGCACGCATGGAAAATAACACGATACACATTAATTAATCACATATTAAATCCATTTCATTATCCAAAAACCACATGCATTATATCAGTCATTCAGGATGTCAAACAGGGCAATTAATACAGACACATAGAGATGTTAAGTTGTAGGAATATAGGAATGTATTGCTACAGGATACTACCTGATTTTAAATAAAAAGTCTTTAATCAAAGAGTTAAAAAACCCATTAGCAATAAGAGTAAGGGTGTTAAAAATACATCATAAAATTCAAATTATGAGCATATTTCAAGCTCATCATTTGCCCCCTACTTATCCTAATGATGGTCCTCCAACATTAAGCTTTCGAGTTGTTTCTCTAAAATCAATAGGAGTAGTATGGCCCTGTAATGAAGTTCCAAATTTGTAGTAGAAACCTCTGAAATTTTGCAATCTCTCATACTTGTGGGTTTTTGTATCCTCATTAACATTTGTAGCCCAATAAGGGTAAAGTGGCCACATTAAAACTGGAGGTCGAAATGTTAATGGTAACCATAACTCAAACCTCTTCTAGAGACCTAGTTGCATGTACTTCTCTATCCTACTGATGGCTACTTTAAAGTTCAGAGGGCTATGAGGCTCAGATTTCCTCAGACCAATAGTTAGTTTTTCCCATCTTGTTTCAATTCTAGAAGATGAAACCTTCCATAACAGATATGGTTGGTCTTTGAACTCATCATACACCTACTTCCTGATATCAAATATTCTCATTCTTTTTGTCTGATCATTGAATCCATACACAACAGTAAGCCAAGTTATCATAATTGTGTGGGGATATGAGCTTTTAGGTCGAAATGGAATAGGTTCATTCCTTTCAGCCTCTTCAGAAGCCTCTAGTTGTCTTCCATAGTTAGTTTCATTGGCTTCCCAAGACATGAGTGACCTTAGATGAATGTCACCATTGTAGAGAAGTGGATTCCACTCTATTTCAGAGGGAATTATCAAACCATGCAAATAAAACTAACATAAGGAATTTTCAGCCAGCTGAGTGCTACCTGATATGTATCATAAAATTCCTTGGCTATGTGAATGATAGGGTCTAAATTTCTTGAAATTCTCATCAATTGAAACCAAGGAAATTTCTCTTTAAGGCACATAGCATATACCCTAGGCAATGGTATACATTCCATAATTTTACTAGTTATCTTCATCATTTCATCCATTTTCTCTTTCATTTCCTGAATTTCCTATTTTTTCCTTTCAATTTCTCTTTTCAATTGCTTCTTTTCTTCCTCCCAAAGACTTTCTTGAGTTTTAGTTTTAGCTAAATGACAGAAACTTAAAGTTTGAAATGTAACAGGGCTCCATGTGGTCCTGAGATATTCTAAATATTCAATCAATAATGTCCTTTTATAAACAACCAATGCCTAACAAGTTTTAGGAGGTAATGGGGTTTCATTGGATGCTTCAAATTGTTCAAGTTGTTCTTCCTCTTGCTACAGGATGGATTCTTGTGGCTGCTAAGGAGGAGATTGTGTTTCCTCTGAAACTTTCCTAGCTGCTTCAGCCAAGTCATGAAGACTTGGCATCCCCCTTTCATTACCATTACCATGTTGTGCTTCTTCAACTTCCACTTTCTCAATTTGCACTTCCCTAAGAATAATAGATGGACTTTGTAGAACATTCTCAGATACATTATGAGAAACATCATGACTGAACTCTTCAGATTCCTCATAAATGACTATAATTTTAGGTTGAGTGGAGGTTGACGTAACTTTATGTTGTTTCCTTGATGAAGCTCTTTTTGGAAATGTTTCAAAAGTAATAGGTGTAGGAGACACTTTCATGGCCTTCCTCTTTCTAACCTTCCTAAAGGGTTCAAACTTAGCAGGAGAAGATGATAGCAATATTGCAGTGGCAATAGGCATTGCTACAGGAGGAACCGCTATAGGGGAAGATGCTGTAGGAAATAGTGGAGTAGAGCATTTTCATTTTTGAGCATGAGGGTCATATTCTAGGGTTTGTTTTGCCGTAGAGGACTCTTTGACCTTCATTTTCCCCTTTTTTTTCTAATAGAAAACCTATTTTTACTTGGGTAGAGGGCTCTGGTGTGGAGGCTGCATGACTAAGTGCTGCAGGAGCAGATGATTCTTTCTTTGCTTCCCTACTTGTAGATTCTACTCTCTTTTTCTTTTTCTTGTGTTGCACAGGGAGTGCTCTAGGAGGCTCTAGAGGTTGTAGACCCTTTCGGGCAACAAATTCTTGCCAAGAAAGGGGTGATACATC
Source organism: Sequoia sempervirens (assembly GCA_007258455.2). Lineage (NCBI taxonomy): Eukaryota > Viridiplantae > Streptophyta > Pinopsida > Cupressales > Cupressaceae > Sequoia > Sequoia sempervirens. Next base: position 506,562,633 of record VDFB02105785.1, read on the forward strand.
CCTTAGGGAACATTCGATCAAGAATTTAATGAGGGCATGATGGGCGATAGAGTTGTCCCTACCCCTCTGGGTTTCATGGGCACATTGTTTCAAAAGGTTTAACAAAAATTTGGAGCATTGACAGCTAAACTATGCCTCATATGACTTAACAGTTTAAAATGATAGGAATGCAAATAGGAAAAACGTCCCTCACAAGTCAAGTACTTGATTATGAAGGCAGCATATTCTGAGTATGGAGGAGGAAGTGAAACCCATTTGCATCCTTGTTTGGAAACCTCCAAGGGTCCATCTATTGGTATTGTGAATTTTTCCCTAGCTGAGACAACATCTAAAGAAAATTTTTCTCCTATCACTAGAAGCCCAGTTACTTCTGCAATCTACTCTTCTGTAATGACTACTGTCAAACCCCACACTGTTGCTTCTCCCTCTGAAAGAGTTCTCAAAAACTTGACTATAGCTTCCTCATTAAAGGAATCTAACATCAAAAAATAATTCAGCCAACTGTAATTGTTGAATGCCTGAACCATTTGAGGATTTTGCATCAAGAGTTCATGAGCTACAGGCTCATGTCTTAGTAATTGGCCACCCATATTCACAAATTATCCCAGCTGAGATTCCTGAAACTCCAATTTTTTTTGAAAATTTGAAAAACTTTTTCTGCCCTGCTTCTTTCTGCCCTGCCGCCACTTTTCTTTACTTTTCCAAGAATGCCTCAAAGGATATTTGCATGAAATGATTGTTAAAAACTACTCAAATCAAGCAGTTGATTGTTGTTTATGATGAAAGCATGTAGTCGTATTTGGCAAGTACAAGAAAATAAAATCAGTTGTGACAGTGACAAGAAAAAGTTGAAATGGATTATCCCGCTCCCTACTAAAAATTTGGCATGTGTCCACATGTGCAAAATGATAGGTGAAGAATCAGGCTATGATGACTGATATGTACATAGTAATTAATGAATAAATGAAATAAATAAATGATGTGACAATAAAATATATCACGTACCTTGTAATAAGTGTTCATACACACTGGGAAAGATCGTAGCTCAGCATGAAATGACAGCTGGAATTGAAACCATAAATGAGGGCGGTACAGTAGGATGGATGACATGGATGGGTGACGTGGAAGAAGAGGGAATGAATGGTGGTGATAGATGAAAAGTGGAGAAAGTGAATTCCTTAAAAAGGAAACCTTTATTATGGGCATACAACATAGAATTTTAAAGAGATGCTTCAGGAGAAAGGTTGATGCCTTTTGCTGTAGGAGGTTCAGTGGCTGCATCCAAAACAAACTGCTTCATAAATTCCTCTTTGGATGCTAGCTTATGATACAACCTAAAATGGTGTCCATTAACCAATAGCTTGAATCAGACAAAATCTATTGTAGCTAACTGAACTGAACCATTATCAAACACATTTTCTATTTCATAAGGACCAATCCTTCTTGTGGTGAGTTTACCTTGATTTTTCTTGTACTTGGGGTCATAGAGCAATGCCAAATCACCAACAGAGAATTGCTTAGTTCTGATATGGTGGTCATGCCATTTTTTTCTTTACTGCTGGATAGCTTCAGTATGTTGCAGGGTAGCTTTCCTTATCTCATCCAATGCATTTAGCTGTAGGAGGTGTTCCTTTTGGGCTTCTAAAATATCAATGTTAAGTTGTAGAGCAGTTCTTAAGGCCTTATGCTCAAACTCTATTGACAACATGGCAGTTTTGCCATAGAGTAACTCAAAAGGAGTGAACCCTGTAGTTGTTTTCCATATTTTCTGATAGGCCCAGACTACTTTAGGAAGGCAACTGCTCCAATCCTTCTTGTGTAATTATATTGTCTTAGTAAGGATTGCCTCAATTTCTTTGTTGGTAACCTCTGCCTAACCATTGGCTTGAGGGTGATAGGGGCTAGAATTTTTGTGCCTGATCTTGTAATCATTCATCAATGCAGTGATTAAGTTTGATGTAAACTGAGCTCCTTGATCAGTAACAAGTTCCCTTGGGACTCCAAATCGAGTAAAAAAAAATTCATACAGGAACTCAGCAAATTTATTGTCATGGGCATGTGTCATTGCTTTCACTTCCACCCACTTGGTTACATAATCAGTGCAAACCAAAATGTATGATTTCCCATTGGATGGAGGATCAATAGGCCCAACAAAATACATGCCCCATTTTTCAAAGGGACTAACTACCACTTGAGGATACAGGGGCATTTCATCAGACCTTGTTGGTCTCCTCATGCGTTGACATCTGTCACTTTTTCTGGTGTAGGTTGCAACATCTTTATGTAGTGTGGGCTAATAGTATCCTATAGTAAGAACTTTCATAGATGTTCTCTTGGTTGCAAAGTGCCCACCACATGGATCATCATGCCAGGCATGCAAAATGTCATAGGTCTCATCTTCCCTAACACACCTTCTCATGAATTGGTTAGGTCCTATGTAAAATAAACAGTCTGCAACCCATGAAAAGTTAAAACTTTTATCAACCAATAATTTCCTTTCCTTTGGTGAGAAGTGAGCTGGGATCTTGTTGGCTGCTAAATAATTTGCAATATCTGCTTACCATGGATTTCGAACAGCAATAGAAAATAGATGTTCATCAGGAAAGCTATCATCAATTACCTCAGGGGTGGCAGGTGTAGTTTTTTGAAGTCTTGACAAGAAATCAGCCACCACATTAGCCCAACCTGGCTTATCAATAACTGTGATATCAAATTCCTACAACAATAGGAGCCATTTTGCTAATCTTCCAGATATGGCAGGCTTATTCACGAGGTACCTTATTGTTGCATGATCTGTATGGACAAATATTTGGTAACTAGTGACATAATTTTGAAACTTGTTCAAGGCATACACAACTACTAGCAATTATTTCTTTATGATAGTATAGTTTAATTTAGGACCTTGAAGGTTTTTGCTAATGAAATATATGGCATGCTCTATGGAATTCTCTTTCTATCCTAAAACTGCCCCTATGGCATAATTAGAAGCATTTGTGTGTATATGAAAGGGAAAACTCCACTTTGGTCCTTAAAGAATAGGTGCCTGAGTAAGTAAGTTCTTAAGCTACAGGAAAGATTTTTCACAGGCCTCAGTCTAGTTAAATTTAGAATCCTTAGTCAATAAGACATATAATGGACTAGCTATTTTGCTAAAATCTTTGATAAATCTTCTATAATATCCAACATGTCGTAGGAAGCTTCTAACATTTTTTTGTTTCATAGGTGTTTGCAAAGTTAGAATAACTTCTATTTTTGCAGGATCAACTTGAATTCCTGCTTGAGAGATATGATGGCCTAAAACAATTCCCTCTTGCATCATCATAAAGCACATCTCACTATTCAAAGAAAAAAATTCTCCTTACATCTTTTCAACACTTTCTCCAAATTTGCTAATGCCTCTTCATAAGTAGCTCTATAAGTGGTGAAGTCATCTATGTAGATTTACATAGAATCATGAGAAATATCAGCAAAAAACTTGATCACTACCCTTTGAAATGTTGCAGGTGCATTACACAGGCCAAAAGGTAAGACATAGTAGGAAAAAGTGCCCTATGGACTGGTAAAAGTTGTTTTGTCTTGATCCTCAGGGGCAATTCTAATTTGATTATACCCACTATATCCATCCAAAAAGGAGAAATACTTTTTACTAGACAATGAGGCTAGTACTTGGTCAACAAATGGCAGTGGAAAGTGATCCTTTTTAGTTGTTGTGTTTAGCTACCTGTAGTCTACACAAACTCTCCATTTTCCACCTTTTTTAGGAAAAATCACCAATGGGGATACCCATTGATTATCTGAAATGGGGTAGATAAAGCCAGCATCAAGTAATTTTTGGAGCTCATTTTTAACTATTTCCTTGAGTGTTGGGTTTATCCTTCTTTGAGGCTACCTAACAGGTGAACAGTCTTCCTTAATGTAGATCCTATGAGTATAGAGTTGAGGATCTATTCCCTTCATATCCCCATAGTCCCATGCAAAAGCTCTGTGTTGATCTTGCAGCATTGTGACTAGGGAAGTTTGTTAAGATTGAGGTAGCTTATTATTGATGTTTAGATAGCAGCCTGGAGACACTTCTATTTGCTTGGTAAGATCATTCATGGAGGCTACTGATAAAGGTGGTGTATGTATTTCATGTGGAAGCAAATTGTGATAAACTACAAGAAATTCAGGTGGTAGGCTCTTAGAATTCAGTTGCTGCAGGAAACACTACTAAAGACAACTATCTAGAATAGATGGGCTACTCATATCAGAGTTGGACTACAAAATGTGTAAAAGCAGGTCATCCTCACTCTGAAGTTGTGAAAATAGATTAGTTTGCAACATCATTAGCTGAGCCAATGAATTGACCTCTTCAATTTCCTCTCCTAAATCTGGCCAAATTGGTTGAGACAAGTCTGGTTGAGGCTGGGCCAGTGGGTATAAAGCTAATTTCTTTCTGGATTGACCATCATAAATTGTCATGTCTCTAGAATGACATCCTATAAAAGCATTAACTATGGCTAACCATGGTCTACCTAGGATGATAGGATATCTTCCCAAAGCTGCCTTAGTGGACAATATGGTGAAATTTGTTGGGTATTCCCAAGACTCAAGGATGACAATGACATCTTCTACCACTCTATTAGGTGTTGCTGTGGAATTATTAGCAAGCTACATGATGGTAGGTGTAGACCGAATGGTTAGAATATTCAAATACTCCATAGTATGCTTGGTCATTACATTGATGGCTACACCAAGGTCAATCAAAACATTCTTTACTATTTGGCCATTAATATTTATTTGTACCACAGGACTCCCAGGATCAGTATATTTTGGAATGACTATCTTCCCTAGCATAATATCTGCCAACTGTCCTAGAACATGGATAGTTTGGGGATCCTTTTTCTTTCTTCCTGGTTTCTTCAAACATGCCTCCTTAATGGCTTGAAAAGGGGGAATTTGAATCTAAATTTTTTTTAGCTGATCCAACATATCAAAGGTAGGCTCTTCCATAGACTTAAATGTAGTAATTTGTAATCTATGAGGAAAAGGTGGTTTGGCCTGATGTTGTAGGATAGACTCCTTAGAGACAGTATCTGACACAGGTATATGTTTTGTAGGACCAGTAGGTTGTTCAGAGATAGAATATGGAATTTTTGTAATTACAGGTGGTTGTGGAGCAGGAAGAGTAGTTGCAAACCTGAGATGGATATCATGAATATTCAGAGCATAAGTTGGATACTGATTGGCTTCTGCAAAACACATAGGGTATTGTTGCTACTACTACTTATTATTAGGATTTGGCAATGGTTGAGTAGACATAGGTGTTTGTTTTGGAGGGTCAACATTTGCTGTAGGTGTTGTAGGAGGTGGCATAAGGGCTGGAGGTTGTGGCTGCTATGGCTTGATGACCTCTACCCTTCTTAACAATTGCTCGAGATTAGTTGCAACATATTTTCTTGATATCATCCCAAGGAATTTGGGTTATATCTCCTCCCATCAGGTCCAAGGCATCTATATAGGTATCACTAATTCCCCTTAGAAAAAGTAGTTTTTGAGATTCTTAATTGAGAGTATGGTCTGAATTATTTTTCAAAGAAAACAAAAATCTTGAGATATAGTCTTCTAGACTTTCATCCTCCTTTTGTTGAATTATGAATATATCATCACCCTTACTACCACTCTTACAATATTCCTTGTATTTCTCACAAAATTTTGTTTGCATGGCTACCCAACTATCAACAACACCCCTTCCCAAACTCATAAACCATCTAAGATCTCCTTCCTTCAAAGTAGCAGGAAACAACTTCAGCCTATGAGCATCTAAAGTGTAATCAGAGCTGCAACAGAGGATGTCAAACTCAAATAGGAAAGTGTCTGGGTCCTCTATAACTAGTCTATAGAACTTGGGAAGTAATGAAGAAGGAATATTTGTAAGGTTATCATTATTTTATTGAGAAATGATGGGTAATTCAAAAGTAGGAGGTCGATTAGGTGGATTACGTGCCATATTTGCTTGATGGAGTATCAAAGAAAATGGATTTTCTTCAAGTTCTTCGTTAGCTGAGTCAAATGGTAATTCAACAAGAAGGTTTTTAGCAAATAGATTAATATCTTGGTCTCCTCCTTCCTCAAATAGTTTATAGGCTGGTTCAGAATGGTTATCAATAAATGGAAAGTTAGGGAGGAATCTTCCCAGAGCGTCTCTTCTTTTATGCATGCAATAAAATTAACCGTAAATTGAAGGATTTGAAAATGCTTGAATAAACACACTAAACTACTGCTAACAGTGACTATGATAGGTTCTTAGCTTGACACCATCCCTAAAAACGACGCCAAAAATGATCAATTCCACAAAAGGATATAAAAGTCATGGCAAACCCTAACCTAGGAATTGGACATTCTAGCAGGTGACTAACATCTTCTTATGGTCATTCATTTACATTGTCAAACCAAGGAATGTATACTTGAAATGGAGTGGCACTGTATGTGCACTAAGAACCAGTTTCAGTCACAATTTATCAAAAATAAATGCTTGGGAGGAATTCTACTTATGTTGCATGAATGTAACGTAAATTCTTCATAACTTAAGTGTAACTTAATCAAAGAAGAAATCATGACAACTGTTACTAAGAAACAAACTATGAACTGGCCTTATGCTGCAGGAACAAACATAGGGATAGATTCTCGATGCTACAGGAACAATATAAGACTGAGTTTGTGTTGAAACTTTTAGGAATGAAATCTAGCTTATAATCAACAGAAGATAAATAACTAACTAACTACAAATATTCACTAAGTGGGCCCCCTTAGCAAGCATCAACCAGTTATGCAAGAATTGAACTCAAAACTTCATCAGCTTTTATTCATAAACTTGCAATCATATTCATTGATTGCTCCACTTATAAGAAAACTAACACAAAATACTATCTCTCATTATACTACTAAATTTTATACACACTATTGCTCACTCGCGTAGGAGAACTTATTTATATTAGAAAAGTAACTAACTACCTAGCTCTAACAGAGAAAGACGTGGACATAAATGCATCCAAAAACTGAGGAACAAACTTCTCATAAATGAAGACATATTTTTTCAACACGATTATGAGATAATTTAGTATTCCACTCTTCCTAGATTAATGATCATTTAGATTTCCTCCCAATGACCCGGTCAGAGAGTCTTTGCTGGAACAAATTCCTTGATGTTGTATTGGAAATGGACTTTACTGCAGGGCTGAGATCCACTACGCTTGACTCGTTCATGCTCCCTTCAACAACCTATGATGCACATGGCGACATAAGAAAAAGAAAGCATGCATGGGAAATAACATGATACACATTCATTAATCACATATTAAATCTATTTCATTATCAAAAAACCGCATGCATTATATCAGTCATTCAGGAGGTCAAACAAGGCAATTAATACAAACACATAGAGATGTTAGGCTGCAGGAATATATGAATGTATTGCTACAGGATACTACCCGATTTTAGATAAAAATTCTTTAATCAAAGAGTTAAAAAAACCATTAGCAATAAGAGTAAGGGTATTAAAAATACATCATAATATTCAAATTATGAGCATATTTCAAGCTCATCGGGGGCCACATCATGTTCTTGATCTTGTCTTATAGCCTCATGCTCAACATGCTGAACACCCTCTAAATCCTTTGGAGTTGAAACACAAAAGGTTACATTAATTAATACAACAATTACAATTAAATATGTTTAAAAGAACATTAGAGTGGTCCTCTTTACCTGATGAGGCCACATCATGTTCCTAATCTTTTCTAGCCTAATCATGCTCAACATGTTGATCATGCTCTACATGCTCTAAAGTTGAAACATGAAAGGTTACATTAATTAATACACCAATTGCAATTAAAGATGTTTAATTGTATTAATCCATACTGCATTTTCTATAGCACATGAATACATTTAGTACTGGGATGCACACCATGACCTTCATCTACAGGTTGTGCTCCACCCTCACCAGGCTACATTCCAATATCATGTGTAGTATTATCATTGCTTTCCTATTTAAAACAAATAAGCACATAATTAATTTATGGTGAAAATTAATATTGAATAGATTGCACAACTATTCAATTTTTAAAAAAATTCATTGAGTTTATTTACTTGTGTGTTAGATGCAGTGGAAGCTTGTGTTTGCCTAGTCAAGAGTCTTAGGTGTTCAACCACGACTCCATAGCCTTGCTGGAAGGTAATATTTAGGTCCTCTTCTATGGGCACTGTGTTGAATTCAAAGCCCTACATTTTTGCATAAGATCATGAATTTTTCTTCTATGGTGTGATAAAACCAAAATTGTTTGCAATTTATTATTTGGATACAATATTTCATTTATTGATACTTACAATTCGTGTAGCTAATTTCATAGAACCACCAGAGCCAAGTTTGTGTTGCCTATTTTTTTCTAGTCTTACCTTTGTTTCCTTTGATGTGTTGGGCAGCCTATGAAAATTTTGAAATACATTAGATTATGTAAAAATAAAGAGTAATTAGTATATAATTACATTATTGATAGTATCGCATACCTTCCTTGGCCTAGTGGTGTCTTTCTTTTTTTATTTTCAGCCTTCTCCTTTCCATTCGACGCCAAGTCCTTCCACTCCCTCTCTAGAATCATGGGGGGATGTGCGTACTTTTTGTTCTTCTCTAAATGTGACCTATATTGGTCCTTCACATACTTTAGATAGGTACCAACTTTCTTAAGGACCTTGGTTTGGTTGAATGTGTTATTACCAAACAACACAACTAAAAGGTTAATGAGCTTATCTTTTAAATCTTAATTTTGAGCATTCCATCATGTATGTATGGTGGGCCTGAAGATCTCCAATGTAATATCATCTAGATGTTTATACAAAGCATCATTTCCTGCAAAATGATCATGGGATCATTAGTCTGAAAAGAGTGATCAATAAGTAAATTTCAATTGGATTATATATAATAATAATCAAAACATTTTAAAGTACTCAGGACCTTCTCTATCTTTATGGGAATGAAATCCTCAGTCACCATAAATGTGACCGACAATGTTCCCGTACTAGTAATATAGGAATATCCAAGAAATATTGCTAAAATATCACTAGTACTAGTGGCCTCTACATCCCCAGGTACATGTCGGGTATGTGCTGGATTATGATGGGCCAAAAAGTGGCAATATGTAACTAATATGATGGCCCATGTGGCTAATGACTTTTCTTTAACCTAAAATTGATGAAATGAAAAGGGTTTTTAAAGGAGATTCTCATCTTTCCACCAATATAAATTATGTTTTACGTTGAATTTAATAAATAATTATTATTCATTTTCTATTTGAATTACAACTAAAGTCCTGATTGAAAAACATCTATAGCTTTCAAATGGTATCACATTTTTTCAATCCAAAACATGTGTCACATTCTATACTTTGCATACTATAGTATTAAAAAAGAAAAAAATGAATTTTATGAAGTGTTGACCAAGTTAAGGTGATTAGACATATGAGTTTTTATATTTTTTAAAATTTGTAATAAAAAATTCATAATTAATTATTTACATGGAAAAAAATTACAAAAAGATATGCATCACATCAGGACATGAGTCGTCTACTTATATCTAAAATCTTATAAAAAAATATTATCATTTTATTGTGGTTAGGGTGGTCAAACAAACACCTACTTGTTTTTTCCCTAAAATTTAAGTACTACTGCATTGAAATTTCAAATTTTCACCAAATAGTTTTATTTAAAAAAAAAAAACCTTAGTAGTTTAGAAACTACATTCAATTTTCTATAGATTCTATTCTTACATATTTTTGAAATAATATAGATAAATTATTCAAGTTTTTAAGTCAAGTTGCCTAACTCTAATTTTTCTAAATTTTTTGCCACTTAAGGGCCTATTTTTTCCATGATGATCCTGCACATACTATGTCCTAATGCATGTTCTAGCATGTGTTCCCTGCCAAAGGGTGCACTAACTAATGCTTGTATGCTATGTGTTGCTGATAGTTCAGTCAACAATATAGGCACAAATGATGGGGTTGGAGGATGTGATGTATGCATAGGAAAATCAGGATTGATACTTGTACCAACTCCTACTCCTCGAGCAACACTTGCAGTACCCTGATCATGGCCAAAAACATCATGAGGATGCAAAAAATCTTATAAAAACAACACATATTTAGTTCATGACATAAAAGAGTACAAAGTATAAAACCATGAATGAACTTATGTTATAATTAAAGATCTCATGACAGCTTACTTGCAAGTTTTGTGCTCTCTTAGTCAATATTTTAACCCTTTCTCTTATCTCATCTATCTGAGGCACTATGAATAACAACTAAAGGATTTCTTCATTGCATTTTTTTTGGGTCTTCCTTATCATATCCAAAGGGTTTGCAGAATATGTGATGTCATCATTGCATAATAGTGACTACAACTCCCTATGGATGCTCTCCTCTACTGATGGTACCTTTCCCTGATCATCCGACTACGACAAGAATATTAAAAATATTATTATGAAAAAACATAATAATAAAATATTTTTCTTGTATCTAATTTGTACAATTACAATGAGGTAAATCTGTCGAGTAGAAGCGCCTGAAGATGCATCACAATCTATGCTCTGGGCCAAAGCTTTCCCCCTACAATCAATGTCCCACTGTGACAAAAATTAAATATAAAAAAACATTACCAAAATGAAACCAATACACTTATGAAAAAAAACATAATAATAAAATGGCATATTGGAGTCATTAATTGGAGGTTGGGTAAAATGGTATATAGTACATACCACCCCCATAGTAACTATATTTGTATCTATGCAATTCAAATTGTAATCGATTAGCAACTCTTACCCTGCAATTATTGATTTTATCACACATACGAGTACACAATTTCCCTCATGCACCTAGAATATGCAATTGGGTTGCTTATTTGTTGACCCAGGTCATGTACTATTTATAAACCCTACAATATTCCATGATCCTTTTGGCCTTTTGTCAATGTACACAACCACTCCTTTATTTTGATCCTCATATTTTAGTTGTATATAATTTTTTGATAGTGTATACCTATGCATACTTCATGTATATCGAACTTGCTGCATCCAATCTTTGTAACTTTAACAAAGTCTGGCATACTCCATCAATTTAGTAACTTTTTTGTAACAAACCTTTATTTCGTCCATGCAAAATAGGCCCAAACCATGTAATGACGATGGTGCTATGTGATATATCCTCTCGTTGACACAAAAATTAGTGTTTATTGGAGGAAGTTCCTTGGGTACCCATTGTTTTCATAGATGTTTGTACCTCAAAGGCACCTCGATGTCTCCTATGCTCTCATCATCATAAAAACATGACCCCCCTTCAGCAAGAAAAAATTTCATGCATTTACAAAAATTTCTTCTAATCTGTTGACCTCTAGTTGATCTCCCTCTTTTAGACCTACTACATGTCTCGCTTTCCTCTTCTCTTCCTAAATTTCCCTCACTCGAGGAAGAAAAATATGAAAAATACCTATTTGGTGGTACCTGCACTCATAACTTGGATGTTGGATGAAGTTCTTTCATGGTGATGTGATCCCAAGGTATGGGGTTGGAGGATTAAAAACCAAGGTTGTCACTACTAGTCAAATGCATTTGGAGGTAACAATAGTTGTGAATGTATCAATAAACCTTTTAAGGTCTTGATGATTAGAGATCACTTGGTAAGCATAAGAATGGTTTCTAGGGTCACCAACCTTGTGTTTTGAAGCCTTGGGTTTTGGGAACATCTAGAGGAGTCATTGTCTTTTTTCTTGGAGGTTGATTGGATTAGTTGGTGGAAGGTTGCTATTACTTTTTGTACCTGTCTATGAAATTTTTTGGACCACCTTCCTCAAAGACAATAGTCCCTTTGAGGTAGTACTAGTGTCTAGTTAGTTAGTCTTTGAAATCTTTTGGACCACCTTTGATGTGAAATAGCCCCTCATGCAACCATCCTTTCAGTCTATTTCTAAATGGAAAAACCCCTTGCCTTTAATGATTAAGCTCCATAGGTTTCTACGCCTATGGTTTTTTGGGTTGCCCAAATAAAATAATAAAAGATGGGCCCTACTCAGAAGAACCCCAAAATGTATCAGAGTTTGTTTCTTTCTTAATAATCTAATTAAAGAGGCTAATTATGTCCCTCCCTATCCAACATTCCTTCACCCTTTTCCAAAAACCCATGGCATCTTCAAACCATTTATACTCTTCTAGAACTTGAAAAAAAAGTCCACTTTCATTAGTGTTCTCTTTCGGGCTTTCCCTAGTGTTGGCATGTGTACTGTTCTTTTGGAGGTTTGGTTGATTTAGTGAAATATTTGAAATTTTTTAATGGCTCCTTGTCTTTTTTCCATCTCTTGTATTGGTGTAGGAGCACCTTGGCATAATTAGGCCTCTATGAAGCAAGTTTTTGAAATTTGATTCAATTTTATTGTTCCTACTTTTTAAATCATGTTATTAGAGTCATGTTTCATATATTTGAGGTGATGTTGAGGTCATTTAGTGTTTATGAAGTCCAAAAGTGCAAAAATGAAAACAATGTAAAAAGTTGTCAACTTAATAAAAAAGGCAATATTAAGAGATGAAAATTCATTAGGGTCAGTTAGAGGCAGTTAGAAGGATAAAATTCAGTTCTTTTGCCTTTAAAAAGGCTCTTGTATCTTTTAGAACTTTGAGGGTGGTTGAATAAAGAATAAGTTCAAGGAAAATCTCTTATTTTTAATCATTTCCTTCATAAATCTTGCATTTCCAAGCATTGTACAGAATTGTACAGCCTTGAAGGCATGGTATAATGGTTGGATATGGTAATAATCTCAATCATATTTTTGTTACATCAAAGTTCATGCATTTTAGTTAAGACTTGTGTGAGTTATTATGGATTTACTTCAAACTTGCTAAAACCCTTAGTTAAGGTAAGTAGAGACAGACATAATTATGTTTCTCCTTTATTAATTGCTGGAATCTTCTGGTTTCTTGTGAGATTATCCTACTATGAATGGTTTTTCATGTTTCAGTGGATTTAGGAAAAAATCAATAAGATAAGATGTGAGGGAATGAAGTTTCTTGACTGAAAAACTGTGTGTACAGTCTATGAATAGAGTAATTATGAAGGTTAAGCCCTTAGGGTTTTGTGAAAATGATTTGTAAATGGACTTTGATGCTTTGAAGAGAATATACCAATCAAACTAAATATGTCCCAAGCATTGGACAAGTGTACTTTTGTCAGAAGTTAGTAAAGCAACAAACCCTTATGCAAATCAAGCCTAATTAGGCCTAAATCCATCTGAGACAACAATATTTGAAGCTTTTGTTGTAAAATTTTTATACCAATTTGAATATGTTTTAGATCTGCAAGAAGGGCATTGAAAATTTTGGATATACTTATGTGATAGTTCTTATATTGTGAATGAAGCCCTAAAAAATAGGTTGGCAGACCTACAAGCATTGCAAACAAGGTATGAAGGAACCAGTCATAGGAAGAACTTTAAAGGATTTTGATGTTTAAGTGTGAGTTCTTGGTTGTTTTGGTTAAGAGATTAACAAGGTATAATTTTCTCATTTGATATAAGTTGTGGTGTAAGCATGAAGTTAAAAAGTCCATTGCTTTGACTAATCTGTCTAATAATAGCCCTGTTTTGGAGACTAAAATGAAAGTATAGTATATGATTTTGTTAAATTGTCAAGAATAAAGGATGGGAGATGGTTTACACTTGTTTAAATTGAAATGGAATGGAAATTTTGTGGTCTATATTAGCCTAAATACTATTTTGGGTCAGATTACTTTATGTTGAGTTGAAATTGTGAAGTTTAGGGCATTCATAAAGAGAATTAATGGTAAAATGAAAGGGAAGACTAGGTAATTGTTTGTTTTGATCAAGATGCAGTTAACTAAGGTGTTTGAAGGTCTAGTAATGATTTGTAACTCTAAAGAAAAAATTAAGTGTTTGTGTTGAGTTTTGTGAAGGGAAATATACTTGAATAAGTGTGTTAAAAGAAGGAAAGTTCAAGATTGTTTTTGACTTGTCAAATGAGATTGTGTGAGTTTGTTTCCTTCCTATAACTCTACATCATGTACTTCTATATGTTCTCTTGTGGACAGGCACTAGGCATTTTTCATTGCACTCATACAGACCATGTATTGGTTTCAATCCCTTTGATCATTTGTGAACCTCAAATTGATATGTAAATTTATTTCATCAAAGTTTTGAAATTTGAAACCTAGTGAAATTCGTGTGTTGTTATGTGACATGAATTCATTTGAATATTATAGTAGAAAAAATATGCTAAGATAAATACAAAAACTGTATTTCATAGGCCAAAAATGGCCACCTAACTGATTGAACATCTCAAATCTTGGTTGTTCAAACTAACCAGACACCAGTACTAGGTAGTACTTGGGTTTGTCAAAGGGAAATTGGCTCGAATTGACCAAAATATAGCATGCAACACCTCGATGGGATTAAACAGAGACTAAATCACTATACTTGCAATAAGCTTTCTAAATGTGGTGGAAAAACTCACTTACAGTCAATGTCCTTTGGTCGATTTTCCCTTTTTGAGTGGCCTCACCTCTCACTCTAGATTTCCTCCTACCAAATGGTTCCTAGTCTTCCTCCTCAACTCAATGGCCTTATAACAATTATCTAGTGAAGTCTCACATTTCTCCGAATGCAAGGGATGGATGTAGTGGTTCTCAGTGCAACTCTCCAGTTAGGGTCTCAATGTAGTATGCTATGTCGTGCTCCTGTGCGCGTGGGTCCAAAATTCAAAATTTATATTTTATATATATGTTATGTCAACATATAGTTTATATACAATATATATATGCTATGTCAACATATAGATTATTTTATTTTCTACAAAATATAATTTTTGTATGGTGTCTTGCTGAGCTTATATAGTTGGTTTTCTCATTCTTTATAATTTTTGATGATTTATTTCCTATGACATGATTGAATATTATCTACAATCCTAGTGATTGTTAAAAAGGCTTATGATATGTGATGTTTAATCATGATGGATGTCTAAGAATCAATGATTGTGCTATCTGATATTTTGTCATTTAAACACCATAGAAGAAATTCTTGCAATTAATGTCTTATTAATGTAGCCTACAAGGTTTCTTTTCCTAGTTTTTTTTGGTCCTATTCTTGTTATGATTTTTTTTTTTACATTGGTCTATTAGAGTAATGGGGAGCATATCTAGTGAATCAATTCTTTTAGTATCTTTGATTCTTATCCTTGTGCATAATGAGTTTTATTCTATCCTATGATTCATTGATTTTTTGGTTTAAAACACTTATTACAACTAACATGGATATGAATTATGATGTGGGTGTGAGAAGGGATTGTTGAATATGAAGGAATGGTTTAGGAAAGTACTCAATCCAAATGAGTCATTTTCTTGTCATGGAATGTGTTAAGATACTTTAAAATTAATATATTCAATCTAGTTAATATTGACACATCTAAAGCATGCCAAAGGCACTTTGGAGATATGCTATAACATAAAGAAGATTGTTAAGGTGGTGTCAAGTATTGATCCATTAGGGTAGGAAAACATAGATGCATTGGTACAAAAGGTTCCATTCAAATTGGAGGAAATGGATAATTACTACTACCCAATTTTCACCTACAGGCTCAATCAGGCAAGGAAAATTTGTGTTTCATATGTTCAAAAGGCCAGATGGGGGATTTTTGTGTAGGATTAAATCATGCATCTGATGCTAGGTCACAAGGAGCTCATTTGAAAGTATGCCTCAGTCAGTTTCAACATAAAATCCATCAGAGAAGAAAGTTGGCAAGACCCCTCTGGTGTCTTGCCGACTAGTAATGCATTCCATTTGTCTAAAATACCAGTCGCCAAGACATTTGGGTCACCATAAGTCTTGTGTGTCTTTCCGATGTGGATGTCTCACCGACAGTAGCCCACAAAGTTGATCTTGGGGAAATAGTTTGCTTTTGGTAGAAGGTCTCAGCGATCATATAGAGTCTTGCTGACTAGCAGGGGTTTTGCTATTGGCATAAGGTTTTGCCTTCGGTGGGAGGTCTCAGCAATGTGAGAAAGTCACATCGACTACTTGCATTCGGGGTAAGTAAGGGAAGTCTACAGAAGGTCTGGGCAACCCAAGAAGTCTCAGCGAAACAAAAGATTTGAAGCTCAGGAAGAATGAAGAGTTCGGCGCAAGTCTTGGCGACAAGTGAAGTCTTTTGGACCAACAATAAGGTTTAGGCAGGAGACATATTTCGACAAGAGGTCTCTATGAACCGGTGATGTCTAGCCAACAACAGGGAGCCTTCAGCATAGCATTCAAGTCACTATGAAGTCTTCTCGACTAGCAATGTCTCACCGACAACAAAGAGATTGCTAAGAGGAGATGCCTTTGCTGTAATGTCTCGGCGAAGACATTTAGTCTCGTTGACTGAGTAAAGGGCCTTGATATGTTTTCCTTCAGTGGGGGTCTCACCAAAAATTGAGTAAAAGGCCTCGCTAAGAAAAGGACTTTGGCAAGAGGTCTTGCTGAAGTAAGGTTGTCTCCCCAACAAGAAAAGGAACTTGCCCAAAGGAAAAGCGTTTGCCAAAAGGACCTGGTGACCAACTGAAGTCTAACTGAAGGGGCATGGCTTCAGTATAAGGAATGAAGATCGGCGAGATGTCTCACCAATACCAAAGGGTCTTTTCTATAACAAGATGGGCTCACCAAAAGATTTGAAGCTCAATGCAAGGTCTTACCAAAAGCTAGTGGTCTCACCGAAGATAAAGGAGCTTGGGGAGATATCTTCCCGACCGGTGAGAGTCATGGCGAAAGACAAGGAGATCTCGGCGAAAGAGAGGGAGCTCGCCAAGAGGTCTCGGTGACACTGATGGGTCTTGGCGACATAGGAAGCGTCATCGACAAGGGTCTCACCAACTAGTGAAGCCTCCCAAAACAAAAGGAGCTCACCATGAGTTGAAGCCATCGGGATGAGGTCTTGCCAACTCGGTAAGGTATCACCAAAAGCTAAAGGAGCTCGAGCCCGGAGGAGAAGAGTGAGCTCAGGGTAAATGAAATGAGCTCACCATGTGGTCCTACCGACTCGGTAGTGTCTTGCCGATGTTTTGGGTGATGACAAAGATGACTTCGATATAACTTTGGTGGCTCATTATGAGCTCTCACCCACTGTTCTATGATATGTCGATAGCTGTAGAAACACATAATCGCATCGGTGAGATGCTTCCAGAGTCTCGCCGAGATGAACTTCTGATCAAAGGAGTTTTTAACCACCTGAGGAATCTATGTGGAGTTCACTCGATTGACCAGAGGGATCTGAAAGAGAGCCATGGCAGTCTGAAGAACATCAATGGAATGAAAAGCAACGCGTATTTGTTCTAAGCTCAAAAGCATTTTGAGGTTCTCGACAGGGAGGTTAGAAGATCGACACGAGGAACAAAAGTGAATTGCGATGGTTGCAAAATGTTCAAGAAGGGAGTCCCTTGAAGGAAATCTTTGACACCAACATGGACATGCAAGGTGCATCTTGAAATTCAATAAAAATCTAGGGGGCAGTTTTTTTTAGCAGGGATATTTTTTGTAAGCCCTAAGGGGCCAATACAATTTGATATATAAGGCATTTTTTCCTTTTTTGTAGATAGTTCTAAATACACACTCGGGAGAGTTAGTGATTTCTATGAATCCTTTCTCGACTAAATGTACGTTCTTTTGTAACTCAACTGAAATTTGGAATGCAAAATAGAGTTCACCTTAAAAACAAATACTGATGCTCTTACCACTCTCATTTTTTAGCTTATGTATGTATTTCTTTAACAATGTTGTTCCTAAATCTGTATTCATACCACAAAGTTGTGAAGTTTGTTCCTTCCTTCTTGAGATATGTATGTAGATAAAACCTATCAAGAGTGATGCATAAGTCTAATGGGGTTATGTCGAATAAGTAAAACAGCTGTAGTCTAAGTTTTCCTAGTGTGTTTGCATGTTGTTTTCATTTCCTAATTTCTTATTAACTCAGTGTATCACCTGAGTTTAGTTTCATTTGTATGCAATCCTTCTCCCTTTCCCTTTATAGAATCATTAGTTTAGGTGACACAAAAGG
Organism: Sequoia sempervirens; assembly: GCA_007258455.2. Taxonomy (NCBI): domain Eukaryota; kingdom Viridiplantae; phylum Streptophyta; class Pinopsida; order Cupressales; family Cupressaceae; genus Sequoia; species Sequoia sempervirens. The sequence continues at coordinate 506,580,742 of VDFB02105785.1, forward strand.
AATCCGACCTTCTCTAGAGGTTGACCTCTTCTTATAAGAAACCCACATCTTTAGAGGTCTTCCAATGTTTCACTGAGGTGTTGAACATCAAGTTCAATAGGGTTCAATTTCAGGTGATAACAATTACCTAAGGGACTAATGTGAGATTGGACCAAGTTTATATTATGATACAAATAGCTTGGGAAAAGGGATGATGAAATGGTTAAGTATGGGAAATTATAGAGATAAATATAATGCCAAGGGAAGAACACTAGAACTAATTTTAGCACTATGGACTAATCCAAGACTCAAAATTCCACTAAGAGGCATCCCTTACCTCTTAAATTAATTCCATAGGTGGGTTTATCCTCCAATATAGTGCCATTGGTTAGCTTATCATGTGAACTTCCACTATAAGTAGGATTGCCATACACTTTCATAACATGCATGTGTGGTTTCAAAAGGTTTATACTTTCTTGTGAATTTGAAAGAAAGGCATGTTTTGACTTTTCCAATAGGTGTTAGGGGTTAATTTGACTTGGTTTTAGCATTAGAGTGACAAACCTTGTGGTTTAGATTCCATAAACAAAATACACTCATTTTTTTAGCTTACTATTATCATCTTTATAGTCAATGAGCTTTATAAAGATCATCTAAATATTCATTGCTAATTAAAATGCTATCCAAGGTGAGGCTCAGAGAGCCTCATCTTTTGAAACCATTAACCAAAGAAATGCTAAGAACAATATATGAAAGAGACAAAGAATAAGGCAACTTGTATTATTAGGAAGGCTGAGATGCCTTTATATAGCATGACCTCATGTGTGAGTCTCGAAACTCTCCCATATCATCAACACATGCATCTAGGCTAACCATGTCAAGTTTCACTCCATAAAATCACAAATTGAAAAAAATTCAACATTGGCCCCATTCACATGTCACTATGTGGGGTCAACATGAGGAAATGCTAATTTTTTGGGAATGAAATAACCAAAGATATGATCAAATAATATCTAATCATAAATAGTCGTAGAGTAATTAGGATTTGATTGAATATGGAAATTTCTAGGAGAGCTACAATAGTTGTAACATCATGAATTAACAACATTAAAAAGTACATCATGAACTAATTATGTAATGGCATAAAAATTAAAATCATCACGAATTAATTATGTAACCATATAAGTCAAATATAATTCTATCAAGAAATCAATATCAAATAAATAATATAATCGCATAACTCATACATTTCAATGTCATTGATCTTCTTCTTTATCCAATTCTTTGTCTATATCATCAAATCTAGATTCAACATTATAACGATTTCTCATATCATCATCATCATCATCATTGATATTAGTTTTGATAATGTCATCATCCACATGGATATTGTCTCCAAGAACATTAACTCCTACATCATCGTGATCTAGTTCCTCTTCTTCAACATCTTCGTTAGGTACATCATCAACTAACTGTTAATCTTGATCATCATCTACATCATCTTCTAGTTCTTTGATATCTTCTTCTTCCACCACATTATACTTTACTGACCTTCCTCTTAGATCATGTCTAACAACAAATGACCAACCCAATTTACCTAGAACCTCTAAGTAAAATACCTGCTCACATTGGCTTGGAAGAACATAGGGCTCATTTCTAGCTCACTCGATCGACCTTGTATTAACCATGGTAAATCCATTATCATGTTCAATAACAGTTCTATTGGGATCATTTTCATTGAATCATAGCCTGTACCATTAGACGACGAACAAAACTAATTTGAAGGACCTAAAGTCACACTCAATTATATCATCCAAAATCCCATAGTATCAATTTTTTGAGACTTCTAGATGTATGTTGCTTCTAGATGAAACATTAGTCACCTGAAAGACTACAATTATCCTAGAATCACAAGTTTTCTTCTTATCATCCAGCTTAAATTTTATTCAAAATTTACAACCATTGCACCACATAGCCTTGTGTTGTTTCACCGGCAATATGTCAAACATGTAAAACTTATTGCATAATTAGTTGATAAACATATTTATTCTTGGCCAAATGTATGCAAAGAAAAAAAACTCAACATATATATACATCAATATAATTGAAAATAATTAAATAATATGGGTGATTGATATATTTATGTGTACCTTTTTATCTCTTAAACCATATGCTAAATCAATTTCCCTTGGTGTAACATTGGAATCTCCATTACGATGAGCTTCTTTACCCAATGAAGCCACACCTTCCCATGTTAATGCATGACTGGATTGTTGACATCATTCAATCCATACCATCATCCAATCAAGATTTTTTTGTCATGTACAAATGAAGTGCATCCCACTCTCAACTAAGTATATAAAAAAAAATTGAAATTCACAAATGACGTATAATTAGTTAATTACCACAGTATACAACCTTAATTTATAATTGATGTACCTAAAAATCTAACATCCCACTACCAATGATCTTATTATCTTAAGTTGTTGGATGAATTCAAATTAAAGGAGTATGCAAAAAGAATGAATTATGACCTTGAAGGGTACATACACTATTGTAAGAAAAAGAAAAACCTTAGTGGTTACAACCATGTTCCTATACTAGGGGAGGATGTGTTTAAGGACAAAGAAGACAAAGAAGTAGAGGAGGGCATAGAAAATTTCATGGCGTTAGAGAAAAGAAAAAGAAAAGGTTTCAAGAAATGGATGATTCATCTAAAGAAGAATCTGTGGGATAAAATGAAGCACAATCATAGCAGAGAATAGTCTCTCGGATGATGAATAATGAATATGAAGAACTCCTTGATAGGGACTTACAAGTAGCCAAGGAATTGCGTGTAGATGAAGGTGATAGGCTTACAACCTATGAATCCTTTATTTCTGATAATGAGTTTTTCAAGTCAAGAGAATTTAAATCTTGTTATATAATTACAAAGTAAAAAGTTTGAGGGAATCCATCCAAAATATTACCCCTAAAAATGAACAGCAATTGATGAAAAGTTGAAAGATGATATAGATAGTGAAGTGCAAAACATGACCCCTAAAAGGGGTAGACAATTGTTACTTGAAGCTGGTGTAATAGTATTTCCTAGTTGGGAACTTAGTGCCTCTTTAATTTTTGATAGTTTTTTGCATAACAAGGAAGTAGAATACAAGTTAAACATAGAGGGTGTGAAGGAAATTTACATAGGCTCAAGATTCAATCTTGATGAAAATTCAATGTTGATATGGGCACTATACCCACCTCACAAAAGGCCAAAGATCATCGATATCAAAAAAATATTTGGACACATGATGACCCATAAAGTTGGGGAAACTAACCCTGTGGCTTTAGCAGACATGGGCATAAGCATTGCCAAGTTCAACAAGGCAAAAACAATATAGTTGATGAAAGAAATAAATTATTACAAAATGAAAAGTGAAAAATCAGATTTGGAAATTACTGCCATGAAAGATGCCAGAATGAGGATCACCTCTAGAACTGATACAGATTTGCAGAGTGAATATGAGTAGTTGCAAGAAGAACATCAATAGCTAGTAGAAAAGATGAAGGACCTTCAGTTTGACACTGTGGCAACAATGTTGCACAAGAGATTTACAAACCTAAAGATATGCCTTGATGATTTTTGGCATGTTCACAAAAGGAACTATGAATCCATTCTTGAGCATGGGAGAGTGAAAAATAGATTGGGTACTAAGAGACATGATATGAAACTTCATGAGGGATCCGAAACCAATTCCATCTTGGCCATTGACACAATCATGAGAAAGCACAAAAAATATGATGAAGACTTACACTCAAAAAATGTAGGGTTTGATGATACTATGAAGTTGGGATTACCCAAATTATGTGATAAGGATAGGTTTATGAAGGAACGAGATGATTGGATGGATGAATGTAATAGGATACTATAGGAAGCATTGGATATAGTCAAAGTAGAAGGGATATTGCTAGATGGAGCATGTAAACATATGGAATCGATGATAAAACTCAAATATGAAGCCTGAAATGTAGTGCATGATGTGGATACCCATACCTTGGAGGAGTATAAAAAACATCTCTTAGTGGCTAAGTCAATGTCTTTATGGATTTATTTAGATGAAAGCGATCTACAAGTGATTCAAGGTGCAAATATATTAACGGGATTTATCAAAAATACACAATATATTACATAACTTGAGTAAAACAAATGGAAAATAGAAGATCTATACAACGAATTGAACAAATATCGCTACTTACCTCATGTATTTTCCAAGATCATATATAAATTTCTTGACATTGCTGTTGAAGTTGTTTAGAAGAGATAGAGGTAGAATGTACTACAACAATTATAAAATGATCTTTTCATTATTTTTCCAAAACTAGTAAACATAATACACTGAAAAGTACATGTAGTATACAAATATATATAAAATATACCAGAATAATTACTTTAATGAAGGTATGCCAATCATGTGTTTTCATACCTGACCCAAATTCACCTTTCTTTGTTATGATATTGTTTATGTTCGCAAAAAATCTTGTGGGAAATCAAATTTTTCGTATGAATTCTTTTATAGCATTGCTTTGCAACTTTGTTAATAACCAAGGAGGGGTGCTTATATTAATTTGGTCTCCATCACTATTTAATTGAATGAGATTTTTCATTGCATGATTGACTTCCTTAATGTCACTACAAATTTTGACATTTTTTTCTTTGTCATGCCCTCCATCCAATATTTTCCATAATGTTTATGTTATATTCTTTCCAATATGCATTGTATCAAACAAATGCACAATTTGTAACTGCTCATAGTAGGGCAACATACTAAATTGTTTGGGGTAACTTTTCAGTCCTTGTGGAATTCGACCATTAATGCCTTGATGACCTTCATGAAGCATATAAGTTAAACAAATTAACAATGTCAATCATTTTCAATTATAGCATGAGTAAACAAAACACAATATAAAAATATAAATTCCAAACATATCATATATGATAGATAAAAAATTTGATCTAATGTATAACCTTGACGATAAATTCTATTATATTCAAACTTCCATAGGCGACGTGTCATTCTTTGTGGTTTTGATGTAGTCTCTTCTTTCCCATTGAAAAGATTTTTTTTCAGTAGTTCGATACTTATGATTTATGTGGAGGAAGTGCCTATACTCATCAAACACATTCTTTCCTAAACTTGTTGAATGACGAGATTTCATCTTTGGACCACAAACTGGACATGCAAATTTCCCATTTGTTTGAAGACCTGCAAGATCATATATAATTGGATTAAATATGTCAATTTTTATAATTATATATAATGAATAAATTATTTAAAAAAACATGCATGATATCTACTTCATAAAATTAAATATCCTTAAAGTGTAGTCGAACATTATAACATACCACAAAAATGTGTTAGCCCTGGGGCATTATGAATTTTCTATACAACATTGCATGGAATTGAAATTGTCTTTGTCCTATTGGTCTAGAGACGTCATACATAGTGATGCCATTCCAGAACTTTAGTAACTCGTCGATAAGAGGCTTGATATATACATTCATATACTTGGTACTTACCTAGTTGAATTAACATAAAAATTACATAATTATTATAGCCATTTTACTACAATATATATAAATTAATGTGCATTTCTATTAAATGAAAAGAATACAAGTCATTATGCAACAAATAAGACAAATGAGATGCTACTACGTTAAATAAAATTGATGTAAAAAAATACCTAGAACAATCATTGCCAACATTATGTGATCCCTTAGGGGTTGGGGCCCTAACTCGGTTGGCTAAATCTTTCCTATTGCAGGAGGTTGGTCACGAGATCTAGTCTCCCCCACCCCCATGGTACCAGAGGGTGTGTCGCGCCAGCGCCGCCGGTCATGTTAAAAAGTTTACCAAGTGCACTGCAGTTTATAGGGGGTCGTGCTACCTGATTCCTATAGTCTAAAAAAAAAAAAAACATTATGTGATCCCTCTTTATTGACATCCATGGAGGAATGTTATTGTTGATAACAAAAATAGGCCACACTGAATAAATAGATCTCATATCTCCAAATGGATTGACACTGTCCATTACCAATGAAAGCCTAAGATTACAAGTCTTCTTTAAAGTGTGGCCATTTTTCCTCCATGTCCCTAAATGCAAAACCATCCACATGCATTTGAAGAATTTCATCTCCACTTCTATTCCATGCATGGTAATCCATAAATTGAGCTAAGCTTTCGTACCTAAATAATTGTTAGATACATGGAATAATGAGAATATAATGAAGAACTTTGCAAGGCACCTTTTTTGTTAATTGATTTGTTCAATATCTACTGATATGAAATTATAGACCGTATTCTATTGCAAATTCATGTTGTTTATGATATATAATATGATCATTGGGACATGCATCTATTGCTTGATACTCCATTCCAATATCTTTCATAATAGTAGACAAATCTCGGTATGAGCGAGGTAAAATATTTAATGGTGGTAACAAAAATTCACCTATATTCCACAAGAAAATAATAATTTGTTAATATAAAGAATATTAATGGTACATATTTCATCTTTTATTTACTATTGATGAACTAACAACAAAAATAGATGAAAAAATATGACATATATGACATAACTTAACATCCGTGAGATTGCTATGCTAGATAAACTATTCATAACCTTCAAGTTCACAAGCAATAATACAACAAAGAGAAGAGTTGTCTAGGAGTCTTCATAAAGGGGCTCGTATGCCTTCTCAAGTATAGGTGAATCATGAACATCATCAAAGTCATCTTGATCATCATGATCAATTGTTCCAATAAATGTGTCATGGATCAATGTATTTGTACCATCATCTTCAACTATGTTTTCTAGCGCATGATCATCTTCTTCCATAGAATCATTAACTTCATCTTCGATATTCATAGCTCCATGTTCCTCATTTTGAAAAACCACATTCTTTGGGACGTGATAATCCATATCATATGCCCTAGGTCACCCCACCATCATAATAATGATCAACACAAATAAACCATGATCATGATCAAGTGATTTTTTATATATATAAAAAATGTTAAAAGGATATAAACATTTAAAAATTCAGTCAATATAAAGACATATAATGAACAACTTACCAATGCACAATAATCACACCTCCCTTCAACATGACCATGCCTCCTACAATGTTTCTCACCTGTTGTGATTAAAATTCTTCTCATCTTTAAGCCCTTGCAATTGTTGCAAGGACAATAAAATTTCCCATCACCCTTTCTTTTCAATCTATCCCACTATCTAGCAAGTGTCTCTTCATTTTGTTCTACACTAATATTATATGACATGATTTTTCTTTACCAAGCTTGAACATTTAGATCTTCAAAAATATCAAACTCACACTCCAATAATTTTTAATCATAGATAGGTAAAAAAATCTAATAATTTTGATATTTTGCACCAAAAAAATTTGGTCTATAACCTCCACAAACTGTCACAAGTATAGAAAATTTGCAAGTATATTAAAACACTGTCTCAATTATAGATAAATTGTTGAACTCACTTTTATTTATTAAAATACATTCATCAAAACCCTAAAAAATGCTAACCATATACTCGCCAGCCCACAAATTGAGGTGGCTAACCATATATTGCCCCATAAATTAATGGAATGGGATGGTTGAATTTAAAGTAAGTGTTGTCATAATAGTGGTTTACAATTCCTGAGAGGAACGAATTTTAGCTGAAATCACATATTTTTAGAAAATATAATGATTTAAGCCTTAAAAAGTTCCATTTTAAGGATTCCAATTGAAGAGGGTTTGATCAAATCACCTTAGATCAAACCCCCTTGGATAGAACCTCGCTAGTTTTAAACCATACCTATAAATGTCTCCTTTACACCTATCAAAATGCTGATAAAAAATCACTTTTGATTTAGATTTTGGGGATCAAATGAATTCATTTAAAATTTATTTCAAATGATTATGGTATTCCTCAGAACAAGCTATCCAATAAATATAATTTTAATATGTTTTGGTTTTGTTATGTATTTGTTTTTTAAGTTTTATTAAACATAGGTTTTTAATTGAAAATGAATTTATTTGTTCTTCACATGTGGAAAAATAGAAGATTATCCAAAAAAAATTTGAAAAATATAAGTGCACCAAATATTCAAGTCCTTGATCCAAAAAAAAAAATTAAATTAAATTTTAACATATACAAAAAAAGTTACACGTTATACAGTTGCACTGTGTCTGAATTGTAATTTGTTTGAATTTGAAACTTGATTAAGGAAAAAATATTCAATAAAAAACTATCTAACCAAGTGGAAGCACTAGATATCAGAGTTACAAATCTAAATTTGAAAGTTCTAATTAGAATTTTATCCTTCATGGAAAAAAAGTTATGTGTTATACGGCGTGTGTCACTTTTTAAAAATGTTGTTTTCTGAAAAAATTCTATTTTCATGGGAGATGGAAAAAGAAGTGCAATTTGATTCCAAAAATTTTGAAAAAAATATTTTTAGAATCTACAGACAAAATTTGATGAAACTCTAGTTTGCACCATCTTCAAATTCCTCATAGTTTAGCCGCTATAGGTGCTCGAATGTGAATATTTAGTTAAAAATAATAATTTCAGTGTCCAGTTTGGCCAAAAATTGTAAACCACAAAAATCACGGAGCATAGCAATTTCAACGAACATTGAGCATAAAGTTTTAAAAAAATTGAAATTTCACATTAAATACATAGGTACCTAACGATACATCTAATTATACATCATTTTTTAGAAAGTTTCATCGTATTTTGCAGTCAAATGAGTTAGTGCTTGATCACAAACTTCTAAATGCAACAACTTAGCTAGATGGGCTTCTTGACATTCTACCTCCTCATAATATGTGTTGATAAATTGGAGCATGGGGATTTTGAGGTGGACTGGGAAAACATGCTTTGAGCCATAGACACGACAACATGGGGAATTTCCCAAGGTAGCCTTATGATGTGTGCGATCTTCCCAAAGAGAAAAATGTAGTTGGGTGTCCCAATCTTTTGGATTCTTGTCAAGTTGTTTTCTTATCATAGTCAGGAGGTTTTTGTTTGTGGATTTAGGTAGGCCTTTTCCCTAAGGGTAGTCATTGGAGGAGAATTTAAGTGCAATCCCATAATCGAAGGCTCAACTAGCAAACTTAAGGGATGAAAAGGCAGGGCCATTACCACACACAAGGCAAAATGGGAAACTGAAGTGAATTAAATAAAACTTTCTAAAAAATTAGTAACTACTTTAGTTGTACATTGCCTACATGCTATCACTTTTTTCCATCTAGTGAAATAATTAGAAGTGGTTAGAATGTACCTATGGCCTATAGAGGATGGTGGGCTTATCAGACCAATGAATTTGAGTCCCAATTAAGAAAAAGGCCTCACCTCCAGGACATGTTGCAATGGGATAGTGGCATTCCTTTCCAAAGTAGAAATGGTCTGAAAAATGTGGTAGGTACTATCATGGTTGTGGGAATCCTTAAATAGTGTCAACCAATAGTACCTAGCCAACAATATTTGGTGAGCAATTGAAGGGCTAGATCCATAACCAGTGCCAATTTTTTTGTGGAACTATTTCAACACTTTAGATGCTTCTTCCTTTCCAAGGCATCTAAGGTAAAATCCTTCATGATTTATCTTATATAGTATGGATCCCTGTAGCATGTAGTTGCTACTTTTCAACCTCATAACACATTTTTGTAGTCCTTGTAACCATGACAGGAACTTGTTGTTTAGTAAATAATAAATGATGTCATCATACCATTAACTTGGGGAAATGTCCTCCAGTTGGAATTGTTGCATTGTGAGCTTGGGTCTTGTTTCAGCTATGGTTCGAGTAAGGGCATGTTCTAGGACTAGCTTCATGGGTTGAATCTCCATGCCATATTCTTGCAATAGTGTAACACATTTTTCTCTTCTTTCTCCTAACTCATTCTATATTAATAAGGTCTTGACTGTTGGGTCTAAGACAATTGAAAACACCTTATTCCTCAAGATCTAATGTTGAAACTTCTTAACTCCTCTAACCAAGATATAATCCTACTTTCCAACATTGTGATGTCTTAACTTTGCATCCTTCAGTGGAGCAGTCATGAATGAAATAGGGTGTTCATTCTATTTGTCATCCTTTTTCATTAACATGCTAACACAAGAGTGATCTGAAGCAAATGAATAGATGTAGAATGGCTTCAGGTAATCTGGACTGACCAGCAAAGGTGCATCAACAATTAATTTCTTAATTTCCTCAAAGGCCTACTTTGCTTTTGGTTTCCATTCAACCAAGTAGCATCCCACTTGAGCACGACATTCAGTGGTTTGATGATTTCTACAAAACCTATGATGAACTTCTTGACAAAGTTGATCTTTCTGAAGAAAGATTTTATTTCTTTCTTTTTGCCTATGAGTTGAAATTTTAATATAGCCTAGATGCATTTCAGATCAATTGAAATCCCCTTTTCTAAAATCATGTGTCCCAACAACTTTCCCTTAGTTACTCTAAAAATTCATTTCTTTGGGTTAAGAGAGATTTCAAACTCTCTGCATTTTTGAAAGACCTTGCACAAATCAATGACATGATCTCCTCTTTTCTTCGAGAATATGGTGAGATCATCCATATATATGATGATGCACTTTCCAATCAGATCTTTGAAAGCGATATCCATTGCATGCTAAAATGTAGCACCAACATTAATTAACCCAAATGTCATTCTTCTATATGTGAAGGTTCCCCATTTTGTAGTGAACGATGTTTTGTACCATCACCTAGTTGTATCCTAAGTATCTATCCTAAAAGGACATCATTTGAGATCCATTGACTATTTGTAATACTTCATCTAGTGATGGCACCAGATAATTTTCCTTTTTGGAGGATCTATTTAAATTGTAGAAGTTTACACACAATTTGATCTCACCACCTTTTCTCCTAATCGAAACCATATTTTCCACCCATGTTGAGTTCCTTACAGGAAAAATGATTTTAGCTAATAGTAGCTTTTGGACTTCTTTGAAAATAATTGGTTCCAAAAACACGGTGATCGGATGCTAAGGATGTCGAAAAGGCCTCACGTCTATCTTGAGGGGAATGGTGTGAGTGATGATGGAAGTATCATATGTTTTCAAGTCCTTTTAACTCTAGGAAATCAAATCATGATAAGTACTCAAAGCATCTACCATCCCTTTCTTCTCTTCTGATGTGCACACTTTTCCAATGAAAACATTCTTAATCTCTTAAGTAGTACCCATATTATGGGAATCACACTAATTATCTATTGACTCCTTAGCGTACTGATCTTGGTCCCTAATTTGATCTATGAAATATTCTCTCAAGCTGAACCATACCTCATGGTATTGTATTTTTTTTAGGTTGATGACTACTTCTATTCCAAGTTCATCCTCCTTGGTTTCCACTTCATCAATTATTTGGGTTGCAAATACATCAGAGCTTGTTATAAAATCAAGGATATGCTTATCATCATTAAAAACGTGAAAATTGGTGATATTGTTAGGCACTAATGGGGAAGAGGTGAGATCTATAGTGAACTTCTTTAGGCCAGTTAAGGATAAGGGCTAAACGGTGCTAGCCACTTGGGCTAAGGCATCAACAAATTTATTTTTACCCCAAGGGATCAGTTGAATGTTAAATGCATCTAGGCCCTCTATGAGATCCCATACCGTATGTCTATAGCTTGGTAGTCTTCTATCATGATAGGAATATAGTTTCCTAACTTTTTTCACTAATAGCTCAGAATCACCAAATAATTGCAACATTTTTTCCTTCTTTCTCAAAGCCATTAAGAGCCCATGAACTAGTGCTTGTATTTTGCTACATTATTCATATAATAAAATTGAATTCTATGAGTGGCAAAGTACGTCTTAACCGTAAGAATCATGAGTTTGAAGCTAGCTCTTGCTCCTTTCTTGTATTTGTACCTGTCAAAGCATAATGTGTAGAAATTGGAAGATTTTGTAGCTTTGGGGCTAATGGAGCATGCCTCCCTTCTTGGTTGTGTCTATTTGAACATCCCAAAGTGGCTATGCACATTTAACCTAGAATTCACCTTGTTGTTCTCTTGGAGAAATTAATTTTGGAAGGGTTTTCCCTACTATATGCTCAACTATTTTTAATAGGAAGCACTCAAATTCAAAATGAGCAGCATTGTGGACCCAACACTAGCTAGGTAGTAGCAGCTCCTAAAAGTCCATTCTTCCTCCCAAACTGAGCTAATCCTATACACATTTTTGCCTAAACTCTTGGAACCCATCAAAAAGTCTAAGATTACCATCTTCATAGAACTCTTCATTTTCAAACTCAATCAACACCTCTATGTTGTCAGGGACATGGGTTAATTTGGTGGGAGCACTGCATTATAGAAGGACTTCTTTGGCCATTTCTTCCTTTCTTTGAAACTCTTCCTCATCTTCATAGGCCACAAGACAATAATTTTCTAGCTCTATTTCTACAAACAACACTTCATTTGTATTGTTATGCTCTAAGATCATGAACTTCATATGAGGATCCCAATCAATATGGATCTAGTTAGGCATCCCCTTCCACGGTAACCATAAATGGGAATAATCTGTTGTGGCATAGCCATTCAAAGCACGATTAAAAATTTTCCCTAGTATAATACCATACATGTCAGGAATATCCACAACCTGGATGTCAATTACCTACTGGAGCCTTGGATCCAATCCAGTCTATATAGGTATTCTATTTAGTTCTCTAGCTATGTCCACTTCTATCTTATCCAGTTGATTCACCTTTCATCAAGAGGGGATTGGATTTATTCCTAGGGCCTTGCACACTGCCAATGGCATGACATTGGTTAAAGCTCTCAAATCCAACAAATAGTTGTGTAGGTTCTTTCCAAATATTTTGATTGTTATCAAGAAAGGAGGGGTCTCCAATTTCCCTTGGAATAGCCCTATTGAAACATCAGCCTGAGCTACCTAAGATTTATCTCTATCATTTCTTTTATCTCTGGTTTGTGCTTGATTTTCTCTTTAGAGAGTTGTTTGTTTACTTGTTGATTTGGAGGCTAATACAATTTCTTTCCTAGGATTTCCCTGATCATAGGTTCACTTTGTCTAGTATGAAATGAAACCACCTTGGCAAGCACTTCTTGAGTTGACTTGGAAAAGGTAGTCAAATTAAGCATCCTAAAGAAGGCATTTCTAACCACTAGGACTCTAAGTAATTCAAAAGCTGACAAAATCAACTTAACCTTCCTGAATTCCTCTGCCATGTATTCCCCCATTTTTTCAACCTTTGATATGAAATATTTATCATGGGAAATGCTAGTACACTGACTCTAAGTTTGGTTTAGCTACTTATTCCTTTTGAAATATTGGGTAGGCACATGGGGATAGGTAGGGTTATTGCTAGTGTGTGGGTTAGGCAGAGTACTGAAGTTATTGGGAGGAGTAGAGGTTATGAAAGGACCACCTACTTGTCTATTTCTAAAATTATATGGGGTTTCCCTTTGGTGGAACATTTGGAATTCATCCTCACAAGAATCCTCTTCATCTATTGGACCATTATCTACAAAATTAAAGATGAGATAATGCATCATTGTTACTTACCTCATTCACTTTTCCATTCATGGGTGTGGCCTCCTTCTTGGGTGTGTCGCTTTCACCTTTTATAAAACAAAGCTTGTTTGACCACTAGCATTGAGGAATCATATTGCTCTGATGGAACTAGGTCCCTGCATCTCATGCCATTGACTGCATTCTAGACTTGTACTTAAAATATTTCCACTGTAGTTTGAAATTTTGGACATTCCAATTCAGAATTCCTATTTGTCTTGTGAATCCTACACCATCTGAATAGGGAAACCTCTACCAAGTAGACTCCACTAGTTGTCTTATCAGTACTAGTTGGTTGATCAAGAGAGGTAGGGACACCTCCATTATTTGCTCTTGTGTACTCCATTGTTTTCTCTTGTGTTCTATATTCTATTTTTCCTCTCTGAAGTCCTTCATTCGAAGTTCTTTCCTAAATTCTACCCTGTTTCAAAATTCTATCTGGTGGATGTGCTTGAATCATAGTTGTCGCAGTTGTTGTTGTTGAGATTAGCTTGAATACTCCTTTGAGAAGCCTACAACTAGTTGTTATGGTTCCTTAGGTCTGTCCTCTCCATCAAAAACCTATTGGCCATATTTTTTAGTTCATCAATTCAGTCCTTATCTATGTTGCTCTATTGTTGTACTGATTTTTGAAGGAAAATTTGTTGCATTGCAAGTTGGTTTTGTTGGGTAGGCGGGAATTCTAAATTTCTCAAGCAGGTGGGCACTTGAGGCTATTGAGCATAATCTAGTTGCTGTGAAAACTACAAGTAATGAGGCACAAAAGGTGCTTGGTTCATGGACTACCCTAGATGCAACACTATTGGCAACTTAGGGACATGATTTAGCATGGGTGTCTAATTATCCAAGGCATGTGTAAGCCCTTGAATTTGAGATGGATGAACCGGTAGCCCAAAAGAGGTAAATGGAATTGTTATGTGCTATCCCAATTCCATGCTTGTTGTGACTACCTCTGCAAATGCATCTAACTAAGTGGAAAGGTTAAAATCCACAGCTACGTTGCATACAATCACCCCAAGGTCTCGCAGGTGTTAGGTCATGACTTGCAAAAAAAAATTAGTTGGTTGATGTGATTTGTTGGTAATCACAAAGGGAATTTATGGTTTACTAAGCTTGGATTGAGTTAGATCTTCAAAATGAGTTTCATGAAATTATAGAATGAGGCGCAACTGTTGCAAGTTCAAGATAGCAGTCTAAAACTCCATGCCTGTCATCATATTTGGACTTGGTAATGATGCTAGAACTTGGTTTCAATTTCATTTTTCAAAGAAAATTCAAAAGGGTAAAAGGGATAGAGATTTTCCTAAACTTGCAACTAATGTTGAACAGTAACAATGGAGGATGCTACAATGAACAACCTTCCTAAAACTTAGCTCCACTTAACCAAGGTAGACTACAGTCTCCTAAAACAAGTGCAATACCCTAAGGTCTATATATTTTCAACCATACATTCACCATAAAGCATGAACAATAGATGAACTTAAGTGCAACAATATGAATAATGTTCATACTAACTTTACATTGGTATTCATCATCAACAAATAACAAAAAGTATGAACAAGGAAGGGATGAACACCATGACATTCTTCACCATTAAAGTGCAGCATATACTAACAAATAAAGTTGTTTGAAACTAAAATAACAAAGATAAAATGTAACATTGAGAAAATGAATCATGCACACATGCGGAGAAACACAAGAATCCATCAAAATAATGCAATTCTCATTAAATTTCTGCAGCATGTCTTTACACAACAACTCAACTTTCTCTTTGAAAATGAGAGGAGACCCTTATTTATAGTTTTCCAAAAGTGAAATGAATTTCCAAGATTTACTTTCATTGTGTGACCTAGATTCGTTTTACACTATGGTTTCATCTACCCCAAAAATATAATAATATAAAATACATCTTTATCTTTTCCCTATTTTGTCATCTAGTGACCCTAACACTGTAGCATTTTTTTCTTTTAGTGATCTCCTTCCTTTATGGATACTTTGACAAATATGCATCATCTATAATGGGATTTATAGATTCCTTTTGAGCACCTACAAATTTTATAAATTTTCCAAACAAAGCCACAAGCTTCTTTTCCTCAGAGAGCTCAAATTTGAGGGTCTGGAAAGACATCCTCCTGATTCTATACATATTTTCCCACCAATTATCTGTGTAATTTGATATAGCTTCCATCATCTACCCAATCTGAACAAAGGCCCTTGTAGAAAAATCCATAAAATCAAGTGACAGGGTGGTACAAGCTCCTTGTTCTAATTTTTGGTGAAAAAAGGCTTGACCTTTTCTGCATCCAACTCTAGGGTGGGCACCTCAAAATTAGTCATCAACTTCAAATAATTTGTGTTGTCAGCTTGGTGCTTGGTAGCCCACTCATAGTCAACCTCGAGGTCATGTAGAACCTTCTCTAGAACCTCTTTTATGTACTCCATGTTCATTAACCATGTCTCCACCAGCCAGTGGTCTTCTTTTGCTATCTTTAGCTCAACTTCCCACATATTTCAAGGTAGCTTGAGGATGCATTCCAATTTTAGATAGGTGATCTTTTAGGCCTCATGAAACTCCTTACATGTGTTCATCAAACTATCTATATCTTTCCCCAGGATCCTATACCTACTATACATGTCAACTGCATGGTCAATTCATTTATCTATAGTAGATATCACCTTGTTGAACCAAGCAAAAATGGACTTAGTCAAAATTTTCCCCTTTTCCGTCTTGCTGATATCTTTTTAGAAAGTAGTGAGGGTGGCATTGATGTCTCTGTTGAAGTCTCCCCTTTGGTATATGTCCACTACAAGATGTAAGTAGTAAGATCCACTACTTGATCCTTTAGCTTCTCCTTGGTTGGTTGATATTTATTCATTTACTACATAATAGTAGCCATGAACCCCTTGAATTCATCTATCTTTTGTTCTTAGGTTACCGAGCCTAAGTTGATCATCAAATGTTGTAGCTGGAACCCATATCCTTTTCCATTACTGGGTTAGTGATTTATATCATTTGAGACCCCAAGGTGTCCACTATGATGTGAGAATGGACCTTAGACTTATCTTTTCTCATTCTTCTTTGGTCCTTTGCCAAGATTTCCTCTAACCTTTCTCCTTGGTCAGGGACGACAAGGGCCTTCTTCTTTTCCAATTGGCATTCTATCCAATCAGGCATCTCATTCTGTCCCTTAGGTGATTCATGATCACCTTCCTCTTTGTCCTACTCTCTCTAATGTTCATCCTCATCATCACTGGGAATTATTTTGTCATCATTTTCCTCCTCTTCCAATCCCTATATTTGTATAGACTTTCCTTTATCTAGCTCAGTGGGAGGTATATTCTCCTTAGTGATATTTGGCTATTGTTGGGAAGCTTCTTTATCTCCCTCAGGCTTGACATCCCTTTATTTCATGCTTTCTTCTTCTTCTTTCTTTGGAACTTTCTCTGGAAGAACCTCTTCTTCTGGATGCATCACCTCTTGTCTCAAGCCCTTGTCTTGGCCAATTTATGGAGGCTCTTCAAGGATCTCCACATCAGTATCAATTCTTACTTTCTCTTCTTTGAAGTGATGCTTCTCGCCTAGGATGAGTCTCTACACTTACATCTTCATGTTCCCAAAGCATTTCCTCTTCTTGATCTAAGGTTTCAACATCATAGGGCTCATCAAGTTGGTCATTTCCCTCTTCAAGGCTTTGTTGTGCTTTGTCATTGGAGCCCACTTTATCAATATTCACATTCAACCCTCCCTCTAGGTTCTCAAAGTATTCATCTCTATCAAAATCTTCATGCTCGTTGATGATGTCCTTTTGTAGTCTTCAATTGTTGTTATGCATGTAGTTTATCCATCTCCTATAATATTTGCATTGTCGCTTCCATCTTAGGAGGCTCTGTAGGTGGCAGAGGAAGAGGTAAGCCAATGGAAATTTTGGCCATCAAGGATTGAACCTTGGGATCGAGGATTACCCTCGAGATTTCTTTAGGTACATTTTGCATATATGCTGCAAAGGCATACGACAGAGTGGGCATCGCCATAGTGGTGGTCATTATAGAAGGGGTAAAATTTGATAGAGTATGCAAGGGACACAAGAGCGAGGAAGTTGAGAGTAGTGAAGTAGTGGAGGAAGAGGAATCGAACACTACTATCGGGGTGGTTGGTGAGGTGGAAGCAAGATGGATAGAGATGTCCACAACATGTGGAAATGAAATAGGCAAAGATTGGGTTGAAGGGACCATGGAGTGGTAGTGCTAGTAGGGATGGATGTGGTTGGTGGTGGTGAATGAGGGTGCTCGGGCTCTCAATCCTTAGGTAGGTTTTCCTCTTCTTGGATAGTCACAATTTCCAATACAAAGGTCCTTGTTCTCCCCTTCTTTGGTGGAGGTGGCCCTTCTATTGTCCTTCTTGGGTAAACCTTGCACTTTTGTTGTCACTTTGATGTCTCCTTTCTCTTTCTAGATCTTGTAGTAGGTGGGGATTTGGATGCCTCTTTGGAGGGTTTTCCAACGGTAGAACTATGAGTCTCACTACTTATCTCATCCTCAAGATCCCATATATGAGGTTAGCACCTTGGTCTTTTAACTTAGCAGTCTATTTATCCAACCATTGCTTTGTTTTGTTCTCCATGGGGTGAGTGAGAATGTCTAGGTTTTTGACTTCCTCTTTGGACTAGTCTATTACATGTAAAGGTGCATTCATCAAAGCATTGAATCTTTCATCTATCATGTTGTCATCATCGAAAAATTGGTTTGGAACTTGAAACAAATTGACTGATTTTATAGGTGCGAGGGTCATTCTCATGTAATGGTGCATCCACACTTCTTTATCATCCTTACAATTGGCCTAGAAATACTCAATATGAGGGCAATAGGCATACTCTCTCCTAACCCATTTCTTCAATTTACCCTTGGGGTCTACTCTTCCTCTATTTGTATGAAGGTCAAGATTGTACTTGGAAAACTCCTTTGAATATTTCATCCATTGGGTAGTGGGGAAAGCATACATACCTTTCCTAAGATTCAAAGGATATGGGACTACCACTCAGTGTTTGTTGCTTAACAATGTGTGGGAAGTTTTCAACTGTTGAGTTTCCTCCAACATGATGATTATATCGTTGGGATAGCATGGAAACTTGTATGGCCTTCCCAACTATCCTTCTAGTCTAATGTAGGTGAACTTGAGGAATTGGATGAAGAGATATCCAAAACCCTTCATGAAGGCTAGTACACTATGTGTTACCCTTCTTTCAAAATATTCATCCAGGAGTTTGATTATATGCCTAATGAAGGTGTCGTTCACTCTTCTATACTCCCTCTTGAAGTTCCTATATTATAGTTGAGGTTAGCAGTGATATACTTTCAACTATCCCTTTTTGGTTCCTAGGTCTTTGGTGCAAAACAACCCCATGTATGGAAGTTTGGCCGCGAGGAGGTAGACCAAATATGAAGTCATAAAAAAGTGAGAGGTCTTCTTTACCTCCATTAACTATTGATGCATTTTGACACTAATCATTTTCACCCAATGGAATTTGGTATTTCCCTCAAGGATCTCTTAGATGAAATATAACATCCAATTTTCAAATAACGTGGCAGTAGCAATCCCACTACTTTTCTCAAAATTGTAACAAGATCATTATAATCCTCATAGAAGTCATTTTTGTATAACGTTTGGGGAACCTTGGCAACGCTTGCCCTCTTTTCTTTCAACCAGTTTTGGTTGATTTTTCATTTGCACCCAATAGGATCTATTTGCCATACAATATGGGTGAATTCCTTCTCTTCTTCCATCTCGTCAAAGACTAGGATGCCAAATGTCCTACCAATAGATTTGGTTGAAACATCATCTACTACTCTTTCATCTTGGTCATTTATCTTTCTATTGGACTGATAGCACTCCTGGAAGGCCATTACCAACTCTAGAATGATGAGCACAAGAGGGAAACCAATAGCTTTACCTACAACAGAGTTGCACAGCAAAGATTCTGCATTAGCAAGTTGGTGGCCAAATTCATTATGAGATTCTTAGACACGTGCAAAGATTAGGTTAGGGGATGCTGACATTATCAAGTCATGCATTGAAGCTTTACTGCTTTGGGACATGTAGGTACTACTAGGTGGGAGGACATTAAAACTTAGTAGTTAAGTTAGCGGTTGTCAAGGGGTGGAAACCCCTAGGTAGAGTTCCGCACTGCAAGAACCACAAGTGGTTAGGATGGCATGATTTTATTCTCAAAGCTTTGATCTTTTAGGTATACGGATGGGATCCATCAAGAAACCATTCAACACTCACTATTATCAAATGACCAAGAGTGAGTGGTGATATGTAGATAGCAATCGGCACTAACAGGTCCACATGGTGTTTGATAACTTGGATTTTCATTAAAGACCTTCTAAAGGAAATGACTTAGGTGGATTCTATAGCACGAATGGGTGGGGTTGCTCAGATGCTATGGCACAATGAAGGAGTAGGGGCGTTCTACAAATGGACCCCTGTAGAGACTAGCCCACATGAGAATTTCAACTTGGTGTTTTCTTTGGGAAATTTTAGAATGGAAGCAAAGGTAGTAGGGTGCACAACATAGATGAGTAGAGGGGCTCGACCATTAGGAAGCAATGAGTGAAGTGCTCTAAAACATTGTTATTTTTTTCTAGTGCTTAGGGTTGCAAAATTTGTAGCGACACTAGGGGTAGAACCTGCGATGTGGAAAGCCATTGGGACTAGGTTGTTAGTTAGCGACAGAGGAATAGTGGTCACCCACCATGGGAACCTTGCATGAATCAACCTGCAAGAGGTTTTTGACTTAGCATTTTGGTGTTAGGTAGGCTCGGGATTGATGATGAGTTGGTGATGGTGAGACATGTGGGTCCCACATTGTGGGAGGGTGTGAGAGCTTGTCCACTAAAGAATGGTAATTGGGAGATGTCCATCCACAAGAGAAATCCTATAGGGTTCTCCCGCATGAGGCTTATAACTTAGTCATTTCTCAGGGTTTCTTTAGTTTCATTAAGAATGGCCTGGGAATTGGTGTTGGCCGCAAGGCTTTGTCGGTCGCATGGAAAATGGAAATGGAAAAAGGAACCTTTGTAAAGGTGATCACAACCTTGGTGATTTTAGGATGATGCGAAAAGTTTGAATGATGATGCAAGTTCATTGGAATGTAGAGTTTGGTGAAACTTCAAGGGAAAACAAGGGTTTCATTCATAGATTTTTTAACATTTTCAAAAACCCTAATGTTTTAAATGCAACCACATAGCAAAGAATGGAAATGCCTACCTCTAGAATCACATAGGCTGAAGAAAAATCTAACTACAAACTAACCATAAATCCTCTGCAGGAAAGTACTTGTCGTTCGTCATTTCTCTCCTTGGAATTTTGAAAATGGGTATGTGCAGGATCATGATGGGCCAAAAAGTGGCAATATGATGGGTATGTGGCTGATGACTTTTTTTTAACCCAAAATTGATGAAATGAAAAGGGTTTTTAAAGGAGATTCTCAACTTTCCACTGTTGTGCAGTTTTTGTACACATGCCCCACTTGGAATAGGGACCCTCTTTTCTGGTGTCTTTCAACCTTTGGCTTTAATGGATTTATCATTTTGAGGTCTTGACATGTTGGTCTTGCTAGCCTTGACCTTGCCCTGAGGCTTGAATTGATTGAAATTGAGTTTTAAGGAAAATTCGGGTTTTCACCTGACTCCGGGATTTTCCTGCTCTGGCGGATTTTCCCGGGCCCTGGTTCTTTGTCCGTTTCTGGCTGGATTCTCTGAATCTGGGTTTCTGCCCGACCCCGAGATTTTTCGGTTTGAGTGGATTTTCCCGAACTGCGCCAAAATCCCGAACTTCATCATTCCGGTTTCTACATTTCTGAGAAATCGTGTTTACTGGCATTATCTTGGGATTCTCGAAGTTCCATCTTGGGCTCGGGTTTCGGTTGTTAGAAAGTGTCTTATCGGCTCATTAATGTTTAATTTTTGTACTTTCGGATGATAGGTATAAAGGCGGATCTAGGAGCATTTAAACATCATTACGACTTCATTGTTCACCTTGCTGATTGCTCTGGTGATTAAGAGTTTCATTTGAGCTTTGAAGATTGATCTCAAGTGGCTTGTGTGTGGATTGTTGGGTGTCGGTGTCTAGATTTGCGTTGACTAGGCGTGTTCCTTTTGCAGTTGTTTCTTCTAGTTCGAGTTTCATCTGCAATAATCCATGGTAGGTGACCATTGGCCCTCCTTTTATTTTTGCATGATGGTGGGTTTTACGTGTTAAATGGTGGTGGATTTAAGATTCCATTACTTGGTCGCGAGTTCATTTTATTTAATTGGGGTTTAACTTATCTTTAAGTAAGACCTCATCATCCATGCTTTACGTGGAGATGCTCATATTTATTCATTAGATGGAATGTCTTGGATTTAAGGAATTCGGTTGGGTTGTTTTCCCTTTTAGTGCGAAATTTGCCATCTGCGAGATTAGGGTTTCCTTGGTGCTCGGCTCAGAATAATAGGTTGGGTTGTGATTTGTCCATCTTGCCTTTGCATTACGCTTCTCCTTGCCTTGTGAGGATTTGGGTTGCTTTAGGTTAATCATTTAGCCGATATTTTAAACCTTGAGCTTTCCTTGGTTTTCATGGTGGCGGGTTTATTCATCTGAATTATGGCATCACTATTTTACCATGTGGATTAGTTATCTGGGGATCTTGGAAGTTTGAATTCCTTTGCATTTCGAGTTTTGGTTATTAGCGTCGATTTCTGGACCATTAGAATCCATGTGAAGAACTTTGCATAATCATTTAATCGCCAGTGTGTGGGTTTTCCTCTGTCGGGTTCCCGAGGTGTCCGCGGAATTCTCGCGCACTCAGATTTTCCCGGTTCAGGCTTATTCCGTGGACTGGAGTAATTCCCGAAACATTTATAGCTATCCGCGAAAATCTATCCCATCCAGATTTTTCTGGTTTTCCTTTCTGGATTTATCTTTTTTGATGTTTCGAAGATAGGATTGATGGAACAAACGCTTATTGCTTATTTCTTGGTGCTAATAAATAAATTGCATTATAATCTAATGGTCTTTCAGCTGAACTAACGATTTATTTGACTAATGATCCTTTAGCAGCAGGAATCCGTCTGGGTCGGATTTCTCTGAAATTCTGCCCCGACTGGTTTTTCCCGGTTTGCATGATTTTCCCGGACTACTTCATTTCTTCGGATTTTCAAGGATTAGCAATTTGCGATGGACTTTAATTATTTTGTATGATTTTAGGCTAATCTTTGGGTTGGAATATGCATAATAATGGAATACTAATGATGTCCTTTGTGAAGTGCAGGCCGAATCAAGCAAGGCTGCCGCCGGTAAATCTAAGGGTGGCTCGAAGGGGTCATCCATTTATGAGGCAGAAAGACTAAGATTGGATATCAAAATTCAGCTTCCTGAGAGCAGGATATCCTCCATGTGGTTTGAGGTATCTGATACCAATGTTGGGGCCTGGAGGTATGAAGAGTTCAAGCAGAGGACAGCTAGAAAGAATCTGTCTGTGCTGAGGAATGGCATGATAAAATCCGGGCTGGTGCATGTGGCTGGGTTTCCTCCAGCAATCCAGTGTTATCAACTGATTCTTGAATGTTCCCGACAGTACGATTTTGATGCACAAAGGGCAGTCAACACCGAGGGAAGGGTCTTGGAAAACTTCAGTCCTGCCTCCATTGCACAAGCCTTTGACATGCCTGACCTGCCTTCAGTGTGTGCTCTGAACATAGACACGACCAAAACCTATTATGAGAATGAGCCGGTCAAGGCCCAACAAATAATCAACTCTTGGTTGGAAAAGCCAAAGTCCCATCATTCTAAGTTGCCTAAGAAGTTGCACAGAGTCAAATTTAGGTCAGACATCTATGATGCAATTACATTCATGAGCAGGGTACCTGGTTTGAAGATTGCCGGGGTGCTAGAGAGCTAGATGGTCCATGTGATCACCAAGATTGAACAAGGAACCAACTACCACTGGGCCGGGCTCATCAGCTCTGAAATTGACAAACAGCTGAGGAACGTCTTGGAGACCAAGAAATTCACCATGTCTTCATATGTGGTGTATGTACTAGCCAGATTCTACCCATACAGGGGTTTGAATCCACGAGGGACGTTGGGTCAGAACATAATTTATGAAGTTTACCCGGAGCTGCATTTAAGACACAAGGACTACAGAAGGGCTAATGATGCATTCACAATGCATATTACCCGGATGTTACAGAATGCTGAGCACATGAGACTATCAGATGGAGCCAAAGGGCTGATTAAGAGTTATGGGGCCTAGTTCATCCAATTTCCCACCTTCACTTACCTCAGAATTGACGGATGCCTGGTTGCTCCATACCGGTTACCTCGGTATCCTACTGATCACATTGTTCTATTGGAGGTTGTGAGACAGATTTGTGAATTTGACGCCATTGTAAAAAGAGAAAAGCATAAGACGGGCTTTGGTGGAGACTTCCCTCTTGGGATTGGTGTGGCAGAAATGTGCCCTTCCATCCAATCAGCCCACACTGCAGGAGAAGAGTTGGTAGCATATGGTCTCTCCTACCATTCCAAAAGGATGAACTTTGATTTCACAGGGGAGGAACAGAAGAAAGCCACTAGGGAGTACTGGCACAAGGATGACCTGGAGGACTATTGGGCCAACATCAAAGATGACCTTGAGGCTAGAAAGAAGAGGTATTCTAGGCTCCCTGTGGAGGCAATCCGACAATATAATGTCAAGTTGATCCCGGATCAACTAGAGGATGATGGAAACCTAGTACACGACCACGCCTATGAAGCTGTGAAGGACAAGTCCATCGGAAAAATCAATTGGGATGAAGGAGAGGTCACAAAGCTGGAAAACCTAATGGCCCCGGTCATGAAATTTACCTCCTCTTGGTTGAAACATAAAATTTGGGAGTTGGAGAGTGAGAAGGTAACTTGTACCTTCGATTTGATGGGGAATCTCAATCCTATGTCCACTTCTGAGGAATCTGGGGAAGATGACCCCAAAGGGAAAGCTGCAAAGACCTCACCGTTCAAGATAAAAATCAGAGGACCCAAGGAAGGTGGGCTTGGAACAAAAAGGAAGCCAAAAGGAAAAAGGAGATGGCAGACTTTGAAGCTTAGCAGGTCTTCTGATGAGGAAGAGTTGGAAAAAGCAGAAGAGGAAGATATTCCTCCACCACCGAAAGAGACAAGGGTAACCAGGGTTTCAAAGAAGAAGGGCCAGATTGCCTCAAAAGAGCAGCCCCCTATTGTAGATGTAGAGAGTTCAGGAGGGGAAAGGACCAAGGTCTACACGAGAAGATCCGAGACTCCTTCTCCTAAGGAGCAAATACAGAAGACTGATCCTTCTCCAAAGGTGTCAGTTGCGGGGCCTCCTAAGGTTGCTTCTCCTCCACCAAGCACACATGAGCCAGAAATTCTGCAAGAACATGAAACTAGCAGAGAGGCAGAGCCCTTCAAGGAAGGGACAATCTTTAGTGAAGTAGCAAGGCTGGAAGTTGAAGAGGAGGAAGGGCATACGTCTCTACTGGTCCAATATGAAGATTCTTCGGAAAGTGATGGGGGAAATGCATCACCTGAAGAGGAGAATGTCCCTGCTAAAACCCCGTCACCGGTGCAGCCAGAGGTGGAGTTTGAGGAAATTGATCAAGGTGAGCAACTCCTTGAGAAGGAGGAGGATAAAGTAACTACAGAGGATGCAAAAGAGGAAGAGGAGAAGACGACAGAACAGCCGGAAGAAGCAAGAATAGAAGAAATCCGGGTAGAGCCTACATCCCCAGACTGGCTAGAAAGAGAGCTTGCAAGGAAAAAGCAAGTGGTAGTTGAGGATACCCCCTTGGACTGGGATGAAATGTTGTCAAAGATCGGCAAGGGGAAGAAAAGGAAGATAGCTAAGGTAGTTTCCAAGGTGGTAAGAGATGAAACGAATAACAGGGTTATCCACATTGCCACTCCTGCCGCAGACAAGAAAAGAGAAGATGTCACCGGTCAAGATTACAGTGTGCAAACGATCAACCTTGGGCCGGCATCCATAGAACAAGATATAGAAGAGTTTGAAGGGTCCAATGCGGTGATCATTGGCGGATTGAGGAGGAGGCCCAAACCAAGTAAGAGTTGAAGAAAGAGAATGAAAGATTAAGGAAATGCTTGGAGGAGGTCATGAAGCCATTTCAGTCTCTCCATCCTTCTTCTTCTGCCACTCCCAGATTTCTGCTCAAGGAAACTATCTCTGATATTGAGAAAATGAAGACCTCTGCCCAAGCTGCAATAGATTGGCTAAAGAATGTGCAAACAAAGGGAGATGATGCAATCAAGGACATCTTATCGGTTGGAAAGGATGCAGTTCAGGCCAAGGAGTTGTTGGAATATGTACTGTCCCAGGACAAGGAGGACATGGACCTCCTGTTGCAGAAATCAAGAATTATCATGGGTCATGGTAAAGAGCAACTGGTTGTGGATGGAATTCTTCCTTCCTCCAGATTGGATGAACCTTGGGAATGGTTCGAGGCTCTGTAGATTGGGCAGAAGGCCATGAAGAAGATCCTGAAATGAAAGAAACAAATTGATGGGGATCTCACTGCAGTGTATGATGGATGCATTGCCTTTTTTGAGATGATGACTGGAAGGAGAAAGATAGCTCCCAAATATCTGAGTCTGGAGCAGCTGAAGGAGTGGTGGCATGAGGTTTATGCCCCAGATTCTGAGGGTGTTGTAACCGGTCATCAGCTTGATGATGCAGCCACCTACCTGGCAATAATAGATAAGTACCAGGCCAACAAGGAGGATTGGAATAAAATTGTTGAACAGTCAAAGGAGGAAATTGACTCCATTAAATGCCGGCTTAGGATATTACCTTTGCCACCTGTCACCTAGTTGGATGGAGCATTCTTGAGGGTCCAGGGATCGTCAGTTCAAATGAAGGATAAGGGAAGTGACAGTTAATGCCTATTTTGAGATTTGTGCTTCCCTATTATCATAGGGCATGCATTGGACTGGACTACATTGGGGACAGTGTCAAGGCCGACCTTGATGGTGAATGGCATTTAATGTGTGCCTTAGTTTGATTTTTCCCTGGCCGACCTGTTTTGGCAGTTTTCTTATTTTGTAAATGCTTGGCTGGGCCGACATACCTTGGGATTTGCTATAAATAGGCATTCTTGCCTCATTGTAAAGGGTTAGCTAGATAATAATAGAGATAAGCAAGAGCAATAGTTAGAGTATTTTGTAATAGAAGTAGTAGTCTTCTCTTTGAAGCAAGTATTGTTATAGAACAATTGAATTGTTGCAGCCTTTTGATGAATTAATGCAATTGAAGACATTGTGGTTTTCCTGATGAAATCTCTTGTGTTGGTTTATCTCGCATGGTTCTTGTTTTATCTTTCAGATTGCTTGGAGATTTAGGGTTTAGTGTTCAGAATTAAATTAGTTTTAGTCTGGTGGATGATGTTCATGATTTCATATTTGGAATGTTTGTAGCAATCTCTGGTCTATACTCCCAATAACTATCTGATTGTAGTAGGCTGGTGAAGTCAACCTGGACCATATATTCATATGTGCTTAAGTTCGATTGTAGATGAATGTCTATGATTTGAAAATCTATATACCTTAGAAGATTGCACCGTTCTTGTGATATTGCATTGTGGGTTGATCAAGGACTGGTTATTCAAGATTGGTGCATTCCAGATATCTATCATTTGCATTGTTCATTCTAGGAGTAGTGTAGATCTTACTATATCCTTGCACCCTTATCTTTTGTCATTTCTTTATTATCTGGTTAGATTTAGGATTAGAGATCATTGTATTGCAAAATCTGATAGATTGAGAGATACAGTTTGCTTGTAATAAGGTCCCTTTTGTGATTACCAACATTTTCACATAATTATCTGAGTTGTTTATGCATTGTCATGACCTGACACCCGAGAGACCTTGGGGTGGTTTTCAGTAATTTATTGTTGAAGATTACCTTTCAAGAGAGATAGAATATTGCATTCTGTCTGAGTTGTTGCTGTGCAGAAAACACCATCAATAGATTGGCGCTAGAAGGAGGGCCTAAATGAGCACACTGGATTGTTTCTTGAATGCCATCTCTCCCGAAAGGTATAGGAGAAATACCAGATCTACCACAAGAGAGGAGGATTTATAGGAATTACAGTTCCCCACTAGGTCAAGAAGGACCCGAGAAAGGGGAGAATCATCATCACCCATCCCTTCACCAGCATCATCCACGTCTTCACATCCTGAGGTTGAGGCTATACCCATCCCTGAAGCAGTTTCCATTCAACAGCCTCAGCCTGTCATTAGCCAACCTCAACCACCACCCCCACTCTTACCAATGGCTTTCTTGGCTAATAATCCATCACCCTTGTTCTTCCAGGCCTACAATGCTATGCCCAAAAACACTGAGCATTTCTATTCAAAGTTCCATGCTAATGACCCAAATAGAACCACAGAGGAACACATAAGGATTTTTCAAACCTGTCACAAAGATAGGGGGATTGTTCATGAGGATGTTGCCTATAGGTTGTTTCCTTATTCACTAGGAGAAGAAGCTTTTTACTGGTACAATCATCTCCCTACTAGTTCAATTATTAATTGGAATGATCTTGAAAAGGCCTTTTTATAGAAGTTCTGAATACCTATCAGTGCCAATGAGTTATACCTGCAATTCATCAAAGTCAAGAGAGAGGTCAATGAACCCATATCCAGCTTCAATGATAGGTTCCACCGTGCATATTCCAGACTTCAAGATCCATATGTTTTAGATGATGATATAGCCCTGGGAGTCTATTATGAAGCCCTAGACAGCCTAACAGCAACCTTCCTGAAGTGGAGACCTAATCCTCTAGGTACCCTAACTGACGCCTATACAGAGGTTGTTAAGCTCAGTACAGATTTGAGACAACATTTGACTGGACCATTACCTTCTCTAGGACCAGTTGCACATCCTAGCCAGGTTCATGCAGTGAATTATGCGCTTGCTAATCATACTCCAATCATGAGTCCAATTCCCCAGTTACCTTTGGTGCCACACCCTGGTCATCCTATGAGCCAGGTCTCCCCTATGACAAACTTCCCTCAACAGCAAGTTAACAGCCCATGTATCAGCCATAGACAAATAATTTCCCTGCTTACTTGCAGAACTCTAAGGTGTTGCATCAGTCTATGGGATATGCTACAATGTCTTCCCCTCCTCAGAGTAATCCACCTCAACTTCCTTATCGGGATCCAAATAAGGAGAGAATTGATGAAATGGCTGAGCAGATAAAGAAGCTAAATCTAGAAGTGACTTACCTAAGAAATCAAAATAGCCAACTACAAGCTGTCCAGAAGACTATGCAATCCAATTAGAACAGGGAGTTTCCACAAGAGAATAGTTTTGATAGAGGACAACACAATGACAGGGGATATAATCAGGACAGGGGTTACAATAGTGATAGGGGATTCGCCAATGAAAGGAGGTAGAATTTTGATAGAGGTCAAGGTAGTGGATCAAGATTTGACAAGAGGCCATCGCAAGGGCAGAGTAGAACTTGGAATACAAGACCTAATAATGGAGGAGTCCCCACCCCATTGGATCAACCAACTAATCAAATTGTTAACCAATTCGTAAATCAGCCTGTCAGTCAAGAAAAGCCTCCCAGTGGTGTATATCTGGCGTAAGCAACCCTATCAGGATGGTGCAGGCTCCACAAGACAAGTCAGCATTCGGAGTTTGAGTGTCCAGAGTTCCAAACTGCTGCCTCTATCTTCTAGTATGAGGTAGAGAACAACGCAAATGGACAAGAGATTGTTCCCTCCACACCATATGATTCTCCTGTGCCGGTGTTAAATCATGCTCCCTTCGCAGCCAATAAGGAAAATGTCCCAGAGGAAGAATCTAATTCCCAGGAAGGTGAAACAGATCAAATCTGTAATGGGGATGAAGTGGCTTAGTTGTTTAATGAGGAAGCAATGAATGATAATGGTCCCCTTGATAATGAAGAAAATTATGTTGAAGAAGTACAGATGTTTCAGAGGCAAGGTTTGAGAAATATGCCTCATAGGCGTCCACAGCCTGGAGGACCTTTCACCACTTCCATTCCTCCTAATAACTTCAGTACCCCTCCAAATCCTAATGCTAGCAATAATCCGTCTTATCCACATGTTTCCAAGTAGTATCTTTCAAAGGAAAGACAAGCTCAAACTGACCAACAAAGGGAAAAGATTGTTCAAGCAAGCAAAGATAAGGTGGAGGAACCTTCTAGGGAAGTCTCCACTGACATGAGTGAGGAGTAGATGGTTTCATATGTTGCGGAGGAATTCAAGAAATTAAATGTAAATCTTTCAGCATTTGAATTATTAAGATTCCCTGCAATTAGAAAGGTTGTTTTATGTACCTATGAGGCATAGTCAATGTCTTTGGGTAAGCCTTCTAGTGAGAGTATCAACCAGACTTCCAGTTCCTAGCCTGTGAGAACACAAAACCAGGCACAAAATCGGACTAACTTGCCTCTTGGAGATAAAGGAAAAGAAAAGGATAAGGCTCAAGTGGCTCAAGTGGATACTTAGCCGATTTTGTTCCAAGGGAAGACAGAAACCCCACCGTTTCTGATCTCTATCCGTATATTCGGTAAGAATCTGCATAATTGCTTATTAGATTCTGGTGCTTCCACCAATGTGATGCCATTTGGAGTTTGTAGAGCTCTTGGAATTACACCTGCTGACTCTCAGAAGAAGGTAACTCAGTTAGATAGAACTGAAGTAAATGTGGTGGGAGAATTAAATATGATTCACATGCAGATAGCTTCGGATTCAAGGATTCAATAGGTTATCAACATACAGGTAGCTGATATCCCTGACGCATATGGTTTGATTCTGGGAAGAGATTTTACTAAGTACTTGAATGGATATGTGTCCACTGATCACCCTCACATGTGGCTTCCCTGGAAAGGAGTGCCTAAATAGATAAGAATTGAGAGAGAGCCGAGAATGAAGTACATGATTACAGAATACCAAAAGACTTCAACAAAAGTCCTGATATCAGAAGTTGGTATGGGAAATTACATGATGTTAACTCAAAATGAGGAGTCAGACACAGAGGAGGTGTTGATGCTACACATGATGCCAATTGATGCTGAGACAAGGTCCAACTATGGTGAAGTTTTCATAGAATTAGTTGAAGAAGAAGAACCTGAAGATAATCAGATCAGCCTGTTAAACAATTTCCAAGAATTCATCAAGCAGTGTGTTAAGAATCATACTCACCTGGGAAAGAAAAGAAGTTTCAAGGAATTACTCTTACCTAATTGGTGTAAAGTCTATAATGCTTCCCATTCAGAGTTGGAGTGTTGTTTATGTCAGACAACAGTAGAGCAAGTACAGAAAAGCCTAAATCTAGTCCAAGTTGTGGAGACAAAAGTGCACAATCCTCAGGAAAAGGAAGAGAAACCTATAGTGACCAAGAAATCTTCCAACACTGATAAACCAAAAGATGTGATAGAGAAGACTGCCACTACTGAATGCTGGACCCTCAAATTTGATGGATCCAAATCCAAGCATGGAGCTGGGGCAGGGTTTGAACTGATCAGTCCCAAAGGTAAGAATTTCTTTGCCGCCCATAGGCTTCAATTTTATTGCACCAATAATGTGGCAGAGTATGAAGCATTAATTCATGGACTTCTCATGGCACTTAAGAAAAAGGTAAAGATTCTGCAAGTTTTTGGTGATTCTGAATTAGTAGTCAAACAAGTGAGAAAGCAATATTCATGCCATGATAGGAGAATGAATAATTATAGGCATAGAGTGTGGGACCTCATTAAGGGATTTGACGCTTTCAATATCCAATTGATACCACAACAGAAGAATCAAACTACTTATTCTCTGGCCCAAGCAGCAAGCACTCTACAACCCTTATCTCTGTCAGGATTGAAGAGATTCACTGTAGAATTGACTCCTATGCCATCAGTCCCAGACAATGTCACTAATTTTTAGGTGTTTGAGGATGATAAGCACATTCTTGATTTTATCACAAATACAGATGTCTTTGCTTCCCAAATCATTGATGAAGCAGAACCACAGGAAGCAGAACTGGACTTGGAAGGTGTGTTGAATC
Source organism: Sequoia sempervirens (assembly GCA_007258455.2). Classification (NCBI taxonomy): domain Eukaryota; kingdom Viridiplantae; phylum Streptophyta; class Pinopsida; order Cupressales; family Cupressaceae; genus Sequoia; species Sequoia sempervirens. The sequence goes on from VDFB02105785.1 coordinate 506,612,421, forward strand.
TAAAGTCTAATACTATACCAAGGGGAATGGTACAATTGGAGTGAATCTTTGATATGGATAAGATCAGAGATCAGGAACAAGAGTCAAAGAAAAAATCAATCAGTGGACAGTGTGATACTCACAATTTAGGAACTGAGGACAACGTTAAGAATATTTTCATTGGTAAGGTATGCACTCCAGAAGAAAGACAAGGAATAATTGAGGCTTTACATAGCTTTCTAGATATAGTAGCCTAGGGTTATGAAGATTTGAAAACTTATGATACATCCATCATAACTCATACTATACCCCTTAAGCCAGGTGCCAAGCCTTTCAGATAGAGACAGAGACCTATTAATGTATTGTTGGAACCACTCATAGAGAAGGAAGTTCAGAAATTACTATCTGCCAGAATCATATTTCCTGTTAAGCATTCAACATGGGTGGCGAACTTGGTTCCAGTAAGGAAAAAGAATGGAGAAATTAGGCTTTGTGTAGATTTTAGGAATTTGAACAAATCATCAGAAAAAGACAACTATCTAGTTCCTTCGTTAGATGAGGTGCTTCAAGTGGTCAATGGATCTCAGATGATGTCATTTCTGGATGGTTATTCAGGGTACAATCAAGTGATGGTCCAGTATAAGGACAGACACAAGACTGCTTTCACAACTAAGTGGGGTACCTTTGCCTACAGGAGGATGCCATTTGGACTCATTAATGCAGGGGCCACATTCCAGAGAGCTATGGATATTGCCTTTAAGGATATCATAGGCAAATGCATCATCATTTATATGGATGACCTGACTATTTTCTCGAAGAACAGAGGGGATCATATCTCAGATTTGCTTAAAGTATTTCAAAAGTGCAGAGAATTTGGCATATCCTTGAATCCTAAGAAGTGTATTTTCGGAGTAACAGAAGGAAAGCTGTTAGGACATGTGATATCAGAAAAGGGAATTGCTATTGATCCAGAAAGAGTGGAAGCCATATTGAAAATTTAGCCACCTGCTAGCAAAAAGGAGATGAAGTCCTTCTTTGGTAAGATCAACTTCGTCAGAAAATTCATCACTGGATTTGCTGAAATTGTGAAACCGTTAAATGCAATGTTGAAACAAGATGTCAAGATTGAATGGACTACAAAAGTGAAGGAGGCATTTGCAGAGATCAAGAGAGCCATTGTTGATGCTCCAGTATTGGTGAGTCCAAATTACAACAAACCCTTTTATATCTATTCATTTGCTTCAGACCATTCATGTGCTAGAATGCTAACTCAAAAGTCTGATGAGGGAAATGAGCATCCCATTGCCTTTATGAGTGGACCGTTAAAAGATGTTGAGTTGAAATATCCAAGTGTTGAAAAGCAGGAGTATGCCTTGGTCAGAGCAGTAAAGAAATTCAGGCATTATATCCTCTGAAATAAGGTGTATGCAATTGTTCCTGATTCTGCAGTTAAGTTACTTCTGATGCAAAATGAATTAGGTGAGCGCAGAGCTAAATGGGTGACCGTGTTGCAAGAGTGTGACATTGAGATCCAGCCCATGAAGCTGGTAAGAGGACAAGGACTCACTTAGACTATGGCTGAAATAGGTCCTGAATTGACTGTTCAGAACTATAATATTGAAGAGGTTTCTCCAGATGGTTGGTATGATGACCTAGTGTATTATCTGCTGAATCAACGACCTCTAGTTCATCTTAATGCAGTTCAGAGACGAGCTCTAAGGTTGAAGAGTGATGGTTTCATGTTGAAAGGAGTTGTTCTGTATAAGAGAAATCATGAAGGCATCTATTTAATATGTCTTGGGAAACAGGAAGCTGAGAGAGTGATGAATGAATTTCATGAGAAATATGGTACTGGTCATGGCTCTGCAATCGCCATAGCAAACTAGATCTTGAGGGCAGGGTATTACTGGCCTACATTGTTCAAGGATGTTTACCATCATGTATGAACCTGTCACACTTGCCAAACTGCAGCAACAAGAGAAAGGTGTGCAGCACTTCCCCTCTAATCGGTCACTGAGGTAAGACCTTTTACTCAGTGGGGTATGGATTTCATAGGCCCCATCAACCCACCATCTTCTGCAGGACACATGTACATTCTCACTATTACTGATTACTTTACAAGGTGGACTGAAGCTTTTGCTTGTAGGCAATGTACCTCAGATGTAGTGATTGATTTTTTGGAATCAACCATTCTTAATCGATTTGGATGTCCTGTTGCTGTTGTTTGTGATAATGGTCCTACCTTTACATCTTTGAAATTCTCAAATTGGGCTTTTGATCATGGCATTATTGTGAAATTTGTGTCTAATTACTATCCCCAGGGTAATGGCTTAGCAGAGTCCTCTAATAAGAACCTATTGGTTGTCATCCGTAAGCTGTTAGAGAGGAACCCAAAAGATTGGCACACCCAGCTTCGGTTTGCCCTTTGGGCAGATCACACCAGGCTTAAATCATCCATTGGAACATCTCCCTATCACTTAGTGTATGGTCTGGAGCCAGTATTTCCTATCCAACTCAAGATCCCAACTTTACAGTTTATAAATCAGTTTTATGATGAAGGGGACAGAAGGGAGGCTAGGTTAGCAGAACTATTGCACCTTGAGGAGAAACGAGACAACACCCTTGAGAATTTTTCCAAACATCAGGGGGTATTTAAGAGATGGTTTGATAGGAGGGCTAAAGTTAAAGCTTTTAGGATTTATGACCTTGTCCTATATTGGGATAAACCTCATGAACAGAAAGGGAACCATGGGAAGTTTGATAAATTGTGGCTTGGCCCATATCTGATTGCTGAAATACTTGGAGATAATGCCTTCCGTTTGAAGACTCTCACGGGGGAGGATATCCCACTGCCTGTCAATGTGTAGTATTTGAAACATTATTTCCAGTCCTGAGCTATTTTCAGCTCCCTGCTCTGTAAATAGTTAGTTTAGGTTGCTTTGCTTGTTTTGTTTGGTTAGAGTAGGTTTCCCTTTTGTTTTGCTTGTTTTGCTTTGGTTAGAGTAGGTTTTCTTTGGTTTTTTTGTTTTCATTTGCGTTGCTCTTGCTCTTGGTTCTTTCTCTTTTTGGGGCCTTCGGGTGCATCTGTATGGCAATGGTGACAAAGCAGGTCTGATATTCTTGGTATTTCCCTTACAAAATTTAATCATCCTCCCAGGATGCCATGGTATGAACTCTCTACCTAATGTCAATTATACCTATGCTTAGGCAAAGGGTCTTCTAGTCAGTTTACACAGGAATATATTGGGGCCTCATATTTTCAATTATTAAACATGCCTAAAATTGCAGAAGGTCCTTATAAGGTCTGAACAGGTGAAAAATCCTTTTCTGCTCTAGTGCCACTGTGGTCCTCATCCCTGAGTGTGGACTTCACTGTTCACAGGTTGAATGAAATGAGTGAAAAGGAAAAGATAAAAAATATTGAAAATCAAAAGGTTTGAGTTCAACTTATCAGGGGGATCTGAATATATCTACCGGGGCTATAGAAGCATGGCTGGCAGTAGAGCTATGTTTAGGAGGATTACAACGATAACCTCGTCGGGGCTATGGATGCCTGACTGGCAGCAAGGCTCTATCTAGGTTACTTTTAGAGTATGAATCTATACGTAGCTTGTTCATGCCAAGTCTGGTTCTTGTTGCAACTAAGGGACAATAATGAATGCATGTGCACACACTTGGACCCTGGTATAGGAAAGTTTGGATGACTAGGGGTTTCTTTGTTTAAACATGAGGTGGTGGCTGGTTATCTGAGTGAAACCATAAATTTTGGGTTCTTGATTCTAGTTTTTCATCGAAATGCTCAGGAGCATTTCCCTAGCAGAGTCGCCATTTGTTGTGCAGTTTTTGCACACACGCCCCACTTGGAGTAGGGACCCTCTTTTCTAGTGTCTTTCAACCTTTGGCTTTAATGGATTTATCATTTTGAGGTTTTGACATGTTGGTCTTGCTAGCCTTGACCTTGCCCTGAGGCTTGAATTGATTGAAATTGAGTTTTAAGCAAAATCTGGGTTTTCAACTGACTCCGGGATTTTCCCTGGCCCTAGTTCTTTGTCCGTTTTTGGCTGGATTCTCCGAATCTGGGTTTCTGCCCGACCCCGGGATTTTCTGGTTCGAGTGGATTTTCCCGAACTGTGCCAAAATCCTGAACTTCGCCATTTCCCCAGTTTCTGCATTTTCGCGAAATCTGTGTTTCCGCGTATCTTGGGATTCTCCGAAGTTCTGTCCTGGGCTCGGGTTTCCGGATTTGTTAGAAGTGTCTTGTCGCTCATTAATTCTTAAGTACCTATGCTCAGATGAGTATAAGGGTGGATCTAGGGCATTTTAAACATCATTCTGACTTCATTGTTCACTTGCTGATTGCTCTGGCAATTAAGAGTTCCATTTGAGCTTTGAAGGTTGATTTCAAGTGGCTCATGTGTGGATTGCTGGGTGTCAGTGTCTGGATTTGCGTTGCTTGGGCGTGTTGTTTTTTCGGCTATTTCTTCGAGTTCAGGTTTCATCTGCATTGATCCATGGTAGGTTATCATTGGCCCTCCTTTTATTTTGCATGATGATTGAGTTTTTTTGTGTTAAATGGTGGTCATTTTGGGTCGGCCCATACTTGGTCACGAGTTCGTTTTATTTAATTGGGGTTTAACCCATCTTTTCGTAAGACCTCATCATCCATGCTTTCTATGGGTGCTTGTATTTATTCATTAGATGGAATGTACACCCGTTTGGAGGAGGTTCTGGGTTGGGTTGTTTTCCCTTTTAGTGCGAAATTTGCCATCTGCGAGATTAGGGTTTCCTTGGTGCTCGGCTCAGAATAATAGGTTGGGTTGTGATTTGTCCATCTTGCCTTTGCATTACGCTTCTCCTTGCCTTGTGAGGATTTGGGTTGCTTTAGGTTAATCATTTAGCCGATATTTTAAACCTTGAGCTTTCCTTGGTTTTCATGGTGGCGGGTTTATTCATCTGAATTATGGCATCACTATTTTACCATGTGGATTAGTTATCTGGGGATCTTGGAAGTTTGAATTCCTTTGCATTTCGAGTTTTGGTTATTAGCGTCGATTTCTGGACCATTAGAATCCATGTGAAGAACTTTGCATAATCATTTAATCGCCAGTGTGTGGGTTGTCCTCCGTAGGGTTCCCGAGGTGTCTGCGGAATTCCCATGCACTCAGATTTTCCTGGTTCAGGCTTATTCCGCGGATTGGAGTAATTCCCGAAACATTGCTAGCTGTCCGCGAAAATCTGTCCCATCTGAATTTTTCCGGTTTTCCTGTCTGGCTTTATCTTTTTTGATGTTTTGAAGATAGGATTGATGGAACAAACGCTAATTGCTTATTTCTTGGTGCTAATAAATAAATTGCATGATAATCTAATGGTCTTTCAGCTGAACTAACGATTTATTTGACTAATGATGCTTTAGCAGCAGGAATCTGTTTAGGTCAGATTTCTCCAAAATTTCGCCCCGACTGGTTTGTCCCGGTTTGCATGATTTTCCCGGACTACTTCATTTCTCCAAATTTTCAAGGATTAGCAATTTACGATGGACTTTAATTGTTTTGTATGATTTTAGGCTAATCTTTGGGTTGGAATATGCATAATAATTGAATACTAATGATGTCCTTTGTGAAGTGCAGGCTGTATCAAGCAAGGCTGCCGCCGATAAATCTAAGGGTGGCTCGGAGGGGCCATCCATTTATGAGGCAGAAAGACTAAGATTGTATATCAAAAGTCAGCTTCTTGAGAGTAGGATATCCTCCATGTGGTCTGAGGTATCTGATACCAATGTTGGGGCCTAGAGGTATGAAGAGTTCAAGCAGAGGATAGCTGAAAAGAATCTGTCTGTGCTAAGGAATGGCATGATGAAATCCAGGCTGGTGCATGTGGCTGGGTTTCCTCCAGCAATCCAGTGTTATCAACTGATTCTTGAATGTGCCCAGCAGTACGATTTTGATGCACAAAGGGTGGTCAGCACCGAGGGAAGGGTCTTGGCAAACTTCAGTCCTGCCTCCATTGCACAAGCCTTCGACATGCCTGACCTGCCTTCAGTGTGTGCTCTAAACATAGACACGACCAAAACCTATTATGAGAATGAGCCGGTCAAGGCCCAACAAATAATCAACTCTTGGTTGGAAAAGCCAAAGTCCCATCATTCTAAGTTGCCTAAGTAGTTGCATAGAGTCAAATTCAGGTCAGACATCTATGATACAATTACATTCCTGAGCAGGGTAGCTGGTTTGAAGAATGCCGGGGTGCTAGAGAGCTGGATGGTCCATGTGATCACCAAGATTGAACAAGGAACCAAATACCACTGGGCCGGGCTCATTAGCTCTGAAATTAACAAACAGCTGAGGAACGTCTTGGACACCAAGAAATTCACCATGTCTTCATATGCGGTGTATGTACTAGCCAAATTCTACCCATACAGGGGTTTGAATCCATGAGGGACGTTGGGTCAGGACATAATTTATGAAGTTTACCCAGAGCTGCATTTAGGACACAAGGACTACAGAAGGGCTAATGATGGATTCACAATGCATATTACCCGGATGTTACAGAATGCTGAGCACATGAGACTATCAGATGGAGCCAAAGGGCTGATTAAGAGTTATGGGGCCTGGTTCATCCAATTTCCCACCTTCACTTACCTCAGAATTGATGGATGCCTGGTTTCTCCATACCGGTTACCCCGGTATCCTACTGATCACATTGTTATGTTGGAGGTTGTGAGACAGATTTGTGAATTTGACGCCATTGTAAAAAGAGAAAAGCATAAGACGGGCTTTGGTGGAGACTTCCCTCTCATGATTGGTGTGGCAGAAATGTGCCCTTCCATCCAATCAACCCACACTGCAGGAGAAGAGTTGGCAGCATATGGTCTCTCCTACCATTCCAAAAGGATGAACTTTGATATCACAGGGGAGGCATAGAAGAAAGCCACTAGGGAGTACTGGCACAAGGATGACCTGGAGGACTATTGGGCCAACATCAAAGATGACCTTGAGGCTAGAAAGAAGAGGTATTCTAGGCTCCCTGTGGAGGCAATCTGACAATATAATGTCAAGTTGATCCCAGATCAACTAGAGGATGATGGAAACCTGGTACAAGACCATGCCTATGAAGCTGTGAAGGATAGGTCCATCGGAGAAATCAATTGGGATGAAGGAGAGGTCACGGAGCTGGAAAACCTAATGGCCCCGGTCATGAAATTTACCTCTTGGTTGAAACATAAAATTTGGGAGTTGGAGATTTGGGAGTTGGAGAGTGAGAAGGTAACTTGTACCTTCGATTTGATGGGGAATCTCAATCCTATGTCCACTTCTGAGGAATCTGGGGAAGATGACCCCAAAGGGAAAGCTGCAAAGACCTCACCGTTCAAGATAAAAATTAGAGGACTCAAGGAAGGTGGGCTTGGAACAAAAAGGAAGCCAAAAGGAAAAAGGAGATGGCAGAATTTGAAGCTTAGCAGGTCTTCTGATGAGGAAGAGTTGGAAAAATCAGAAGAGGAAGATATTCCTCCACCACCGAAGAAGACAAGGGTAACCAAGGTTTCAAAGAAGAAGGGCCAAATCGCCTCAAAAGAGGAGCCCCCTATTGTAGATGTAGAGAGTTCAAGAGGGGAAAGGACCAAGGTCTACATGAGAAGATCCAGGACTCCTTCTCCAAAGGTGTCAGTTGCGTTGCCTCCTAAGGTTGCTTCTCCTCCACCAAGCACACATGAGTTGGAAATTCCGCAAGAACATGAAACTAGCAGAGAGGCAGAGCCCTTCAAGGAAGGGACACTCTTTAGTGAAGAAGTAGGGCTGGAAGTTGAAGAGGAGGAAGGGCATACTTCTCCACTGGTCCAATATGAAGATTCTCTAGAAAGTGATGGGGGAAATGCATCACCTGAAAAGGAGGAGAATGTCCCTGCTAAAACCCCGTCACCGGTGCAGCCAGAGGTGGAGTTTGAGGAAATTGATCAAGGTGAGCAACTCCCTGAGAAGGAGGAGGATAAAGTAACTGCAGAGGATGCAAAAGAGGAAGAGGAGAAGATGACAGAACAGCCAAAAGAAGCAAGAACAGAAGAGATCTGGGTAGAGCCTGCAGCCCCGGACTGGCTAGAAAGAGAGCTTGCAAGGAAAAAGCAAGTGGTAGTTGAGGATACCCCCTTGGACTAGGATGAAATGCTGTCAAAGATCGGCAAGGGGAAGAAAAGGAAGACAGCTAAGGTAGTTTCCAAGGTGGAAAGAGATGAAACAAATAACAGGGTTATCCACATTGCCACTCCTGCCACAGACAAGACAAGAGAAGATGTCACCGGTCAAGATTACAGTGTGCAAATGATCAACCTTGGGCCGACATCCATAGAACAAGATATAGAAGAGTTTGAAGGGTCCAGTGCAGTGATCGTTGGTAGATTGAGGAAGGAGACCCAGACCAAGCAAGAGTTGAAGAAAGAGAATGAAAGATTAAGGAAAGGCTTGGAGGAGGTCATGAAGCCATTGCAGTCTCTCCATCCTTCTTCTTTTGCCACTCCTAGATTTCTGCCCAAGGAAACTATCTCTGAGATCGAGAAAATGAAGACCTCTGCCCAAGCTACAATAGATTGGCTGAAGAATGTGCAAACAAAGGGAGATGATGCAATCAAGGACATCTTATCGGTTGGAAAGGATGCAGTTCGGGCCAAGGAGCTGTTGGAATATGTACTATCCCAGGACAACGAGGACATGGACCTCCTGTTGCAGAAATCAAGAATTATCATGGGTCATGGTAAAGAGCAACTAGCTATGGATGGAATTCTTCCTTCCTCTAGATTGGATGAACCTTTGGAATGGTTCGAGGCTCTGCATATTAGGCAGAAGGCCATGAAGAAGATCCTAAAACGAAGGAAACAGATTGATGGGGATCTCACTACAGTGTATGATGGATGCATTGCCTTCTTTGAGGTGATGACTGGAAGGAGAAAGATAGCTCTGAAATATCTGAGTTTGGAGTAGCTAAAGGAGTGGTGGCATGAGGTTTATGCCTCAGATTTTGAGGGTGTTGTAACTGGTCATCAGCTTGATGATGCAGCCACCTACCTAGCAATAATAGATAAGTACCAGGCCAACAAGGAGGAGATCGACTCCATTAAATTTCGGCTTAGGATATTACCTTTGCCACCTGTCACCTAGTTGGATGGAGCATTCTTGAGGGTCCAGGGATCGTCAATTCAAAGGAAGGATAAGGGAAGTGGCAGTTAATGCCTATTTTGAGATTTGTTATTCCCTATTATCATAGGGCATGCATTGGACTGGACTACATTGGGGATAGTGTCAAGGCCGACCTTGATGGTGAATGGCATTTAATGTGTGCCTTAGTTTAATTTTTCCCTGGCCGACCTATTTTGGTAGTTTTCTTATTTTGTAAATGTTTGGCTGGGCCGACATACCTTGGGATTTGCTATAAATAGGCATTCTTGCCTCATTGTAAATGGTTAGCTAGATAATAATAGAGATAAGCAAGAGCAATAGTTAGAGTATTTTGTAATAGAAGTAGTAGTCTTTTCTTTGAAGCAAGTATTGTTACAGAACAATTGAATTGTTGCAGCCTTTTGATGAATTAATGCAATTGAAGACATTGTGGTTTTCCTGGTGAAATCTCTTGTGTTGGTTTATCTCGCATGGTTCTTGTTCTATCTTTCAGATTGCTTGGAGATTTAGGGTTTAGTGTTCAGAATTAAATTAGTTTTAGTCTGGTGGATGATGTTCATGATTTCATATTTGGAATGTTTGTAGCAATCTCTGGTCTATACTCCCAGTAACTATCTGATTGTAGTAGGCTGGTGAAGTCAACCTGGACCATATATTCATATGTGCTTAAGTTCGATTGTAGATGAATGTCTATGATTTGAAAATCTATATACCTTAGAAGATTGCACCGTTCTTGTGATATTGCATTGTGGGTTGATCAAGGACTGGTTATTCGAGATTGGTCCATTCCAGATATATATCATTTGCATTGTTCATTCTAGGAGTAGTGTAGATCTTACTATATCCTTGCACCCTTATCTTTTGTCATTTCTTTATTATCTGGTTAGATTTAGGATTAGAGATCATCGTATTGCAAAATATGATAGATTGAGAGATACAGTTTGCTTGTAATAAGGTCCCCTTTGTGATTACCAGCATTTTCACATAATTATCTGAGTTGTTTATGCATTGTCATGACCTGACACCCGAGAGACCTTGGGGTGATTTTTAGTAATTTATTGTTGAAGATTACCTTTCAAGAGAGATAGAATATTGCATTATGTCTGAGTTGTTGCTGTGCAAAAAACACCATCAACATCCACCAATATAAATTATGCTTTACTTTCAATTTAATAAGTAATTATTATTCATTTTCTATTCAAATTACAACTAAATTCTTGATCGATAGATTGATTGAAAAACATCTATAGCTTTCAAACGGTATCACATTTTTTGAATCCAAAACATGCATCACATTCTATGCTTCACATACTATAGGATTAAAAAGAAAAATTGAATTTGATGAAGTTTTGACCAAGTTAAGGTGGTCGGACATACAAGTTTTTATATTTTTTAAAATTTGTAATAAAAAAATTCATAATTAATTATTTACTTGGAAAAAAATTACAAAAATATATGCATCACATTGGGACATGAGTCCTCTACTTATGTCTAAAATCTTATAAAAAAATATTATCATTTTATTGTGGTTAGGGTGGTCAGACATACACCTACTTCTTATTTTTTCCCTGAAATTTAAGTACTACTACTTTGAAATTTCAAAATTTCACCAAATATATTTCTTTTTTTTTAAACATACCTAGTAGTTTAGAAACTACATTCAATTTTCTACAGATTCTATTCTTACATATTTTTGAAATAATATAGATAACATATTCAAATCTTTAATTCAAGTTTCGTAACTCTGAGTTTTCTGATTTTTTTGCCACTTAAGGGCCTATTTTTTCCATGATGATCCTGAACATACCCAAATGCACTAATGAAAATGATGGGTGTGAGCATGTATTTATAGGCTGCATTATTCTAATTTTTTAGTTTCATATCTTAGTTTGCATAGTTAGGTTTGCATATCATTACATCTTCTTGTTTCCAAGCCTTTTCTTCATAGTGAACCCCCTTTTGTCTTTAATCACACCCCTAGGACACCTTAGTAAATATATATTTCCCTAATTCCATCCCTAGGTTGAGATATCTTAGGTTTCCTTGATTGAAATATAAGGAAATAGGAGGAAGGTCTTAAACCCTTTTTGTGTTACATCTCCTAAAAGGTGGAACCTCTATTCCCATCATTTTATTTTGGTGAACCTATCCTTTATAACACCTTATTTCTTATTTGGAGTACATCATAGTCCTATATCTAGCTCACATTAACTTTCCATTAGGTCTTGCATTTGTTAATTTTTATATAGGATTTCTAAATCTTGTATTAGTGAAAATACATATAGCTTGCATATTTTCATCTTGCATCACTCAAATTCATTTAAAATCTATAATTACACTTAGTCTAGACATCATATAAACTAGAAAAGCTAATATTCACTTAGAATTTTCTGAAATTAGTGTCAAAACCCTAATTTGGGACTCATACACCCCTTTGGGTGATTTAGTCCTAGTACAGGTGATTTTACCTAATTTCTAGGTATTTTGTGTGGAATTTTTTGTAGCATTTGAACCCTTGATAAACCCTAACTTGGACTCATACACCCCTTGTGGCAATTTAGTCTCATGTAAGATCTGAAACTACATTTTACAATATTAAAAACCCTATTTTTATGTTTCAATTTGTTGTTGTTAGATTTTTTTCAATTTATTGAGTTTTTGTTTCATGTATTTCATTAGATCTAGCTTAATTTGGTTTCATTTGAATTGTGGATAGAATTACATCACTACACTTTTCATTTCTAGCATTAGTTCATAGTTCAATAAGATTAGATTACATTTGGCATTCATTAGAAAGAAAACCCAAAAAACACCTATAAATTGATGAAGCACTTCGAGAAAGCATAGTTATTTGAGAATGTTAAATCACTTTTTCCAAGTTAACCTGACCCTCAAGCCTTTTATTAGTGATGACTTTGATATGTTAGATGAATCCCTTAAGGATTTCATCTCACAAGGTCCATCCACTAAGGCTTGTTAGAACAAACCAAAACAAAGAGAATTTAATGTAATCCAACCCCAACTCATCAGGTATGCCCTCCTTCAAACAAACCTCAAACTCAAAACAAACCCATTTTCACCCTTGAAACACCTAAGAATAGTGTTTCTCAACTATCAAGTTATAATACCATTGCTCATACATATAACACTAGAAACAATCCACAACCAAAATAAAAAACTTCAACCTCTCTCCCTTTACCTCAACACATCTTGTTTAGTGCTCCTTGTTTTCCTTCAAATAGTGGGAAGGAGTATGATCTTGCTGAAAAATTAAGAATACTCCTATGAAAATATCCTATGGGATCTAATTCAAAATTCACCTAACTTCATACTATGCTTCAAACTTCTTTGCAACAAGTTGTGGTTCCCTCTAGTACAAATCCAAGTGATGTGGCAGCTCTAATTTAAGGAATGAATGTAGTTAACATAGACATTACTTTTCATCATCATGAGCTACCTCCTTTGGAAATGAGAAAGAAATATGATGCCTTCATGATAATATCTATCTATAATAGGATAAGAATAAAAAGAACCCTTTTTGACAATGGCTCCACCCTTAATGTGTGTAGTGTAACTCTTTTGGATAGAATTGGCATGGATAAATCAAGAATTGAACTTGATTCCTTATCAATTTGAGGATTGAAAATGTAGGAAAACAACCACTTGGTGCGATTACTTTTCCTATTATAGTTGGAATGGCTGCATTACAAACTCCTATTCATTTTATACCTCATGATCTTTCATACAATCTTCTTTTAGGAAGAACTTGGATTCATGAGATGTATGGGGAGCCTTCAACTCTTCATCATATCATGAAGTATTTCTATAACAATAAAGTGTATCAAGTTGAAATAGACCTCGAGCCTGAAAGTTGCTTACAATTTGAATAAGGAACAACAAGTCCTCTAAACACATTAATTCCAACTTCAAACATAGAACCTATGAAAAAATACAAAAAAGAAACGGAAAAATTATCGAAGTTATTGGAAGATGATTGGGTTCTTTAGACATCACACCAACATTTATGGGACAGTACAAAATTACAACAAAAGAAATTGAAAAAAAAAAGCAACCAATGGTAATATCAATGCAGAATTCAAAAGAAAACTAACAAGCATCTACCTCATCTACTCTAGAAGAAGACAAGCTATACAAAAAAATTCATGAGATAGACTATCAACTACCACCAAACCAAAAATAAATGGATAAAATTTATGGAAAAGTTTATGAGACTATGAAAAAACTTGGTTATAATGGAAGAGGATGTGTAAGGAAAGAACAAGGCATCTATGTTCCTATAGAACCTAACACATAGAAACAAAAAGTGGTTTTTGGTATTGTCCTTGTAAGATAATGAAATCAATGAAAAGACCCTCCTTAAACATCAATACCATCATCTGTAACCCTAAAAGAAGTCTCACCTTGAAGCATACTAAATTGATCGATACAACTTATGAAGAATCATTGGAATACTTTGAAGATGATGAAGCCTTCAAATATATTCTAGGAGTTTATGACAAGTGATTTACTCCTAAAAAGAAATGATTTACATGTTCTATGATTAGTTCTAAGCAAGAAGACAGAGAAAAGGAAAGTAATGAGATTGATAAAGAAAATAAAGAATACAATCCCAAATTTCCAAAACAAACTGCACTTCCTTTGGGAGATACAATCAACATACCTATGGATATCACTAATGAGGATAAAGTAATTAAGATATGAAAGTTTATTGATGAAGATGAAAAAGAAGACCACACAACTTTACTTCATGACTTTCCTAAACTTTTTGCTTGGTATTATTCAGTTATGGTAAGAATTGATGTTAAGATAGTGACACACAACATAGTCCTTGTAGAAAATGCTAAACCAGTTAGACAAAAGATACAAAAGATGAATCCTAAGATAGCCTTATTTGTTAAGGCCGAGATTGAGAAACTCCTCAAAGCTAGTTTTATATGCCCTATTCATTATTCTCCTTGGTTCTCAAACATTGTTGCAGTCACAAATCTTGATAATCATATTAGGATGTGTATGGACTTTCATGATTTGAATAAAGCATCTTTAAAAGATGATTTTCCCCTTCCTAATATTGGCATGATAGTAGACTCGATAGCAGGACATTCTTTGTTGTCATTCATGGAAGGATTTTCTAGATATAATCAAATCTTCATCAACTCTCGAGATCAATACAAAACAAAATTTACTATAGCTTAGGGAAAATTTTGTTGGGTAGTTATACCTTTTAGATTGAAGAACGCAAGTGTAACAAATCAACGAGATATTACATTGATATTTCACAATTACATACATAAGATTTTGGAAGATTATGTTGATGATATTCTATAGAAAAATATTTAACTCAACAAGACAATGTGAATATTCTTTGAAAAATATTTGAGCGAATGCAAAAATATAACATGAGATTAAATCTGAAAAAGTGTGTCATTGGAGTGGATAGTGGAAATTTGTTAGTATTTATCATATCTCATAGATGCATTGAGGTAGACACAAAGAAAATTGGTGCTATAATTAACATGCCACCTCCTAGAAACATTTCTCAATTGTACACTTTACAAGGAATAATTTAGGTTATCGGTCATTTTGTAGCATCCCTAGCTAATCGGACATTACCCTTTAGACAACTCCTTAAGAAAGAGGTTCAATTTAATTTGAATAAGGATTGTAAACATGCTTTTGAGAGATTGAAATATTATATTGCTACTCTACCTATTTTACAACCTACTATGCAAGAAAAACCATTTATCCTTTATACAACAGCATCAACCCATGCTCTCATAGCTTTTCTAGCTCAACAAGATAAAAATCACAAAGAACATCTAGTTTATTACATTAGCCAAACTCTGATTGATTGTGAGACATGATACATGACAATAGAAAACAATGTTTGTCTCTTGTATTCGCTACTAGTAAATTGAGACATTGCTTATTGAATGTTGAAATACATATGATGATGAAATTCAATCCTTTTAAGCACCTTTTCGTTAAAACAAATTTATCAGGACGTTTAGCTAAATGAGTTATGTTGTTAACTAAGTTCAACCTTAAGTTTGTCTTGAAAAGGAAAATTAAAGGAAAACCCTTGACTGACCAGTTAGTTGATGCTCCCTCTCCCCTAACATTACCTAATAATGATTAATTCCCTAATGATAATGTGTTGATGTTTGAAACTAATACATGGACCAAGTTATAATTTGATGACTCTAACTGTAGAATGAGCTCCAACGCAGGGGTTATAATAGTCCCACCTATAGGAAATTATTTTCCCTTGTCTTACTACTTAAACTTCCTATGCACAAATAACACAGCAAAGTATGAAGTGTTAAGTGTTGGATTGCATGTCACTTTAACTCTGGGAGCTCGAGACATTAATATATTTGGCGATTCACAATTAGTCATTAAAAAATAAATAGATAGATCAAGAAAATCATGAAAAATTATCAAAATATAAGGATTTCACAATGAATCTATTAGAAGGCTTTGATTTGTTTACCATTGATAACATCCTTCAAAAATATAATCGACATGCAAGTGCAATAGAAAGTGCAGCTTCCCTTACATCTCCTCAATATCCTTCAAAATATTTCACATTCATTATCCATACAATTATGAAACCATCAATAGTATCTAAGGTTGAAGAAGTATTATCAATGCCATGGAAAGCTCTAGCCAATGGTATACACTGATATTTAATTATTTAAAAAATGGTACCTTTCTTCAGTAGACAACTAAGAATATTTGAGCCCGCCTTCAAAAAATTTCATCTAGATATATCTTCCTTGCTAATGTGCTATATAGAAGGTCTTTTGATGGTCTTTTACTTAGATGCCTTAAATAATCTGAAATCCCCATAGCACTTGTGGAAGCTCATGTAGGTTCTTGTGGAGGACATTTTAGAGGAAGATCATTAGTTCAAAAGTTAATCTGCATAGGATACTATTGGAGGAATATTGAATAAGATTGCTTTGAATACATTAAGAAATGTCACAAATTTCAAGAACATAGAAATTTGATTCACACTCCTTCTTCTAAGCTTCATGCCCAAGTTTCTATTTGTCCTTTCTCTATATGGGGTCTGGATCTTATTGGAAAAATATCACCACCTTCCTCTACTAGACATACATTTATAATTACCACAACAAATTACTTCACAAAATTGGTTGAAACCATTTCCCTTCGTTCAAAAACTCATAATGTAATATGGCATTTCATATTGGAACACAATATTGCTCACATTAGACTCCCTTCCACATTGGTTTTGAACAATGGGACACCATTTAAGAATAATGACATGAAGATGTTCTTAAAAAATTTTAACATACAACACTGTTATTCAACACCCTACTACCCTCAATCTAATGGTCAAGATAAATCAACTAATAAGACTCTTGAACAAATCTTAAGGAAAACAATAAGAAAACATAATAAGGATTGGCACATGCAGTTGACATATGCATTATGGGCTTACCATACTAGTACTAGAACATCAACTAGAAATACTCCTTATAACCTTGACTATGGTACCAAGGTGATAATGCCCTTGGAGTTAGAGATTCCTTCATTAAGAGTCACTCTTCAAGGACTTATTGATGACAATACTTATAAAGAATAATGATTGCATTGGCCTAAAATGCTTAATGAATAGCAAATTAATTCTCTTGAGAATCTCCAAGCTTACTCTAGACGAATACAACATAGTTACAATAATCACTTCATCCCTTGTTAATTTACTAAATGTGAGTTGTGTTATTCAAAAATCGATGTATCATCAATGCCACCCTAACTGAAAAATGAAAATTCAGCCCTAATTGGTTAGGATCTTACATAATTGATGAAAGTTATGGGTCTATAGAATACACGTTAACTAAAATGGATGGCATACTACTTAAAGAACCTTTTAATTCCATGCATTTATGCTAGTATTATTTCTAATATTTCTTCTCAAATAGTGTGAATGATAGAGCAATGATGTTAGAGTTAGTAGATAGTATGCTATTTCTCTCATGGTTCATTCTTGACAAACAATCATTTGTGTGTCTTGAATACTAAGGTAATTATTCAAATTGATTTTAGATTTGTTACTTTAGGTTTCATACTATTCAAGTTAATCTTGTATGTTGTGTTATATTAGATCCTTATATGCATTTAATTTTCTATAATTAGATCATAGGTGCATTTAATTTAGCATAACATATTCAATCATAATGTTACATCTAAAAGAAACTAGGATAGTTTTAATTAGATCACAAAAAAACATGTTAGATCATGGAGAAATTTATTAAATAGTCTTACAAATATTAGTTGATAAATCACATTTCCATCTAACTTAAACACATAAGCATTAAAAATCAAACATAATGACCATATATATATCACAAATTTTTAAGTACATGTCATCAAATATAAAATGCTAGTGTGTCTTGTGGCTACCAGATCCCTTGGGACCTGGTGATTGCATCCTTCGAGAGATGGTGGTATGTGATCATTAACTAATAATAGAATTCAATGCATCCTATAGGCCCCCTACTCATCCAACAGTCATGGCCTCTTGTACGACAACCTCCATCCGCTCTCACTCTATAAAGTCTCTATTTACCTACAACCTAGAAACCTCTACATGAAGTCTCTCGATCTCCACCAGATTTTGAGATGATCAAAGCTCCTCATAAGTAGCCTGTAGTGTTGATAGATGACCCTTAGATTGATCATCATCCTTGGTATCACCCTCATATGCTCCTCTCAACCTCATGAAAGGATCAAAAAACTTTGGATGTTGATCCAAAATATATGGGGGCATGTAGTCTATGTTAATTTCCTCATCTTTGAGTGAAGGATGTACTATCTCTATGGCAGCCCATCAGTAGAAATCATGAAACTCTCTCACAAACCCTACAAGATACAAAAAATAAAAAAATATCAATACACATCATGACATATATATAAAGGAAAAACACAAATACGAGCATAATCATAAAAGCATAAGCATAACCATAAATAATGTGTCATCACCTAGATCTCTAGCCTACTATGTAAAAATAGTGTCATCATGTGTAGAAGGTATAGAAGATGTGCTAGCCCCTCCATGCTCATGACTGTTGGCACATGTTGTAGAAGCTAACTATGATCTAGTAACCTAGGTGGGAATTGAATCTCTCCACTAGTGGGCAACTATACTCTCATATGATGTATCACTACTCTCACTCATTAGTTGGCCCTCGTCCTACTCATCCTCTTCCTCATCCTCATCCTCCTCCTCCTCCCCCTCCTCATAGTCTAAGTCTTCCTCCTCTGGAAAATAGGTTTGCAATCCTAAACCCTTCCCCCTCAATTGTCTCCTCCTCCTCATCCCTCTGATCTAGATAAGGCCCTACAAAGCCTAGAGGTTGATCTATAGGAAATAGAAAAGTTGGGCATGCTACAACCCACAACTCATATTCATTTGTAGCACCAATGCCATCAATGTTAGAGACTAGGGGAATGTCGAGATCCTCATCATTTGAATCACTACATAAAACATCATTAATTTTTATTCATCTCATATCTCCTAGCCTCCAGGAACTTTGCACTGATTTCTTGTAAAATGGCCATGCTACTGGTGGCACTTGTACTTGTCTGAACTGTCTCATAACATGATCATAGTAGAATGGTATCACTGCATAATTGTGCCTCCCCAGTAAGAAACTATCCCTCTACATCCTCGTCAACTAGTGAGTCTCATCTAGCCACTACAGTGTGAGATGGTAAAGTCTCCATAAGAGATCCTCTTGATCTAGATGATCAACTTGACTCTCCAGAATAACAAATCTTTGTACTGCCATTCTCATCTTAGTGGATAACTGAAGGAGTGGGGGTATTCAAGGGAACATATAGAAGGAAACCTTGTTGTCCTTGTGCATGTGATATGCTCCAGGAACCAAACCTATAATCATGTACAATGCACCATGCTCTCCACCTCATGGTAAGCAAATCATCACAAATCATAATAAATATGTGCCAACATGTTTTGACCCCATGCATAGATGGTCCTAGAATGCTCCATAACTCATATCATGTGAACTAGGCCTCCATCTTGGTGTTCTCTCTGTCCATCTGGGACTAGTACTAATGTGATGGTGAAAATCACAATCCATCTCACAAGTGGTGATTGTCTATAGAGTTGCCACTATAGCTCAATACATGGCCCCATGATCTCATCTTGAACCAATCCTCCAAGAAAATACTAGATGGCTACTCTCATATCCCTGTATGTATGATCCTCTATGAAATGGATAGTATTTCCTCAAACTAAAACTCAAAGAATGTGATGAACATCCTCTATAGTGATTGTCATCTCACTAGTGGGTAGGTGAAAGGTGCAGGTATTCACATTCCACCTCTCTACTAATTCCATTAGCATGGAATCATGTTATCTCATGGGAGGCATGAGATACACCCAATGTATTCTTTTAGCTTGTAAAGTCTATATATCCTCGTCCAACAATGTTGCAACTAGGTCTTGTAATTAGAAAAATAATCTATTATCGAGATGATGTTGTGACCAGAAAGGAATCTAACAAAACAAAAAGCACAAATATCACGTATAATCATTCTAAAATCCTAAATCTATACGTCAATAGACAAAAAGTGTGCTAAAGTTGCTCTAGGGTACTTTTCTAAGGGTCCTAAACACTTTATTCCTTTTTTGGGACACTTTGCAAAAAAGTGAGACACTTCACAAAAAAGTGGGACACTTTGCAAAAAAGTGCGACACTTTGTGAAAAAAAGGGACGCTTTGTGACTTATTCTTTTAGTGTTCTAAATCTATATATAAATGCATAAAACATAAAATAAATGTGTAAAAAAGAAGGTAAGGAAAAGAGGAATCCACTCACTAGATGCTACAAACTACTTCACTTTTACTCTTACATACTTTCAAATTAGGTCATTTACATATTAGGGTTAAAAGTGCTTTATCATTAAAACTAACATGTTGGGGGATAGAGAACTCCATTTTCAACATCATTTTTTGTATTGCATTTATAATTTTGTTGTAGTTCTCATCAAAGATATATCATTATGTGGTATGGTACTTTGAAATACCCTATGATACGACTTACACAATTCAATGTGGTTAGTTTGCTACCTTGTTTCCACCTCCATAAAGCAAGAAGAATCAAGGGGGGGCATATATTTACCCTTGAATTTGATTTCTAGAAAAAGTTAGATAAGAGGATTTTTGAACAAAGTTAAAGAATTGATTTTACAATATGCGGTTCCTAACATTGTGGTTTTGTAGATAGCTACAGTGGGGGATTCATTCTCACATGTTTGCAAATAAATTTATATGAGTATCCTTTTATGAGATAAATTTTACTGTTTAGATTCCTTTAGCTTTCATGTGTACATAGTGTCATATGGGTGCTAAAGTTGGGGATAAATGTAATGTAGAAAATTGTACTCCCTTCTTGGAGATGGTACAATTTCAAACTTTTTTTGACCTATTTTAGTATCCTTGCATTCATGACCCTTTAAATAATCATTAATAGGCCCATAAGACCCTTTATTTTGGATCCCAAGGCTTATTTCAATTGAAATCCTGATAAAATCAACAAATGCATTCAATTTTCTAACAACCCAAAATTTTCTCACCCCATAAAACTAGGGTGGCACTCATATACCACCTTGGGCATATGAGTCACCCTAAGTGGGATCCATACGCCACCTTGGGAATCTGAGTCCCATGTGGCCCCTTTTTAGGGTTTGAGCAAGAAATTAAGGTTTTTAATTCAAACTTTTGGTTGATGTTAGCATTTTTGATCTAGTAAATGGTAGATTAGATGAAGTGCCTATATAAATAAGACTTCAAATCATTATTTCACCTAGAGAAAAAGAGTTAAGAAATCCTAGAGTTCACAAGCAAGAGTCTTTAAGAGAAATTTGCAAGAGCATTCAAGAGAAAGTAGCAACCAAAGTTGAAGTCTTGGAGCAACATTATAGTGTTTTTTAGGTCTTCAAGCTCACTTTCATTCAAGTCTAGCAATTTCAAGGATTGATGATGGTTGCCTATGGAGAATCATGATGGATTCTAGGTTGGGGAGATGCAAGTAGCAATCAAACCAAGCCTAATTACTTGTATCCTAAGTGATTTCATCTTCCATTATCACCATACTTTCAGCCTAAAGGAAGATACATGCATTATTGTGGCTTGTTAGGATGATTAGAGATCTCCCAAATTGAGTCATTATCTTCATATTTTATTCATGCATCCTATTCTAGCACATTAGGATAGGGTTTCATTGCACTCTAGATATATTAGTCTTATATACACTTAAGATTAGGACTTTCACTCATATTTAATTTTAATATCTATCATTTCTATCAAGTTTTAACTACCAAACTTGTGGTTTGACCAAGGAAAACCTCTCATAAGAAAATCAATAAATATTTTGTTTTCTAGGTTTTTAGTAGGTTCAGATCTAGAAAGAAAGTTTGGAAGGAAGAGCAGAGATAGGAGAATAGATTTAGATCTTGACTTTCTGAAAAAGAAAAATGATACTAATACACCACTATTGGCATATGAGTCCTAGTATAGCACTTTTTCTGATTTTTAGAGGATTTATACTTGTCACTATGAATTTCCAGTTTCTTCCTAGAAACCTTAAACTAGGAAAAAATTGCCCATCCTAGCATATGAGTCCTAGTATGCTTTAAAAGTCATTTTTTAAGGATTTCAAACCTTATTTCAAACATCTTCAATTTTCTAGGTGAACCTCTATCCTTTCTCAGCTCATTATTCTAATTTTCATTTTCAGATCTTAGGTTGCATAGTTAGGTTTGCATATCATTGCATCTTCTTCTTTCCAAGCCTTTTCTTGGTGGTGGTCCCACTTTTGACTTTAATCACACCCTTAGGACACCGTATTATAGATCTATTTCCCTAATTCCATCCCTATATTGAGATCTGTAAGGTTTCCTTGAATGAAATGTAAGGAAATATAAGGTCCTAAACCCTTTTTGTGTTCCATATCCTAAAAGGTTGAACCCCTTTTCCCCTCATTTCACATGGTATAGTAATAAGAAATATTTAGTATCCTTATCTACTATAGAAGTAGAGTATGTTGTTCCAACATATTTTTGTACACAAGTATTGTGGATGAAGGAAACATTAAAGAATATCAAGATACAATATGATGATCATATTCCTATTTTGTGTGACAACACAAGTGCTATCAATATTTCCAAGAATCCATTGATGCATTCTAGACCAAAGCACATATCAATTAGGTATCACGTTTTGAGAGTGAAGGTTGTAGATAAATAATTCAAGTTAGAATATGTACCTAAAAAGAATCAAATCATATAAATATTTATAAAGGCTCTGCAAAATATATTTTTGAGTATCTCTAATAGAAGTTAGGGGTGATCGCCCTTCCTTCTTGCTAGATGCATAGTTGGTGCATCTATCTAGGGGGAGTAATTCAAGCTATATGTTTTATCCTAGATTGATGGTGGCTACCTCCTAGGAGTAGTAGGTAGTGGTTGTTGTTAATAGGGGGATCCTATTATCTATTTCAAAAATTGAAGGATAGAGTTTGAATTATGCACCTTAGGGGGAGAGATGGTGCCCTAACAAAGATAAATTGAATGAAAGAGAATTGTGCATAAAAGGGGAAGAAAAATTTGTCATTTTCTGTTGATGCCAAAGGGGGAGAAGTGTGCATGTCATATTGGTTTTTCCATCAATACCAAATGGGTATATTGTTGTACTCTAGTTGTTATTAATGTCAAAAGTGTGATTTTAGTTGTCATTGATGTCAAAAAAATATTGGAATTGGTTGTAGTTTGGTTGATAGTATTGTAGTTTGGTTACTTGGTTTCCAAAGTCTCTTTGAGATTCTTTACATCTCTCTGCTATTGTTTTTGTGATCCTATTGTTTGGAGGTTAGATTCATATTTTTTCAAAGCATGTGTGATACTAGTTTCATGTTGTATGGATTACAAGAAGGTTGTATCGAAAGTAACAATTTGAAGGTTGTGTTTTTTCTGTGAGGATGTTCATATTGGTGTAAAGTTAGGCTCTACATTCCTTTTTTTTTCCAAATATGGATGTGTGGATCAAAATTTAAGTTTGTTGTGTTGTGAATGTGCAATATCCAAAATTTCATGTCTTTAGTCCTTGTGCAAAGAAAGTTTGGTGTGATAAAGTGCAAGACTGTATTGTTTTCTAGCTAGTTTTAGTGTTTGTTGGCATGCACCAACTTGTTGTTTGAAGTGGTGAATTAGATGGTGGATAATTTTCCTAAGAATATTATGATGTTTTTGTTTCTCTATAAGACATAATTTTCCCTCTCCAAAACAAGTTGTGTTCTAGAATGAAGGTGTTTCTAGGTTATGCTTTTTCCTGGTTGACTTAGGTATGTTGAAGGTGTGTGCCACAAGGTCTTTGTTGCGTGGAGTTTAAGGAGTGTTTTAAGGTGTTACATATGGGTCATACTGACTCATATGGGAGAATCGTAAGTTAATCATTCATGTGTACCACCAAGTTGTAAAGGTTGACATGCTACAAGTTGCATGTTTTATTTATTAAGGTTGACCTAATTTGAATGTGTAAAGCATGTAGATGTTTTCAATTGAAGATCAATGTTGTGATGAGTGTTTAGGAGAAGGTTAATTTTGTATTGGTATCCATAAGGATGTCACTCTTCTTGGCGTTCTATGTAGGTTGTTGGGTATTTTCCTTCTACATGTTTCATGTTGTTGTTTGATCTTTGACCAACTTGTAATTGTAATATTCTTTGTAGATTGACATATATAATGTAAACAATGTAATATGATGTATATATTGCAAACATAGTTGATCTAGGTTGTGTGGCTATGTTGAAGATGTGTAATGCATTATGTAAGTAATTGAAAGAGAAAGAGTAGAAGTGGAAGATCATGTATGAATTTAAGTAGATCGTATTTTTGCGACAAAAGGGAAGTAAGGAGTGTGCCTAACTAATTTCTAGAAGTAGTGAGCCAAAGGTAAAAATTCTTGAAGGTTGAAAGTAGTGAGCTAGTAAGCTACAAAGAAGACATTTGAAGAATTTGAATAAGTGTTCTCAAAGTAGAGTTGCAATCATAAAAAGAGAAGGGAAAAAAATCAAATTGCAATAATCAAAAGAGAAGGGAAAAAGAAGAATTTCAATCATTAAAGGATTGAGCTTTATTTTCAAATTTAGATAGTAGAAGGATTGTCATGCTGTAATACTTTATGATTTTGCTCTTAGTTTAGGGAGTAGTTGCTTCCTTAGGTTGAAGCCCTAAAATAAAGTTTGCAAAGGGTTGTAGCTTCCTTATAAGTGACTCTAAAACCTTTCTATAGGGAGTAGTAGCTTCCTCGAGTTGTAGCTCTAAAAAAAGGTCAAGTAAATTTGACTCATTTTTTAGGCTAGTCTGACCATGTTTTTTTCCCTTGTATGATTTTCCATGTAATTTTGGTGTTGTGTGGTGTTGTACACTGTGTTCATCTTTCATGCTTCTATTTTTGTTGTACATTTTAAGTTTCAATTTACTCTTAGAGGTTTTGAGATTTGATAGAATACTAGTTCACCCCCCTCTTGGTATACCAGTGTGTGTTCAATAGAAATGACTATGCTAGTGATGCAATTAACTATTTTGATGCAAAATAGTAGATATGAGATGTCATAGAAAAATTCAAACTTCATAAATACACTAAGAAGAATACTATACAACTGTGATATAATTTTGAAGCTAATTTTCAAGGACCTAGTCACCCTGGTTGACTATGTCCAACAAAGAAATCCCTAATCTGATTTCACAGTCCTTTGATTTTAGATTTGATCCTTCCTTTCCCTTTGTTGCATTTTCATATCACTGTCAGATATTGTTGTAACTAAGTTTTATTTGTTGTCAAGGTATAGGTTTTGACTACAACAATGAAAAATAAACCTTCAATCTCCTAATCTTATTCAAATCTAAAACCTACACATTCAAAGAGAGAAGAAAGGTTAAACACCATTTAGGTTCTTTCCTTAGTCAAACCCCATGTTAGTGTTTCCACTTCCATAATGGAAATGTCAATGATACTTGGATAAAGCTAAATTATGAAGGAATGATGAATAAATAATGCAATTGTACTACAACTCACCACCCAAAAATGGCTTCCTTGAAGGAATGAACTCATACAAGATCTCCTTAAGGCTTGATTGTTGTTGGATTGATTTTTTGAAGACCTACAAGGGTTAGATCTCCTTAAAAATATGGAGAAATTCACATGCACTTTTACATGATGATTTGATCTTGAATTGCTGCAATAAATATTCTAATTGTTGCTCTTGACTTGCTTGATAATGCTCTTAAAAATGCTTGATCATAAATTTCTTGATAATTGCTTGCTAGTTTTCAAATAGTGAAATGAATAGGTATTTATACACAATTATTCTAATTTCTCAAACATTAAATCCCAATGGGGAACTTTGGATATTTGAAATTCAAATAATAAAATTTTGATGCCGACATATTCAATTGTGGATGGAAAATTTGGGGACTAAGTCACCCCAGGCATTTACGTCCCAACTTTATTTTATAGGACTTAAGGTGTTAGGGATAAAATATTAAATGAATGCTCAGTTTTTCTACATGAAATTTGTTGATAAATGTTAAAATGGGCCATGAAATACAAAATTTAGAAGGTTAGGTGTACAATTAGGTCCATGCACTTAGGGGAGCAACACATAATTTGAAATTGTCAAGGGTGACAATTTACAACATTGCTACATATAGCCCCCACTTTAGTGAGAGTATGAACTTATGCTTAGACTCACTAAAGTATAAAATATACAAAGAGGGGTTTGAATATACAAATGTTGAAGAGATAGGATGACAATGAATGTTGGGGAATGTGCTAGCCCCAACATTCTAGATCCCATGATAAACCAACATAATCACAAAGGAAAACATATGTATGTAATGCAATAAGACAACATACATGACAAAAACACAGAGCATACATGATGAAAACACGTCATAACATAACATAAAGACGAAAAAAATGGAAATAAACACAATGAAAATGCAAAGAATACACACAAAAGGAACGCAACAAAGCACAAGGTTAGTACTAAAGGGATTCAAGTTGGCAAGGAAAAGAGACCTCTATCTTAAATTTTTCTCAAATACCAAATTCCATTAATCAAATGAATGTTACATATAGGAATTCTCTGATGATGATTAGCAAGTTGCACTATGCCACCACTCATAAGCTACACAGATCTACTAACTAGCAAGCTACATTATGCTAGGTGATGATATAATATGATAGCTTCCACAAGGCTATCAAGTTGTGTTATGCTAAGACACTCATGAAACACATCACTCTATTCTCAAGCAAGTTGTGCTATTCTTTATGACGAGGTTAAAAGGGGTGCTCAAGTTCATGATACAATAAGCTATGTTATGCTGAATCCATGGACTATCTTGCAAAATCCTCACCTAACTAGGTACATAAACTCACATAAGAAGGTGCATAAACTCACCTAATAAGACACATAAACTAGCCTAAGAATGTGTATAAATTACAAAATCACCTAACAAGGTGCATAAAATGGCCTAAGAAGGTGCATAAATATCCATGAGGATGACGTAAAAATTTCCTAACAAGACACATAAATGATCAAGAAAAGGCCAAAACCTCATGGGGTATTACTAACAATATCACCACAAAAAGTTATTGTACAAAAATAACAAAGGAGCATTGCTCAATACATGAAGTGTCACATCTTAGGGAATATCACACATGGCATCACCACTAAGAGAGGAAAAGTCATGGAATAAAAGATCACACTCTAGGGAATACTAGCCATAGTATTAACACAAAAGGGAACATCAAATTCTATGAAGATTCACAATCTTAAGCGATAACAAGCCTAATATCACCACCAAAGAGATACTAACATAGATTGAGAAGGCCACACTTCAATTGATAGGGTCACACTTTATAGGAGATGTATACTATCATTACTAAAAAGGGACCACTTCTTGTGCAAACAATAAGTGGGGGACTATATGCCCCCCTTAAAATTCTAATGTATTTTCTACACTAATATTTTAAGGATACACAAAGTTATCCCTTGCTAGAAGGAATGCACCTAACACAAGGCTACCTAACTCCTTGCCCCCCAGGATAAATATGAGCCTAGATGTATGATCATATGTTGCTCCTTGAAAGGTGAAATATGATTGCATAAAGCCTAGTTTATACCCCCATTCATGGTATTGAGTATGTTGTGATACTACAACTACCACATGGAAAGGAGCAATAATTGATGTGGTTTAACCTATATAAAATTTATCATTGTCAAGATGGACTAAATTTGAAGTTGGGGGAGAATCTTGTGTGATGAAAAATAAATTAAGTGAATTTATTTTTTATGCTTTCATTATTTTTGAAGGACAATAACCAAAACCTTTTTATTTCTTGTATATTGATCTCTATGTGGACATAGATACCTTATTCTTTTACACCACATCCTTTTCCATTATAGCCAATTTGTTTCAAGAGTTGATAACCTCTTCCATAAATGGCCTCCATTTCTTTTGAGGAAGGTGGTTTAAAATAATGATTTTTATCATAAGTGGATGCGTAATTTGTGTTTTCCTCCTTATTAGAAGTTATGAAATTGAATTTTTTTAATGATTAAGTGATAGACTGTGTTGATACCATTGTGTTTTCTTTTCTTTTTTTTATTGTGTGATCTCGTATTCCCCTTAGAAATTGGGTGTGAGATCTAATCACCCCCAATCATCATCATCAAAAAAAAAAAATCATCGATGAAAGGTGCACATCTTTGTCTTCAATTTGTAAAGATTCCACTTTTGAAGTTAGTATCAATGGTCTAAATGAACTCTTCATTCCTATTTCAGTTTGTAAACAATTTTTAGATTTAGGATCAAATTTTATCATGTAAACCTTGTTGTTGTATCTTTACTTCATTAAACGATGAAGTTTTGAAGGCAGTCCTTTCATCTCATGAATCCATGGTCTACCAAAGAGAAGATTCTATGAAATATCATGGGGCATGACATGCATGGAAATTTGCAACACAAGAGGACCAAGTTAAATGGGTAATGTTATTACACAAAGTCGTTGTCTTCTCACATTGTCAAAACCACATATAGAAAAATTATTTGGTTTAATTTTAATCTTATATACTCCAATTTTGGGTATGTGCAGGATCATCATGGAAAAAATAGACCCTTAAGTGGCGATGAAAATTTAGAAAATCAGAGTTAGGAAACTTGATGTAAAAAATTGAATAAGTTATCTATATTATTTCAAAAATATGTAAGAATAGAATCTATATAAAATTCAATGTACTTTCTAAACTACTAGGTTTATTTTAAAAATAAATAAATCTATTTGGTGGAAAATTTGAAATTTCAATGCAGTAGTACTTAAATTTTAGGGAAAAAATAAGAAGTAGGTGTCTGTCTAACCACCCTAACCACAATAAAATGATAATATTTTTTTATAAGATTTTAGATATAAGTAGAGGACTCATGTCCCGATGTGATGCATTTTTTGTAATTTTTTCCAAGTAAAAAATTAATTGTGAATTTTTTATTACAACTTTTAAAAAATATAAAACTCGATGTCCTGACAACCTTAACTTGGTCAAAACTTCATGAAATTCAACTTTATTTTTTTAATCGTATAGTATGTGAAGCATAGAATGTGATGCATGTTTTAGATTCAAAAATGTGATACCATTTGAAAGCTATAGATTTTTTTTAGTCAGCCTATCGATCATGACTCTAGTCATAATTCAAGTAGAAAATGAATAATAATTATTTATTAAATTCAAAGTATTTAAGCATAATTTATATTGGTGGAAAGTTGAGAGTCTCCTTTAAAAACCCTTTTCGTTTCATCAATTTTGGGTTAAAAAAAAGTCATCAGCCACATGGGCCATCATATCACTTGCATATTGCCATTTTTTGGCCCATCATGATCCTACACATACCCTTTTGTCCAAAATATTAACACTACAAAAATAAAGCCTCGAACCATTATCAGTAAGGGTATGTGTAATATTGGTTTTTAAATAACAACCATTATCATCAAAGCATCATTTTTTTTTAGTTTCCAAAGGGGTTAATTTTCTTTGATGAAAGACAATGTCCATATTGATTGAATTCATACCCTTAAGAAAAGTTGCTACATCATTTGGTTGCGCACTAGGAGGGATTTTTTTTTTTTTTCAAAGCATGTTGAAGCATGTCATGATAAACAATTTATGTTTGAATTAAATCTCACAAAGAGATCTTAGTAGGAGAAGCATGAAATTTTTCTACACGATCATACTCTTTTCTACTATATTGGGGTAAACAAGGTGAAGTAGGTTAAACAAGTTGTGGGAGGGGTATTGATGAGGGAATGACTTTTGTTTGTCTTGGTTGATTGTTATTCCTTGTGTTATATGTATTAGAAATAGTATGATAACTTGGTTACTTCGATAGATGATTACTAGTGAGTTGTTTTGCAAAGTTTAATATATGGCCATGAGGATTAGGAGGTCCTATAAGGAGAGGTGAATTAGGAGGTGCAATATTTAGAGGACTTTTAGGAGATCCAATAATTAAAGGAGATCTAAATTTTCATTGTGTGTTCATAACCTCAATGGAGTTAACTACTTGTTAATGATCTACTATCAATAGGGGATCTAATATCACTTTAGAATCTTCACCTATGCCATCCATATTACAGTCTTTTGAAATAGATGTATCAATGATTTCATCCTCTTTTCCATCAATATATTCCCATGTAGGAGAGGTAGGGAGAGAAAACAACAAGATTCTCATGATACTCAATGTTTGGATCTTCTAACACTAAGATACATTCTTTACAATTAGGTGAGGTAAATGGAGAAGAAAAAATATTATTTTCATGATTGTCAATGATTGTATTCTCTTGAACCAAGTTAACCTCACACAAAGGAGAGATAGTGGGTGAGGGATCAATGAAAAATAATAAAAGAGGAGAAATAAACTCATTTTCACAAGCTTGTAACAAAAATTACTTCAAACGCTTAACACTTGGATCTATCAATAAAATATGAATTATGCGAACATAAGATTTTTACAATGAAAAAATGATAATATATCCTATAGATCAAGCTAGAAATATTTTTAGCGAAATGGAAATTTACAAGATTGGTATTCAAAAACTAAAACCATATATGGGAAAATATTAGAGGTAAGATTCTACACAAAAAATTTAGGCTCAATTTGGCTAGACTAGGTCACTTAGGCTCACTATGTCCTATACAGGTTCTTGCAAAATTAAAAATTTTAGTGTGTACAATATTGTTTAAATTTCCTAGTTTTGTGTGTATATATGTGTGATAGTGAGTATTTTTCTAGAATTTACCCAATTTATGATTATGTAATTAAAAATGCAAGTGTGAAATAATTTGCAAGATGTTCAAGCAATCAATGAAAATTGTAAATGCAATTTCTAGATCTATGATGCAACAATTGATTGATCCTAAGATGAAAAAATCTAAAAATGATGGTGTTGATGCATTTTGAAATAAAACTATGTAACATTTCAATTTTTAAAATATACACAAGATGCCTAAATGAATGCAATAAATAATTTTTGATTGTACTTGCAAATGAAGGATTTAGAGTTTCTAGACTAATTTCCAAATCAAAAGAATGTAGATAATTTTTTTAGAAGTTTGTCTTGATCATTTGATGCTATTGTGGTTGCAATTGAAGAATCTAAAGATCTAACAAAGTTATTTATAAATGACTTGACATTAAATTCATAGGTATCATTTGATAGAGGAAGAAGAAGATCAAGATTTATAGGTAAAGGGAAAACTAATTATCAAAGAGAAGGAAATAAGTGTCTAGATCTAGGAGGAAGAACAAATTTGAATTTTAGGTCTAAAGGGAATAATAGTAAAATGAGCAATCTCAAAGGTATGAAAGGTCTAATATTAAATGCTATTACTACAAGAAATTTGATCATTTTGTACATCAATGTAAAAAAAAATATGCAAGAAAATACAATGTAATTTTCAGGGAAAACTTTAGTGGGGAATCTTCACCAATTGGTGAATTCTAGAAATCAGCCAAGTTGAAATTGGTGAATTTGCACAAACCAACAGGGTGTCCAAATCACCTAGTTTTTACGAACTATAGGTCCAATGCATGTCCATTCACCAATGATTTTTTTTATGAGGCATATTTAAGCAACAAAATTTTCATAACAAACTGTGTTTCAAATGGACCGACTAATATTTTCACCTAGAATCCCAAAAGCATGTAATAAAACACCTACATATTCACCAATACTATTAAAACAACATTGTATCAGGACCCATTTTTCCAATTAAAATTTAAAATTAGTTGCTTGTGAAGACCCATTTCGCCAATTAAAATTTATAAATAGTTGCTTATGAGGACCTATTTCACCAATATCATTAAAAAATAATTACATTTGAGAACACATTTTGCCTTGAAAATTACAACGTATCATTGTATAAGCACACTAGATTCACCAAATTTTTAATATACCATTTAAAAATCCTATGTAATTTTCCAAATATGGAATCGTGGGTGGATATAAATGCAATCGAAAGTGTCATTTATTCTTACACATTTTTTTCAATTCCGAGGTTCTACTTCTTGATTCGGAAGTCAGTGAAAGCCAAAAATGTAGACTTAAAGGTGAGTGGTCATTTCTTCATAGTGTTATTAGTTATAATAATAAGTTTTCTTTATCTCTTTTCCATTCTTGCTTCAATCTTAAAGATGATATTGAGTAGGGAATGGGATCTATATTCTTTGTCCTTCTTAAACAAGAATACATTTTTTCAAATTTTTATTCAAAGTGAGAGATCAATATGTCGAGCAACTCGAGTAGCAAGGGTAAGGCTCATGCCACTCCTCAAGGTGGTGAAGAGTCTAGGAGGCCATCAAAATACCCAAAACTTAGACCTACCATATAGTCTTACCTTGGAATTGCTAAAACTTCTAATCCATTAGGTCAAGATGGAGCTACATCATTAACTCTTCCACCCAATAATAATGAAGAAGGCATTCACAATACCTTACCACCACTGGAAGGTCAAGGTGAGATTGTCATTGAGTTAAATGTATCAAAAGAGGATGAAAATATTGCAAAAGATGTTCGAAGGGATACCCTAGATAGCCAAAATGCGATAATTGAGTTGGATCAGGATGATGTTGGGAGCAAGAAAAGAAAATGAAAATCAAAAGTGGGGCACGAGTGGGAAATGACAAGGAATTTTCAACTTGGTTGGTTGTCAAAGTACCCATTCATTGTACTAGTGGGGATTGGGAAAACAAACAATATTGAAAATTCAACAAATTGGCCAAATTTATGATTTGTAGTTGGAAATGGGGAGGAGACAAGATGATGCAACTAAAGATTGACACTATAGGAAAGGATTTTGGTAAATTTTATGAAAAAAAAATCATAGACAAAAAGGAACAATTAGCCGTACAATGGAAATCAAAGAATGTCTTCATGTTAGGTATGTGGTATATTATGAAGAGCATGACCAAATAATTTCAAAGCTTGTTGCATGTAAAGGTACACTTGAGGCTCAATTTGGAAAAGAAAAGGAAGCAACAAATATGTCAAAAACTATTCAAATGAGTGTTGTTTTTCATATTTCGTCTAGAGGGTGTCCTATGATAGACTACCCAGAATATTCTGGTTTATTATCTTATTTGAATGTTCCTCACTATCCCTTCTCACATTTCTCAGTAAACGTTGGATGGGAATGGGAAAATTGTCTTACTGCAATTGAAAAGGAAGATTTAAAGGAGAAATTAAAAGAGTCAAATTTCATTGCATTATCTTTAGATGAAGTTAATGCAGTAGACAATACTTCTTGGGTCTGTATGCATTTGTATACTGTAGAACAACATGTTCACCAAGCTCATCTTCTCCATGTTCATAAAATGAAGAATAGTTCAACATCACAAAATCTATTTGAACTAGTCAAGAAATATTTCAATGAAATTATAGGTATGGATGAGTTGAAAATTTCCAAAAAGTTGGTGTGTATAGGAGGTGATGGAGCTGCAGTGATGCAAGGTCAAAGGACCGGTGTTTGCACACAGTTACAAACTACTTGTGCACCATTAATGCTTGGCATTCACTGCATGGACCACAAAATGAATTTAGCATTCAAAATTGTAAGGAAGTTTCCTACAATATCAAAAGTCAAAAATCTAGTCTGTGAGATCCACACATACTTCTACCAAAGTTCCAAATGTTTTGCAGAATTTTAAAATTTTGCTAAGGGAATAACACTAGGAAACAAGCTTCTCAAGGATGTCGATACCAGATGGATCTCCCTGCATGGACCAGTGCAACAATTTCATTTAGAATATCAATCCTTGATTGGAGTGATGTACAAAAATTGCAACACAATAGACAAAGCTCTTGACCTCTTACATAGGTTAAGCGATACAAAGACAATCTTGACTTTAGCTACTATTCTCCCCATGCTAGATATGATGACCAATCTTGTGAAGAAAACCAAAGATAGAACTATGTATATTAATGAATATTCCAATCTATGTAAACATACATGCTTGGCCCTTGATCATCTATATCTAGATCTAACACAAGAAGGACCAAATTATTTCCTGTGGTGGAAAATTACTAATTTGAATGATCCTGATAATTATTTATAGTTTAATGCAAGCATGCACTTATGTATCTATGCACGTGGATATGAGATACAAATTTAACAATGTAAGACAACCAAGAACTATAGCAGAGAAGTAGCTATTAACGAGAAATATTTTTAAGGCTTTGTTAAATCTATTAGTGATAATTTGAAGGAAATTGCAAAATCTCTTTCCTCAAAGATTCGTGAAAGATTCCTTTGACATGAAATACTTGAAGCCATGGGTATTGTGTATTCTCAATTTTGGGAAAATTGAGATAACCCAAAATATTTTCATGATCAAGTTAAAATCTTGATCAAACAATTTTCAAAAACTGTAACATACAATGACTAAAAAATAGAACAAATTTTAAATGAAGCTAAGATTAGAAAACAATCTTGGAGTTTTGCAATAGCTATGAGGGACTAGTATAAATCCATGGGTGTGGAAAAGGTCTTTGAACTAGGATCAATAAAAAAGGTTTGGATAAACTTAGGTCGGAGTGAAATATTGTGTGATTTGATATCAGAATATTTCAAACTTGTTGATTTATGTCAAACAATGATATTGGGGTTAGTGGAGGATGAGAGAGTTTTTACTACATTGGGGTTTTTGAAATCAAAGTTATGAAACAAACTAGACAAGAATTTGGAAAATTGCTTGAGGATGAAAGGAACTGCGTATAATATCTTTAATTTTCCTTTTAAAAGGGCACTCACAATCTGAAGGTCCA
The DNA here is from genome assembly GCA_007258455.2 of Sequoia sempervirens. Taxonomy (NCBI): domain Eukaryota; kingdom Viridiplantae; phylum Streptophyta; class Pinopsida; order Cupressales; family Cupressaceae; genus Sequoia; species Sequoia sempervirens. The sequence goes on from VDFB02105785.1 coordinate 506,647,014, forward strand.
CATGTGAAAGAAGAGGGACCAGGTTGTGCAATGCTCCAATTCCAAAGGATGGTACAAGTGGCAGTGGCAATGGCAGTGGGATTGGGAAAGATGACATTGAAAAAAATCACACAATGAATATTGAATTTTAGACATAGGCTAAAGAAAATGAAGAGTAGACTCAGAATCAAGACAACATTTTTACTTTATCTCAAGATGAATGTCATTTTGAGGACCCTAAATCCATTTGGGAAATAGAAGATAATTAGTAGCTTTTAGGTATTTATACTGCACTTCATGATTCAGGAATGAATTTGCATTGTTCCAAACTGTAGTTGATGATATTTTATGTTGTATTCAATGAAAATTGAAATTGTGAATCATTGCACTTCATGAATCATATTCCAAATTATAGTTGATGATATTTTATATTGTATTTCATGGTATTGAGTTTGATATGTGATTATGCATCATTTTTAAAGAACAACACTTATCACACTACTTATAAATTCTTATTGCATTTCCATTCACACAATCTTTGCTAGATAACTGAAAGGAATATTAATCCATTCCTTGAATATAAGCTAACATTTCAACATCCATAACTTATAAGCTAACATAAGCTAACAGTTCAATATAAATAATTTATATAGGAATCCACACAACTTAAACAATAAAAGCTTAAACTACCAAATCACCTAAATTTCATACCGATTCTCTGCTTATTTTACAAGGTCACAGCTACCTTTTATGACATAAAATGAATAGAAATTTAGGTTTCTTTTAACTAGAAAGAAAAGAAAGGTATAGCTTTTAACGAAAAAGCTTTGAAAGGCATGACAATATCAAACTATAAACTAAAGCACAAAGACTTGAATCACTTCAAAACTAATAAATTTCTTTAACTGAACTCAACCATTGCCATAAGAATTCATTCAAAGATAAACATACGATAGCAATGCAATCTATTGAACATCCAAACACCAACATAGATAACCACTGGAAAGATATTCAGAAAAAAAAGAAAGAATAAATCCATACACCACAACACAAAGATTATGTCTACATTGACTTCGCCATATGAGTTTCTATATTGAAAGATAACTGTAAAACAAACTTGAAAGCATAAAAGAGTTTTTCCTCTAATGAGGAAAATCAAAATTTTTCCCAAAATATCCTAATTGCATCGGACAAACCCATATTTAAAGCATAAACCAATTGTTTATGGTAATGGCTTATTGAAGACAACAAAACCCAAAAATTAAATATAGTCTTTAAATTAAAATAACTAAAATTAAAGAAAGTATCAAGAAATGATAAAAATAACTATGCATCATTTTTCCACTTCATCTTCTTCATCTTCCAAAACTTCAACTACTTCATGTTCCACTTCCATCATCCTAAACCTGTAATCTCGATATTTGGTGACAATTGCAAATATGTCCTTGCTCCCTAGAGTTGTAGTAATTTGTAACTTGGTTCTTGATTTTCCCAAAGCAATTTTAGACTCAACCAACATCTCAGATCTTTTCTCTTCTCCAGATTTATAAGACTTCAGGTGGATCTGCATTCCATTGAGTTTCGAGGACTCCCATGTCACTATAGCAAGATCAACTATTTCTTTATTGAATATCTCTCTAAACTTAAAAAGAGACCTCTTTTATATCTAGAATCCTTTCATCAAACTCATTAGTAATTTCCACTCCTAGAATATGACAATCTTTAATTTCCACCAACATTAAAAAATATTGATCAAGTGTTTTATTAATTCCCTTCACTAGATTATCACACATATTCAATTTCCATTCCAATGAATCAGACCAAGAAGGGTCTAGCTGCTTAGGATTATTCACAATTTTTTTACCAATTAGTATCTTTTCATCCATAGAGATCAATTCTTTCATTTCCTAAGAGAGCACATAGAGACTAGTTTGATCTTTTCTGACCTACTGAAGTTCATTTATTAACTCCTTCCTCTTGTTAATAACTCAAGTGTAAAAGAGTATAGATTTATTCAGAAAGAAGATAGCTTCTTGAGAAATTTTATTGATCCCCTCACAAGTAGCTCTGGAATAGCTCAAATTCTTTTTTAATTTTTTGTATGGTGAGAACATCGATGCCCTCTACCTTAGAACTTGAGGCTTCATCAGATGTATGAGGAGTGGCCATGGAAGAAATAATGTTTCCCAATGCAAGGAATTGGGATTGTACTTTTATATTTTCTTTCCTTTGTTCTTTCACACTTTTAATCAAGACATTAACTGAATAATTGGAATGGTACACATCACCTTCTAGTGTTGGAGGCCCCATATCAACATGTGTGACTTTGTAGTCCACCTCCATTATTTCATCTTCACTTAAATCCTTCATAGGCTCAACAATTTCTAATATTTGATTTCCAAAAGTAGTAATAGTCACCATCCTTGACATCCTCCTAGCTTTCTTAGGTTTTGAAGAGATTTGAAGTAACTTTGCAACTGTATCCACTCCAATTGCCATTGTATGAATATGCTTTCTCTTCTTCTCCACTGCTTTTTTTCAACCATCATGGGGAGGCTAATACAAGACCAGTATCTTCATTTCCACTAATAGTTTCTTTAGGAGCGCTAGGAGTTATAGGTGGGTTATCAGCTAGAGAAGAGGGTGGTTCAGACAGAGGAGGAAATATATTATCTTCAGTGATCTATTGAAAGATAGCTTTAGAATCTGCAGGCACAAGTTTTTCTTGATTGGTCTTCTTCTTAGGGATAGGAGAAAGCACATTGTCTTGTTGATAGATGGTCTTCAACTTGACTATTTATTCTGGCCTATCACCATCACCTCTTGATTAAGAATTTGCACTAGAGGACCTAACTGATGGTTTCATGGATGATATACTTGCACCAGATTCTTTTGTAGATTCATGTTCATTCTTCTATGATGAATTAGGCTCTTGAAAAGGACCAGCAACTTGCTGCCATTTCCCATCCAACCAATCCTAGGTTCTTTTAAGCACTAGGGCAGCATGCACCCTCATATCTAAAATTTCACTTTGGCTCCAATCAACCCTAGGGTGGGATTTATCAAAAAAAAATTCATATCTAGGATCTATGATTGTTGAATCCTCAGCTACATTTTTAGGAATCTCAAATGATAGACAAAAATCCTATATCTATTTTAGCATTAGCCTCATATAATCTCTTCTCAAAACTTCATTCTCATTGACACAATCTTCCCAAAAATCTTCGATAGATAGGTGATGCTGATATAAGCTCCCTCCATAGAGATTCTCCTTCAAAAAACCCTTACTTGAGAAATAAGGGTTTGTTTGCTCTAATAGACAGATATTGGAGGTTATATTCCTTGAGAAATAATTCAGGTCCCTTGGCCACCTGGATTTGTTTGCACATAAAAGAAGGGGTCTTCAATGGGAAGACATACCCTCATTTCCCCATGCTCATATACTTAATATTAACCATGGCCATTTGTCGACAAACCTCCAAAAATATCAATAAATCTTTAGGATATTGAAGTAATTTCAATGGTGATTTCTCAAAACCCCCTATTCTCAGATAGGAAAATTTATCAAATTGTATATTAAAAATCCAAAAATTTGATACAAGAGAAATCAATTTAGGGGAAAGGTGCATTTTTGGATTTCAATCTAGATTCCTCACAGCCTCCATTAAAAATGCATCATTAACACGACAAAAATACCCATTCCAAATTGTTTAGTGAACTAAGGAAAGTGTTTATATATAGGCATATCAGAAGTTGGGGTTCCTTCCAGCTCTAGCCTAGGCCAAAAGGACCTTTGAATAGCTACAATGTACGTCAGGAAAGAACACATACAAAACGTAGCATTATTATGGAAATTAATTAATTTCTCATTCAAACCGAAGCAAATAACTTCAGCCTAGTCAAAGAAAATGTTCTCATCATAGAATATCAAGATAAACTAGCACATCCAATCCTCAAATAACTCAACATGTGCATTCCCAACAACACAGTGCAATGAAGAAATAGTATCTATAATTTCTTCCATCAAATGCACTCTTTTGAGTTTAGTAAGCCATTACGACTTACCTTTCCTTTCAGACTTCAACCAGGTTTTGGCCATGGAGTTCTTACAATAGTTTTCATTCGCTTTGAAAACTTCACCTGCCATTGCGATAGACATGTCTTCTATAGGTTCCCTTTCTAGAATCCTCAACTCACGGGAAACAACTTCAAGAGAAATTTCTACAATTATATTCTCATCTACGGCTTTAATTTCTTGTGTCACCAGAATGTACCTTCTTGCACATGCACTCATTTGGTCCACACTCAAAACAACTTATGGAAACCCTCTAGTGTGAGCTAGCCTACTTTCTAGTAGTTTTATAGCCAACTTAGACTTCTCGTCACTCTCCAGGTGCATCAAAATTTCTTCTAACTTAAAAGGTCCAAGCTTTGTATCCCTTACACTGAGCAAACGATTTCCAATTCCATACTACATGAACTCCCAACACATAAAGAAACACACAAACACCTAGAAGAGTAGATTGCAAAAGAAGGAAATGCAACTGAAAAACTTAGCGAAAGTTTCACCACCTCAAGTTATGTCATCAACAAGATGTGTGTTTAATGTCAGACCAATCGTTTTGAATTCCACTCTACATGAGCACAAATTTGCAGAGATAGAATGTTTGCACTTAGAAGTAGTGGCCTTGGAAAAGAACAAGAATGCAGACTAAATATCTGAGTAAAATTTCACCACCCACTTATGTTGTTATTTTTGATAGGATGTGCATTAAATGCGATATTCAATTTCATTCCTTAAAAGGGTAGCCTTTAATCTTGCATGCTTTTTGAAATTCCTGAAAAGACAACTCAAGGTTCATTTGTACATAGAATTCAATGAGATGTCATATGATGATGCCTTTGAAGGGAAATATGAGTCTATAATGTCATGTGGTCACTAAAACTTGGAACCTTAGAACCAAATTTTGAAGTTTCAAAAATTTTGAAACCTCTAACCCAGTGACTACAAAGATGACCAAGAAAGACAAATTCCTAAAAAGACAACTCAAGGTTAGTTTGTACATAGCATTCAATGATATGTTACATAATATTGCCTTGAAAAGGAAAGATTAGTCCATAATGTTGCATGGTCATGGAAACTTGGAACCTTAGAACCAAAATCTGAAGTTTCAAAGTTTTTGAAACCTCTGACCCACCAACTACAAAAATGACAAAGAAAGACTTGCAACTCAATAAAGTGAACCAATTTGGGAAATCAAGAAGTTATGAAAATTTAGAACTCCATGACAAGGTAATAAAACTCCGAGGACTAGTGACTAAAGTTAGGAAAAACACCAAAACTGTGACTTTGAGTGATAGTAGCCACAACAATGAAACTAACCAAAAATCTATCATTCCAATTCCAATAATAGATAATCCATTGGAAAAATACTTAGCAAAAGTAGAATAAATCCATAGATCATAAATCAAAGATTATGTATGCATGAACTTCACCATTGTCTTTCTATATTGAAATAACTCTTTCATCCTCCACCGACTGCAAAGATGACCAACAAAGACTTGCAACTTAGTTACTCAACAAAGTGAACCAAGTCGAGGAATCAGGAAGTTATGAAAATTTAGAACTCCATAACAAGGTTATAAAAATAAGAGCACTAGCGACTAAGATTGTTTTTCTCCCTTATTTTGAGTCTATAGTCTCTCCAGTTGTAACATTTTACATGAATTATTATTGAAATATGATCAATTATCTTTCATTAATCTTCTTTGTCATTATGTATTGATGTATGTTTTAATTTTGGCTCTAGTTTAATGAACCAGTTATAGTACCTTGATTAAAGCATGAATTCATATAGTTGTTTAGTGGATTTGATAAGTAGTCATGGAGATTGAGTATTGATGTGTGAATTTTAATGCAATTTCACTAAAATTATGGATGCCTAGAATTAAAATCACCTTATAGTTCATATTTTAATTATGTTAAAAGTAAAAATTGAATATGTACTCATCGATTTATCACTTAACTCAATGCTTAATAACATATTAACAATAGTATAAGTAGCATATACAACAATGAACATCAACAATCCTTTAAAGTGTATCTAATAGTTCAAACCACTACCATACTTTTTCTTGAAATGATAAAATAAATAATATAGATAATTGAATATCAGCATATTACTGAAGTTTTAATGTTAGCTTTTTTATTGATTATCACATGAAGGAATACATAGAGGAATTGGAAATGCAAAATCTTACTTAAAAAATCTTTGCACAAAGCTGTGTTGGAACTTGGAAACTCAGATTATCAAAAATAAAATCACTGCAACACCTTTTCTAGCAACTTCCACTGTTCAAGTGGTGGAATTGTCATTTGTTCTAACTAATGTTGTTTGAATTGAAGATTTGTTAAAAATTCATGATTCAAATTGGAACCTGTCTTGGATTCTTTAGTCAATTTTGCATTCAAGGTTAGAAATGGTTTGATGCAATCCAAATATTTGACCACATCTGGGTTCTAAGGAAACTGGACCAAATCAATCTTCATTGCATCCTTCATCTTCTTTTTGAAATCATTATTTCCAGTGAATCACTCATTTGTGTCATAAGCCTCTAGAAAACCAAGCTTTGTGAAGTACCTTACCTTTTCATCCACCTTCATCTTGTATGTAACCAAATGGAAGTATTCCTTTGTTTCACACATTCTCAAACACTTTTCAATGATAGATGGCAATGTCATTGATGTAGCAAGCTGATTAATAATCCCTTTTGATTTCAAAACATTGTCACTAGCTTTATAAACCGTTTGTTGAATTTGATCTATAGATTTCTCTAATGCCAACACATTTTTGTTGTCCACTAAATATTTATTGAGCTTCTTATGATGTTGTCTGATAGCATCGATCAATTGAAGTATGTCATACAAATGATCAATCCTCTGCATTATTTCCCAAATCTTTTGTTTCATATGCCTCATTGTTTCTCTACAAAATGAAAATAACTTATTTTGACAAGACTTAATTTTATTTTTTGCTTCCATCAGGTCTACCTCCAATCTTTCATTTCTTTTTCTCTCCTTCTCCAATTTTTGTTCCCACTGTGCATTTCCATTCACAATGCTAAGTCTTAATTTTTCTAAAGTCAAATTTTCCTCATCATATTTCTTATTTCTCTCATCTAGCCTTTGCTTCAGTTCATTCACTATAGTCTCATTTTTCTTATCATCTTTGCTTGTTGATGTAGAGGTAGATTTTTTAATTCCTTTTTCTAATTCATTGCTCTTGTTATCTGTTACTTTCCTCTTTGCTTTCTCATTTGCTAGGTCTGCCTGTAACTTTTCAATTTGATTCTACAATTTTTTTTATCTCGATCTTGCTTTAGCAATGATGCGTACACCAATTAATTATTCTTCTTTGATACATTAATTTTGTCAATATTTCTAAGTCCAAAAAAATCCAATTGAATATTGTTCACCTAGAATTCAGATCGAGCCATCTAATTTGCTGGTTTGTTGTGAACTATGGGAACAAGAATTGTGTACTCCATGATTTCTTTATTCTTTTCAAATGTGGGTAATACAATGGTTGTTGCAGGCTCTAAAGTTACAACAGGTGTAGTCTCCATCAATCACTTCTTTTCTTTTTTATTCATGTCTAGTTTCTTTTTAAACTATTCAATGTAATCAAAACTTAGGGACGCAGGAACAATGGAATGCTGGAATGGCCAAGTAATTGGCATACTTGCAGTTGCTAGTGATGTTGCATCCAAACTAACTGGTAGTTGGGGAGTGCCTGGCAATAACTCCTTTGTGGTGGATCCACTAGTAATGTGACCCGGACCTATGAAAATCCTTTGCCTCTTTTGCATGGCTTGATCACCTGGTGTTTCTGTGGTATATTGCATTGTTGTCCTCTTGTGTGTAATTTGTTGTTGTAGCACATGTTGACCACTATTAGTACTACTACCCATACCATTGCCACCAGAGGTAGTGCTAGTTACACTAAGCTCTCCACCATGGGAATGTCCTAGTTGTGATTGTGTTTGACCATGAGGATGAGGATTTGAAGCTCTAACAAATTGACTTGTATGCCCTAGGTCTACTTTTTCACCTCCAAGCCCAATGCTAGATTTATTAACTGGTTTTTTATGCTCTACATCTATTACCATCCAAGGGCCTTGTCTTTGGGACCCCAAAGGACCACCTTCATAACCCATTTTTTTTACCTATGGCTACTCCTATAATATATGCTTCTTTTGTGGCCTCACTTAAACCAATTTTGAAATTGACATGGATTTCTTCTTCCCTATCATCATTAGATTCATTGTCACTTTCTTTATCTTCTTATTCATTTGGATGCTCTATATTCCACAATTTGCTAAACTCATGTTCTTCTTCGTTATCTCCATACCGTGCAAGAGCTCTTGGATCACCTAACTCCTTCCTCACATACCAAAAGGAAGTAATTTTTTATTGTGACCAAATTTTTTTCTGTAACTTCCTTCTCTAGAGAATTTGGCATTTTTACTCTACTAGATGGTTTATGAATTTTTTCATAAAAATTTTGGTACCTCATAATTTTCTTTCAATGCAATGCCATAATTTTTTCTAACAATTGTTCAAAATAAATAACATTCTCAACAACACTTTTCTCCATTGCTATTTTGACCTCATCCCAAAAATCCTTGTTTCTCAAGTTTTCAAGCAAGGGTTTACTTTTTTGTTGAATTCTACTTGGAACATTCTTATTGAGCATAATTATTGATTTAAAGGTGTCACATGGATCATACTACTAGTGACAGATAGCATCAAAATTAAAAAAAATCAAAAGATTGTGTGCCACACTAAATTCTCTTCTCTCGAATGGGATCCCTCCACATGAAAAAGGTAAATAAGGAAATAAGGTCTTCTTTTGTTGACCAGTAAAGTGTAGTTCATCAGTACTATGCATCTGCCTTACATATTCCAAAGCAAAAACCCTTTCTATCACATGTATTGGAAGTTTGAATGGTTGTACTCCTAATCCATAAAATATTAGCACAATATATTCTTCCATTAAGTACCAATTAGCCAATTGTATTTCTTTTCCTAGTTGAATGGAGTTTCTACATGACATAGGAAATTGATAGGCATTGGAGTATTTGTAATTGCTTGATGCAATGGAGCAAAAATTAGTCTACAAAATGATTGTAGTTCCTTCAAGAATCATGCATCCTTATCACAGTAGTCCATTCATATATTGGAGCCATTTTCTTTTCCTTAGCATTACTATAGGGTTGAATCTGAAGCTTGTTGGTCTGAAACATTCCTCTAAATTTGAATAGAAAAAGATGGCACAAGTAGGTTGTGAACCTAAATGTCTTGGTGGAACCTCCTTTAATCATTAAAAATTGTTTATGCCTAGATTCTACAATGTGCCCAATAAAAATATATTTGAAATGTGGAACACCATAATGGATATTAAATACCATTTCAAGGAGGCTTGCACCCACTTCCAAATTTCTTTTTAGTATGAGGAAAAATGCTAGCATGTAAATAGTATCAGGTATGTGTAGGATCATGATGGGCCAAAAAGTGGCAATGATGGGTATGTGGCTGATGAATTTTTCTTTACACAAAATTCATTAAATGAAAAGGGTTTTTAAAGGAGATTCCAACTTTCCACCAATATAAATTATGCTTTACTTTGAATTTAATAAGTAATTATTATTCATTTTCTATTTGAATTATGACTAAAGTCCTGATTGAAAGGCTAATTGAAAAACATATATAGCTTTCAAACGGTATCACATTTTTTAAATCCAAAACATGTGTCACATTCTATGTTTTGTATACTATAGAATTAAAAAAAGAAAAAATGAATTTCATGAAGTTTTGACCAAGTTAAGGTGGTCAGACATACTAGTTTTTATATTTTTGAAAATTTGTAATAAAAAACTCATAATTAATTATTTACTTGGAAAAAATTATAAAAAAATATGCATCACATTGGGACATAAGTCCTCTACTTATATCTAAAATCTTATAATTTTTTTATCATTTTATTGTGGTTAGGGTGGTCAAACAAACACCTACTTATTTTTCCCTAAAATTTAAGTACCATTGCATTGAAATTTTAAAATTTTCACCAAATAGATTTTTTTTTTTTAAACAAACCTAGTAGTTTAGAAACTACATTCAATTTTCTATGGATTCTATTGTTACATATTTTTGAAATAATATAGATAACTTATTCAAATTTTTACATCAAGTTGCCTAACTCTGATTTTTCTAAATTTTTTGCCACTTAAGGGCCTATTTTTCCATGATGATCCTGCACATACCCTATCTTGAACCCATGGTTTAAAAATATCCAAATCATAAGGAGGCTTATGATCACCTTTCAATTTGTTTCTATCCTGAACTATTCTATTTAAGAAATTATTTTCCTCCATTTCATCCACTGCTTCATAATCACTAGCAAGCTTTTTTAGGTCAAAGTGGACATTTCCAAATTCTTCAGTTGTAAATCCCAACACTTTTCCAAGTTCTTCTACATTAATGGATAACTCTTATTATTTTCTATCTTTATTAACAATTTCTCTTTCGTTATCATCATAATTTGGGCCATAGACCATGATAAATTTTGGGCAACGAAAAACCTCTTGTAACATCAAGTGCCCTAATCCAGTTACCCATGGTGCACTGATACTATTAACATGCATTTTCTTTACAGCCTTATTCTGAGATGAAAATATAAGTTTTGTGGTATGCCTACCATAGGTTTCAGGATCATAAATATCATGGTATTAATCAGTGAAACATGGGGTTTTAAGTAATTTTTCATAATGTATTTTTTTATCTGACATTGCTCTAGTGGTACTAGTGGTACACATGTTGAGTCAATGTGAAATTATGAATTCCCTATTAGTCCTCCTTAATTTTTCTTAATTCTTAAGCCTCTTAACCCTAAACCTAAACTTCAAAGTTTGAAAAAATAAGATTTTATGAAATGTGAAACAATGAAACATAGCCAAGGAATTCTTTAACTTACCCAGATTTTGGTTCTTGAAAATGGGTTACTGGAATGGCTTTGTTGGAAGTGGAACTGTGAAACCCAGAACATGGTGGTGCACTGCAATGAGCAAGCTAAAGACTAAAATCTCCCCATGTGTTGACCCTCTCACTTCAAAATAAAATCGCTTAGCAATAGAAAGTGTTGTTTTTATGAACATTAAAGTGAATGAAATTGAAACGTCTACATGTTACTTCTGGACTACACAATTAGTACATGGTTGACAACATTTAAAACAAGCCACTTATGATTTACTCCTACATTGACAGCAAATTCTAAATCATTGATCTTTGTTAATCTAACGGTTATATGGTGATTCTGGTAGTTTAAGTTGACAAGCCCAGTGCTCTGTGCATTTCATTCTAGAATGCAACTAAAACCATACATCAAATGTTCATCGAATGGTTGAGTAATTTATGATATAAATAATAAACTTGTGTTTAAAAGTTTCTTTAAACTTTAATGCACTAGGATTGACATCAAGGCCAAGGGCCCAGTAACTTAATATTACAAAGGACTTAATAAAATGAATTACAATGTCACATTAATAGCACAACCATTTATTTTATTACAACTGAATTACAATGTCACATTATTACATAGTATAAATAAAAATGTAAGCACCAAGCTTCTGTTGGACTGGTAGTGATGACGTAAATGTAATACAAATGCCTATCTAAAAATAAATGCATGGGACTTGCGGGTCAACAATGCACTCTGAAAATAAACACATGGGACTTGTTGGTTCAACAATGCCCTCTGAAAATAAATGCATGGGGAATGGGGGACCAATAAAAATTGGGAAATGGGAGCTGTGAAGATACAAAATGTACTTATCCCCTTTGAGAACCAGACTCATGCAGAAGATGAGGGGTTGTAAAATTGCTCCCATGTAGAAGAAGCGCTCTAAAAATAAATGCATGGGGCTTGTCTAGCCAAACATGCTAGGGAACCGAGAGCTGTGAAGATACAAAATGTACTTATCCCCTTTGAGAATCAGATTCATACATAAGATGAGATGGGGTAGTAAAATTCCTCCCTTCTTCTAATTATAGCCTCCATGCACTAGGATAGCACTTATCTCCATTAGAGCTCCTCATCCTAGTTCAAAACTTGTCTGAGAAGTCAGGTGAACCAAATAAACTTCTTTCCAATTCTACCCATTCTAAACTTGAAGGAAATCTTTCTTTTACTCTGTAACTACATAACTGGAGGTAGGAGAATTTAGAGTATCCCCAATAATTCAACATCATCTTCTTCCTAAATCCTTACTAACCCTACAAAATGAAAACCCTTATGACAACTCAAAAATTGCACTCAATAGAATAGCCTTTAGCCTTCAATAATGATTTTAGTTGTGCTCACTATCCTTATTTATGGGCCAATAGTGCCACCAATAGTGCCACTAATAATACTAGCATGGTCCCTATGTACACCTTCACACGTGTCATGTGTGAGGTTGGGTATAGTCATAATTGCTAATTGCACAAACCAAAAAACCAACTTAATTGATTCGTGTAACTTAAGCCTTACATTTACAATTTAAATATTTAATTTGATTAATGTCTGGAGTTGACAACCTAGCTACATGCAAACTATACCTCAAGTTGATAAGCTGTCAATTGTCAAACTCACCAGTGCCAGTCAATCGATATGAAATCATTACAAATCTTCATCATCTATGATTCTATAGTACATCATGTAGTTTTCATTATAAATCTATTCAACCAATTTCTCTGGATGTTCATATGGCATTAATCTGTGCCATTGCCCGCAATACCGCAACCACACTTTTTTCAAAAACTAAGATATAGCATTAATGAGTGATGAGCCTTGATCTCACCACATGTTCACATCTAACAGTTCTAGTGTAATTCCAAAGGTTTCAATTCACAAATCTAGTGCTTCAAATATTTACTTCTAGAATGCAACTACAACTTTCCATTGAAAATTCATCCAATGGTCATCAATTGTGGTTATATTGATTTGCACTGATATCCGACTACAAATATGGAATATCCTTCGCACATATGGAAGATTAATTTTTAAGCCCTGGTCCTACAATCTTCCTAAATGGCCCCTCTTTTAAAAAAAACTTCATGCATGTGCATATTTTTGCCATTAAATTATTTTATTGCTCATCGCTAAAATCCTTCAACCCATCGGGTTCATTACCGTGATGAGCGATGAGCCTTGATCTTGCCACATGTCTACATCTAATAGTTCTATTGTAATTCCAATGGTTTCAATTCGCAAATCTAGTGCTTCAAAGATTTACTTCTGGAATGCAACTACAATCGTCCATGAAAAATTCATCCAACAGTCACGGTTATATTGATTTGCATTGGCATTTTGCCACTGAATTTTTTTAATTAGTTTGAAATAATGCTAATTCACCAATGTTTTTTCTTATGCATTTGAAAATAGGTTTAATTCACCAATGAATTTTTTTTTGTTTGAAAAAAGTTTTAATCGCCAACAAAATTGTTTTCTTTGTTTTAAAAACAAGATTAATTTTCCAATGGAAATATTTTCTCAGTTTGAAAATAGATTTTAATCACCAATGAAAATATTTTGTTAATTTTAAAAAAATTGCAATTTGCCATGTGTATCTAGGGAAAATGGTTAAAGCATACATGATATCAAAATGTTGAGACCACAGAGCAAATATCATGAAATAAAATCCTAATACATCAAAAAAATTGTGAGAACGAAATACATGAAGAAAGAAATGGAAATGCAAAACCTTGCGATGTGCTTCTCTCACTCCACTTTTTTGTCCTTCTTATTCCTTCAATATATTTGATGTGTAGCTCTCAAATGTGATCAAACACACTAAATATTAAAAGCAATTTGACAGAATGATCGCAAATAAATTGAAGATGTGGCCTCCCCTAAATTGAGAAATAAGTCCTCAATTTAATATAGGTTTTGAAAATATAATTGAATTGAAAAGATTGAATGATAATCAATGGAAAAGATTGAATGCAAGGATAAGTTAGAAGGGAAACTTGCATTTAAAAGTGGAGGACAAAATGAGTTAATTAAAAATAAATTAAGTATTTAATTTCATCCAAAATATACTTTTTTGAAAGTGGAGGAATGAAAGAGTAAAGGATGAGTTAAATTGAGAAAGAGAAGAGTTAATTGAAAATAAATAAGGAAACTATTTATTTTCAACTAAAATCTATCATTTCAAAAGTGGGGAGTGGATTTGGAAAATAAGAGTCATGAGTGGAAAGGGGAAAGAGTTAAGTGAGATAGAAATTAGAAAAATGGAAGAGATAAGTGGGAATGAAAAGTGGAAAGTGGAAGAGAAACGTGGAAGTGAACTGAGAGAAAGTGAGAGAGATAAATGGGACTAAAATCTAGGTGAGGATAATTAAAGATTTTATAATTAAATAAGATGAATTATCTTCACCTTTCCAAATTAGTAAACTATTTAGGATGATTGAAATTGAAGGCAAATTAAATAATTATAGAATTATTTAATTTGAGAGGAAATATTAAGGGATTAAATAATTAAAGAATTATTTAATCTAAGAGGAATTGTTAGGAAGAAATAGTGATGAACATTAATTAAATAATGAAAATTATTTAATTAGGGTTTAGAAAAACAATAATTAAATAATTAAAAATTATTTCATTATAGGGAATTAGAGGAAGAATATTAGCACTAATTAAATAATAAATTATTTAATCAGTTTTAGATGAAAAATTAGTGAAAAGTGTCATCAGAGACCTAGGACAATTTTCAATGTCTACATTTTGCCCCACTTTGAGACAATGTGATTGTGAGTGTTGTTTCAAAGAAAATTTAAAAGATCATGCCCCAATGGACTGAGAGATGGAGGTAGGATGCCCCCTTGAGAGATTGTTTGTGTGTTAAAGGCATGAATGATCTCTCAAAATAAGAAGAATGTTAGAGAAAAGAAAAATGTGATGAAAGAGACAAATAGTTAGTAATGAGTGAAGAATGATGGTTGAAAGAGACAAAGAACAATTAGTAGCGATGAAACCCTTGCTTTCATATGTGCACTTTATTTTAAAGAGCTATTTTTGATTTTTTAAAATAGATGTGGTGCACAATGGCATAGAAGGCCAGGGTGATGATGTAGTCCCTTTTGCATAAAAAAGGACAGTCGTAGACAAGGAATGTCCTAACTCATACTAAGGGTTATGTTGCCCCAACCTTTTTTTCAAGACAAACCACATACAACAATCAAATAAAAGGAAATTCATGAGACATCCTCAAGGTAGCTAGTAACATGACCAAACAAAATCCAAAAGATAAGACAAAATGGACCAACAAGATCAATAGTCATTCAGATTATTTTCCAATAAATGTTTTCCAGTGTGTTAAGTGATGAAGTGAGTGATGGGTGGACTGTTTTAACAAGGCTTGGTTTTAGGAAAAGTAACATGTCATATAAGACGTTAAGTCTAGTTTCGATCATGCAACTACTTGTATAAGGAAAATGATGAAGTGTGACAGTGACAAGGTCTAGTTTCAGGAAGGACACATCTTGTATAAGACTATTAGTTTTGACCGATTTGAGTGGTTTCACAAATGACTAATTTGACTTGGAGACTTATTGGCTTGCTTGTCTTGTTGATTCAAGATTTGTGTTTGAGGTGCAAATGATTATGTCACGTCTAAGTTGACAGTGTCTAATTTATTTTGACTGACCCGATGAACCCTAAAAGACTGACCTAGGGGGCCTCAGGGGCTCATCGACAGATGGCCTTGCCTATGTAGCAATGCACTGAGACCCTGTAGTTTGACATGACCCTTGACTTTGTTTCAATGACAAAGGACTGAATCATGATTTTATTTGACAACACCTAAAGACTAACCTAATGCCTCAGGGGCACATCAACAGATGGCCTTGCCTATGTCTAGTTGCAGAGGCAACGTAGTTCGACAATGAAAATGACTGACATGATTGACTTTGACTCTTTTTTAGGGATTTTTGGAAGTTATCTGAGTGTTTTTTGGTTTGGACATGTTTTTTTTTTTCATTTTTTCAGGATATTTTATGATTTTTTGGATTTTTTAGCACATTTTATGATTTTTTATGGCTTTTTTCAAGGATATTTTATGATTTTTAGGGATTTTTTAGCATAGTGACTTCCAATGATGAGTGTAGAATCCAACGTAAGTCAAGGATATTTCCCCAGTTGGGTATAAGATGAACCAATAAGGATGGGATGGGACAAGGTTTATCATGAACGGGTGATGCAGGAGAAAGATGCAAGATGTCAACTGTTTGGAAGTCATGATAAAGATGACAAGGCCTGAAAATGAATGTTAAATGGGAGATGATGGAAAGTAAAGGCCTTAGTATGAATCAGGGTGGAAGACCAAATAGAGTGATAGTATATGATGAAGCAAAGACTGACTACTCAAGGTGCATGTTTGCTAGGTTTTCACCATGGTACTTATCTGGGGTGTGCTTTTACCAGGTTTTCACCATTGGATGAAATTTTTCTCTTTACTTTTTCTCTCCTTTTTTTATTTTTTTATTTTTTCAAGACCTTTATCTTTTTTTTCAGGACTTAATATTTTAGATGATCACTAATTGTTTTGAATCCATTGATGGTGTTGATGTAGAGATTGGTGTCATGATATGCCAATAATGGCCTTTATGAAGCAGTTTCCTTGTCAGGATACTTGCATACAACTGATTGATGTCTTTGTGATCCTTTTTGATACTAGAGTTGAATTTATCAAAATACACACATTGCAATAGAGTGCCATGAGAGTCCTTACAATAAAGAGTTTCTACTAAGATGTGACAGATTCGTGAGGTATGATTTTTGGAATGATGGATGATGGTAGAAATGGAAGGATTATTTGGATGTTTGGATGAATCACTTTTTATTTTCCAAACTTGGGATGTTGGGTGGTGGAGTTTGGAATGTTGATTGGGATAGCATTTCGAACCAACACTTTTATATGCCTTTCTTGGTGACCATTTCTAAGGAGGTGTAAATTTATTATATGTGTGAGTCCTCTTTTCTTGTGGCTCCACATTTTGATCAAATTTTACTTTTGAACTATTTTCTTTGCTTGATCCATTTTTCTTTGGGATCCATTTTAACTTCATTTGTCCACTTGGATTTTTACTTGATTTAATGACATTTGATATTTGATTTTAAACTATGGATTTGTATTAATTTTCTTTTTTTTGGTTCCAAATGAATGGTATATTCATGTTAGAATGACAATTTATGGTGTGGATGGAAGGAGTGTTGGAAACAACATTATGGTAAAAACTACTCATGGCCTCCATTTCGATGTTTGTATCCGATAAAGTTGTCCCCAATATCAAGGAAGTATCACTAACAACATTATATTTTCTAATTGAAGAATATTCAAGACCTTGATGTCCAAAATTTCCCTAAAACTGTACTAGTTCTAGCATTCCTTGCTCATGTAGGCCTAATACTTTTCCTTGATACTACATGCTTTGACATATTTTGTTTGCGATGGGGTATATATTGTTTTGAAAGAAAGATGCTAACCCATCATTATTTAGTTGGAAACCATTACACAAAATTTTCTTATCTATAAAAAATCCTATTGTGACAAAGATAGATGATCCTAGTTAATAAGATGTTGTAGCTTCATTGACATGTTGGATATATTTTTTATTAACATCTTTGGTCTGATTTTGTGGCATATCATATTCAAATGATTCTACTGGTTCTTCCAAGTCAATGTCAGAAGTTTCTTCATGGTTATTGTCACAGAGTTCTATGAATTCAGCTATAGCTTGATCATTTGCAAATTTCTAGAGTAGGAGAATCTTGTTCTAGATGAAGATCATCTATGTGTCCCATGGAGCAAGTGTCTCATTTTGCGAAATGGATGTTCTTGGAGTTTGGATAGGTTCATATTCAAATGTGGGGTCATGAGCAGTATAAAGGTCAATGAGAAGATCATTTTGAACTTCATGTTCAAGGGTAGGATCTTGGTCAAAAGTAGGTTTTTTTTGGATGACATGATTGGAAATGGGATCTTGATCAAGAATAGGTCTATTTTGGATGCCATAATTATCTAGGACTTCTTAAAGTAATTTAAGGACAAGATCATGGGATGGACTACTTTGACCTTAATATGAAGGCGACGCTATGTTATGCCTTGGTTTTTCCTCTTGAAATGTATCCTCAAGTGTAGGTAATGGAGTGTGACTTTGGACAAGGATATGATTTTCATGACTAAATATAGGTTGGCATGGAGTGAATAGGAATGGATTAGTGGATGAAGGAATACAAGAGAATGTGGAGACTTGGAATGGAGAAGTGAATGATGGAATAGAATAGGACATGGAGGCTTGGAAGGGATTAGTGGAAAGTTGGTTTCCCTTATCAAGGTTTAGGATAATGGTGATAAGTGGATTTTTGTTGTGGATTAATGGCCCAGATTATGTCAAATGACTCTTGATAGTGAGGGTATATGGACGAATGACTAAGGCTTATGTGTTGTTGGTAAGAAGGGTATGTGGGTAGTTGACCATGGCTTGAGGTTTATTGGTATTTGGATTGGATGAATTGTATTTTGAAGTATATTGCTTGTTGTTATTGACCATTGCATATTAATTGGTATTCAACTTCACTAGCAAGGATATCAAGGTGAATTGAAGACATGATGTCACTATGGTCGAAGATCTATGGTATGATGTCAAAGGAGTGACAATGCCAAGAGGGTGACTTAAGTCTAAGGTGTGCAACGCAAACGATTTTTTTGGATTTATTTTTTTGTAATAAAGTATTCCTAACTACAATGCAACTATTGATTTTTGGTATTTTTGGTATTTTGGGGATGCCTAAATGAGGGTAATGACAATGTCACTAGATCTAAAGTATGACCAAGTCTAAAAGGGGAATGATGCAAATCGTTAAATACATACATACATACATACATACATACATACATACATACATACATACATGCATACATATATATATATAAATATATATATAATATGCAATTGAGATCACTATGGTATGAACTATGCACCTTTGTTTTGAATTTTAAGGGAGGATTTATTAGCCAACCTAAGATATTCCAATGTTTCCAAATGAAATTATCAATGACCTCAAGGAGAATGGATGACAAGTGACACATTTGACAAGGTGAGCATTAAACTAGACTGATGAGTTTAAAGGTTACATCAAAATGATAAGGTCAATGATAAATTTTTGTAGCAATGGGCCTATGACAAGATATGGTAAGTTTCTCTATTCCAAAGTTTTCAAAAAGGTTTATGCAACCTAAGATTTGTTTAAGTGATGCAAGTAAGCTAAATGAACATGATGGAATGATGGGAAATGAAGTGAGAAAGTATTTGGTTAAAAGAGCCTGTTGGAAAATGTTGGCTCAATTTGTGTCAATGTTGAAATTTTATCAGTTTTTGGTGTGATGTTTGATTTGTTTTGATAATGTTTTGAATACACACACACACACAAGTAACCATAGACAAAAAGGTTTGTGAGTTTTTTTTTTATTGTGAATGTTGTTTGATTTTAGCAATACAAGCACAAATCTTGAGGTTGGCAAGGATAATATTTTTTGGATTCCACGTGGGTTTCCCTAGCTGCACTTATTTTTAGTGGGTGACTTAGAAGCTTGGCCACACTAGCTCCCCTCCATGGCAATAGATTCTCAGGTCAACCAAGCTTCAAGCCCTCATGAATCTCCCATGACATACTCTTCACCTCTACTAAGAACTACGAGAATGTGGATTCCTTGGCAATGATTGTTGTTGTACCAACAAATAGAAGGTTTTTTGGCAAACTACACAAGAGGGTTCTAGTGAATACTCAGGGACATGGCACCTTGCGAGCATACAACAAGCCACTTAAGGCTTTAACCACTCTACTAGTGGCTCTTATACCTTTAAAAAGAAAAGGTAGGTACCATTTTCAAATGACACTACATGGCTAAGGCCTACATACCATGATGACTTGATAGTTTAGTCTTATCTTTTTATATACCGGCCCAAGCAAAAAATTGGTTAGAGTCATTCCCTCTTGCAAGGTAGGCCCCTCTAAGGTATAAACACAAAAATAGATGGGTCTGGATTATGATCACCAAGTTCACACAAGGTGAGAGCATACTCCCTACCATCTCAAGAATAAAAAATAGTGTTCATTAACCTCCTAGTTAAACCTATGTGAAAAGAAGACAATTGTTCTTTTTAAGCACCAATTGAAAAATGTGATCTAATAAAATTAATACACTCAATTTCAAATGACATTCCTTTGACCATGTCCTACATAAAACTAGTTAGTAGTTTTTATTTCAAATATTTGTCAAACATTTTTTTATGTTTTCAACCCCTATCACGCGAACTTGCAAAGAGAAAACCAATGATTAGCCACATAATCAACAATTAAACTATGAAAGAAAAAGACATTAATCTAAATTAGAAACTAATACAAAATTAGAAATTAATCATAAATTAAAAATTAATTAATCTAAATTGGAAACTAATCTAAATTAAAATTTAATTAAAATTAAAAGATAATCAATTAAATTCTAAAGCTAAAAACTATTATAAATTAGAAATTAATCTAAAATTAAAAATTAATCTAAGAATTAAAAATTAATCTAAAAATTAAAAGCTAATCTACATTTAAAAGTAATCTAAATTAACAATTAACCTGAAATTAAGAATTAATCTAGAATGAGGTTAATTCCACCTTAATTTGAAAGGATTTGACCAATTTAAGCCATGATTAAATGCAATTTATTGTTCATTTTAAACACTTTTCTTGCATGAAATGTGAAATTTGTTGTTTTTCTTTTATCCAAATCCTAATTAAGACTATGTGAGAATTGTAGGATTCATTTTAAACCAAAAATTAAAAAAATTGTCATCAATTTTAACCCCTAATTAGGCTATGTGAAATTGTAGTCAATTTAAAACCCCCTAATTAGCATTAAATGAAGATTTTTTGTTCATTTTAAACCAATTGAAGGAATCTTCATAGAAACTTTGAATGTTAGATTTTCTTCCAACTACGCAAATCTACAATCAAAGTCACCAAAGCACCTAAAAATCCTTGCAAAATCCCATAAAATTGGATCAAGTGTAATGCATGTTCATGTCGAGTTCACCAAATGTATCTAGGGAAAATGGTTAAAGCATATATGATAACAAAATTTTGAGACCACAAAGCAAATACCATGGAATAAAATCCCAATACATCAACAAATTATGAGAATGAAATACATAAAGAAAGAAATGGAAATGAAAACCTCATGATGTTCTTCTCTCTCTCCATTTTGTTGTCCTTCTTATTCCTTCAATAGATTTGATGTGTAGCTCTCAAATGTGATCAAATGCACTAAATATTGAAAGCAATTTGACAGAATGATCACAAGGAAATTCAAGATGTGGTCTCCCCTAAATGGAGAAATAAGTCCTTAATTTATAGATTTCAAAAGAAGATAATTGAATGGACAAGATTGAATGATAATCAATGGAAAAGATTGAATGCAAGGATAAGTTAGAAGGGAAAATTGCATTTAAAAGTGGAGAACAAAATGAATTAATTGAAAATAAATTAAGAAAGTATTTATTTTCATCCAAAATATACTTTTTCGAAGGTAGAGGAATGAAAGAGTGAAGGATGAGTTAAAATTAGAAAGAGAAGAGTTAATTTTAGATAAATAAGGAAACTATTTATTTTCAACTAAAATCTATCATTTCAAAAATGGGGAGTGGATTTGGAAAATAAGAGTCATGAGTGGAAAGGGGAAAGAGTTAAGTGAGATAGAAATTAGAAAAATGAAAGAGATAAGTGGGAATGAAAATTGGAAAGTGGAAGAGAAAAGTGCAAGTGAAGTGAGAGAAAGTGGGAGAGATGAGTGGGAATGAAATCTAGGTGAGGATAATTAAAGATTTTATAATTAAATAAAATGAATTATCCTCAGCTTTCAAAACTAGCAAGTTTAGGATGATTCAAATTCAAGAAAAATTCTTTAATTTAGCAAGTCTAGGGATGATCAAATTGAAGACAAATTAAATAATTATAGAATTATTTAATTTGAGAGGAAAGATTAAGGGATTAAACAATTAAAGAATTATTTAATCTAAGAAGAATAGTTAGGAAGAAATAGTGATGAACATTAATTAAATAATGAAAATTATTTAATTAATGGTTTAGAAGAACAATAATTAAATAATTAAAAAATATTTAATTATAGGGAATTAGAGGAAGAATATTAGTACTAATTAAATAATAAATTATTTAATCAATTTTAGATGAAAAATTAGTGAAAAGTGTCATCAAAGACCTAGGACAATTTTCAATGTCTACAGCAGGATTTTTCACATACTTCTACCAATTAGAAAATATTTGCCAATTGAGATTTTTTTTTCCTGAAAAATTAAAAAAATTGCCACTAAAATTAATATTTTTATCAGGAAGTATACAAGATTCATGAGGATTTTACACCTTCGTCGAGCGGGGTTTTCTTAGAGTTATCTGTGATAATTTTTTTTTAAAGTAATTCAAGAATATTATACATTACTTGTCATGTTGCTCAAGAAAGTTCTTGTGAAGTTTGGTTTTTAAACAGTTGATCTAGTGATCATATGATAGGAAATAGAGATATATTTGCCAGCTTTTATAAGTTTTATGAAATCAAAAGTAAAATTAGGTGATGATAATATTGTATCAGTCATGGGTAAAGGAGCAAACAATGTTGTTACAAACTTTGGTAGAAGGTCTATTCTTGATGTTTACTTTGTTCCTAGTTTGAAGCATAATCTCATAAATATTGTTTAGCTTATAGAAAATGGTAATAGAATATACTTCAAAGATAATGTATGCACTATTCTGAATATGTTCACAAGTATCATGTTGATTTGAAGGGTTAAAATGACAGGGAAATAAATTTTCCCATTTGGAATGAAGAGTCAAAAGATAGCTCAATAAAATCTATTAAAATGTTAGGCATTAGATTAGCTATCCCATATGAAATATTTACAATTGAGGAAAAAATGAAAGCATGTATGTGATCACATAAAAGGTACAAACTAGAAATGATATTTTATAGAAGTCTAACCATATACTTAAATTCAACAATAACTATAAGACATCTATTATATAAAAGTGTTCAATTTTTTGAAGAAGAGTGAAAAGATAGCTCAATAAAAGCTACTAAAATGTTTGGCATGTGATCACATCAAAGGTACAAACAAGAAATGATATTTTGTTAAAGAACCAGAGACTTAAATTCAACAATAACTATAAGACATCTATTATAGAAAAGTGTTCAATTTTTTGAAGGATTACACTAGCCAAGGTTCACTTTTCCCAACCATTGAGATATTTAAATAGTTTAATACTACAAAGAAGCCTTCTAGAGGTTGATTCATTAAAATTTTCTTGTTGTGATCTATAATAATGCAAACTTATTTAAGATTGGTAGATTTGTTTGTTATTTTTCATGTTACATGTTGAACCTATTCATGCCAAACATTATGAAACTTAAAAATCATTACTTAAGGAATTTTTACACGAAACTTTAGATGAATAGAGTATCAACTAGATGTAAGAATAAGGGGAAATCATATTAAAAATTATTGTAGTATTGGAGAACTACAACAATGACACAAGTAGAGGGCTTACAAATTTTGTGTAAAATGATTGGTATAATCAATTATTTCTTCAAAAATGGAATTTCCCTTTCCTACCTATAGAGAAATGTTCAATATCATATGCCAATCAAGAAATCTCTCTAAATAAGGTGTGTGGTTAGTTGGTGTATGTTCCCCCCATCAAATCCATGCAATGCCACATATTAGAGAACAAACTATTACACTCATTTCATATGAATCAAAGCACATAGAAATTTTTTCCCATTATAACAAAGCAAGAAATTTTGTTATTCCCTATGAAGTTAATTGCACATGACACATTTTGATAATATGAATATATTACTCAAATTGAACCCAAATCTATCAATTTTGATGACATAGTAAAATAAATAAAATCTTCAAAGCATATATCCCTTGGACATTACCATACCACAATTTTTTAATATTTGTTAGGCTTTGAATAAATTGAATTAGCTGTATTGCATCTTTTTATTCCTATTTTTTTTGTTGACAAGCTAGGACACTAAAATGCAAATCTAATGATCAAGCCAAAAAAACACTTTATTAATATGATGTCCTAAGAAATGTGTAGATTTTTTTGGATGATACATTAGAATATAAATGAACATTGTAAATTTAAAAAATTGATTGACAAAAAGTATCAATAATAATAATGAATTAGTAAAAATGTGATTGTACTTGAGTTCCATAACAAAAATTAAAAATATTACTATAATTAGTTGAATTTTCAAACATAAAACATATAGATGTCTAGCTTATACATATCATTGATTTATAAAACCTTAGAATAATATACACATATAAATTATAAAAAATTCAATGTAAAATTAAGAATCTACACCATTACATTCTCAGTTCAATTCATAGAAAGAAGCTTATAAATTAAAATTAGAGGAAATTTTATACTTATACAAAAAGTTATTTAAATCATATAATAATATGGTTTAAAAGTTATATCTAAATAATTTGAGTTTTATGATGTTAATAAATCTCGTACATAAACAAGAATTAGATTGACTCCTCTCTTTACAAAGATGCTTCTAGAATACCCATTGATACATTATTTAGATGCTAATAGATCTCATTCATAAGTAATGGATATATTGAATACCCTTTTTATTAGATCTCAAAAGTATGAAAATTCTAACATTCAATGATATTACTACAAGAAATGCAATGATTTTGCACATAAATGTTGAAAAACATTACCACAAAATAGAATATAATTTTTTTTTAAAGTAATTCAAGGACATTATACATTACTTGTCATGCTTTTCAAGACAGTTCTACTAAAATTTGGTTTCTAGACAATGGATATCATAATCATATGATAAAGATTTATTTGCAAGCTTAGACTGTTTTGTGAAATAAGAAATAAAATTACGTGATGATAATATTGTATCAATCATGGCTAAAGGAGTAAATAATTTTGTTACAAATTTATGTAGAAGGCTTATTCCTGCTGTTTACTTTGTACCTAGTTTGAAACATAATCTCATAAATATTGATCAACTTATGAAAAATGGCAATATAGTATCCTTCAAAGAAATGTATGCACTATTCTTAAATGTTTCTACTAAGAATGAAGAGTGAAAAGATAGCTCAAGAAGAGTGAAGAGATAACTAAATAAAAGCTATTAAAATGTTTGGTATTAGGTTAGCTATCCCATATGACATATTTACAATTAAGGTAAAAAGACATGCATGATGTGATCACATAAAAGGTACAAACTAAAAAGGATTTTTTATAAAAGAGCCAGATACTTAAATTCAAAAATATTTATAAGACATCTATTATAGCAAGTGTTCAATTTTTTGAAGGATTAAGCTAGCCAAGGTTCACTTTTTAGAAGCACTAATATATTTAAATAGTTTAATACTACAAAGAATCTTTCTAGAGGTTGATTCATTAAATTTTCCTTATTGTGATCTACCATAATTATGCAAAACTTGTTTATGATTGGTAATTTATTTGTTATTTTGTTATTTTACATGGTGAACCTATTCATGTTGAACATTATGAAACTTAAAAATTATTAATGAATTTTTACAAGAAACATTAGACCAATACTAGATGTAAGGATAAGGGGAAATCTTATTAAATAGTATTGTAATATTGGAGAACGGAAACGATGAGGCAAGTAGAGGGATTGCAAAATATGTGTAAAATGGTTGATATAATCAATTATTTATGCTAAAAAGAAATTTTCCTTTGTTGCTTGTAGAGGAATATTCAATCTCATATGCCAATCAAGTAATCTCTCTAAATAAGGTGTGTGGTTAGTTCATGCATGTTCCCTATATCAATCAACTTCATGCAATTCCACATATTAGAGAACAAACTATTACACTCATTTCCTATGAATCAAAGCACATAGGAAATGTTTCCCATTATAATAAAAAAAGAAATTATTTTATTTACTATGAAGTTAATTGCACATGATACATTTTCATAATATGAATACAATACTCAAATTGAACCCAAATCTATCAAGTCCGATGACATAGTGAAATAAATAAAATCTTGAAAGTATACAGCCCTTAAGCATTATCATACAACCCTTTTTTTTGTGTGCTTCTTAGGCTTTGAATAAATTGAATTACCCTTATTGCATCTTTTTATTTATATTTTTTTTCTTTTGACAAGCTAGGACATTAGAATGCAGATCCAATGATCAAGCCAAAAAATCACTTTATTAATATGTTGTCCAAAGAAATATCTAGATTTTGTGGATGAGACATTATGATATAAATGAACATTGTAAAGTAAAATTTTTGATTGATAGAAAGTATCAATAATAATAACGAATTAGTAAAAATGTGATTACAAAAGTTCCATTAACAAAAATAAAATATATTATTATAATTTTGTTGAATTTTCAAACATAATTTAACATATAGTTGTCTAGTTTATACATAACATTGATATATAAAATCTTCAAAATAATAAACAGATATAATTTGTAAAAAAGAACATGTAAAAATAAGAATCTACACTATTGTATTCTCACTTAAATTATGGAAACCTATAAATTTAAATTAGAGAAAATTCTCAGACTTACAAAAAACAGTTGCTTAAGTCATATTATATGATTGAAAAATCATTTCTAAACAATTTGGACTTTATGATGTTAACAGATCTCATAAACAAGGATCAAATTGACAGCTTTTACTAGATCCCATATATAAACAGCTGGTAAATTGACTCCCCTCTTCACAGAAACACTTCCAGCATACCTACTGATACATTGTTTACGATGATAATAGATCTCATTCATAAATAATGCATAGGTTGACTCCCCTTTTTATTAGATCTAATATTATTGACTCCCCACTTTTCTACACGTCATACTTTTTACTAGATCTATACATAAACATCCATTAGATTGACTCCCCTGTTTGCAGGAGGCGCTTCCAGGACACCGACTGATAGGCTTAACCCTACAGGTTGACTCCCCTCTTTATGGGAAGGCGATTCCAGCTACGTACTGATAGGCAGCGCCCTACAGGTTGACTCCGCTCTTCAGGGGAGACGATTCCAGCTTTCCCGAGGCTATAGCCCTTAAAGCCAATTAACGTATCTGATTTTGCACCAGCGCATGTATTCCAAAGCCCCAAGAGTTTCTGGTTTGAGCCAAACATACTGCAACAGACGATCACGAAGAAAAGGATGTACACCGCGCAGGAAGTTGAATCTCGCCAGCTTCACTGAAAACATTGCAGCCAAGTAGAAAAACACGGCATTGCCAGATCAGCAGATGACGATGCATGCCCAAAAGAGGACCCAAGCCAGCTTCTGACGCTTATGCGCAAGCATCGTATAGACCGCAGCCATGAAACCATACGCCGTAAAGGCAAAGGTGGCACAAACCAACAAGTTGGTGATAACTAGGAACAATACCTTATCTCCCGTCGTAAGAGGCGTGCTCATCTGCCACATTAGGACCACAAATAGCGACAGAAAAAAGGCAAGGCAATCAAAAACGAGAAACAGCTTAAAGGAATCGATTCCAATCAGATTTGGCAAGCCTAACATGTTATGTTGCTCTCCGATCTCTGTCTTCTCCTTGATACCGCCAGGAATGGTGTAGACCGCCGTAAATGACATTGTCGCTAACAACACTGCTATCACTAATTCTGTGTTGCGCCTGCCATCATATGTGTTATTCACCATGTTGATGGCATTCTCAGCGCACTCACCTTTGGAGCGCTGTACAGGAAATGCCTGCTCTTGGAAGGGTAATTAGCCAGTATTGCAATTATCCGGTAACTTTCGTAGTACTCCGTGTTTTCTCTTGCAATGTCGAGGGCTGTTAAGCCTGCTTTGTTGAACGCCTCCTTGTTTATGTCAGGTACATTCAGCAACGAAACGACGATCTACAATATACATATTCAAATTTAGGGGTTAAAAAAACATCGATAAATAAATTATTTCCCTAGAGTAAGGAAGAGGATACAAGAAATACTAGTTAGAGAGAAAATTTAGTTCTGGTCAGTTTGTATGTTGATCAATTAAACGCTCTCCAATTAAAGGAGTCAACAATATGTATTGGATTATAATTTTGAACAATCAACCAAAATCTAGAAATTGATAAGAAAATGTTGCAGAATTTCTTTAAAACATGCACTTAAAAAAATCGGAGGGAGGCTGTAGTAGAAACAACTTCACTGACGCTGACAACAAATGATTGGGATGAAAAGAAACTTACATGAAAGTTTTTGGTCCTTGCTGCAATATGCAGAGGTGTATCTCCACTTTCCAAATGCTCTATCTTTGAATCAGCTCCATCGTTTATACATGGAGGCTTCTCAAGTCCCTGGTTAACCAACTCTGATAAAACTGCCATTTTTGTTTTATTCAAGTAATCAACAATTCGCACTTGACTAACTTGGGCAGCTAAGTGTAGCACGTTCATTCCACAACTATTTCCTTCCTTAACAGCTTCTGGGCTGCTCTTTATCAATTCTTCTACTGCTTCCAGATGCCCCAATTTCGCTGCTATACAAATCGGAGTTTCATGGTCGTCATTAGTACAATAACAAAGTTTGGGCTGAAACTCTATTAACTGCTTTATTATATGCACATAGTTTCTCCCAACAGCTATATGCAAGGCTGTATTGCCATCTTTGTGCCTCACATTAATTAGCTCTTCTGGATCTAATGAATCCAATGTATGCTTCAGCTCATCTGTATGTTAGACATCCAAAATGATTGTCAAGATACATTTCCCTCTATAAAATAAATACTTAGACAAAGAAATTATTCTTAGATCAAATATGATAATATTCAAGAATGGCTAAGGGCAGAGAATGTCTAATGGGTGAAAACACCTGACAACTACAATGACCCTCGTGCCAAAGAAATCATACTATGGAGGAGACTAGTCCCAAAGAAGCATTGTAATGATGATCTTAGCTACAAATTTATATATACATAGAGTAACAGATATTATTAGAAATGAATAAGCATAAAGAAGCACAATCACCTGGATCTCCTCTGTTTATTGCAACATTTAAACGTATTGCAGCATCGTTCGCGCGGCCATCCATGCCCCCGCTGGGCTGTTCACCCTCGGCTGCCATGGATTATCCCAACGTGAAGAATATCTACGTTAACTCTTAAATATAGGAGTCACTTAAGCTAAAACGATGTCGTTTCACAGGGTGAGCTTCCTTCTCTCTTACCCACGGAACAGTAGAACTTTCGTAGTCTGAAGGAGCTCAGCCAAACATCAGATTAAAAACCAAAAAAATTAGCAAAATAATTTAAGAGCTATGTAAATTTTCAAAGCTTTGTGTTCCCATTGGGTTGGAGTATTTGTTCTTTTATATGCTATGCAATGTACACACGCCGACTTTCTTTGACTTGTGGAATTTCTGTCCCCCAGGCACTAGAAACATCCTAGACAGCCATGTGAATGGAGTTTCTAGGTGGCAGAGTAAATAGCCATGTCAACAGAGCTCTTATGGCGCATATTAGATAGCCATTTAATAAAAATAATAATATCCCAACTTGGAGAATATTCCCGTTGCAGAGTTTAAACGTCTTGGACGATAAAGCCAAGAGAAAATGGCGTCACACGGTATGGTTCACAGTGGTCTCGTTTGATGTACCATATGTGGTCCGCACAGGTATGCGCCCCCAACTCCCCGGCCCCACATCCCCATACCTCCTGCCAGCCCAGGGGCACGAGGATGTCTCCTAGTTGTCCCCACTTCTGTAGATAACTTTCTTTCAATCAGTTCATATTGAGAACAGAACGATTTTTAATTTCTTTTTTTAATTTTTAAAAGTAAATTATATGTTCTAACATGAATCAAATTTCAACTGTATTAATGGCTGATATGAGTACTATTATAGATATTATAGTAGTCATTTTCTACTGTAAGCTAGCAAGGTAAATTAATATGAAAATAAAATTTCTTCATAATATGTATTTTTGGATTGGTTGATCTTACATATGTCTTTATAAAATTAAATTGTCATTCAATTTTTCATCGAAATTTGTAATGCATTAATTTTTTTGGTTAAATTGTCAATTACATCAATGTTTTGAATGGCAATGAATATTGTTATAGATGTGATAATATTATGAGGTGGCAAAATAAATTAATTTCAATGTTATTTCTACCTATAGTGAAACAATTTATCCATTTTAATTTATCAACTTCTCAAATCTACTTATAATATTTTCATTGGATTTATAAAGCATTGATTTTTTTTCTTTCTAAATTTCAATTATATCAATATCTTGAAAGACATTGAATACTATTCTATACATCATGATATTGAAAAGATATATACAATAAGAAATTTATGGAAATCTATACATTAAGATATGTCACCAAACAAATTCAATCAATATTCATAATCTTCCATAAAAATATTTTAGATAAAATATAGAAAAAACATGTCACCCAACTCCTCAAGGAACTAAATAATCGTTTTTAAATAATATAATGCATTTCTTTCTTTGTGGTATTTTGTGTAAATAAATTTTTTGATGAGCTAGCTTGATTTGACTATGGTGTATTCATAAGAGAAAGTATACTAAACTCTGCTTGCTTTTGGATAAGAGAAAAAAGTAAAAGGTATAAAACATTTTTCATTTCTATACCCTTTTCATTTTTTTAAAGTTTTCTTTATCTCACCCCACAAATTCCTTTTCATGGAGCTCTTTGATTTAACATAAAGGTTTGCCAAATCATATTTTACCATTTTCTAGAGAAATTTCTCGTCATATAAGCATTGGATTCATTTTGAGGTACATGAAATTCATGTAAGGAAAATGAAGGTTTCTCAACCCTTTATTTTTCAATAGCATTGATTTTTTAAATATTAAATGTTGCTAATTTTCTCACGTTGTCTTATGAGTTAAAACTTGTAGTTTCTCTTTCTGATGAGGAGTCAAGTTGGAAATTTGAATTTACAGGTGGAGTTGTGCATGAAGGCATTTTATATTTCCATGTTGAGTTTTCATGGAATGTGAGTTTTCAAGGTATAGTTACTTTGGCAAGTGTAGGTTTTGCATGTGAAGGTTTGGCGACAATTGGAAACTTACTGTTATGCATGTGCAGTGGTTTTGGCGCTTTCCATGTTGCATCTTCAGCCTTCAGAAGTCAATTTAGAAATTTCTAATTTATGCATTGTAAGCTCTATAAATATGAGATTTTGCTTAAGGAGTCATGAGAGGAGAGATTGAATTCACAAGGATTATGCTGTTGGATTTTCTTTAGATGGAACAATATGTAAATATCCATGTAAATGCTTAGAACCTGTAATTGTATTGTAACTATGTATTTTGTTGATGAATAATACAATGGATCTATGCTTTTGGAGTGTTGGTATTTTTATCCAAAAGGATTTTCCCCATGTAAATCTTTATGTTCATATCTTTTGCTTTATCTTGCATGTATAATGGTTTTGTTTATTGAATTTGTTTCATGCATGTTGTTGAAACTAGTTGATCGTGCAAGATCTAAAATTACATGAAATTTCCTCTAAGTATTAATGGTGGAAAATAAAGTATGTATGATTCCGCCTTATGGCATATTAGTATGTTATTTTTGAGGTTCTCTAAAGAAACATAGCTTATCGAAGGAACCTATTGATTTCAGATGTTTGTTCTGGGATGAATCAATTTCCCTTTAATTGTTATCAAAGCTTTCTTTTGAGATTTTTTTTGTTTTTATCATGTGTGTTGCATGGACTTGCATGGACTTGCATGTAGCTTGCATGTGCTTGCATGTTGATGCATGTAAGAATTCTAGGTGTTTTTGGTTCTGGGTATTCTTTCTGTGAATATTTCTTAGCCTAGCAAGCTTGAGGAAATCTAAAGGAATCAACTGAAGATTGATCCTTTGGTGAGTAGAAGTGTTTTATTTTATTTTTTAGTTTTAGAAGACAACACATAGCTTGACAGATGGTGAAGATGGAGAAAATGGAGTTGGTCATATTGAAATGATGTGATCTGAAGCTCCTGGTTGACAACAAAATAATCATGATGCATGGGGTGGGATATTTTGCTTTGTGGTTTTGTTGCAGTAAATATTTCATATTGGGTGTCTGTGTGAGAGGCTCCTTGGTGATATGGAGAAGATTTGGTTGTTTTATAGCTATGTATTAATGTGCTTATGATGGGTGATTTTTCTTGGTATTGGAAGGCATTATTTTTGCTCCCTGATTGCATGTACACTATGGAGTTGATCATTGGATGATCTGTAAGCTTTTGTAATAGCCTATCTCCCTTAGATGCATCTGCATGTTAGTGGTTGTAGAGTTGGCTTAAAATAGGCTTGAAGTTCCTAAACTACTTTTTTTTTCTTTTATGGATGCTTTGTGCTTGCATGACTCAGATTCATGTTCCTTAGATATGAAGGTTTTATAGATTTTCCTAAAAAATCTATGGTTATGCGCATGTATGATAATCCATTATTTTGGTTTAACTATTATGGTGCTTTTTCAGACTTTAGGGTCTTCCAGATGTGAAGTGGGCATGGATGCACATGGTTGTTTTCCAAACACAATGGTTTTGCAGGTTTTACATGGTCAATAAAAAACTTGTGGTTTTGTGGATCTATGGTTAAGCTATTTTCTAGACCCTAGCTTTTGGGGTGTTATTGGATGAGATAGTTACAGTTTTGCATGCATGCTTCATGCATGGTGTGAAGAGGTGAGATGCTTTCTTTTCATGGGAGTGTTGGTATGTGATTAGTCACTCAACATTTATGTGGAGATGCTTGGTGGATTCCTTGACTATCATGCTCATTGTGGACATGTTTGAAAAATTGGGTATGCGCTTGATCTAGTGCTTGATGTCGGCCTCCTACAATGATTTCACAACTAAGCCTTTACAACAATGATTTAGAGACTAGACATCTAACCTAAATAGTCATTCAACCATCATGAAGGTGCATTTAACTTGTCAACCCAGGGACGTGAACTTGAAATGGGTCAGCACTATATGTGCACTAGGGGCTCAAGTAGTCATTGCACGCTACAACTAAGAAACACAATGCTGAAAGTAAATTGCTTGAAAGAAAATAAAAAAAATGTTGAATATCAACCAACAACTATGTGTATGCTGCAATGTGTGTAGGAATAAAGATCTGGGAAAAAAACATGAAACTACTTTGTTTGCTTTGGCTATAGGAATAGACACAAAATGGACTTCTAGTGGCTGCAGGAATAGTCGATGCCAGATTTCTAACTATCAAATAGCAAGTAATACTAAACTAATGCTAAACTAAGAAGACAAATTACTCACCAAGTGGCCCCCCTTGGATAAGTATCCTCTAAACTAACAATAACTTAGATGCTCGAACTCATAACTTTATTTGATTCACTAGAAATCGTGCATACAAAGAGTAATGTATCTATATCACTAAAAATGAGAGTACAATGCAAAATCATGCAACCTCCTGAAGGAGCATTAAATTATTATTTATACTACAACTAAACAAGACAGTGAACTCCATGACTGAGAGGATGCCATTTAGGGAAAATAGGGGAAAGTGGAGTGACGGCAGTTACACATGCATGTAATCTAGTCAGACATGCAAGTCAAGCGCAGATCCAACACAACAGTAATGTCCATGCATGCTTGATCATCAAGCTCCACTGCAAGGCAGTTACATTCAGTTGCATGAAGAATCTTTGTTGTCAGCTGCCTTTGACTTGGAGCGATTTCTCAGCTGGACGTTATGGTGCATGCCCAGCTAGTGGTGTCTTCCATAACTTAGCATATTATGTCTGCAAGCAAAGGTTAGTATGCATAATAATTGTACATCAATAACCACTCTAAGAAACATTCATTAATCACATGCAAAATCAATATAGATGACCCATAGATTATGCCAAATATCATTTAAGTTTGCA
>VDFB02105785.1:506681165-506916465 GCA_007258455.2 Sequoia sempervirens
CATTTTTAGTGTGAAGCTGAACCTATTCATTTCAGGTGTCTGCAAGCAACCTGGAAATATCTCCATGTTGGCTCTCAATTTTTTTTATGCGGCTCATTTCATCATGTTTTGCTCAGGCCTTGTTCTGCAACCTACTCACTATTCCTTTCACATTTTCTAGCTCAGCCTCACGCTATCTTAATTTACTATCTAGTCATTCATAATCAAGATATACTACTCTTTGCGTGGCTTTAGCTAGGACCATCTTATCGCACGAGTGAGTTTCATTTAGATCTATACCCACCACATGAATGTTATAGTCCTCTAGTTGCATTTTTCCTTTGGGCTTGGAAACTAGAGGCCTCATTGTAGTGATAAGCAGATAATTTTTCTCTTCATTAAAAAGGGCTTCAATTCTTTTGGCTGCAAGCCTTTCGACACTCTTTGACAACATTTTCAACTTTCTATCCTTTCGGTTCTGTTTAGTGGTGTCGAAATGCCCCTAAAGAGTCTAAGGGATATCAACACTCTGAGTTGCAATGGGAGCACCAGGGGTAGTCCAAACATGGTGACAGTGGGGGAAACCTCGGATGCATGTGCATGAGGAGATGTGAATGGCAACTTGATCATAGAAAATAGTGGAACACCAAAAGGAGTAGGCGAAGAAATAACAGGGGTAGAAATAGAAAAAGGATGATATAAGGTGGCCTTCCCTGAAGTAGGTGGATCAAGGGTAGTGGGAAAAGCCGTAATTTTGGAAATCATATCAGGGTTTTCAGATGAAACAACTATTGGTGTAATAGCAGCCACAACAGATGACATTATCCTGCTGTGTGAAAAACTTTCAGCCGGTTTATTTTCAATGGTAGGGGTTGTATTTACCACTATTAATTTAGGAGCTAAAAATGGGGCATTATTCCCCACAGGAAGGTGTCGGGGTTGAACCAGAGATGTAGAAATAGGAAGAAATGGGGGAGTAAAACTAACCTAAACTAGAGCCGAATGATACCTTCCGCAAAACAGATTCCACTTCCTCCTCCCAATGGATCAACGTACCAAGGGCACTTGACTCATTATTATAAATTAGGAGGATCAAGGAGATGAGAAACAAGCACAAGTGAACAAAGCATAAAATGTATTAGTTGACCCAATTTTAGTGAGTACAATACCTTGCTTATATAGGCAAGGATGAGGCAATCCACCTATGAGGTGAATTGACAAGTGTTCTATAAGGTGTCACAAAGGAGTAGACAAGTGTCTGATAGGTGGAACACTTGGAGTGTGCAAACCAACAACCTCCATGACTAAGTCATCAACCTTGTGTGCCAAGTGTTGAGTGACCTACCTCCATGACCAAGTCATCAACCTTGTGTGCCAAGTGTTGAGTGACATTTGAGGTGAGGTGAAAATGTTTCCAACCTCAAAGAGGTAGCTCATAAGGTTTACAAAATAACTTGGTAACCTCTGGAGGTCTTAATGGTTGCACATTTAGTTAGACAAGAAGTTGTCTAACCTCATATTGACCTAAGTGAGCTTAACTATAGTGTAAATAGTAATTTTACACTAACACCCCCCCTTAAGTGATACTTAGGGAGTAAGCAAAACACTAAAAATATGAGTCTCGACAACAAGGCTTGATAAGGTACTCATTTACAATGTAATCTCTCATGAAATGGAGAAAAGTAGAAAACCCTGTGGGAAAAAACTACCCCCCAAAAGAGAGAAAAGATGCATGAAAATTATACACATGAAGAAGTACTACTTCTTTCACTAAGTACAATATATGATTTCCTCCATAAGAGAGAAAATGATAGAAGGTCTATAAGACCCCCCCATAATACATGTCCTACTACATTAAAGTTGGATAGTTGACAGAGAATGCAGATGTAGATCCAAGAACGTGTCACAATGTTCCTTCCTTTGGGAAGAAATGAAACCAACTAAAGATGCAGGATATCTTCCCATGTGAGAAGATGTATGTATGATCTTGAATAGAGTTGAAGCTCATCCAAGAATGATGATGAAGGTGCCCATGATGTCTTCGAAGTGTGCTCCTGTGTTCCCATGTCGATGCCGAAGGATTTCATAATCAAATTAGGTGCATGCCTAATAGATGAAGATGATGAAAATC
Source organism: Sequoia sempervirens (assembly GCA_007258455.2). Lineage (NCBI taxonomy): Eukaryota > Viridiplantae > Streptophyta > Pinopsida > Cupressales > Cupressaceae > Sequoia > Sequoia sempervirens. The sequence goes on from VDFB02105785.1 coordinate 506,683,276, forward strand.
TAGAACCATGTGAAGATAGATGTAGAGCATGAATATCCAAAGAGACCAATGGTGATGCAGCTTCATTAAAATTGTCATCAAATAGAAGAATGATGTCCTCTATGTGTGCTTCCAAGTCAGCAATACGAGATTCTACAAATAGACAAGAAATGTGAAGTAGGATTGTGTCCCAATCAACAATGCTAGGAAGACTAATATCTTGTTGCAAAGAAGTGCTGGAAGTTCTCGAACAAATGACTCTGAAATCTAATGAAGCAACAAGAGGAGGTGGGATGAAGACTTCCACTATGTCAACATGACATTCTTCATGATGTGGGATATCATTTGTGATCATTGCAAGATCATGTGGGAATGGAGAAATATTTGAGTCTCCATACATCTCCCAAAATTTGATCCATAAAGCATGTGGACCCACAATATCCATAAAGACAATCAAAGTGTCATGTGGTATATGTACGCTGATTAATCTAACAATATGATCATTTTTATTGACCTATTTATCTTTCTAAAATTGATTATCAGAATCAGGGATAAGTACATACAAATGGAGCAAAAAATTGTGATACCTAAGATGTTTTAGGATGCCTTCATGCAGAGACTTATAGTTTCCCTTGTTTAACTTAATTACAGAAGAATGAGTTTTATATCCCATGATTACAAGTAGGTTAATTCCCGAAGACAATAGAAAATAACAGATTAATAACCCCCCCCCTCATATTAGATAACCCCCCTTTTGGCACTTTATTAGTTAGTGTGTTTTACAAGTGTCACATTCATTGCAAAAGAATAGTACTCTTTTACAATTTACCTTTGACGGCAAAAGAATTCTAACTCTCCCCTCCCTTACAAGCTTTAAATGAGCTAGTGAAATAACCACCAATAATTGCTTATCTGAGACATTGATCAGGTTTAACAAAATATGAATTTTTAACATAAAATATATGATATTAAAAATCAAAATACTGATGAAATCAATCCTCTTTCCTTAGTGAAACCACTTTGGCTAACAGTCTTCTAATCCTTTGTTGCAATCAAACCATGAAATCACCAATATTTTTGCTATTGTAGTACACCTTTAAACTAGCATCAAAATTGTCTTTTTGGTATCTTTCAATCCTTCTTCTGCTAAAGCTCTCGAGCTCCCTTGACATGGACTTCACTAGCTCACTATCTTCCAAAATGTGGAGCTCACTACCTCCCAAAAACATGGGCTTCTATGCAAATAGAAATATATAATAATGGAGTCTTTAAATCCTCTCATCAATCACGAAAAATCTTCCCATCTCACGTTTAAAAGCTCCCAAAACAATCTTCCCAAATGAAAAGGATTGAATATATATTTTTTGAATGAGTAAAACCACTATGGTTTTCCAAAACCACAAGCAAAACACTTCCTTGAAAAACCCATGCCCCATTTGGAGAAATAGTCATGAAATAATAAAATTAATCGATGTTCATATGGCCTTCACATGGGAACCTAAACCATGGCCAATAAAATTTGGTCAATTCTAGCATATTCATTGATCTTTGACAGCCCCGGCGGCTCCAAATATGAACATGCATCAACATGCAAATCTGGTGGCCCGATATGTAAATGCATGCGAAGTATGCAAATTAAGAAAATGCTAGAACATGCATGCAAAGTGGTCCCCACCTAGAAATGGATGCCCCAAAGGGAATATTTGAGTTTGAATTCTTTGGAAACATTTATCTCAGCGTATTTCCTCCCAAAATTGTATTTACATATCACCACAAAGGAAAATCACATTATACAAAATTAAAATATTTATTTTCCACAAACTTTAGCCCTTATTGAAAACAACAAAAATAAAAAATCATTTTTTTTGTGATGCAAGATTGCTAGTACCCCTAGATGCTCCTCCATCAAAAACTTTCCTCCTTTTCTTGAGCAGATGATAGCTCATGTATCAGATTTTGTTCCTAGAGTGCATGGTTTCTTGTGCCCCTTAATTGCTCCTAGATACGACTGAATTGAGCCCTACTTGCGTTCAACCTACTTAAATATATTGCCACAAACATGTTTGTTTGGGGCCTTGGTTTTGCACTTTATGTAGTTGAGTTTGATGAATACTGCATTGTTGTTTATGTGCTTGAGGTTTACTTGATAGTTTTCTGAAAATTTTGGTATGTGTCACTAGTAACATAAAGTTCGAGGTCTCAAGAAATTTTTCTAGCGGCTTGACTATGAGTAGTAGATACTAGCTCATTCTTTCTTGAGTAATATTTGAAGAGGATTTTGTAACAAAATATTTTTTCCTTGATGTACAAGTCTTTTGAAAACACATACATGACTCTTTTACAGGGATTTGTAATACAATTTCTTCGCTTTGTTGTATATACTTTTGTAATAGAACTTTTTTGCTTTGGTGTACATGATTTTCCAACTGAATGTCCTTGTTTTGCTATAATTGATCAGGAAAAATAGAGCAAAATTTGATAATTGATTGTGTTATATTTATTTGATGTGGCATTCTCACTAACTACATTCAATATGTTAGATATTGTTAAATGATAAAAGGAGCATGACCATTGTTACTCCAATACCAAAACTTTAAGTTGCAGGGAAATCTAAAAGCCAAAATGTCTATAGGAAGGCATGGAAATTTAGAGCTTACTTATCCAAAAAGATAAAAGAAAAATGATTTAGGAATAATAGTAAGTAGTAAAAATAAATAACAATTTAAAATAATTGCATCAATAAATGAGAAAAATCACGAAACCACCAACTCTACAAAAGACTCGTAGAAAACAAATTAATCAATAAGTACCAAACAAAACAAACTAAACAGCCCATAGGGGCTTACTCTTAATGACTCTATTTTCAAAAAAAAAAGAAAGAGAGAGTTGAATATACCTGGATTTCAGGTTATTCTCACCTGAAGAGGACTAAGTGCTTAGCCTCGTGAATTATATGAATAAATCTGGAATCTCGTATTAAACCTTATGTATTGGGTGCAAGATACACCGTAGATTATACATTAAATCTTAACACCTAAATAATGTAGGAACCTGGCGCATATTTGTCGGACTCTATGAATAGAGCTGCAAACCAAATACTTATTTATCTACTCAAGTACTTTAGCATTTTGTGTCACACTTTTCAAAGTGGAAGCCGAGCCAAGAACCCAGTTGACCACGACTGTCCATTTGCATAAATTTATCCATATTCAACTGGGTTAGGATTTCTCTCTTTTTGAAATGAAATCCTATCATACAATGCAAATCTTTACAATGTAAAATTACCCAACTATAACTGCAAGCTCATAATAAGGACTACAATGAACAAAATTTTTGGTGAATCGCAGCTGGTAAAGAACAACAATAAGATTGGCAAAGAATATTTACACAAATAATAACATTTTATTAATCAAGCGGTCCAAAAGCCTTCCAAGTTCCAAAATGAAGGTTCTTCAGAATTATCTAGTTCTCCTTCAGGTTCATAATTTCTGTTGTGCACTCTTTCATCTTCACCGTTTTCGGTATTTTCCTTTTGAAGTTCATGGTTTTCACTACTGCCTTCTTTTTCGGGTTCGTGGTTTCCAATGCAACCATATTCAGAACGGCTACACATGATCAAATTCCCAACTTCAGGGAGATCAGGCATGGAGCTCTCAGCTTGAAAAGCCCGTTGGCAAACCTGGTTCTCAAGCATCTCAGATTCACCTGCGGACCATGATGGATACGTTGTATAGCAATCCAATGGTGTACTGAACAAATAATTATGTGTGTCCTGCGTCCTGATCAAATTCCCAACTTCAGGGAGATCTGGCATGGAGCTCTCAGCTTGAACAGTCCCTTGGAAAACCAGGTTCTCGAGCATCTCAGATTCACCTGCAGACCATGATGGATACGTTGTATAGTAATCCAATGGTGCATTGAAGAAATAATTATGTGTGTCCTGCATCTAAAACAGTTCAAGCACAAAAAACCAATTACAATAAATCTATCTTTGAAGAAGAGTTGTAAATGCAAAAGATTGAAATAAGTTCTTTTGGGAGAAATACAAGAAACCGGTGAATTTTGACGCTTGATTTTGAATAATGTTTGTGAACACATCTTCAAATGTAAAAATGATGCAATTCTCTGAACTTTCTATAGTTGAACCAAACGAATTAAAATATTAAGATATTGTGGATGGTGGATAGTCTTTGATAATTGATTCATATAATGTTCCTATTGAGCGGTGAAAAGCTGTGCGAAAGGGTGGATGAATGTTCCTCTTACACGGTAAGAACTCTCAGTGGTAAAGTGTACATGACTGGTCTTCTTAAGTGATAAAGAACTGTGGGAAAGGGTGAATGACATATTCCTCTTTATGCTTAAAAACCCTGTGTGAGAAAGGTAACGAACCTTGGTTTAAGATGTATGGACTCTTAAACCTAGATGATGAAATGTAACAGCGCGTTTCATAGAAAAGCACTGCAAAATGCTGATTGAAGAACCTAAAAGACCAGCTTGAACAGAAGTTTTACCTGAGGTGTAACTGCAGTGTAACTGCACAAGGCGTTTGCCCTTCTTGAGGATAATTGATGCTGACCTGGCGGACTCTTATCAAGAAGAGAATTGATTCGATGAGATCTTTGTCTTTCTAGCATGGCTAATCTTAGCTAGTTTTTTAGTTTTAAAGTAGTCTTTCTTCCAAACTTTGTTTTATTCCTGCTTTCTTCCAATAAAACATGCATTGCATGCTTAGCTTAGGAAAAAAACCTCGGCAGTTTTTTGTTTTTAAAATGCTTTCCTTTGTGTGCAGCGGACTGTCTTTTAGAAGCTGCATCTTATCTCTATTTATCTTCACTATTCTGTATTCTTTGATAGCTGCAATAAACAAACAAACTCTGTTTTTTGAAACAGAGCATGCTGCAATAAGAGAAAAGTTATGATTTCAAATCAGAACAGAATTCTATATATGATTAATTTAGTTTTTCAATGATCATTGGTATTCAATTGCAGTTATAGTAATTACTGTGTTGTATTTGTTTTATTTGAGTTTATCAGCTGGCTGTAAGAAATAGGGGACTCAATTTTGAATCTACAATTGGTATCATAGCAGGTTTTTTTTTGGGATTAAGATCTTGTAATTGGAATTTCACCAAAGATTATCATGTCGAATTCTAACACCTTGTGCATTTCAGAATTTGATGGAAATGAGTATGATTATTGGTGTAATATAAAATGACGACTTTAATCTACGAAATATTTGTGTGGGAGAGGGTTGAATCAGGTTACTAGGAGCCAGCTGATTGGAATGCCCTCCCAGTCAAAGAAAGAACAGCGAGGAAGGAAGCTAAGAAGAAGAATTTTCAAGCATTGTTTCATATTCAAATAGCTCTAGACAAGAGTTTATTTCCAAGAATTGCAGATGCCTGGAAGACTCTAAAAGAAGCTTACCAAGGCAGTGATCAGGTCCAAGTTGTTAAGTTACAGACATTGAAGAGAGAATTTGACAATTTAAAGATGCAAGAAGTAGAAAGTGTGAGTGAGTATTGTGTCAGAGTAAAAGATGTGGTCAATAAGATGGCTACACTTGGAGAAGTGTGTTTCTGAGAAGTTACGATAAAAGCTGTTGAGATCTCTCACAAGATGGGAATCATGTGCATACATAATAATGGAAAGAAGTAAAAAGGTTGATAACCCTTCAGATTCGATCACCTTGAATCTTTGATCTCACATGAAAGATGGGTATTTTACTTGGAGAAAGTGTTGAAAGCCTTTTCCTCAAAGGAGGAGGTACAAATCACAAAAGAATGATGGCAGTGGTAGCAACAATCAAAGCCAAGGTAAAGGTAAAAATTAGAATAATTCAAGAGGTAGAGGCAGAGGTTTTTCAAGAGGAAGAGGTGGTTCAAGAGGCAGGGGTAGAGGAAGATTTGATAAAAGGAATGTTCAATGTTACCATTGTAATAGGTATGGAAATTTTGAAAGAGAATGTAGATTAAAAGAAGGTAAAAATGTTAATTATGCTCAAGAAAGTTATGAAAATCCTCTAGATAATTTATTCTTATCTTATTCTAAAAGTGAAAATACTAGTAAAGATGTTTGGTACCTAGATTCTAGATGCTCTAACCATATGTCAGGAAATAGGAAGTTGTTTTCAACAAAGGATGAAAGTTTCAAGTCAAAGATTCAGCTCGGTGATGATAAATCATTGGTGGTTGCTGCAAAAGGTGTTATGGAGGTCCACACAAAAGAAGGTATGAAGAGTGTTAAAGATATTTATTACACTCTTGAGTTAAAACATAATTTGTTAAGTGTTGGACAATTATGTGAGAAGAACTATAGAGTTGTCTTTGAAAATAAGAAATGTACATTTTTTTATAAGAGTCAGGGAAACAGAGTAGTCACAGTTGTTCCTATGATGAAAAATAGGATGTTCCCATTGAGATTTGGTGAACATAACAACAGCCTTGCCAATATGGCATTTGAGGATACAAGTTGGCTATGGCATCTAAGGTATGGCCATTTAAACTTTCACAGTTTGAAGCTTTTGACCTCACAAGTGTTAGTTTCTGGTTTGCCCAAGGTTGAAGAGCACAAGGAGGTTTGTGAAGGATGTGCTACAAGGGAAAAGTTTCCAAAAGGCACTACATGGAGGGCCTATTACCCCCTTCAAATTATTCATTTAGATATCTGTGGACCTACGCAAACAAAGAGTTTGGGTAAGTCATCATATTGATGATTACTCACGAAAAATGTTGGGTGTATTTTTTGAAGGCTTAGGATGAAGCCCTTGATACATTCAAGAGGTTTAAAGCACTTGTGGAAAATGAGAAAGGGTACAAAATCAAATGTTTAAGGACTGATCGTGGAGGAGAATTTTGTTCAAGAGCCTTTCAAGATTATTGTGATATGAATGGCATCAGGAGGCAACTCACCACTCCATACACACCTCAACAGAATGGGGTAGCTGAAAGGAAAAACCGCACTATGGTAGAAATGGCAAGGAGCATGTTACAAACCAAGGGATTGAGTAACTCTTATTGGGGAGATGCAGTTGCTACAGCAGTGTATATTCTCAATCGAAGTCCTACTAGTGCACTTGAGAAGATGACTCCTTATGAAGCATGGTATGAGAAAAGGCCTAATGTTAATCATTTTAGAGTTTTTGGATGTTTAGCTTATGTTCATGTACCTGATAAGAATAGACAAAAGTTAGATGCTAAAAGTGAGTCATGTATTTTTGTTGGGTATAGTGAGGAAAGCAAAGCTTACATGTTATATAATCCTCTCACTAATAAGCTTATTGTTTCAAGAGATGTGATTTTTGATGAAGGGGGAGTTTTTGGTCATCAAAAAGGCCAAATGGAAGAAATTTGTTTTTGAATAGTGATATTATTGATCATGGTAGCCCACTAATTTTGTTGTTCAATTGCTATATAAATCAGCCCCTCATCCTAATTCTTCAAATTCCATCTTCAAGTCAAGTTCTAGAAGGAAAGTAAAATTGAGTGATATTTATCAAAGGGTGCCAATCAAGCACATGAAGAAATCAATAGGTGAATAGTTAATTTTAGCATTTCCCAAAGGCTGATTTTGAACCATCATGTTTGAAGAAGCATATACTGGATGCAAGCAATCTGAAAGAGGTGATTCCATTCATAGGAATGATACTTGGGAGCTTCTGAGAACTTCCACATGACAAAGAAAGATTGGCACAAATGGATCTGAACTAACATGCGATGGAAGTGTTGAAAGCATAAGGCAAGATTAGTTGGTAAAGGCTTCACACAAAAGTATGGGATTGATTATGAAGAGACATTTTCATCAGTTGCAAGACAAGAGACCATCATAATGCTGATTTCATTAGCAGCTGAAAAGAATTGGAGCATACAACATATGGATGTGAAAAGTGCCTTCTTGAATGGGTACTTAGAAGAGGAAGTATATGTGGAACAACCACAAGGTTTTCAAGTGGAAGGAAAAGAGAATCATGTCTAAAAATTGAAGAAGGATTTGTATGGCCTCAAGCAAGCACCAAGGGCATGGTATGCATGAATTGATTGATACTTTCAGGAAAATGGCTTCAAGAGAAGTAAGAGTGAACCTACCCTTTACTACAAACAAGAAGGTAATGATATTCTTATTATAAGTTTGTATGTTGATGATTTTTTGTATATGGGTAGCAATTCTAAGATGAAAGATGAGTTCATAATTGCTATGATGAAAGAATTTGAAATGAAAGATCTTGGTCTCATGAAATATGTTTTAGAAATGAAGGTTTATCAATGTAAAAATGAAATTTTCATTTGCCAAACCAAATATGCAAAAGATATGTTGAAGAAGTTTGACATGGTTGATTGTAAACCCTACTCCACTCCAAGTGCTCATGGAGTTGTGTTGAGTAGAAATGATGGTGCTGAATTAGTTGATGAGACAACTTATAGAAGTATTATTGGGAGTTTGATGTTTTTAACCCACACAAGGCCTGATATCGCATATTCAGTCTCACTTGTTTCAAGGTATATGAAAAATCCATCAGAAATCCACATGAAGGCAACTAAAAGAATTTTGAGGTATGTGAAAGGTACTCTAAATTATGGTATTCATTACTACTCTTCTAAGAGATTCAATCTTGTTGGCTTTAGTGATTCAGATTGGGGAGGTAGTATGGATGATCATAAGTCTACATCTGGAAATTGTTTTTCCTTTGGTACTAGTTTAATTACTTGGAGTTCCAAGAAGCAAAGCATGGTTGCTCTCTCATCCACAGAAGTAGAGTATGTTGCTGTTACTTCAGCAGGTACACAAGCTCTTTGGCTTAGAAAATTTTTAGAAGAAATTGGAGAGAAGCAAATTCAGCCTACAGTGATTTATTGTGACAATGTAAGTGCCATCAAGTTAGCAAAGAATCTAGTTCATCACAGTAGAACAAAGCATTTTGATTTGAAGTATCACTTCATCCGCGATTTAGTACAGAAGAAGGAAGTTGTATTGAAACACATCAGCGCTCATGATCAGTTAGCAGACATCTTTACCAAAGCAGTTGCAAGAGATCAGATTCTGTTACTTCGTGATCAGATCGTGAGCCCTCTCAGCATCAAGGGGGAGTATGAAGATAATTGATGCTGACTTGGCGGACTCTTATTTAGAAAAGAATTGATTAGATGAGATCTTTGTCTTTTTAGCATTGCTAATCTTAGCTAGCTTTTTAGTTTTAAAGTAGTCTTTCTTCCAAACTCTGTTTTATTCCTACTTTCTTCCAATAAAACATGCATTGCATGCTTAGCTTAGGAAAAAAACCTTGGCATTTTTTTGTTTTTAAAATGCTTTCCTTTGTGGGCAGTGGATTGTCTTTTAGAAGCTGCATCTTATCTCTATTTATCTTCACTATTCTGTATTCTTTGATAGCTGCAATAAACAAATAAACTCTGTTTTTTGAAACAGAGCATGATGCAATAAGAGAAAAGTTATGTTTTCAAATCAAAACAAAATTCTATATATGATTAATTTAGTTTTTCAATGATCATTGGTATTCAATTGTAGTTGTAAGTAATTACTATGTTTCATTTGTTTTTTATTTGAGTTTATCAGTTGGCTATGAGAAACAGCGGATACAATTTTGAATCTACACTTCTTTGACTACATCAAGGAAAGCATGTGTGTTTCCTGAACTTGATTGAATGGGAGGAGCACATCCATTGGTTGTAACCAGATCCCCTTTGCTAATCGAAGTCGCAACATCCTCTTGATGTACCTGTGGATCACTTTTTCCACATTGCTTAGTCTGTTGTTGATAGAATACTCTTGATACAACAAACTCACCTTCTCTTTCATCCTCCTCAGTACCAAGATGGTACTGATGCATAACCTAATTAGTTTTCCCGGATTTTGAACCCTTTGCACAAGTATACAGAACCATGAACTTCTTGCATCCTTTTTGTTTCCCATTTTCAAATATAGGCTTTGTTTTGCCTGTCTTGCACCAACGTACTTCTCCTCTAGTACAAACATCACTTGATATTTTTTGACACTTGCGACGTCCTATTGTATAAGCCTTGCTCGGTTTATGGAAAACATAAAGAACAGTACCATCTTGTTTAATTCCTATCAAAAACCTTAAAATAAGCCAAATACATATATAAAACATAGAAATTATAGTTATCCAATGTAGCCACCAATTACCTGGCAAATTTTCAAGATGTGTAGAGCAAATTCCACTCTCATTTTTCAATGTCAATATAAACTCTTCTATAAAGAGATGAGGCTTTGCATTATCAATTCCATTTTTTTCTGCTAAATGTCTCAAAATTTCTTCATTTGAAGAGTTGAATTTTACACCTGCAGGTAGCCTAGGCCAATCTTGCGAAACCTGCAAACAACATATTATCTTATGTACACAGTTCAGCTCTCAAGTAGAAAGCATTGTGACTATTTATGAACAGATTGGATTCTAAAGAATCCCAATTTCTGACAACAGATGCCTACATTATCAATAATCTTGCGTCAGTTGATGTCAAATATACATGAATACCAATACTCTTTTGCATTTCTAGCCTAGATGTTTTTGGTTGCTCAACCATAAAAAGAATTGTTAGCTACCTTTCAATGAGACAAAATGTTATAAGCTCCAGTACATTCTACTTGGCCCATAAAAGAGAATTCAAGATAAGTAAAATTCAGGAAACAAAATTCTCATTGAGAAGATTGAAAGCCGATCAAATTTAACAAAAGGTAGACATCCTATCACCTTATATAAAATGAGAGTATTCAATTCTTATCAATGTGGCAGTAAAATTTGATATCGAATTGTAGAGTTAAATGGAATAAGCTCAATTAGGACAAGTATTGCAAGGCTTCCAAAATAGAGCCTTGTGCCCAAATCGGAATTGCATAAGAAATAATATAACTTTAAAATTGAACAAAATACTACATCAAGATTTTTGGGTATTGAAAATTTGAGTAAAATACACCATCCAACCTGCCTAACAAACGAACCATAAGAATGCTTGGAAATAGAAACAGCCACTTTCTCAATTTCCTAAAGCAACCAGAATTTAAAACCTTGCACAACTGTCAGTGCTCTGAAGACATATGCAAATCTTCTAACAGGCTAGTTACTGTCCATTGAGGTCCAATGTGGCCTTAGCATAAAAGGTATTGACTAAGGACATGCACAGAAGCATAAAAGGAAAAGGTCCCATAAAATATTGCCATGTAATTCCGTGGAATGGATTATGCCACTAGAACTTACATAAGGTTACTTCTTAGAGAAGAATTTTTTGTGTCAATTTTTTTGACAAAGCGAAAACTCATTCAAATTACCCCTAATGTTTTCTCAGCAGGTACTATTTGGACAGCTGCTGAGATGTTGCAAACTACTCAATAGTGTTGACTGTGGATGTTGGAGAAACAAAAATATTGTGACAGAGAATTGCAATTAGAAAGTAGATTGAGGGCATACATGATTATTGTCGATTTTATAGTTGTAGTTGGGGCAATCAATGGAGGCATCACTCTTCCAATTCTGTCCTCTTGCATTTTTTACTTTCGTCGCAAGTTCATGACCATCAAGAATATATGGTGCTCTGCATTGCCATTTGAGGAAACAGAACGTTAGCTCTCTTCTCATGTATCTGAGTATTCTATGAACAAATAACTTATAGTGCAAGTTTTATGCAAAGTCCTCAACCCATGATAATGGTTAAATTCAATTAAATGAAGGTTGAAATCGGTGAATTATTTTACAATGAAAAAGGAAAGAAAGGGACACATTTTGAGATATATTTTGACATTTTTAGTTCTTTTGTTTTTAAAGATATAACTCTTTTCAATTAGCTTGATTCCAATATATGTTTGTAATCCTCAATTAACCATTAAAGAATCGGAAGTAGTAGCTACCGCAGAAGCATTTGGATGAAGTAGTTAAGTTATGATTACAAAAGATGGGAAAAATACCTACAAAACTGCACATGTTATGTTTACATACTAGTGCAGTGCAACTGGCAATCGAAACAGGAACGGTGTGGTTTTGACAGAAACAGTTAACCGTTTTCCCACAACAATTCAGAAATTATCTCCAATAGCTAATCTCTCGACACTTTAGGGAAAGTTTGACGCTAAGAGACCTAAAATTTGCGTATTTCAGTATACTGCAACACAAGCGATATACAAGACTATAGTTTGTTTGTAAGCTCATGCCCCTCTAAAATCGGTCTTTAATTATCCCTGTATCATGGAGCAAGGTAGATGCAAAATTTCCAACAATATTCCAGCAAACTAAGCCATAATGCATAAAAATCTAACACTACAATAAAAAGCATAAAACACGTACTTTATCACTATTCCACCTGCTACTTATCGGGTGGAAACAACGTGCAGACACGTACTTTACCACTATTGAAAAGCAGAAGCAGAACTATGGTTTTTATAAAGTGAGAAATAGAATATCATTTTCTATTTTCAAACATTCCAAACAAAAACACATATATATTTTTTGCTCTGCATATAGAGCATTGCAAAAACAATGAGTAAGATGATCCATGAGTTATATACACTCTGCAACTGTTAAACTCATGCATACCAACAAAAGATTTAAAATCATTAAAGTGAAGCATTAGCCTAACTCTAACAAATACCCACACCTCAAACCCAGAAGAGTCTTAGCGAACTTAAAAAATATAAGTAGTCCACCCTAACATACAAGTACTTCACCTGCTTCCATAAAAGACATGCAACCCTGCTTTTTGTTTTGTGACAGCATTCATGGCCCATGTCGACTGTTTTTTGTATGATCAAAGGAAATGATTTTTTTATCTTAAAGTTTGAGGACTTACTTATTTCCATCCCCTTCCAATGTTATGAATCATTGGCCATACCTATGTTTAGTTGCTCTTTATGAATGATGTCCTCCTCACACTTTATCAATTCCAGCTTCCAAGTATTGGGTTATATGTGAAAGGCAAGGAACTGGACAGACGACGTTAGGGAATCTAACTCGAGCAACATAAAATTGGCAGCATCATAATAACCTAGCTGTCCCATGAGTGCTAATGCATCATTCTCAGCGAGTGCTGTTGAGAGAATTTATGGGCCTTTTTGACAAATCTAATTCAATACAATTTTCAATTATTTTGATCTCTCTCTATTAAAAGTGGCTGGGGATAACAGTAACGTTAAAAGGAATAGAAATTTCTCAGAAAAATATTTAACTAATTGATAATTGTCCCTTGGATAACTTGAAATCTTCACCTTCAAAGTTAGAGAGGCCAATTTTATCAGAGGGAAGCTTGTGTAGGTGCTGCAGAGAGGCTAGAGGTTTCCCACAGATGTGGATGTTAAAGAAAATTATAAATTTCTATATCTACCTGTCAAATGGCAGAACTTTGTTGGGATATAAGACTGCGGCTGTTTAACTCCATTTTCTGCTTAAATTTAAGCAGTCCGAGTGTTCCCATGCATAAATTTTATTTTTCAGAAAGGATAATTTGGAATCATTTCCTATTTTAATGGAACAGCTACTTTTTAGGAGTTGAAAATAAGCTGTGGGAAAAAATGGGCGCTGGAAATAAGCAGCAACTGCATTGTTAAAAATTCACGTGGCTCCACAAATTTCTTTCCCTCTTTTTTAAGATTTGCTTTGATTTTTCATTGTCTATTTTTTTTTTGTATAAATTATTATTAATACTGTTAATACAAATTTAAGCTGGCTGCTAATAAAAACAGAAAAATTAAGCATTCATGGAACCACATGGGGACCTGCCCTAACAGTTGTATCTACATTGTACATGATGAGAAGACTTAATTTTCTGATAAAGCTATTTTCATGCAAACTGCTCTTACAAGTTTTCAAAAATGGTCTCAGGTTATCCTTGAGCAGTATAATCCTGTTCAAGATTTGATTTTTCAGAAAATTTTGTTTCAAAATAAAATCGTCTATATTTTATGTGTCTTTTCTAAAAAGGATTTGCATAAATTGTAAAAAGATACTAATACAGTTTCTACCATGGCTATTTAGAAGTGCAGCTGTTATTAATCTAATTTAGATTATATATATATTTATAAATATTGTGAATAAGTTCAGAAAGAATATTAGCACATAGTCTATATTATAATTATTAGAGGTGCATTTTTTTAAGTCAATGTGCAAGGTATATGAATAAAAGGACGACATTTGAATAAGACTGCATCAATTTTAAATAAGCATAAAGATCCATAACATCTTTTTTTGGTTTAAAATGTAATTTTAATTTTTCAAGAATATTGACTCTAAAATTAAATTAATTCATAATTTTGTGTACCTCTTTTAAAAATAAATGGAAAAAATGCAAAAGGCTTCTAGCACAATTGTTACCATGGTAATCTAGAGGTCCAACTGTTTTCCAATCAAGTAGAAGGGTAAAATAAGTAAAGGTGCCCTAATTTATAAATAGGTGTAAAGATGTATGTTCTAGTAAATTAATAAATAGACTTAAATATGCATGTTCTAATAAATTAATAAGATTGAATAAGGCTAAGAAAGACAAGAATGTGTGTTCTATTAATCGAGTAAGAGGAAATATTGTTAAAGATAGACATAAAGATGCACCTTCTAGTAAATGAATAAAAGAACAAATATGATTAAATATGTGCTTAAAAAGAAATAAGTAAAAATAGAGTCATGCAAATATAATTGCATAGATCAGTGTAGAAAAATATATAGCCATATAGATGTATGCATAAATGTATATAGAAATACATGTATTGCACAAAATAAACAAAGATTCAATTATTATAAAAACAATTATTAAATATAATTATAGTCACATAGATGTGTATGCAGAAATAAATGTGCCGGACAAAATGAACAAAGATCAAATTATCCTAAACACACTTATAAAATATAAATATAGTGGCATAGATGTGTATGCAGAAATAAATGTGTCGGAAATGTGTAAGTAAGTGAACAAATAAGAGTAAATATGATTAAAGACGTGTTTAGAAAAATGAATAATGATATGTGTTCAAATATATAAATGTGTGTATAGAAATATAAGTGTGGATTACAGATATGTGTTTGAATGCATAAATGTGTATAAGAAATACACGTGTGGATTACATAAATATATATGAATAATTGTATAGATGTATGTATAAAAATAAATGTTTGAAAATAAGTGAATACAAATATAATTAGATTATACATAAATTTAGTCATAAACTGTATACATAGAAATAAATAAACTAAAAAAACAAATAAAGATACAGTTGCAAATTTAATATATGACAAGAGGAAATGGATAAAGGGTACAGTCTTTAAAATGGATCAACGAAGTAGAATAAATCGACAGAAAAAAATAGATCTGAAGAAATGAATTACGTTACAGTTTTATTATAAAACAAAGATATTAGTATAAATTTTTTTTCATAGTATGCGGCTGTAAAGGTATTTTCTATTACAGGAATGAGAATATGATTACATTGTATGTAGATGGTTATAAAGAAGATGTGGGTTTGAAAATAAATGGAAAATAAATCATATAAATCTTGTACAGATATAATGAAAACTTATTAAAACAATATATATATTAACATGCCAGCACTACTTATACCCATCAGACAAACAAACGACCATACAAACTCATACCCAAATACCCGTCACATTAACAATTGGAAAACAATAACATCCGTAATCAGAGAAACCAAAAGAAATGCGACACCTGCAAATCCTATCATAATTCTTTTGTGTATGGAGAAACAATTACTTTAAGGATTGTTAGATTAGAATATTTTAACTTTTTCTCCATTTATACTTACCTTGGAAAACCAAATATTGAACTTTCTTCTATAGTTTTTCCATCTTGACACTCATGTATAGAAAGTCCAATAATAATTATTTTTTTAGCATACTTTAAATGCCTTTTCATCTACACTCACCTCCGATTCTATTTTTAAATCCCCAATTCTATGCTTGTGTATGGAGAAATAATTACTCAAATAATTGTTATTTTGTTGATTAAAACATTTTATTATGTTTGGATGATTGTTATATTAATTTAGAATTAAACCTGTTTTTATTCACAAAATTGCTTATATGTTTATCATGTGGAAAAATGTTTAATTATTTGATTATTGTTGTAGATGATGATTCACGAATTGTATTCTTGTTTTTTCCATATGTTCTAACTAAGTAGTATTGTGTTCCATTAGTGAGATATGACCATGACATTATCTTATATAGAAAAAAGAAATGAATAAAGAAACAAATTTATGAAAAGAAATAAATAAAAATTCCATAATAAATGGACTAATAATACTAGGTATACTAGGGAAATTCAACGAGTGGGGGACAGATTCTAACACTGAATACCTCTAGGGTTTTTTTAGAAAGATAACTCTTCTTTTGGGTTTTGAGATAAGGGAGAAAGATGAAAATGAAAAATGTAAAACATGAAAGGTGATAAGCCAAAGCTTTTACAATATTTCAAACTTCGAAAAATTCCTATGATTGATATAGAAGATACAAAATGCCACAACCCTTCATTGTTGGAAAGAGAACGAACAACGAAGGCTAACTTCAAGCACAGTGCAAACTTTCTAATCTTTCTGTAGGTAGTGTTCATTAAGGTTCGATCAAACATAAAAAAGTCCTTAGGGAAAAAGTATAATATTTCAAAAAATTATAGGAACTCTGTCTCCCTATACAACATAGCACAAAAAAAAAACAATTTTAAGGATAGAGGAAAAGTCCAATGACATAGTACGACTTGTTCAAAATGCTTCTTTTTAGTACAAGCATAAAGCATAGAAATCTGCTATTACTTCAAGAGCCATAAATGGGGCATTATCCCCCATAGGAAGGGGTTGGGGTTGAACTAGAGATGTAAAAACAGGAAGAAGAGGGATAGTAAAACTAACCTGAACTAGAGCCAATGATACCTTCCGCAAAATAGATTCCACCTGCTCCTCTCATTGGATCAACGTACCAGGGGCACTTGAGTCATGAATCTTCCTCCACTTTTCCTAATTAGAGTCATCACATTTTGATCTCCTTCTTGAGAAGTCTTCTATTAGGCAGGCATGAGTAGCTCCAGAGGATCCTTTTGGAGATCATCGGGCCTCTTTTCCTTTGCTTCGGGCTTGGCATGTAGATGGAACTTGTGTGCCCTCTGATCCCTATATTCTTCAATTGTCGAGCTCTCAAGGCCTAGGAACAAGGATTGGAGCTTGTTCTTCCTTAATTTCATGGCTTTTCTTAGGATTGCTATTGTCGAAATCAGCTTCCCAATCATATATGTCCTCAAATTCTTCATCGAGCTGGGAGCTACCAAACAAAGCACCCGAGTTCCTCATCTCTTGTTAGAATCTCTAGAAATCAACCTTCTTCCATTCCAACCATCCCTTTTGTCTTAACTGAGCACTAAGAGATTTGCTCATTTGGAGGTTCCTCTGATATTTTATCTGGGGCTGATAAAAACTTAGCCATCTTGGCCATCTTTCTAGTATTTGGGTTAGGTCAATGTACATTTCGGCACTCTCCTAGGTAGGATTACTCCTAGAAAAATACTCCCTGAACTCATGTCTCAAGTTGAAAATCCCATCCGGGTTATAATTCCACTTGTCACAAATGAGGACCAAGCCAAGAATAACCAAATGATTCTAGATCCGATCCTCAGCCTTCCCCTTGCTTAATACCACCTAGCTCTTTGCAATCATAAGGGGAAGGTCAAAAAGCTTTGTTTTATTCCTCCTAGCCCCATAAATTCTATCAATAGTAGATATTTGTTAGCAAGCTTCTAGTGTAAAAGTTCTATCTGTCACAAATCTAGGGAATCGGAAAACTTCCCTGGGATAACCATGAAATCTAATGAAGGTAAAATCTTCGCCAAGGAAATAATCCATCGGAATAGGTGGGTGCTCTATCCATTCAATAACTTCTTGATAAAAATAGCCTAGAGGGTGAGGCAATAAATCTTACAACACTGGTCTCAGAAAATAATTTGAAAATTGATAGTAATCTCCTGTCCTAGAGAACATGGGGGTCCATACAGAGATTGGCTGGATATAACCTCTCTCATCTATCCTAGATATTGGCACATCTCTCCCTAGTCATTCAAATTTTTGATGAAATAACAAATAGACCAGGACGGGAGAATACGTGAACTTGGACTCCATGAGTTGTAGTTCCTCAATTGCAGATTTAGATTTCTAGCTATTACTTTAGCAAAATTGTAGCGTCTTTGCACTCTTTCTCTTTAGAGTACAAGGCCTAGAGAAGACTGGAAAGGGTTAACCTCTTCATCGTTGTTGAGACCAAAGACCCTGGACAACATGGAGAATATAGACTACATATCCTTCTTGGATTTTCTTCATGATAGAGGCCAACGAATTTGTCCTCTATGTAGTTGCTCCTTTGTTTCATCTTCATAAAAACTCATTCTCTTGAACATATCTTCCTCCAGAGCATCCATTTGTTCTTCATTAAAAAGGTATGCATTCTAACCCATAGGAATACATAGCATGTCCCATATAGCATGGGCCAAAATGATGATCTTGACTTCATGACCTTCAAGAGTCTGTGTACTTCTGTTAAACCATTTTGTGCACACATCTACTAGCTCAAGGCATGGATGAACCTTAGGAAACATAAACTACGGTAGACCGTTGTTCCAAAGCTAAAAAGAAAAACCCTCTATAGATTCATAGCCTAGCATCCTTTGAAAAGCACCTTCCCTTAGGTTTTTTAGGGTTGGTGGATAACCGGGGGTCATAGACATTATTGGTTATATCTTGAACTACCTCTTTTTGAAGGTGCTTGTTTTCTTGAATCTTTCTTTAGTAGTCAAATGGTAATTCCTTTTGGGTTGGGGTATTAGCGAATGAGTAGTGTCCAAAAATGTCTGAATAACCAAATCTTCTATTTGCTGCTTTAACTTGCCTCTTGGAGGTAGATTCTTCTGCAATGATTGCATGTAATTATGAATTTTCCACTATTGATAGCTCATAAATGTTGCCGATGGGGTAATGCATGTGGATGGGAGATTTGTATCACTTGGGAAAGCCAAAAAAGAAGGGGAAAGAATTAGTACATTCCTTTCATCACCTCTTTTTTCATTTAATTCATTACATTGGGAAGCATGCTTTTCATCATGTGGACCATGTCGAGATGACACAAGGTACTCTTTGAAAAGATGGATTCATTAATTTTTCAAAGCCTTATCTTGTTAATCCATGTCCCTTCTTATTAGAGAATAGGTTGGTGTAGATGGTGGCAAGGACACACATCAACTATTTGTGTATGAGAGTATTTACTCCTCAACAATCGAATATATTTCTCAAGGCACTCCGTTATATTCTTTGTATAATTTTCCAGCCTCACTCCACTCGGCCTCAAAAATTTTTGTTGTTGTTCAGCCAAAAATGGACATCCTATTGGTGAAGCCTCCTTGTTAGCTTTTTCTATATATAGTCGCACCATCTTTTACTATATTCATTTGAACATATAGTTTTCTCTAACTTGGCTACTTTTTAGATGCCTCTTGTTATGTCATTTTTATTGTTGTCACAATTTCTGCTAGCTTGGGCACCCCTGTTCAGCTTCTTCCACATAGACAGCAGAACTGCTTTGCAGGGGCAATTAGGGACAGCTGCATCAAGTTTTTGGTGAAGGATTGTGACCCCTTAAGAATGATTGCATTCAAGTGGGTCATCGGTGCAAAATTCCTTATTGGCAAGAACCAACTACAAAGCAACTACAACATGCTTTTTTGCTTCATGGCCTCTCTACTAAACTTGGGTGTAACCAAACCCATGATAATTGCGCTATGCTAGAAGATGTTCGACATTTCTCTAATGGAAGGGCTAGATGAGATTGTTCATGTGGCCATCCTGGGTATCGGCATTCCAAGCACCATGGACCTTCAAAGGCACATGAATTTTGGCGTGGAAGTTCCCTAGTTGCCCTTCCTGATTGAATTTCACTTGATGGGCATGGAAGTACACCATTGCTCTTCCCAGCTAGCAACCACTTTCCTACTGCGGGAGTATGGCGTGGATGAGGTTCTAGGGATTTCCTAGAAAAAAAAATTTTAGTTACCTGGTGCGGCTTTGTAGTGAATAGACCCTGGGTCTATTCTGCATACCCTGTGTGCACAATATTTTTTCACTTGCTTGTCGAATGAAGAAGAAGAAGAATAAAAAGAAAGGAGAAGCAGAAAACATGTATGAATCTCTTTTGTTTTTGCCATTGGAGGCAAAAAGAAGAAGAAGAAAAATTTGACTACAACATTCATTGCCTCCGCTTTTGACAACTTTTCGCTAAGAGGGCCTTGGATGGCATTTTTGAGTCCTTAGCTATATACTATATTGTAAATTTTGTCGATAAACTTAATACAGTATAGATATTATTTCCTCCTTGTGTTGTTCTAGGCCTTATTCTAAAAAACTTAAAATAATTACAAAGTTTTTACATATAGTAAAATTTAAAAGAGTTGTTTGTTTTTGTAGAAAGTTTTTAGATAAATACCATTCATGGGTACACCTAAAAATATTTCTTTGAACCTATACAACTTCTTTTTGCATTTGTTGTTTCTTGAAAGGTCTCTTCAACAACATTTTCTAATCAATCGGTTGCTCTAGCTCTTCAACATTTCTATGATACTCTTGTATTGAAACCCTTTTTGGGTAAGAATCAAAGCTTTGTCTAATTGCTTGATGATAACAAGTTGTGACTTCATGGGGATTTTTCCTATAAATTTTGTGCCTCAAGATAATATTTGCAGGATTCTCGTACATTAATTCATACTTGGAAAACTTTGGGGTCAATTTGAGGGAAATTTGATCTACTAATAGGAAAATTTGTCTATGGTCATGCTCATTCTTTTGAGGGGCCAACCCAAAATTTTGAGTTGCCATAATTAGGCTTCTAAAATTTAATTCAGTTGAACCACATTTTATTACCTCACAATATGGCAAGTTTCCCGAAAAACTCTTGTATTGGATAACAAGATTTTATCTTTGTGATTCCTTTGGCTCATGGATACTAAGAGGTATGATGTGCTCAAGCAGACCTAGTATGGCTCTTATTTTCTTCAAAATCTTGTGATTTTTTTATTTTCCTCTTTCTAACCAACTAACGACCACTATGTCTTTGGGAAATTGTCAAAAAGGTGCCTTCTTCATTATCATTAGGGCACGCAAGGTTGAAATGCTCACAAAATCTAGTATGAATTCATGAGCATAGCTAGACTTAACCCAAAAACTTTTATTTAATTTTGGGCATGGAGTTGTCCCAAAATCTTTTGTTCTTATGAATATGGACACTTCCCAACCGATAATAAATGTTTCCCTTAGTTGGTAGGATACCATCATTAGAAATTCCCTATCCCTTAAAGACTTATTTATTATCAATGAGATTTCCACCTTGGTTGAAACTTGGAAGGACTATCACATCAATATTGAGGAAAAGTGACAATCCAACAAAATCCTTCCTTGTTTGATGGAGACCCATCTTGCTAAGAATTTTTTTCTTGAGTGGTTTATCCTTTATCTTTGCTTCTTTTCTGGCCTGAACTATTCACCGAAGGTAGTCATTAACAGAATTATATCTAGGTCATACCCTTTGTGATTGCATCTATACAAAATTTTCCCCTCTTTTTTTCTTCTGTAAGAGGTTCATATACCATCTGCAAACCTTTTGTCCTTCCCAACCATAGGCTTACTACAATCCTTCAAAGTTGTAGGTAACTTTTTCTTTTTCGGGTTGGAGATTGGTTTCAAACACATTCTAACAAAAAAAGTCCAATAGATGGTGTTATTTTGCAAATGGAGATTTCCCCACATACTGAAAACATCAAATATTTTGGTGAGGTCCCTTATATCTCATTCCTAGAATTTTAGGCTTGCATTCATTGTGGTTGGTTTCCTAAAGATCTGACTTTTTGTGAACTTTCAAAGTAAGACAGCTCGGTTTAGACCCACACCTATTTGTTCCACTAGATCCAATCCAAGGATCGATACTTTATAAATTCAAATTTACTAGCTGAGCATGGAGAAAGAAAACACTAAGCCCCTATAAATCTTGGTCTCATTAGAAAAACCAAATAGGCGCCTATTCTTGGGTTGTCTTTACACCCAACACCATCATGAGGTATAGTCCATACATGACTATAAGGTAGATCGTTGAGCTCTTTCGAATTCTTCATTATTTTTGGACAAGCTTCATTTCCATCAAAAATCATATAGGTTCTTGGCCCTATCACACAAAAATTTCTAAATGGTGAATTAGAAGAAGAAGTGTATGTTGAGCAACTTGATGGATTCTAGTTCACTGAGAAAGAAGATATAGTGTGTCGGTTGAAGAAAGCATTGTATGGACTCAAGCAAGCCCCTAGAGCATGGTATGCAAGATTGGATAATAATTTGTTGAAGCTTGGATTTAACAAAGGTATTGTTGATAGTAATCTATATTTGAAAAATGATGATAAAGAATTGATTGTTGAATTCTTTGTTGATGATATTATTTGTGGAGGAGATGATGATTTGTGCATGAAGTTTGCTAATGAGATGCAGAATGAATTTTACATGTCTATGATTGGTGAAATGAAATTACTTTTGGAATTGTAAACTACTCAGTTAGATAAAGGGATTTTTGTATCTCAATCCAAGTATGTGAAGGAATTGTTGAATAAGTTTGGTATGGAAGATTCAAAGCTAGTTGGTACACCCAACCGGATGAAAGTTGACAACAAAAGATGATTCTATGAAAGAAAATCAGACAACATACAAATCAATGATTGGTGGATTGTTGTACTTAACTCAAACTAGGCCTGATATCATGAATTTTGTATGTATTGTTGCAAGATTTCAAGCTAATCCAAAAGAATCTCATGTGACTATTGTGAAGATAATTTTCAAATACTTGAAGGGAACTATTGATCTTGGCCTATGGTATCCTAAAGATGATGATATTACTTTGTGTGCCTTTACTGATGCTAATTGGAAAGGAAATGTGAATGACATAAAAAGTACTAGTGGTGGAGCATTTTTATTGGGTAAGAAGCTAATTTAATGGTTAAGAAAGAAGTAGAATGCCATTTCCTTGCCTACTGCAAAGGCCAAATACATTGCTACTGCTTATAATTGTACTCAAGTCCTATGGATGAAACATATGCTGAAGAATATCAAAATTATATATGATGAGCCTGTTTCTATATTTTGTGATAACTCAAGTGCTATTAAGATTTGCAAGAATCTAGTGCTCCATTCAAAAACTAAGCATATATCTATCAAGTTTAACTTTTTGAGGGAGAAGGTAAGTGAAAAGGAAGTCAAATTGGAGTATGTACCTACTAAGGAGTAGACTGTAGACATATTTACCAAGTTGTTACCCAAGGATACTTTTGAGTATCTTAGAGGGAAGTTTGGGTTGATTACCCCTCATAATCAGAACTAATGATGCATTTCATTGCATTAGTCTATGCATTTCATAGTCATATCTTGTCTCAAATTGATGTTGTGGTGGTTGCTACTCAGAGGGAGTAGTCAAATGTTCAAAAATTCAGATATATGGTTCAAATCTTAGAGGACTTTTTCATTGATGTCAAAGAGTGAGAAGAGTCACATGATAAACTAGTGATTAATTAAGGAGAAGAGCCTTATGGGGAGAATTATTATGTGAAAGTGTTGAAGAGAAGATGAGTCAAAACCTAAGCAAGAGTTGCATTGATGGTGTTTTTCACATCATGTGTTGCCATCAATGCCAAAGGGGGAGATTGTTGGATGTTTTGGTTGTGTTGATGATATGTGGTTTTTATTGATTTCAACACTATTAGCATGAATGTATTTGAAGCTGTATATGTCAAGGATATTGAGAAAATTGTAATAAATGAGTTCCAGGATGTCAGCGGTGAAGTGAAGTTTAATATGGTTATTATTTATGTATGTTGATGATCAGAGGTTGTGGAATAAAAGGTTTTTTTTTTAGTGTATCTAGTTTGTCCACATCGAGTTTCAAAGATCCACTTGAAGATTTCATCGAGTTATGAAGATTTCCATTTAGACAATTTTTTCATTTCTTTAGTTGGTGTTCCTGATTGAAGATGATGTTATTTTAGTTAGTTCAGTGGTTACAAATGCTTCTCTTATGATTCATGATGCTTTTGGATGTTTGTAGATCATGCTCTATCTTTCTTGTACGTCCACATTGACCATTGTGATCATGATCGGCAATTTTATCTTATGTGTTCATGTTTTTCTTGTTCTTGGCCGACATAGTGTTTGTAGCATATTGTGGATCTCCGAGGAGAAATTAATTGAAGTTTCTTCATGTTGGAGATGTTGATTTGGGTCCTCACTAAGTTGTGGCTGACCTTGGTTGATTCATATTGATAATCTCTAATATTTTGGGCCAACAGTTTATATTCATTTTATTATTTCTTTGTGGTTGACTTGTAGCAATGAAATTTCATGTTGCGGATATATAAGAGCGATTATTTATTCGAATTTAAGTACGTGAGTGGATGTTGAATGTGTGTATGTGAGAATATCATTTGAAGGTAGAGTAGAGTGTGAAGAAGACTGAAGAATTTTTTATTTGCTTAATTGGAACTATAACCAGCCATTAGTAGATGTTATTTTCTTAGGTCAAAATTTGAATGGTTTTAATATGAATCTCTTTGTAAGATAATGTGTCTTCTTTTGTAATTGAGTAGTCAGCTCTAGGAAGTGTGCCTAAAGGCATGTGCATTCCCCATATTTCATTTTCATTATACTTTTAACATGGTATAATCTTGTGGACTGACCTCCACAGTGGGTTTTCCCCTAACAGGGTTTCCACATAATTTTTTTTGGTGTTATGTATGTTTTTGATGTGTTGATGATTTATGTTTTCAAGGTTAATAATTAGATCAGACAATAAGGTTAATAAGTTGAATAATTTTTGAATTTATGTGAAAACTAATTAACCCCCCCTCTCAGTTGTTTTCCCTTGTACTGCTAACATGTACCTTACCTAATTTCCATTCTCCCTTTGCTTGTTAGAATGATTTAGTGGAAGAGGATAATATTATAAATGATAAGGATATGTTGGTGTTAGATGATTAAATCTTTAAGGTATACAACAGCCCTCTTTATGATCCTTCCCCTACCTATCCTATTTCTGAAGACATTAGGGATCAAAGGAATGAATTCATAAATGATCATCAAAATCATACTTGTCCTCCTAGTACATCTTTCCTAGTGCTGAAGAAGATAATTTGTTCAATGAAAGTCATGATGAGAATCTTTGTTGTCCCTCTTGACCTATGGAAACCCTTCTTAAGCAAGACAATTCAACCATTGATCATTCCCCTACTTGCGAGTAAGTCATTTTGGAAGAACCAATCCTTAAATGTCAAGAACATTTATTTTGTAGTTCTCCTAAAAACTCCCCTCCTAGGGAGGATATCATGGTGAAAGAAAATGACAACAACAGTAGTGTGTCTTCCTTAAGTGATGGTAACAAGGTGATTCTAGATTTCCCTTTATTAGAAATAAATGAAACCAAGACTACTAAGGTTTTGAATGTGTAAGTGTCCATTAGATCCCCCTTGACTAATGTACCTCCTACATACCCCATGGGACATCCTAAGAATCCTCTAATTCTTTATCCACCATCATACAAACAACAAACTTGAACTTATCCTTTACCCATCTAAGAACAATGTTTTGCACTGGTTAGTCAAGTTCTAATACTATTTCTCATACATATAACAATAGAAAAAATCTGCAACCAAGACAAACACCTTCAACACCTCTCTCATTTCCTAATCCTATCTTACCAGGTCCCCCCTGTAAGATATCATTATTGAACAATTTAAGAATACTCCCACTAAGATATCATAATGAATAACTTAAGAATACTCCTACAAAGATATCATATTGAACAACTTAAGAATACTCCTGCTAAGATATCATCATGGGACCTTATTTAAGCCTCCCCTCATTATCATAACATGATTCAAAGTGCCTTACAACAAGTTCCTATCCTTTCTACTCTGCAATCGAATGACATAGCATCCATAATTCAATGAATGAATATTGAAATTGTTTTCCACCAAATTGAATCCCCTCCTTTGGAAGCATAAAAACAAAATGAAACTTTCATAATAATAGCTCAATATAAAAGAATAGGGATAAAGTGAACTATCATTGGAAATGGTTCAACTCTTAGTGTGTGTAGTGTAACCCTTTTGGATACACTTGGCATGGATAAATAAAAAATTCAACACAACTCTTTATCCATTAAGGGATTTGAAATGTGGGAAAACAATTGCTTGGAGTGATTACATTGCCTATTACAGCTGGAAAGGCCACATTAGAAACACTAATCCATGTTATGCCCCATGATCTTTCATATACCCTTCTTTTAGGTATACTGTAGAATCATGTAATGAATGGGGTGCCTTCTACTCTTCATCATAAAATGAAGTATATTTAGAACAAAAAAGTGTACACACTTGAATCTACACCAACTACACAAATAGAACTTGTGAAAAAAAGAAAAGAAAAAGAAAAACACAATGAAAAAGTAACAAAGCTATTAGAAGATGATTGGGGGTGCTTGGATTTCGACCCAATATTCATGGGAGAATACAAGATCGTAAATAAAAAATATAAAGAGGGGAAATAAAAAGCAGTAATATCAACACAAAATTTGGAAGACCCTTCAAAAGCATCCACCTCAACCACTTTAGAAGAAGAAACAAATTACACAAATTTTTTTTGATGAAGCTAATTATCAAAAACTACCGAATCCTAAAGAAATGAAAAAGCTTTACGGAAGAGGTTATGAACTTATGAAACATATGGGATATAGTGGAAAAGGATGTGGTGCTAGAGGACAATGTATCTATGTCCCTATAGACCCTCACACACAAGAAAAGACTAGTGGTATTGGTTATTGTCTCTTGAAAGATATCAACACTATTACAAAACATCCTTCTAAGCTAACTTTAACATTAGTGTATCCTAAGCTGATAGAAACTAGTGGTTTTGATTGTTTCCCACTGAAAGAATTGAAAGAAATAAAGAAATATTTTTTTAATATCAATGTAATCATGCAAAACACCAATGATTCAAGTTCATTAGATTTTACACCTTCCTTTCAAGAAGGGTATGAAATATCGCAATCTAGAGAGTCTCATGTAAGTATGGCATCTTCTAATAAGTAAGAGACATATTTGTTACAAAATAAAGCAACATCTTCTACTATTGATCAAGAGGGTATCTTGTTGAGACTCCTCCAAGATTGTTTGATATCCCTTTCTCCAAGAGGACAAAAGAAATTTTACTACAAGATTTCATTGAGTTCATGGTCATTCTACTAATGAATGTAAGGCTTTTTGTAATAGAATTCAACATCTTAAGGAATATGGTGCTCTTCCTTATGTTGAGGCACTTATTTCTTCTAATTGACATTTATTTTCATCCTATTCAACTCATCTTTGTCCTACACTAAGTGGGGGCAGGGGGTTAGGTATCCTTATCCTCATATGTCACATGTCATTGTCTCTTTTGGCTAGTTGAGTGCCTTTCATGTAAATATTAAAGCAAGCTTGGGATGTGGATGAAATGCCTTAAGTTGACTCGCATCTGACATACTTATTCATGATAAAGTTCGATTCATAAACATATGATTTGGCATAGGGCTTTATGAATAACCCCTCATTTCTTCTTATTTTAAGAAATTTCTCATAGTAATGGTGTTAGAACAACTTTAAAGCAGGGGGATAGATCAACAATCATGTTTCATTCTATGATTTTCTATCTTCTTTCAATGCATTCTTTTCTTAGCAGTGTCATTGGGTTTGATTTCCTCCGAGAGTGTGATATTCCTTTGACTTGTCCTCTCTTGGATTAGGCACAATGCTCCCTAAGAAGAGACCTTGCATGAATTAATAAAAATCCCTTTGAACATTCCTTACACTATTTTGCATTCACATCATCGTTATATGGCCACCTTATATAATGCACTTTACACGCCTATGGTGCCATCTTGTTTGTTCATGAACTCCAAGCATAGGAAGTTTTGCTTGTCTTATGAAGCTCAAAGATCATTTTTGCATGGCACCTTATTAAAGTTATCAGGAGGTATAACTTTGGTATGGTTGGACAGGAAGCTGATCTGAGGCATGACTTTCCCTTAGCCACTTGCATGTGTGTAAGTGCATATTGGTCATATGTGTCTCACCTTCTTGGATTACTCACCTAGCGAATAGCCTAAAGTTATGTTGCCTTAGAGTGAGCATTCTTTTCTAGACAAATAGCCTAGATCTGATCCACATCGTGTTAGACAAACACTCGAAGCTTGATCCATCTCTTTGTTTTTTTTGCTTGTTCTTGTTTTTCTTTCTTTTAGTTATTGTCATTGCATGTTTCCATATCTTGATGTTGCATATCATATACCTTGTGTGTGTCCTTTTGTGCTTATGTCAGTTTGATTTAGGATTTTGGATCCTAGGGGCTTGACCACCTCTTCGATCTATGTTATCCTAAACCATCTGCATCAATACACTTGA
Source organism: Sequoia sempervirens (assembly GCA_007258455.2). Lineage (NCBI taxonomy): Eukaryota > Viridiplantae > Streptophyta > Pinopsida > Cupressales > Cupressaceae > Sequoia > Sequoia sempervirens. Next base: position 506,711,766 of record VDFB02105785.1, read on the forward strand.
ACCCCTCTTGAATGTCTACTTTAGTGTGATTTTCAAGCAATTTCATCCTCACTAAAGTAGGGGCTCAATGTGGAAACATAAAAATTATGGCTTTTCCTTTCTTGATTTGGGGATAATTAATGATAAAATTGGACTTGACGTCACCCCAATCTAGTGTTGTAATGTGTTTTACAAGTTCACATGGTATTTTAGGCCATTTTAAGCTAAATAGACCTATTTTTTCCTTAATTTAGTGTTGTAAAGTGTATTATTTTACAATTTCGCATTGGATTTTGGGCCCTCTTCCATTTATGACCTTAATATCATCGTTAATAGGCCCCTAAGACCCTATATTATGCATCCCAAGGCATATTTCAATCAAAAACCTAAAAATATCAACATGTAAATTTAATTTACACACTCCCTAACACTTTAGCAATCAAAATAGGCCTTGTGTGACCCATTTGCCACTTTGGGCGAATGAGTCCCCTTTGCCCTATTTTCAAGGTTTTGAATGGTAAAAATTTGGTTTTAAGTTCAAATTTTATGTATGTCGGCCTTTGAGATATAATACACAAGATATTAGATGGATTTCCTATATAAATGAGCTTTCAAATTGTTATTTAATTAATTCTTCATGTTATCAAGTCAAGCATTCAAGAGTTAAGCATTCTAAGACTTCACAAGATCATCTAGAGAGCATTCAAGCTCATTTTTAAGGCATTGAAGGAAAAAATTATTAATAAATTATTACAACAATCCAAGATCCATCATCATGTCAACCATATCAAGCATCAAGCATGCTATTGAGCTAGTTTTGTGATGTAGCATTGAAGATCCAAGATCAAGCATTGTTCTACTCCTATTGCCAAGATAAAGATCTACATCTATCATGGCCATTTCATTTTGAGTATCAGATTTACAAGACATCATTTACAAGTCATCATTCAAGGTATTATTGTGCATGATTCATGTTCCTTGTTTCATGTTTCATGCCTTCATTTAATTGTCTTGTCATTTTGTTCAATTACCTAGAAGGGGTTTGACCAAGGAAAACCCCTATTCCCTAACAATCAACACACACACACTCTCTCTCTCTCTCTCTCTCTCTCTTTGTGATTGCAGATCTAGGTGCTTTGAAGACTTCAAGGAATATTGAAGATTATGCTACAAGCTTGAAGAAAGTTGTGGGAATTGTCTCCTCATTTCTAAGGTCATAATCTTCACGAAAAAGTCACTTACAACCTTGAAATCAGGGTTTCAGATCTAGAAACAAAGAGAAACATAAAGAGTAGACTTTAAAGACCATATTCAAAATTTGAAATTATAAAAAAACTTAACATGAATCATTCACCTAGATTGGCGAATGAGACCCAATTTAGGTTAATTTTGAGATTTTTTACATTTTTGGATAGCCTTTTTCTATAAACCCATTCCTGTGTAGAAACATTTTTCTAGAAGTGATTCACCCAGAATAGAAAACGAGTCCCAGTAAGCCAAAAAGTTAGATTTTCCAACATTCTAGAGCTTCGATCAACCATCTCTAGTCTTCCAAGTGCATACATTCCATTATGTATCCTTCTGTTTTGTTTCATTTGCATTTCTAAGTGATTTATTAAAGCCTTACATTGAATTAGGGTTTTGCATTTCATCTTGCATTATACTTTGTATTGCATTAGTCTTTCCAAGTCTTAGCTTGGTGATGAACCCCTCCTCAATCATTAATCATACCCTAGGATACCCTATTGTTAGGTCTCTTTCCCTTTTATTTATTGGATTGAGATCTCTAAGGTGTCCTTGAGTGTAGCAACTGTGAAATAGGAACCCTATCCTTGTGCTTTATGCCTCAAAGGTGGAGAGTACTATTTCTATTGTTCCAATTTCCTTTGCAGCTTCTTATCTCTCAATTTCATAGGGCTTCTCTCCTACGTGCAACAATCCTTTTGAGCTTTCCACAACTACTTCCTCTTCTTTACTTGTAGGTCCTAGTGTAGACTACCACATGTTTGGCGATCTGTGCACACACTTAGGATCACTAGCTCTGATACCACTAATGAAGGTAAAATAACCCTTGTTCGCATACTCAGAACAATTTGAAAATTCAACTTAGAAATGGTTTGAAAGAACAAAAATCTCCAAGAAGTATTTTTCTTTGTTCATCACAATCTTCTTCAACTACATAACAACAAAGAATTTATGAAAATACATTGTTTTACATCCATTCGATTGATGAAAAATATTAAAAATCTGATATGAGACTTAAATATTATAGTAAAAATCAAATACAAAATGGTTTCCCTCAATCTATCCCCTTTCACTCGATTCTAGCTCCTTTAGCCAACAATCTTCATTAGAAATCATTGTTGCAATCAAACCATGAAATCACCAATCTTTTTGCTATTGTATTACACCTTTAAACCAGGAACAAAATTGATTTTTTGGTCTTTTCAATCCTTCTTCTACTAAAGCTCTCAAGCTCCCTTGACATGGACTTCACTAGCTCACTGTCTTCCAAAATGTGGAGCTCACTACCTCCCAAAAACATGGGCTTCAATGCAAATAGAAATCTATGACAATGGAGTCTTTAAATCCTCTCATCAATCTAAAAAAATATTCCCATCTCACCTTTAAAAACTACCAAAGCAGTCTTCCCAAATGACAAGGCTCAAGAATATATATTTTTTTGAATAAGAAAAACCACTACGGTTTTCCAAAACCACAAGCCAAACACTTCCTTGAAAAGCCATGCCCCACTTGGAGAAATAGTCATAAAATAATAAAATTAATCAATGCTCATATGGCCTTCACATGGGAACCTAAACCATGGCCAATCAAATTTCGTCAATTCTAACATCTTCATTGATCTTTGGCAACCCCGACGGCTCCAAATATAAACATGCATCAACATGCAAATTTGGTGGCCCGATATGTAAATGCATGCAAATTAAGAACATGTAAGAACATGCATGCAAAGTGGTCCCCACCTAGAAATGGATGCCCCAAAGAGGATATTCGAGTTGCAATTCTTTGGAAACATTTATCTAGTGTATTTCCTCCCAAAATTGTATTTACATATCACCACAAAGGAAAATCACATTATAGAAAATTAAAATATTTATTTTCCACAAACCTTAGCCCTTATTGAAAACAACAAAAATAAAAAATCAATTTATTTGTGATGCAAGATTGCTAGTACCCTTAGATGCTCCTCCATCAATAACTTTGCTCCTTTTGTTGAGCAAATGATAGCTCATGTATCAGATTTTGTTTCTAGAGTGCATGGTTTCTTGTACCCCTTAATTGCTCCTAGATATGACTGAGTTGAGCCCTACTTGTGTTCAACCCACTTAAATATATTGCCACAAACATGTTTGTTTGAGGCCTTGCTTTTGCACTTTATGTAGTTGAGTTTGATGAATACTGCATTGTTGTTTATGTGCTTGAGGTTTACTTGATAGTTTTTTGAAAATTTTGGTATGTGTCACTAGTAACATAAAGTTCGAGGTCTCAAGAAGTTTTTCTAGGAGCTTGTCTATGAGCAGTAGATACTACCTCATTCTTTCTTGATTAGTATTTGAAGGGGATTTTGTAACAAAATATTTTTTCTTTGTTGTACAAGTCTTTTGAAAACACATACATGACTCTTTTACAGGGATTTGTAATACAATTTCTTCGCTTTGTTGTATATACTTTTGTAATAGAACTCTTTTGCTTTCGTGTACATGATTTTCCAACTGAATGTCCTTGTTTTCCTATAATTGATCAAGAAAAATAGAGCAAAATTTGATAATTAATTGTGTTATATTTATTTGATGTGGCATTCTCACTAACTACATTCAATATGTTAGATATTGTTAAATGATAAAATGAGCATGACCATTGTTACTCCAATACCAAAACTTTAAGTTAGAGGGAAATCTAAAAACCAAAATGTTTATATGAGGGCATGGAAATTTAGAGCTTACTTACCCAAAAAAATAAAAGAAAAATGATTTAAGAATAATAATAAGTAGTAAAAATAAATAACAATTTAAAATAATTGCATGAATAAATGAGAAAAATCATGAAACCACCAACTCTACAAAAGACTCGTAAAAAATAAATTAAACATTAAGTACCAAACAAAACAAACTAAACAGCCCATAGGAGCTTACTCTTAATGACTCTATTTTCAAAAAAAAAAAAAAATGAATATACCTGGATTTCAGGTTATTCTCAGCTTAAGAGGACTAAGTGCTTAGCCTCGTGAATTATATGAATAAATCTGGAATCTCGTATTAAACCTTATGTATTGGGTGCAAGATACACCGTAGATTATACATTAAATGTTACCGCCTAAATAATGTAGGAACTGGCACATATTTGTAGGACTCTATGATTGAGCTGCAAACCAAATACTTATTTATCTACTCAAATACTTTAGCATTTTGTGTCACACTTTTCAAAGTGGGAGCCGAGCCAAGTGAAGGAATGAGCAGGAAGGAGATAAACAAAAACACAGACTTGAAATCTTATATTGATCATTACAATAATATTTTCAGAACTGCTGCTCATTCATAAACAAAACATTTCATACTAGAGACTCACAAATTATATTCATTTGATTCTACAGCAAATACAAAACATCATTTCATTCACTTACAGACATTACAGAGACTTCATACCCTTACGGCTCTAAGAGCTGGACTCCATCCGGGAGTAAATACAAAATGCCTAGATTCAACTAAATATAGAAAACCTTCAACTACGAAAAAGCTTGTAGAGCAAGGAAAGAGAATAAATAACATTAACTATACTTTTGGTAACTTGACTTGCACTCCATGTAAAAACCCATTCGAATCATTTTCAAAATTTGTCTTTAATGCTGATCTTTAACGCTGAGAGGTAGATTACTGAGTAGAGGATACGGTGCTGTCAGGTACAACTGACAAATTGAATAAGTAGTTGGGATTATTATCTCCAACACTCCCCCTTAATCACAATTAAGGATTATGATTTCTTCCTTGATCTCTTTCATTAATGCTTTGGCATTTTGAATCTCCATTTTTCAACCTCTAGAAATCAAACCTAGGAAATCCCATTTTTGCTGTTGGGATGCTCTACCCATGAGCTCTGGCCTTTTCTAGTAACCAGTCCATCATAGGTTCAGGTGTGAGACACTTTTTTCTTTCTTCAACACCTCCCATAGAGTCACACTGCTGGTGCTCGGGGATCCTAGCATTAAATTGGCTCTGTTGGCCTTATTCTCAAACCTTGCAAACAAGTGATTTTTAGATTACCACGAACTATCAATCCTTGCAGACAAGTGGTTTCAGATTACCACAAACTCATTGACAAGTGGTTTCAGAGTACCACGAACTCACAAGCTGGTGATTTTTAGGTGACCACAAACTCACATGATGGGGGGAACTAATGCATACTGGTATCCTCCTCTATTTTTGATCTCCTTTGTCAACACCTCTCAAGACTTTGTTCTACAAACTTAATATGCTCTCAATCTGACTCTTTCTTAACCAAGACACCTATACAACTTCGACTACAACAAAACAACATGCTATGACATCCTCTATGCAGATTCTTTTGAGATTATGACCTTTCCCCAAAACTAAACTTCATTTTCAAACAACTTATAAAAAACATTTTTTTTACCTTCACTCACAATTTTTAACATCAAATTCTTCAACTAACCCTTTCTTTCTTTTCTTTATTTGGCTTCGACCTTGTATTCTTTGACAAAGCACTGTAGCAACTTTCTTTGGGCAGTAATTTGTTTGTGACTGGGACTTTAATCCCTCTTTGCAACTGGTTGCACTTGGCATACAACAATCTCCTTTCTGACAATATTTAGTGGCAGCTTCACCCATGACAACGATTCCTCATTCTTTGCTAAACAGAAACAGCTTCTGCAACTATCTTCACTGGCAGGTTCTTAATCAACAAACTTATCTGTTGCTCCTCTATTGGAGCGATCTCTTTTCTTCTGCACAAATCTTTTGTAACATCTTTTTCTTTAGCTACGACCGGGGAAACTTCATTAGATCTCTACTGGACCTTCCAATCTCCAATGGCAGTGATCTCTTCTTGCAAAGCAACGAACTTCCTTCAGAACTTCAATGATGTCCTTTTGGGTTGAGCGGCTTCTACACTTTTTCTGCAACCTCCATATGCTGGCTCCCATAAACTTGGCAATATCGGCTCTTCTCTTTCCTCAGCGGCTTCAAACAAATCTCCATTCTTTTGTCTTTTTTTTTTTTGCTCCACCAGCTTCAACAGCTACTTTTTACGGCTTAGCCAACAACTTTATTGACAGATCTCCTTCCTTAGCAGCTTCTGGTCAATGATTCAACCAACAGCTTCCTTTGCCTTGTCTGCAGACTTAGACAACTTCATCTCCTGGCAGCGGCTTCTTTCACAACTTCTTTTCTGACCACGATCTCCTCTATTTGCCTTGACTGATGATTCTTGATAGCTGCGGCTATCTTCCAAACACTTTTTTTCTGGATTGGCCTCTTTTCAACAGCCATCTATGAACCATTCTGCGACTTTTCAAACCCAGAAAACACTTCCCAAACATGCAGACATAACAGCTATTCTTGACTGCAATACATGATGGATTATTGGAAATACATAACCCACAAAACTTTACACCCAGTGAGCCTGACGGACATAACTCTGATACCACATGAAGGAATGAGCAGGAAGGAGATAAACAAAAACACAGACTTGAAATCTTATATTGATCATTACAATAATATTTTCAGAACTGCTCATTCATAAACAAAACATTTCATACTACAGACTCACAAATTATATTCGTTTGATTCTACAGCAAATACAAAACATCATTTCATTCACTTACAGACATTACAGAGACTTCATACCCTTACAGCTCTAAGAGCTGGACTCCATCCGGGAGTAAATACAAAATGCCTAGATTCAACTAAATATAGAAAACCTTCAACTACGAAAAAGCTTGTAGAGCAAAGAAAGAGAATAAATAACATTAACTATACTTTTGGTAACTTGACTTGCACTCCATGTAAAAACCCATTCGAATCATTTTCAAGATTTGTCTTTAATGCTGATCTTTAATGCTGAGAGGTAGATTGCTGAGTAGAGGATACGGTGCTGTCAGGTACAACTGACAAATTGAATAAGTAGTTGGGATTATTATCTCCAACACCAAGAACCCAGTTGACCACGACTGTCCATTTTCATAAATTTCTCCATATTCAACTAGGTTAGGATTTCTCTTTTTGAAATGAAATCCTATCATAAAGTGCAAATCTTTACAATGTAAAATTACCCAACTATAACTGCAAGCTCATAATAAGGACTACAATGAACAAAATTTTTGGTGAATCTCAGCTGGTAAAGAACAACAATAAGATTGGCACAGAATATTTACACAAATAATAACATTTTATTAATCAAGCGGTCCAAAAGCCTTCCAAGTTCCAAAATAAAGGTTCTTCAGAATTATCTAGTTCTCCTTCAGCTTCATAATTTCTGTTGTGCACTTTTTCATCTTCACCCTTTTCTGTATTTTCCTTTTGAAGTTCATGGTTTTCACTACTGCCTTCTTTTTCGGGTTCGTGGTTTCCAATGCAACCATATTCAGAACGGCTACACATGATCAAATTCCCAACTTCAGGGAGATCAGGCATGGAGTTCTCAGCTTGAAAAGCCCGTTGGCAAACCTGGTTCTCAAGCATCTCAGATTCACCTGCAGACCATGATGGATACGTTGTATAGCAATCCAATGGTGTACTGAACAAATAATTATGTGTGTCCTGCGTCCTGATCAAATTCCCAACTTCAGGGAGATCAGGCATGGAGCTCTCAGCTTGAACAGTCCCTTGGAAAACCTGGTTCTCGAGCATCTCAGATTCACCTGCAGACCATGATAGATACGTTGTATAGTAATCCAATGGTGCATTGAAGAAATAATTATGTGTGTCCTGCATCCAAAACAGTTCAAGCACAAAATACCAATTACAATAAATCTATCTTTGAAGAAGAGTTGTAAATGCAAAAGATTGAAATAAGTTCTTTTGGGAGAAATACAAGAAACCGGTGAATTTTGACGCTTGATTTTGAATAATGTTTGTGAACACGTCTTAAAATGTAAAAATGATGCAATTCTCTGAAATTTCTATAGTTGAACCAAACGAATTAAAATATTAAGATATTGTGGATGGTGGATAGTCTTTGATAATTGATTCATATAATGTTCCTATTAAGCGGTAAAAAAACTGTGCGAAAGTGTAGATGAATGTTCCTCTTACATGGTAAGAACTCTCAGTGGTAAAATGTAAATGACTGGTCTTCTTAAGTGATAAAGAACTGTGGGAAAGGGTGAATGACATATTGTTAGAGAAAGAGATTCAGAGAGATTTGCGGGATATGTTACTATCTATATCTTGAGCTATTTATGGAGATTGCATGAATTGTGGGATTTATCCTAATCTGTGCCTGCCTAATTAAGGCTGTTGTAAACCTTTATATGTAGATTCGTTGTAAATCTCTACACACAACAATGAATAAAAATCCCTGTCTCTCTTCTCCCGTGGATGTAGGCTACGGCCGAACCACATACCTCCTGTGTTCTTTGATTGTCTGTATGATTTGAGTAGTTGCTTTATGGTATCAGAGCAGGTCATTATTTCAAACCGGTTGTCTGTTTTTTCTGGAAGAACGAAGGTTTTTTCTCTGCTTTTTGAAGGGTTTCTTGGTCGCACGTTTCTTTTTGATCAGCTTCTGGGCAGGCGCGTTTTTTTCCTGTGTCCTCTTTGGGTCAGATCTGAGCGCTCAGATCTGCAGCAGAAAAGTCAGATCTTGGCGCAGATTCTATCTTCGTTCATTCTTCTCAGAAATGTGAAACATCTTTTGTGCAGCGGCGTTTGAATGAGCTTTTGTGTACGCGTTGAAGGCACCATGCTGTGGTTCCTACATCCAATCTGCTGCGTACCAGAGAAGGGCGCGCTGTTTTTTGCTTAAAGCGCATGGTTTAAAGGAGGTTCAAATCTCCGTCCCACTCAAATCTGCAGCGACATTTACCAGAAAAAGGGACACTTTTTTACTGTGCAAATCTGGTGTATTCTGAGATTTCATTGTAAGTGTTTTTTTTTCTGCGTCTTATTTCTTGCCTTTTTTTCTCATGGCTGAGTTCGATTCGAATCCCAGTTGGAGACTTTCATCAGTTCCATTAAATGGTATCAATTATGTAGCATGGTCTAGAGCTGTCACTTTGTCGCTTGGTGGCAAGAAAAAATTTGGTTTCGTTAATGGTGCTAAAACGTGCCCTCAAACTACTGACCCGGGATATGAGGATTGGATATCCAATGATCAGCTTGTTCGATCATGGTTGCTCAATTCGATGGAAACTCATATTGCCGAAATTTTCACTTTTTCTAATTCAGCAAAAGAACTGTGGGATTCAATCGCTGAATTATATGGGAACCAAAATAATGCTGCCCGTATTTTCGAACTTACTCTTGAAATTGCTGCAGCCCAACAAGGTGATAAAACCTTTAGTGAACATCTTGGGAATCTTAAAAAACTGTGGGACGAATTGAACCTGTATCGTCCGCATACCACTGATGCCCAAACTCTTTTGAAACGAGCTGAAGAGGATAAAATTTTCTCTCTACTTCGTAGCCTAAAGCCTGAGTATGAATACATAAGGCGCAATCTTCTGATGGATGCCACATTACCCACTCTTGCTGGTGTTTGTGCTATTATTCAGCGAGAGGAAACTCGAAGAAAGACTATGAACTCAGAATCCAAAACTTCAACGGAGAAGATTGAATCTAATGTCCTGTTGGCTGAAAAGGATGATAAGAGAAAGCCTCATTTTTCTGACAAAAACAAGAATGTTTCTCGCTACAAGGGTAAGAAGGAACTATATCAATGTGATCACTGCAAGAAACCTGGGCATACCAAGGATCGTTGCTGGGAATTATATCCACATCTCAAATCTGAATACAAGGGTCGGAAGGATCATGCTGCTATAGCCGAGACATCTCTTTCAATCAATCAGTTGGGTCACCTTCTTCAACAACTCAGTAAGACCATCTCTTCTGGCAATAGTTTGTCGTCTTCGTCTCACGTGTCAGGTAATCTTCATGCTTATCTTACTTCAAATTCAAACTCAAAAACTAATTCCTAGATTATTGATTCCGGAGCTACTGATCATATGGCCAATAGTTCTTCCTCCGTAACCAATTTTATTCCAAAAACTGATAAGCATGATATCTCTGTTGCAAATGGAACTACTGTTTCAGCCTTAGGAAGTGGTAAAATTAGTTTCTTTTCTCATAATGTTCCATCTGATGCTCTGGTTGTTCCATCCTTCCCTGTTCAACTTATGTCTGTTGGAAAAATTACTAATTCTTTAAATTGTGATGTCATATTTTCTCCAACATCTGTCATCTTTCAGGATCGAAAGTCGAAGAAGACGATTGGTAAAGGAACATACTCACATGGACTTTACTTTCTAAACTCCTGCAATAAGGCGTATCATGCCAGTAGTGTAATTGAAAGTCACACTTTACATAAACGGCTTGGACATCCATCCAACCGTATCTTGTCAAGACTTTGTCCCTCTGCTTCTGTTGATTCTGATGTCTGTGATGTTTGTCAGTTTTCTAAACAAACTCGTTTACCTTTTGTCAAATCATCTTCTATGTCTACTGAGTTGTTTGAATTAGTTCACTCTGACTTATGGGGACCAGCGCCTATTGATTCTTATGATGGATATAAATATTTTGTATTGTTCATTGATGATTTTTCTCGTGCTACATGGTTATACTTGTTAAAATCAAAAACTGAAGTGACTTCTGTCTTCAAAGAGTTTCATACTATGGTGTTTAATCAGTTTGGTGCTAAAATTAAAACTTTTAGGTCTGATAATGGTACCGAATATGTTAAAGGATCTTTTTCAGAATATCTTCAAAGCCAAGGCATTATTCATCAAACAAGTTGTGTCGGAACTCCACAACAAAATGGGGTGGCCGAAAGAAAGAATCGACACATCCTGGAAACCGCACGGGCCCTTATGTTTCAAACAAAGGTCCCAAAACAATATTGGTCTCATGGTGTGTTGACCGCTGCATATTTAATCAACCGACTTCCCAGCCGTGTTATTGAGTTCAAGTCACCATTGGAGATACTCAAAAATAGGATACCTGACATCTCACACTTGAGGGTATTCGGATGTGTTTGTTATGTGCATCAGCAAGCAATACACAGAGATAAGTTAGAAGCTCGCTCTACTCGGTGTGTATTTTTTGGGTATTCTTCCACTAAGAAAGGGTACATATGTTATGATCCAGTCACTCGTAAAATTGTGGTTTCACGTGATGTTCATTTTGTGGAATCTGAATCTTTTTTTACAGCTTGTGTTGACTCTGGGAGTCGGCCACAGGGGGAGTCTATGTTTCACCCGGTTCCGCTTCCCACCATTACCAATGAGGATGTTGTTCCTAATCATGATGCAGAGGTTCCTGAAGCACCACCAATCCCCACATCTCCTCAAGCTGCTCGACGATCGAGTAGAGCAACTCGTCCTCCAGAGCGAATGAAAGATTTCTTCACTTATCATGCTACATCTTATCCTATACAGGCACACCTGTCTTATAATAATATTTCTCAGTCTCACCTAGCTTTCTTGAGTACTGTTGATCATAATCAAGAACCTAAGACTTTTAAAGAAGCTAACTCCATTGCAGTTTGGAGGAAGTCTATGCAAGATGAGCTGCAAGCTCTTGATGACAATAACACATGGGAGATTGTTAAGCTACCTCCAGGAAGGAAAACTGTTGGATGTCGTTGGGTGTACAAAAATAAATACAACAGTGATGGTTCCTTAGAACGGCATAAGGCCAGACTTGTTGCTAGAGGATTCACACAAACATATGGCGTAGATTACCAAGAAACCTTTGCGCCTGTTGCAAAGATGAACACATTCCGGGTCCTCATTTCTCTTGCCGTCAATCAAGACTGGAAATTGTTTCAAATGGATGTCAAAAATGCATTCTTGCACGGTGATCTTAAAGAAGAAGTTTACATGAGCATCCCACCTGGGCATCCGCAAGAGGCCAAGTTTGGTTTAGTGTGTAAATTAAAAAAGGCAATTTACGGGCTTAAACAATCTCCACGGGCCTGGTATGCTAAGCTTAGTTCTGTCCTTATGTTGAATGGGTTGAAACGAAGTAATGCCGATCCTTCTTTGTTTGTTAAAAGAAGTAACTCCGGTATTGTTGTTGTGCTGATTTATGTTGATGATATAGTCATTACTGGTGATGATCAAAATGCAATTTCTAAGCTCAAAATTCTGCTACACAATAGATTTGCCATTAAAGATTTGGGAATTTTGAAGTACTTTCTAGGATTAGAAGTTGCCTACTCAAAAAATGGCATCTTTCTTAATCAACGAAAGTATGTGTTGGATTTGTTACAAGAAACTGGTAAATTTGGAATCAAGCCATCAGATACGCCCACGGATAGTGGAGGAAAATTAGATGATACTGGTGCAGTGTTGCCTGATATTGGTCAGTTTCAAAGATTGGTCGGTAGGTTAATCTATTTAACCATTACTCGACCTGACCTTTCTTATGCAGTAAGTTTGGTAAGTCGTTTCATGCATGCTCCCAAGGCTCAACATATGCAGGCCGTCACCAGAATTTTACAATATTTGAAAGGGTCCCCAGGCAGAGGTATATGGATGCGTAAGACTGGTCATAATTCTATTACTGCCTATACTGATGCTGATTGGGCAGGATCTCCAATTGATCGAAGGTCTACAACTGGATATTGTACCTTTGTTGGAGGTAACTTGGTCACATGGAAAAGTAAAAAACAGAGTGTTGTTGCTCGTTCAAGTGCTGAAGCAGAATATAGAGCGATGGCATCAACTACCAGTGAAATTATATGGCTTCGAGCTCTGTTGCAAGACCTTGGTTATGGTTCTTCTCTACCCACTGAATTATTTTGTGATAATCAAGCTGCTATGCATATCGCTTCAAATCCAGTATTTCATGAGCGCACTAAACATATTGAAGTCGACTGCCATTTTGTTCGGGAGAATGTGCAAGCCAATGTCATCCGCACGACCTTTGTCCCTACAACTCAGCAATTGGCGGATATATTTACAAAAGGTCTTCCGGCTCTCAAGTTTCAAGAAGTATTGTCCAAGTTGGGCTCTATTGACATTTTCGCACCAACTTGAGGGGGAGTGTTGGAGAAAAGAGATTCAGAGAGATTTGCGGGATATGTTACTATCTATATCTTGAGCTATTTATGGAGATTGCATGAATTGTGGGATTTATCCTAATCTGTGCCTGCCTAATTAAGGCTGTTGTAAACCTTTATATGTAGATTCGTTGTAAATCTCTACACACAACAATGAATAAAAATCCCTGTCTCTCTTCTCCCGTGGATGTAGGCTACGGCCGAACCACATACATCCTGTGTTCTTTGATTGTCTGTATGATTTGAGTAGTTGCTTTACATATTCCTCTTTATGCTTAAAAACCATGTGTGAGAAAGGTAACGAACCTTGGAACATGTATGTACTCTTAAACCTAGATGATGAAATGTAGCAGCGTGTTTCAATAGAAAAGCACTGCAAAATGCTGATTGAAGAACCTAAGAGACCAGCTTGAATGAAATCAAAGCAAAATCACTTATTTATTCACTTATTTATTCTTTCTAACAGAAGTTTTACCTGAGGTGTAACTGCACAAGGCGTTTGCCCTTCGTTGACTACATCGAGGCAAGCATGTGTGTTTCCTGAACTTGATTGAATGGGAGGAGCACATCCATTGGTTGTAACCGGATCCCCCTTGCTAATCGAAGTCGCAGCATCCTCTTGATGTACCCGTGGATCACTTTTTTCGCATTGGTTAGTCTGTTCTTGATAGAATACTTTTGATGCAACAAACTCACCTTCTCTTTCATCCTCCTCAGTACCAAGATGGTACTGATGCATAACCCAATTAGTTTTCCCAGCTTTTGAACCCTTTGCACAAGTATACAGAACCATACCATGATCTTCTTGCATCCCTTTTGTTTCCCATTTTCAAATATAGGCTTTGTTTTGCCTGTCTTGCACCAACGTACTTCTCCTCCAGTAGAAACATCACTTGAGATTTTTCGACACTTGCAACGTCCTGTTGTATAAGCCTTGCTCGATTTATGGAAAACATGAAGAACACTACCATCTTGTTTAATTCCTGTCTAAAACCTTCAGCTAAGTCAAATACATATATAAAACATAGAAACGACAGTTATCAAAGGTAGCCACCAATTACCTGGCAAATTTTCAGGATGTGTAGAGCAAATTCCACTCTCATTTTTCAATGTCAAAATAAACTCTTCTATAAAAGGATGAGGATTTGCATTATCAATTCCAATTTTTTCTGCTAAATGTCTCAAAATTTCTTCATCTGAAGGGTTGAATTTTACACCTGCAGGTAGCCCAGGCCGCCCAGAGTCTTGCGAAACCTGCAAACAACATATTATCTTATGTACACAGTTTACCTCTCAAGTACAAAGCATTGTGACTGTTTATGAACAGATTGGATTCTAAAGAATCGCAATTTCTGACAACAGATGCTTACATTATCAATAATCTTGTGTCAGCTGATGTCAAATATACATGAATACCAACATTCTTTTGCATTTCTAGCCTAGATATTTTTGGTTGCTCAACCATAAAAAGAATTGTTAGCTTCCTTTCAATGAGACAAAATGTTATAAGCTCCAGTACATTCTACTCGGCCCATAAAAGGGAATTCAAGATAAGTAAAATTCAGGAAACAGAATTCTCATTGAGAAGATTGAAAGCCGATCAAATTTAACAAAAGGTAGTCATCCTATCACCTTATATAAAATGAGAGTATTCGTTTCTTATCAATGTAGCAGTAAAATTTGATAACGAATTGTAGAGTTAAATGGAATAAGCTCAATTAGGACAAGTATTGGAAGGCTTCCAAAACAGAGCCTTGTGCCCAAATCGGAATTCCATAAGAAATAATATAACTTTAAAATTGAACAAAATACTGCATCAAGATTTTTGGGTATTGAAAATTTTGAGTAAAATACACCATCCAACCTGCCTAACAAACGAACCATAAGAATGCTTGGAAATAGAACCAGCCACTTTCTCAATTTCCTTAAGCAACCAGAATTTCAAACCTTGCACAACTGTCAATGCTTTGAAGAAAGATGCAAATCTGTCCAACAGGCTAGTTACTGTCCAATGTGGCCTCAGCATAAAAGGTATTGACTAAGGACATGCACAGAAGCATAAAAGGAAAAGGTCCCATAAAATATTGCCATGTAATTCCGTGGAAATGGCCAGTCTTAAAAATGCGAAGAATGGATTATGCCACTAGAACTTACGTAAGGTTACTTCATAGAGAAGAATTTTTTGTGTCAATTGTTTGACAAAGCGAAAACTCATGCAAATTACCCCTAAATTTTTCTCAACGGGTACTATTTGTACAGCTGCTGAGATGTTGCAAACTACTCAATAGTGTTGACTGTGGATGTTGGAGAAACAAAAATATTGTGACAGAGAATTGCAATTAGCAAGTAGATTGAGGCCATACATGATTATTGTCGATTTTATAGTTGCAGTTGGGGCAAGCAATGCAGGCATCACTCTTCCAATTCTGTCCTCTTGCATTTTTTACTTTCGTCGCAAGTTCATAACGATCAAGAATATATGGTGCTCTGCATTGCCATTTGAGGAAACAGAACGTTAGCTTTCTTGTCATGTATCTGAGTATTTTATGAACAAATAACTGAGTGCAATTTTTATGCAAAGTCCTCAACCCATGATAATGGTTAAATTCAATTAAATGAAGATAGAAATCGGTGAATTATTTTACAATGAAAAAGAAAAGAAAGGGACACATTTTGAGATATAGTTTGACATTTTCAGTTCTTTTGTTTTTAAGGATACAACTCTTTTCAATTAGCTTGATTCCAATAAATATTTGTAATCCTCAATTAACCATTAAAGAATCGGAAGTAGTAGCTACCGCAGAAGCATTTGGATGAAGTAGTTAAGTTATGATTACAAAAGATGGGAAAAATACCTACAAAAGTGCACATGTTATGTTTACATACTGGTGCAGTGCAACTGGCAATCGAAACAGGAACGGTGTGATTTTAACAGAAACAGTTAACCGTTTTCCCACAACAATTCAGAAATTATCTCCAATAGCTAATCTCTCGACCCTTTAGGGAAAGTTAGACGCTAAGAGGCCTAAAATTCGCGTATTTCAGTATACTGCAACACAAGCGATATACCCGACTACAGTTTGTTTGTAAGCTCACGCCCCTTTAAAATCGGTCTTTAATTATCCCTGTATCATAAAGCAAGGCAGATGCAAATTTTCCAACAATATTCCAGCAAACTAAGCCATAATACATAAAAATCTGACACTATGCATGCAAATAACATTTGCTTGATACTTGATAGTGAGCATTAAGAGCATAATATAATGGTTAAGGCGTTGTTGTTTCGGTGGTCACCCAGATTCAAACCCTCACTGGGTCAATGGTCTTGCAGGTATTGTGCCTCTGATAGCCCACCGCACATACACGTTTATGTGTTGAGGACGGAAACCCTGTTTGTAGTCCCACCACCTGGGCCCAGTTAATGCCCAAATTGAGGCAGAGGGTCTGATGAAACCCTCAATTTACCGATTTAGAAAAAAAAACAAAAAACTTGATAGCCGGACATGTTTAGTCAATTAAAACAATATTCCACCTGCTACTTATTAGTGAAACAACCTATGCAGACACGTACTTTATCACTATTGAAAAGCAGAAGCAGAACTATGGTTTTCATAAACAAGTGAGAAATAAAATATCATTTTCTACTTTCAAATATTTCAAACAAAAACACATATAATATCTTTGGCTCATATACAGTATTGCAAAAAACAATGATTAAGATGATCCATGAGTTACGCTCTACAACTGTTAAACTCGTGCATACCAACAAAAGACTTAAAATCTTTAAAGTGAAGCATTAGTGTAACTCTAACAAATACCCACACCTCAAACCCAGAAGGTTCTTAGCCAACTTAAAAAATATAAGTAGTCCACCCTAACATACAATTACTTCACCTGCTTCCATAGAAGACATGCAACCCTGCTTTTTGTTTTGTTACAGCATTCATCGGCCATGTCCACTGTTTTTTGTATTATCAAAGGAAATGATTTTTTTATCTTAAAGTTTGAGGACTTACTTCTTTCCATCCCCTTCCAATGTTATGAATCATTGGCCATACCTATGTTTAGTTGCTCTTTATGAATGATCTCCTCCTCACACTTTATCAATTCCAGCTTCCAAGTATTGGGTTATATGTGAAAGGCAAGGAACTGGACAGAAGACGTTAGGGAATCTAACTCGAGCAAGATAAAATTGGCAGCATCATAATAACCTAGCTGTCCCATGAGTGCTAACGCATCATTCTCAGCGAGTGCTGTTGAGAAAATTTGTGGGCCTTTTTGACAAATCTAATTCAATACAATTTTCAATTATTTTGATCTTTCTCTATTAAAAGTGGCTGTTAAAAGTGGCTGGGGATAACAGTAAAGTTAAAAGGAATTGAAATTTCTCAGAAAAATATTTAACTAATTAATAATTGTCCCTTGGATAACTTGGAATCTTCACCTTCAAAGTTAGATAGGCCAATTTTATCAGAGGGAAGCTTGTGCAGGTGCTGCAGAGAGGCTAGAGGTTTCCCACAGATGTGGATGTTAAAGAAAATTATAAATTTCTATATCTATCTGTCAAATGGCAGACCTTTTTTGGGATCTAAGATTGCAGTTGTTTAATTCTATTTTCTGCTTAAATTTAAGCAGTTGGAGTGTTCCGATGCATAAATTTTATTGTCCGGAAAGGATAATTTGGAATTGTTTCCTATTTTAATGGAGCAGCTACTGTTTAGGAATTGAAGATAAGCTGTGGGAAAAAGGGGGCGCTGGAAATAAGCAGCAACTGCATTGTTAAAAATCCACGTGGCTCCACAAATTTCTTTCCCTCTTTTTTAACATTTGCTTTCATTTTTCATTTTCTAATTTTTTTTTGTACAAATTATTATTAATACTGTTAATACAAATTTAAGTTGGCTGCTAATAAAAACAGAAAAATTAAGCATTCATGGAACCATATGAGGACCTGCCCTAACAGTTGTATCTACATTGTACATGCTGAAAAGATTTAATTTTCTGATAAAGCTATTTTTATGCAGACTGCTCTTACAATTTTTCAAAAATAGTCTCAGGTTATCCTTGAACAGCATAATCCTGTCGAAGATTTGATTTTTTAGAAAATTTTGTTTCAAAATAAAATTGTTTTTATTTTATGTGTCCTTTTTAAAAAGAATTTGCATAAATTGTAAAAGGATACTAATACGGTTTCTACCATGGCTATTTAGAAGTGTAGCCGTGATTAATCTAATTTAGATTTTATCTATATTTTTAAATATTGTGAGTAAGTTTTAAAGGATATTAGCACACAATCTATATTGTAATTATTAGAGGTGCATTTTTTTAAAACAATGTGCAAGGTATATGAATAAAAGTACAACATATGAATAAGACTCCATCAATTTTAAATAAGCATAAAGTTCCATGCTATTTTCCAACATCTTATTTTTGTTTAAAATCTATTTTTTCAAGAATATTGATTCCAAAATTAAATTAATTTATAATTTTGTGAATCTCTTTTAAAAGTAAAATGAAAAAATTGCAAAAGGCTTCTAGCAAAATTGTTACCATGGTAATCTAGAGGTGCAGCTGTTTTCCAATCAAGGTGTAGAGGGGTAAAATACGTAAAGGTACTCTAATTTGTAAATAGGTGTAAAGATGTATGTTCTAGTAAATTAATAAGATTGAATAAGGTTAAAGAAAGACATCAAAACGTGTGTTCTATTAATTGATTAAGAGGAAATATTGTTAAAGATAGACATAAAGATGCACCTTCTAGTAAATGAATAAAATGACAAATATGATTGAATATATGTGTGTAAAAAGAAAGAAATAAAAGTAGAGTTATGCAAACATAGTTACATAGATGAGTGTAGAAATATATATAGTCATATAGATGTAAGCATAAATGTATATAAAAATAAATGTTTCCGGCAAAATGAACAAAATATCTAATGAATAAAAGAACAAATATGATTAAATATTCATGTGTTATAAGAAATGAATAAAAGTAGAGATATCATTTAGATACATAGATGTATGCATAAATGTATATAGAAATACATGTGTCCAAAAAAATAAACAAAGATTCAATTACTATAAACACAATTATTAAATATAAATATAGTCGCATAGATGTGTATATAGAAATAAATGTGCCCCACAAAATGAACAAAGATCTGATTATCATAAACACAGTCATTAAATATAAATATAGTCACATAGATGTGTATGCAAAATAGATGTGTCGGAAATGTGTAAATAAATGAATAAATAAGAGTAAATATGATTAAAAACATGTGTTTAGAAAAATGAATAAAGATATGTATTTAAATGTATAAATGTCTGTGAAAAAATACAAGTGTAGATTACAGATATGTGTTTAAATGCATAAATGTGTATATAAGAAATACACGTGTGGATTACATAGATATATATCAATGATTGTATAGATGTATGTATAAAAATAAATGTGTGAAAAGAAGTGAATAAAAATATAATAACATTATGTATAAATTTAATCATAAACTGTATACATAGAAATAAATAAACTGAAAAAACAAATAAAGATACAGTTACAAAATTATATGTATGACAAGAAGAAATGGATAAAGGGTACAATCTTTAAAATGGATTAAGGCAATAGAATAAATGGACAGGAATATATAGATCTAAGAAAGAAATGAATTAAGTTACAGTTTTATTATATTCGAATATAATCTCAAAAATATTAGTATATAAAAAAATTGATAGTATGTGGCTGTAAAGGTATTTTCTATGACAGGAATGAGAATATAATTATATTCTATATAGATAGTTATAAAGAAGACGTGGTTTTGAAAATACATGAAAAATAAATCATATAAATCTTGTACAAACAACCATCGTCAACAGCTCCTCCCACCAATGTAATGCATACATGTTTAAAACCTTGAACTTCCTTTCTCCCGAATTAAATTCCATCAAACTTTTAAAAGAGAGAAGAAATCTCAAGATATAATCAACAGAATAAGTTTACTATTTTGTCAACTTAATTTGTCCAAACTGCATTAGCATGCAGCACAATTTGTATGCATTAGGCTTGCAAATTACCAATCAAATGGCCCCTTCCGCAATGCAATGTGTTAAGTTTAGGATTAACCTCCTCCCCATTAAAAATAACAAAAATAAAATCAATGTCTGAAAATGTAATCAGCCGAAACAGTTAGGCTGCTATTTCATCAACAGGGGCCCCTTGCTTCAATACAATGTGTATTTTCAATCCACTGAACTCGCAAGCTAACATGAACGGGTCTCTTGCTTCAATGCAAAACATACAAACTCATACCTAAATACCCGTCACATTAAAAATTGGAAAACCATAGCATCCGTAATCAGAAAAACCAAAAGAAATGCGACACCTGCAAATCCTATCATGCAATGCAACATACAAAAACAAATTGCAGGAATTCAAGCTGGCCTACCTCGCCATTCGGTACTTGACTGTGCAAATTTTCCTAACACCAACTTCTTTCAGCTCATACAATTCTAAACCCCGCAAAGTTACTTTAAAACCCTGAGAAATAGTGCACTGACAAATGCTCCATTTTGTGTTGCCTCCACACCATACAAACTATCAAGGCGAGAAATGCTCTAAAAGAGATGTTGTAGAGGCTCGGTGTCGTCCGGGCGTGGAGTTCCGACAGAATCTTAAATGACGAGAAATAATTACTCAAATAATTGTTATTTTGTTGATTAGAACATTTTATTCTTTTTGAATGATTTTTTATGAATTTAGAACTAAGTCTATTTTGATTCACAAAATGGTTTATATGTTTGTCGTGTGGGAAAATGTTTAATTATTTGATTATTGTTGTAGCTGATGATTCACAAATTTGATTCTTTTTTTTTCGTTTTTTCGTATGTTCAAACTAAATAATATTGGGTTCCATTAGTTCATTTTGTGATTACATGTTTTAGTTTACTTATGTAATAATAATTTAATATTCAAATTTACATAGACTAGACTAATGTATTCCAAGTTTGTGTTTTAATGGAGAGAGAGAGTATCTTGGAAGAAAATGGCAACAGTGATGTGTAATGACATGGTAAAGTTATATTCATATAAATATAGAACATGTATGTCTGTATAGAAAAAATGAACAAAGATACAATTATATAATAGAAATAAGTACACAAAATAAATGAGCAAATATATGATTATATATTATATATATAGTCATATAGGTGTCTAGAGAAATAAATATATTGACAAAAATGAAATAAAGATATGACCATGACGTTATCTTATATGACCATGACTTATCTTACGGTAAGAAGAAATGATAAGGAAACAAATTAATGGAAATAAATAAATAAGAGTACCATAATAAATAGACAAGAAATTCTAGGTACAATATTAAAATAAATGAAAAAGAATCTAAAAAGTTATTTGTTTAAGAAAAAAATGAATAAATATATAATTAATTATTATTTAATTTTTATTTGATTGTAATTTAGGGGAGAGGACCTAGTAGTTGTGCACCCTAACTTTGCGCTTCTAATTATCTTACGTGGAAATTTCAAATCACTCCCAATTTTTCACAGCAGCTTACTTGGCAAGTCCCCTACTTATAACTAAGGTTTTAGGGCCACATCATCTTTTTCACTCCCAATTTTTTACAACAGCTTACTTGGCAAGCCCCCTGCTTATAACTAAGGTTTTAGGGCCACATCATCAAATATGATGCCACATTAGCATGCTTTTTGTCAAAGTGTCCAAAAAAGCCCAAAAAAAATGAGACCAATACTTGTGCATTCACAGCATGTTTTATTGTGCCCTGATGTGGAATCACATGATTGGTTGCTTTTTAGATCAAAGGAATACATTTTGTTTAATTATGGGTAGTCATCATCAACACTAACGACTTTAAAGTCACAACTATTGGTCCAATATTGATAGTAAAAACACTGGACATTATATAAACAACTACTATCACAACTATTGAAACATTGGGTCCTCTCTCCTAGTATTATCAGAAACTTGTTTGAAGCGGTTTTATTTTCCGATGATGTTATATTAGGGTTTTTCTAGGGCACAGATAAAATATAAAATATATGGTGGACATTCAATGGTGCAATTGAGATATTGGAAATTTAAATATTATAACGAATTCCTTCCCCGCAAAAGAATAAAGGTAGGTGGTTGTGTTGGAACTTGGATATATATGCATGCGCTTTCAGAGGTGTGAACAATTGGCATTTGCTGGACGTTGAAATGGTTACCCCTAAAATAGGGGTGGGGGTTGGTTTTTATAAATTAGAATTGTAGGATAATTCATTTTTTAAATATTATAATGTACAATTTTAAAAGATGGAAAAATACTAGTTTAGGGGTACTTATCAAGTTTCTAAATATCTTTTTTTATAACTATAAAGAAAAAAAAAAGTACATACACTGATTTTTTTTAAAAATATTTAATTTTTTATTAGAAATTAAAAAATAAAAATAAAATTATGAGTTGTAATTGTGTTGTTTTTTTTTTTTTTTAAATTGTAAGTTTTTGTTTATTTCTATTTACAATTATCTTTAGAAACAAGTGTTTATTCTATGTGTAGAGAGAAATAATTATTCAAATAATTATTATTTTTGGATGATTGTTATATGATTTTAGAATAAGTCTACTTTGATTAACAAATTTAGTTATGATTATATTATATAGTATTACATAGGTGTGTGTAGAGAAATAAAGAGGCAGACAAGTACAATTATGAGGTTATCTTATGTGCTAAGAAATGGATAAGGAAATAAATTAATTGAGAGAAATAGATAAAGGTACAATAAAAGATAAATACAAATATTGAAATAAATAAAACACATAAAAATACTTGTTTGAAAAAAAATGAATAAAAATATAATTTTACTTTATATTAGACAACTTAAAATTGTAGATGCAAAATAACTATGCATGAATTCTTTCAAGAATTTAGACACTATTATCTTAAATGATAAAAAATAATTTCACTTAATTAAATTTAGAAATACTATCACAAACTCCTAATTTCAAAAGTCCAATTGTTTTACTTTTTTTTTATTTTTTAATAAATTTTAATACCAAAATAAATGCATTGGCATGCCAACAGCCAATTTACCCATCAAGCTAACAAATTATCATCACCATCAATACTAAGGGAGGACCTAATCAGGGTAGGGATGTGTCGAGAGTATAGAATATGACAACCTAGGACCTACTTTTGAGTAATAAAAGAGCTAACAAAAAATTCAAATATTTATATTAATATGATAGGACAAGTTCATATCAAATTCACATTATGTCCTATCATAGGTAGACTATTTATTTGCCACCACCCCAATATTAGGTGAATGCAAGTAGATGTATTTATTTCCACAATATAAATATTGTTTGTCACCTTCTCAAAAATAGGTTAATGCAAATGGATATATTTTTGTCCATAATATGTGTTTTATTGCATTAAAATTGAGTTGACATGCATTCAAAGTGAATTCACATGTAGAGAAGCCATTGTCAACTGAGTGAGTTGTAAATATATTGTTAGAATATTAGCCAAGGTCATGGAGCAGAAATCAAACACGAGATTGCAATGTATTGAAAACTAATATTTAGCTTTACAACCAATAAGGTATTTATAGGTGAAGCTTGAGACAAAGTTTACAACAAGACTCCACAAGAATAGGAAAGGTGGTGGATGAGAACCCATGAGACTAGCTCAATAGTTCAACCAACCTAAAATGTAGTAGAGATGTGTCGAATATGGAGTGACACATCTACTAATGACTCATAGAGTTGAATTAGTCTTTCCACATGTGAAGAAAACTGCCAACTATGGTTATTCTATGGTTAATTCATGTGAGTTATACACCAACACCCCCCCTTAAGCATAACTTAGGTAGGTTTATGATACATGAGTCCCGACTGTGCACCATTTTAGGTACTCATTTACAAAATATCTCTCAAAAACTGGAGAAAGAAAGAAAACCCTGTGGGAAAAAACTTTCCTCCAAAAGAGAGAAAATAAACAAAGGACTTTAGATGGCCCCTCCTGATGATGATGATGCCGATGTAGATCCCAATGTAGGTATGAGAAACTCTTGAAGCATGTTGTAGTAGTAAACTCTGTCATTCCCTTAATTCCAAGAGAATTGAGCAAACAAATTGAAATTTGTAGTGATCAAAGGATGAAGACCAAGATGTAGGTCCAAGAAATATTTTGTACAACTGAAGAAAAGGATGTGCATTGAGCACACATACGAATGAGATAAGAATCTGTGTGATTCAAGTTGAGATTGTTACAACCCCCCATTACACTTATATATCAGTGTGAGTACAATTTCTAAATTCCCTATACACTTTCTATTATATGACACTACATGAGTGTATTTACAAACAAAAATCCCAGTGAAGTTCAATCAACCTCCTATATGGAACCAATAGAGCTGAGCCATGAGTTGATACTTGGCTCTGAAGTTGCATCTTGATTGTCTTCTTCACCATATGTAAAATGCGAAAAGATGAAACTGCAGTCAAGGTGACAAACCTTGCCTACTGCAATAAGCTTTTGATCTTTGGATTCTCAAATGAGAGTTGATGTAGTTGTGAACTCAACTATCATTTCAGATTTTATGAGTGCATACACCGAGAGGTAATTTTTTAATAAATCAGGAATGTAATATACATTATGTACAAAACCATTTCCCAATTTTACAGTCCCTTGGCCAAGAACATCATGATAGACTTGATCCATTAGTATTTTGTAGGTATTGCATGGTTTAATTTTGATAAACAATTCAATAAAAGGTGACATGTGATCACCCACTACTGAACTAAGGATCCATCTATTGACATCTATTTTTGAAGTTGCCATTAAATTACCTTTAAGTGATGCGCAGAACATGCTTTTTGACTATTTCAATTTGCCTTAGATAGTGCCTCTTATGTTGGATGAAATTATGCCTCCAAAAGAGGAGTGAGAGGGTCTATGTAGAACCCGCTGACAACACTTGAAGCGCCCTCAGTGATTGATGGTGAGCCTCTTATGTTTTGAACCTGGCTCTGATACCATGTTAGAATATTAGCCAAGATTGTGGAGCAGAAATCAAACACGAGATTGCAATGCATTGAAAATGAATATTTAGCTTTACAACCGATAAGTTATTTATAGGTGAAGCTTGAGACAAAGTTTACAACAAGACTCCACAAGAATAGGAAAGGTGGCGGATGAGAACCCATGAGACTAGCTCAATAGTTCAACCAACCTAAAATGTAGTAGAGATGTGTCAAATATGGAGTGACACATCTACTAATGACTCATAGAGTTGAATTAGTCTTTCCACATGTGAAGAAAACTGCCAACTATGGTTATGCTAGGGTTAACTCATGTGAGTTATACACCAACATATATTTTAGCAAAATACAATAAAACATCTTCCATTTCTCATTACTTTTTGACAAACAACTCATTCCATCATTTCCATAAACACCAAAATTTCTATGAATTTAATGACAAAAATGAACTCTTAGGCTCACTATACAATACAAGTTTACAAAAAAACACATAATTATATCAACCATACTTTACAAATATACATAAAATCAAAATAATCAGAATAAAATATTAAAACTTATTAGAATTATATATTTTTTAAAATATCCTTTCAAATCACCAATTAGATTTCATACGTACCCATTTCATATCACTTCTACCATTATTTCTTTTAATGGAAGATCAAATTCCCTCCCAAAATTCAAACTTATCCACTTGCACCTACCAATTCAAATTCTATCAACCTATTTATTTATACAAGCGACCTCAATTATGTGATGCAAACTACCTATTCACAATTTGAAATATCTAAGTTTCTGGGAGAGACACCTATTGACAATGAGCTCCTCCAAAGTGATGGAGTCACCTCATTCAACTTCTATAGTATGCCTGAAACCTACCTTTATCAGTTATACTTATGCATTGATGTATGATTTTGTTTTTTCATATGGCTTGTCAATTTACATTTAAATGAATCAAAATTGGTGTTTCATATGGCATGTTCATTCACATTTACATGATATTAGTTTATGAGTTTTCTATGATATGTTTTCTATTATTGCTATCACACTATATGCCCACAATACAACCCCAACCCTTTTTGATACAACATATATATATATATATATATAAGTATATAAGTTGCATATAAATGATGAAGGCTATAGGAAACTTACGTGCCTATCTATCTCTGCAATATATATATATTGTGGAGATAGATAGGAATGAAAGTTTCCTATAGCCTTCTTTATTTACATTCAACTTAATTAGATGTACATGCTTTGTTTGTTCTTCAATTATGCTCACTATAAATATCGACCCCTCTCCCTTACAACTAACTATGATAATGTCTGACTCCTACTTTTTGTTATAACCATTTCTAAAATGCAATTATCAAATTTATATACAACTTCAAATAGAAGTATGGTACACACACACACACAGATTGCATAGATAGATAGATACATAAGTTTCCTATACCCTTCTTCACTTGCATTCAACTTGATTAGATTTATGCTTTGTTTATTGTTCAATTAATGTAACCCAGGTATGGTAACCATTTCTGACACAACATTATGAAATTTTTATATAACTTAAGTATGATAGAAATATTTCAAACCATTTTAGGAATATATTGTTGTTTCAAGTTATATCATAATGCTATTTTAAGTTTTATTTGTATCAGATTTCTCTTTCAAGCTATATATATTTGTATCATATTTTTGTTTCAAGTTTATATATATTTGTATCATAATGTTGTTTAAAGAAGGTTTTAACATATTTGTATCATACTATTATTTCAAGATATATATAACCCCTTAATTGAGTTTTTCTTAGAGTAATGTGTTAACATGATCACCCAAGGGTTTATAAGAGTTGAAATCTACGATATGATAGTTTAACAAGAATTTATTTTTTCATTTAACATGATCAACCAAGGGTTTATAAGATTTAGAATTGGGGATATGATAGTATAATATGCATTGCTTGTTTCATTTAACATGATTGCCCAAGGGTTTATAAGAGTTATAACTGGGGATGTGATAGTATATCATGCACTTCTTGTTTCATTCCACGCATAACCTTGATCAATTGCAATAAACTCAGTTAGATGCATGGTTAGTTTGTTCTTCAATTACACTCACTCTTACATGTATAAATTTGTTGTTTCAATTTGTATCATTCTTTTAATTTTAAGAGTTATAATTATGGATGTGTATGTTGTTTACTAATCTTATGCTTGACTCAATGTAGAGGAAGAATAAAGCGACAACAAAAACCACACGAGTTGTAATCAAGTGAAGGTGGACAAGTGTCCTTACACACAAGACAGGTGTGAGATTGCCACATAGCAATGACAATGATGCACATAATGTTCAACAACTAATTGAACCTATAGGTTTTCCAAGTATTGATGAGGATGAAGTAATTCCTATTGAGCATCCAACTGAACCTGTAGTCCAAGTATACTCAAATGTAACAACTAAAAAGGTTGTAGTGCAGCAGGAATGGACCACCACTGACATGGAACATTCCATTGAAGATGTTGATTACAATGGCATGTCAATAAGAGGGGAAACCAAAAAGTGGGATCTTTTAAGTACCACATTGTCAAATTGGTTGAGTGGTGGTACCACTACAAAAAGGAAAGGGACCCCAACAGTCCTAAATAATGATGAAGAGGAAAAGGTCACGAAATGGTGCAAGGAGATGGATTTTGTTGGCCATTGTTTGGAGATTTTGAATTTGAAATCTAAAGTATCCCAAATATGCTAGTCGAGGCCTAATCCCTTCAAATATGGACTTCATGGTAAGTCTTGGTAGATGGGGTTCAAAAGAAGGCATCTTGATCTGTGTTTGAGGATAGCCCAAGGGAAAGATAGAGACTATGCTATCAATCTCAGGCCTATAGTTGTAGTTGCATTATATATCGAACACTACATAAGTCATACTTAGCCAAGAATTATGCACCACAAAGGATTTGAAACTGCAATGAGACT
The DNA here is from genome assembly GCA_007258455.2 of Sequoia sempervirens. Taxonomy (NCBI): domain Eukaryota; kingdom Viridiplantae; phylum Streptophyta; class Pinopsida; order Cupressales; family Cupressaceae; genus Sequoia; species Sequoia sempervirens. The sequence continues at coordinate 506,740,043 of VDFB02105785.1, forward strand.
GGGCTGCAAGTTGGGTGGCATGGTGCAATGAGGTTGCTTGCAAAAAAGGGCAGCAAAAGTGTTTCATATATTATCCCAAAGAGTCAGGATGGATCACAAATTTGGCTTGTGTAAGCACTCAATCGGTAAAAAAATTCTAGGCTTTTACTTGTTTAAAAGAAAAAATCATGTCTGAACCTACATAATCAACTACATGAGGGTATTTACAAGATCATGATGGGCCAAAAAGTGGCAATATGATGGGTATGTGTAGGGTATGTGGCTGATGACATTTTTTTTACCCAAAATTGATGAAACAAAAAGGGTTTTTAAAGGAGATTCTCAACTTTCCACCAATATAAATTATTCTTTACTTTGAATTTAATAAATAATTATTATTCATTTTCTATTTGAATTATTTACTAAAGTCCAGATTGATAGGCTAATTGAAAACATCTATAGCTTCTGGTATCACTTTTTGAATCTAAAATATGTCACATTCTATGCTTACACATAAAGGATTTAAAAAAAAAGAATTTCATGAAGTTTTTGACCAAGTTAAGGTGGTTAGACATATGATTTTTTATATTTTTTAAAACTTTAATAAAAAATTCATAATTAATTATTTACTTAAAAATTACAAAAATATGCATCACATTTGGACATGAGTCCTCTACTTATATCTAAAATATTATATTTTTTTTGTCATTTTATTGTGGTTAGGTGGCCATTGCATTAATCTACTTCTTATTTTTCCCTAAAATTTAAGTAATTATGCATTGAAATTCTCAAATTTTCACCAAATAGATTTTTAAACCTAGTAGTTTAGAAACTACATTCAATTTGTTGCAGATTCTATTCTTACATATTTTTGAAATAATATAGATAACTTATTCAAATTTTTACTTCAATTTTCCTAACTCTGATTTTTTTGAATTTTTCACCACTTAAGGGCCTATTTTTTTCATGATGATCCTGCATATACCCATGAGCTAGGAGCATGTATGGTTGTTTAGCCTCATGCATGGATGATGAAAGACCTTTTTGTGAGAAGGTTGAAACATTTTTCTATGCAAGTACTTGTGGGTTGCTCACCTAGCCATAGACACCTCGTCACATTTGATGGCCATGGCAGCCATGTAGCCTTTTCTACCATTTTCAAAGCAAGGGAACTATGCATTGACTTGCTTACCCTACTAGCGCACACATCACATAGGCTTCAACCACTTGATGTGAGTGTATTTTCCTCTTTCAAATCACATTTGAAAAGGGAAAGAGCATCATTAAGTACCAAACATACAAATTTGGAGATTAGAAGGGTAGAATTGGCAACACCTAGCAACCTTTCTTTTTCAGAAGGCATAGACAGTTAGCAACATAAAAGTTGGGATCAAGAGGATAGGTATTTGGCATTTTAATCTAGATGCATCAGTGAATGACATGAGGCCAAATGAGAAATTTCAATTTGCAACCCCCAAGGAAGCATTTGTTGCTGAAAACCTTCTCAGTCTATCCAATAATGGTTTACCACAATTTAAGGATGACTGTATAGATAGAATAGTAGAACTTGTAGCTTAGCAAATCCCACTTGAAGCAGCTGAATGTGCAGACCACCAAAGTCCACCATAAACTTCAAGTTTGTTAGACCACCAATCACCAAGTGGAACATTGGGTTTGGGTGACCAACACTATCTACCATCAACACCATTTTTGGGAGAGAAAAATACTATTGCAGAAATCTCCCTTTCTCTACCAAGTCCACCTTAGGAGCACTCGTGGTTGTTAGAGGGTGCTACAAATTTTGGAATTCATTTGCATGTGGAGCTAGATCAAATTGTTACAATGCCTTCTCCACTGCACAACATGGGCCCAAATAGTTTAGTTCATTTTTATGCTAATTGGGGAGATGGTCAAGCTATGCAATTAGGAGACAAATTGGATGAAAAATATATTCAGGTATAGGAAACAAATTGTGAGGATTCAGTGGAGCCATTGGGAGGCCAAACAACTTCACACCTCTCTCGATTCTTAAAGATACATGTTCATGTAGTCAAAGATAAGTCTATCAGGTAGCTGACAATGGGATTAAACTTCCAAGAGGATCCAAAATTCTCACCATTGATGAATAAATGGTGTTGCTAAATGAGCAAGAGGATAGGAAGAAGGAAATTCAGCTACTGAAAGATAGGAAGAATGAATAGATTGAATAGTGCAAGATAGAAAGAATTACAACAAAGGAGTTGAAGGAACAATTGTGAATTGAAAAAGAACAATAATGAGTAGTAGTAGAGGTTCAAAGGGAGTTGCAAAAGAAGGAGAGGGAGTAGAAAAGGGAACAACAAAGGATTGAAATGGAAGCTACAAAAAAAATAAAAATGAAGAGGGCTAGAAAAGAGGCAGCAAGGCAGAGGTGACTCAACAACCCTCTAAATCCCTTGCTTGACCATCATATGATATTTGTAAACTTTATGTCAAGTCAATGCCCCCAAGATTGTCTACCTTCATCTACCCCTAGTATTAGCTAACCATTTCAAAGTATAAGTCCTACTCATTCATAGTCTTATCCACCCTTAGCTACCCCAAGTATCATCCGACCAATTCAAAGTTGGAGTCCTACTCATTCACAAGCCACAAACAACACAAAAGATAACATCCATTCAAATTTTATTTTTCTATGTTTTTTTTACTTGAATGTTAAGTAAGAATAGTTTTGTTGTGATTGTTTTAAAAGTTTCCAATTGATGTAATTGTCTAACAGATTGTTAGATTGTGAATAATTTTGTTGTGATTCTTTTGAAGGTTTTTAACATTATTATTGGGATTTTTTTTAAGGTTTGTAACTTTAAACAATAGTATAATATTGAACCATCAATTTTTGGCACCACATAAGACTCTCTAACTCTTCTAGGGTTTTGCACCTAAAAGGAGAGAGGTAGGGCAAAAATGCTAGCTAGATTCATTCAAATTATGTAATGTAGGATGTTATTATGCCTAAATGAAATGATATAAATGCAATTAGATGATCTAAATGACTAATTATGTATGCAAAACTTGAGATTTATGCTATGTTTAAAAACACAATGTGATATGCAAACAAAGAGCTATGAATAAATAAATGCAGAATAGAAAGAAATGAGCTGAATTAGTGTGCACCTAGAGGTCTAATGAGGATTCTACAATGTTATGGATGCTGTCTGGAATTACAAAAAATCACCAGTAGGACTCACTCACCGAGGGTGGAAAATCAGTCCTGCTTTTGATAAAAATTGTCGAGAATAGGTTTCTGAGTGTCGAGATATGGAATTTGACAAAAATTAGATTTCCAGCCTTAAGGTGGGACTTATTCACCAATGGTGGTGAATCAGTCCTCTCCCAAAATTTTGAGAAATCAGGAGACAACTATGCAACACCAGATCTGAGGATGTCTACTTGTTAAGTTGTTGAAGTCAATTATGTGGGAAACAGATAGAATACCTTCTCCAAGCTTGAAATGTGGTTGATTTTACTTGAAACACCTTGTTGACTTGTTGAGCACTCTTCAACACCTAAATACTTGTTAAATCTATATAAAAAATTCTGCAAACACACATGCAAGAAGGGAAAAATGGTTGAGGGTTATAAAATAGGGGTTTTCCTTGGTCAAACCCCACTTTGGTAATCAAACCCTTAATGAAATAATGAAATGAAAGAGAATGATAAAAAAATAACATGCAAATTCTATCAACTTACTAAACCCTTGTTGAATAAAATATAAAGATATGTGAATGGATGCTTCAAAATGCTTGATGGATGCTTGATTTGATGTTGTAAAGATCTTGAATGCTTGAGTGAATGAAAATATTGCTTGGATGTAATGTGTGATTGTAGGAGATGTAAAATGAGGTGAAAATAACTTATTTATATAATCTTGTGACTTAGTAACCCATTGATACCTCATCAAAGGCCAACATCAAGTAATTTTGAATAAAAACCCGAAAGGAAATTTAAAATATTCTGAATTTGGAGCCAAGGGGGACTCACATTTGCCATCCATGGTGAATGGGTCCCACCTAGGACCTAAAAGTGGGTGTCAGGAATTAAGTCACATTTAATGTTATTTGTTGGGTTTACATTAAAAATATATACTTAATTAAAGCTTATAAGGGCATAAAAGGGTCCAATAAAGTATAAGAAAGGTGTACATAGTGAAATTGTGCCTAGAAAAGCATGAAATCTTGTTATAATACTTTACAACACTTCAAAATGGGACTTGTTTACTGATGAAAAGGTGATTTTTAGGTGATTGTAATGAATAGAGTCTAGAAAAGTGTAGAATTTTTTTACAACACTTCACAACACCTTCACAAGACATCATTATTTGAATTTTAGTACATAAATATGCATGTTCAAGCCACATTGCAATATTAAATCAGAGAAAAATAGACCAAACATCATGAAAAGAGACCTAAAAGGCCATGAAAATGACAAGGGACCATTTTTCTATGGCACATTTAGCCCCCACTTTAGTGAGAGGATGAACCTGCTTCAAACTCACACTAAAGTAGCCATGCACATTGAGAGGGGGGTTCAAATGCACTTATGTTAGCAAGATGGAATGACAACGATCAAGAGGGATGATCAATCCCCTAGGATGAAAAGACCATTGCAAACTAAGCATAAGAAAAAAGGAACACACAAGTGTTGAAATGAGAGAATCAGATGAAGCTTCGATCATTTTTCCAACTAGTTGAGGATTAGATCTAGGCCGGTTGTTTGAAAAAGAAAAACAAAGTCCATTTTGGGTCAACATGGAAGAGACATTGTGGTATCAATGCCTTGCATCATCCCCAAAAGGAAACACAAGCAAAAGGGAAATGAAAAGGTAAAGAAAAGAAAAATATTTTGGGTCACCATGGAAGAGACATAAAGCATCTTAATGCTTTGTGTCATCCCCAAAAGGAAAAAAAAGCAAAAAAGAAAGAGAAAAAGGACCTTTGGGGTCAACATGGAAGAGACATAGGGCATCTCAACACTTTCCATCATCCCCAAAAGGAAAACACAAAACATAAAGTGAAAAAGGCAATGTATGACATATAGAAGAAGAGAGGTACAAATAGAAGAAGTGTATGATGAGAGAGAAAACATCAAACGTACGATATAGGGGAACATGATACACACATACAATCAAGCTAAAATAAAAACCAAAAGGAAAATAAATGCAAAAAGGCTAGTAAGGTGAATGCAAGTCAACCATCTAACAAGTCATCCACCTCCCAATCATGTTCAGTATATTGCGAGGGCGATTGACTGTCCAAAGGAGGAATTGCAAGTGTCGAACTAGGAGACATACTAGGTTCCTCACTTGGTTGAGAAGATTATCATTTAAGCTCATGGTAGATGAAAATAAAGAGTTTAAATTGTTATGCACATCTTCATCTATTTTTGTGATCTCCTCCTCCTCATCATCATCATCATCATCAAGATTGATTTTGACAGGAGGGCAAAGAGTTATTTCCAAGGAAGGGTGTATTAAAAGTTGTGGTTGTTGGATTTTTCCATTTTGTTGTGAGAGCTAGACTTTGTTATCTATTGGTGGATCAAGGGGAAGGGGGTGGTCATCAATTGCTTCGGTCAAAGGTGGGGATTAATTTCCTTGATTTTCTTCTATTCAAGACTAACAAGCAAGGAGACGATGACGACACCTGTGCTCTCTAGCACTGTGGTTGCATTTAATTTTATTTTGAATTTTTTGAGGTGTAAGAGCAGGTTGATCCATCATAGGTTCCTATTCTTCTCAAGGGGGAAGAATGGAAGAAACCGAAGAGGATGGGTCAATCGCTTTAGATTTATACACTTGTTTGATGTGGGGGTGTATGATAGGATTGGTTTCATTTTCTCTTGGTCATTTAAATGATGGTGGGGAAATGTATAGGGTGGTTGTTCATGAGGTTGTATGTTTTGTTTAATGTTGGAAAGGTTGAAGCATGGTTTCAACTAGGATAGGTGGGGTAGAAGCTGATGGGGACATGTTACAAAGAGCAACTCAGCTATGCATTTGGATTTGAACTTTTGATAGGTTATGAAAAAGAAATATTTACGGGGGGTGATAGGTTCCATAGGTGCGGGCCAAAAGGCTTCTAAGGAAAAATTACCTTTAAACGATAATGGATGAAAGCCACTATGGTTTATGGTAAATATTTCATTACCATGTGGAAACTTCAAACATTTGTGAACAATTGAAGGGACCGCTTTCATTGAGTAAAGCCAAGGGTGGCCTAGCCACAAACGAAATTGATATAATTGAAAATTTTACCTCAAAAGTTTTGTTTCCTATTTGTAAGGGGAGTGTGATCGATCCAATCATAGGGAACGCAAAACAAGTATGTGTTTTAATCCATGCAGTTGGTTTATTATAATCATCTTGATAGAGATCATGTAATACTAAAAACTCTTTCATAATCACATTCCCACCATAGGTGGGATCTATTAATATCCCATTGGTGGGATTATCATAGATTCTATTGACTATGTAAAGAGGACCATCAGGAAGTTTTTGAAGTATATCTTTAGCAAAAAAAGTGATATCAAGATTTTTGTTGGTTGGGACTTTACGAGGGATAATGTCTATCGCACCACAAGTTCATCCATAGGATTAACTTGGGTAACATTTGGAGTTATATCATGTTCTTCACTATTTGTATCAACGTTCATCACCCGAGGGTTTGAAGATTCACTAGCCTTAACAAATAAATTATTTTGTTTAGGAATGGGATTGGTAAAGATTTGTAAATTTTGCTTAGGGGGTGCAACAAAATTATTACCTTGATCATTAACACCTGCAATGGACAAATGGCCCGAATCAATGAGGTATTGAACTAAGTGTTTGAGATGCTTACATTGTTTGGTATCATGGCCATTTTTGTGATGAAATTGGCAATAAGCATTAGGTTTAAATGTGGGTGCTAAAGGTTTGGTGGTATCAAGTGGTTTGACAGTAGGCAAGGTGATCATTTGTTGCTGGAACAATTGGTTCATTGTATTATGGAGAGTATCAGGTAAGGGAGTAAATTGTCTCTTTGGTCCCCATAGGTATAAGGCCCCACTGCTTTAACAACTGCCACATGAATTGGAATAGGTGGGTTTGGTTGTGGTTGAGGAGGTAGATTGAATTGTAAAAATCCTCTATTTGGTTTGTGAAAGTTTTGATTGTTGTTCTCAGGCTTTTCAGCTCTATTAGAAGTGGATTTTGAATCATGACTTGAAATCGAGTTATGATATTCACACAGGCTTGCGCATAAGTGCATGAAAAAATGGAATTTCATCATAGTTAACTTATCTGGAAGGTTCCTTTGTAAGTTTTTGATAAACATCTTCTACAGATGTGAATCAATAATTTTTACATCCACTTGAGCATACAATGACTGATAACATGAAATACAATCAGTGACTCTCATCTACATTTTTTCTACAATGCTTTAGGTTAGCCATTGTATTTTTAGGGGTCATATGATCTTGGAAGTGACTTACGAAGGCATCCACAAGCTCATTAAATGATCAGATAGAATGATTGGGCAAGTTGGAAAACCACTCCAATGCATTATCTTTCAAGCTCCTAGGAAAAAGTTTAGCTAAGAGCTTATCGTCAAGGCCAAAATCACTGCATAAAGTTGTATAAACATTGACATGGTTAATAGGGTCTCCTTTACATCTGTATTTCTCAAACCTAGGCATTTCTATCCCTTGTGGCATTTGTGTGTGTAATATTTCTAAGGATAAGGGGCTACTACAAACATGATATGTGGGTGGAGCGGTTTGACCTTGGCTAATGGTGGAAATTTGTTGTTGCATGGATGAAATAGTATTAAGGAGTTGTGTAATGATGGGATTGGGGTAGGTGGTTTGAGGTGAAAGAGAAAATGGCAATGGAGTGTATGAAATGTGAGGGGAAGTGAAAGGAACACTAAGAGGGGTGAAGGTAGTGGAGGGGATTTGTGATGCCACAAGAGAACTAGGAATGCTAGTTGGAATTGCGAAAGAAGGAGCCACATGACTAACTTGTTGCATAGTTGTTGTAACATGAGAGTGGTATATGTTGGTATGGATGCTATGTTTGAAGGGGGAGGAATGTGAGGTCCTCCTTGTCTTACAAGAATGTTTGCGGATTGAGAAGTGGAAGAGGAATGTTTATTGTAAATGTCACCAATTCTCTTCATAACTTGCAAGCCATCGTCAATTTCAATCAGACGATGAAGATTTTCTATGGCTGGTATGGCAGTGGTGGAAATGTTTTCAAGGGATAAGTCTTGATGTAAGTGTGCAAAATCCTTATGAATATTAATGACCTTATCTTGTGGGATGGAGTTATTTTGTGTGCCAAAATTCATTGGATGGAAAGGGGAAGACATAGAAGTGGTATTGTCCAAGCCTAATGCACCATTGTCCATACTAGGAGTAGGATCTTTTGAGATCGCAAGGCCAACAATGAAAGTGCTATTGTGGGAGGCCATGAGTCTAGACTTTGTCTCACTAAAGTATTATCAATGGGGCACCAAACACTCATACAAGTACCACAAAAGATGGGGTGAATGCAAATGCAAGGTAATCTAGGAGTCCTAAATGCAAATAATTGAAATTTTGTAGACTAAAACAAAGAACTAACAGCAGATAACAAAAATGCAGGAAATTCCCAAAAAACGCTTTAAAATGTAATCTAAAATGTGCAGGTGGACGGATTCGCCCAGGGTGGCAAATGAGTCCCAGTATGAGATTTTTTTATGTTTTTCAAAAAAAAAATGATTTTAATGTTTTTCAGATGCCAAGGAAGGATGAAGATGCAAATTTTCAATTTTTTCAATGATATGCAATGCAAAAATGAATTCTAAATGAGTCTTTCACTAATACAAATTAAGAATCCCTAGGATGCAAAAAAAAAAAACAATACCCTAATTGAATGTTGATGCAAATGAAGCTTAAGATGCAAGATGCAATTGAAATCAGAAATGTAAAGTGTTCAAAATGTAGGTTCACCAAAATGAACCGTCAATTTTTGGCACCACACAAGACTCTCTAACTCTTTTAGGGTTTTGCACCTAAAAGGAGAGAGGTAGGCAAAAAATGCTAGCTAGGTTCATTCAAATTATGTAATGTAGGATGTTATTATGTCTAAATGAAATTATATAAGTGCAATTAGATGATCTAAATGACTAATTATGTATGCAAAACTTGAGATTTTTGCTATGTTGAAAAACACAATGTGATATGCAAATAAAGAGCTATGAATAAATAAATGTAGAACAAAAAGAAATGAGATAAATCAGTGTGTACCAGTGGGACTCATTCGTCTAGGGTGGCGAATCAGTCCTGCTTCTAATAAAAACTATCACGAATAGGTTTCTGAGTGCCAGGATCTAAAATCTGACAAAACTTAGATTTCCAACCTTAAGGTGGGACTCCAGTCCTCTCCCAAAATTCTGAGAAATCAGGTGAAAACTTTACAACACCAGATTTGAGGATGTTTGCTTGTTAGTTTACTAAAGTCAATCTACGAGAAACAGACAAAATGCCTTCTCGAAGCTTGAAATGTGGTTGATTTTACTTGAAACACCTTGTTGACTTGTTGACCACTCCTCAACACCTAAATACTTGTTAAATCTGCATACAAAAGTCTTCAAACACACATGCAAGAAGGGAAAAACGGTTGAGGGTTAGAAAATAGGGGTCAAATGTCTTGGTCAAATCCGACTTTGGTAATCAAACCCTTAATGAAATAATGAAATGAAAGAGAATGATAAACAAATAACATGCAAATGCTATCAACTTACAAAACCCTTGTTGAATAGAATCTGAAGATATGTGAATGGATGCTTGATTTGATGTTGTAAAGAGCTTGAATGCTTGATTGAATTAAAAGATTGCTTGGATGTGATGTGTGCTTGTAGGAGATGTAAAATGAAGTGAAAATAACCTATTTATACAATCTTGTGCCTTAGTAATGCATTGATACCTCATCACAGGCCGACATCAAGTGATTTTGAATAAAACCTAAATGAAATTTTAAAATATTTTGAATTTGGAGGCAAGTGGGACTCATTCTCCACCCATGGCGAATGGGTCCCACCTAGACCCTGAAAATGGGTATCAGGAATTAAGTCACATTTAATGTTATTTGTCAGGTTTACATTCAAAAATACACTTAATTAAAGCTTATAAGGGTATAAAGGGGTCCAATAAAGCATAAGAAAGGTGTAAATAGTGAAATTGTGCGTAGAAAAGTGTGAAACCCTTCTATAAGACTTTACAACACTTCAAAATATGACTTCTTTAGTGATGAAAAGATGATTTTTAGGTGAATTGTAATGAATAGAGTCTAGAAAAGTGTAGAAATGTTTTGCAACACTTCACAACACCTTCACAAGACATCATTATTTGAGTTTTAGTACTTAAATATGCATGTTCAAGCCACATTACAATATAAAATTAGAGAAAAATAGACCAAACATTGTGAAACAAGACCTAAAAGGCCATGAAAATGATAAGGAGCTATTTTTCTACAACATCGATATGAATACAAACAACATATTCCTACATGTTACAATCAGTTATTGTTAGTCATTGTAATTGAAGAACCAACAAAGCATAAATCTAATTAAGTTGAATGTAAATGAAGAAGACCATAGGAAATGTATGTATCCATCTATCTCTACAATATATAGTTGTGTGTGTATATATATATATGTATATATATGATATATATATATATAAATACATATATATATATATATACATATATACATATATATATATACATATATACATATACATATACATATATATACCAACAAAGCATACATCTAATTAAGTTGAATGTAAATGAAGAAGACTATAGGAAAATTATGTATCTATCTATCTCTTCAAATATAATATATATATATACATATATACATATACATATACATATACATATATACATATACATCTCTATATATCCCATATATATATATATATATATACATATATATATATGAGTATATAGACATATACATATATATAGAGACATATATATATATATATATACATATATATATATATATATATATATGTATATATATATATATATATAGGTATACATATAAATATATATATCTATCTATCTGTTCACATATATGTATAATAATGTTGTATTAGAAAGGGTTGGAAATATTTCTACCATAGTGTTGTTTCAAGTTATATATAAATTTCACAATGTTGTAGCAGAAAGTGTTGAAAATATTTGTACCATACTATTGTTTGAAATTATATATACATTTCATAATGTTGTATCACAAAGTATTGGAAGTATTTTTACCATACACCTATTTTAAATTATATATACATTTCATAATGTTGTATCATAAAGTGTTGTAAATATTTGTACCATAGTGTTGTTTGATGTTATATATAAATTTTATAATGTTGTTTTAGAAATTTTGGTAACAAAAGTAGGAGTCAACCATTATCATAGTTAGCTATAAGGCTTATTGGTGGATATTGGGTACATACATGTATACATATGTATATAAATATACATTTTTATATGGTACTAAAAGAAAAGGTATCCCTTTTTCCTTAATTTGGGAATAATTAATACTAAAATTAGCTTAATGTTTCCTTGATTTAGTGTTGTAATGTGTTTTACACATTCAAATTAATTTTAGGGCCTTTTTTAATTAAATGGACTTAATTGTGCCTTATTTAGGGTTTTTTAAAGTGTATCTTTATAATTTCACACTATTCTAGGGATTTATTGATTAATTGAGGTGAATTGGCCTTAATTGGCCCCTTTAAATCAAATCCAAGCTTAATTAAATGCAAATTTTGAGGGATAAAACCCAAAATTCATAGATGCCATTACACAACACTTAATTTGAGAAGGTGTGTGTCCTAGGTTAGTCACCTAGGACCCATTCACCACATGACAAATGGGTCTTCACTAGGTCTTAGGACCATATTTTCACATAACATTTCACATTGTCCAAAGAGTGTCTTAGGTAAGTGGCCTAGGAACCATTTTCCATATGGCGACTGGGTCCTCACTTAGACCAAGGAACCCTCGTTGAAATATGTTTTTGGTGGTATTTTAATGATTTCAAATCCAAAATTTAATGTTGGCTTGTGATATTTGAATATTAGGAATTAATGTTAAGATATTTATAAATACAAGGTTATTTCACTTAATTTCACCTAGCAAAAATTCAAGTCTTCAAGCATTCTAGCAAGTTTATGAGATCAAGAGCATTCAAGAGAATTTCTAAGGAATTCAAGGGAATATTTGTAGAATATTATTGTAGCAATCAAAATCCATTTCATCATGTCAAAGGCATAATGCATCATGCATGTTGTTGAGCTAATTTGTTGATGTAGAATTTCAAGATCAATCAAGCATATTAAAGGGCATTGTTTCTAATTAAGTTCATGATCAAGATCTACATTCATTGAGACTACTTCATACTAATTTGTAAAACTACAATCCAAGGTTTCAATAAAGGTGTGGTGAGTTGTGACATTGTATTTGTTCATTCATCATTCCTTTATGCTTTCATTCATTACAAAGTTTAATTACCAAAATGGGGTTTGGCCAAGGAAAATATCTATTCCCTAATAAAACAAAAATTTTCTCTCCTTTGATGTGTGATTGTAGGTTTAAGGTTGAAGATTATTTGGAGAGAAAATTTGCAAAAGTTGTCAAAGTTGCTAAGAAAGTTGTCAAATTACAGAAACTAAGCTACATGATTTATTTTTGGTTTTCCGACAGTGCCTGACTAGAATCTGGAAGTGAAAACTAAGACGAATAGAACCAAGAAATTGATTTTCTAGAACCTCGCTAGGACCCATTCACTAAAGGGTGAATTCAGTGAGGTTTGGAAAAGCATCTTTTGAAATAGGTACATGCCATTTGACCCTCTTAAAACCCGCCTTTTGACTGTTATATCAGTTAGGTTTAATTTGTGATTCTCATTTAGACATCATAGCACACATTTGTAATCAAACTAGAGGAGAATTAAGTGCATTACATCATTCCATTTTTAGCCACCCTATTTTCCTTTATTTCATTAGGGTGAACTTGACTTTTTGAACATTGTATTTTTCTGATTTTGGATTGCACTTTCATCCTAGATTTAGATCTTGCATTCATTTACATTCATTTGCATTGAATTAGGTCTCATTTAGGGTGATTAGTTTGTATACAAATTTGCATCTCATTAATGGTTTTAGGATTGCATATTTTGCATTCTTTAAATCTGAAAAAAATAAATTAGTCATCTTGCATTTCATTTACATCATATAATTTTTCATTTTAAAATTGAAAATAAAATTGCATATCAAACTAGCTTTCTGAGGTAATCATTTTGTCATATTTTTCACTTGCATTTTACATCACATTCACAGAAAACTGAAATTGAAACTTGTTTTAACATACTTGAATCTGAAAACCATTGGAAAACACTTGAAAATCAGTAAAAAAATTGTTTCAAAAACCTCATCTTGGATCCATTCACCATAGGGTAAATAGGTTCCTAACCAGGTCATAATCTGCATTTTTAGAAATTAAAATCTTCATTTTTGTGCTTATGTTTGTTGGTTTCAGATTTTTGTTTCAGTTTGTTGATTTTTTGTTTCATCAATTTCATCATATTGAGCTTAATTTGGTACATTTAGTGTACTGTGTGATTTCAAAATTGCATTTACAAGACTTTATTTTTATATTGATGCATAGTGTAATCAGAAAATTACCTTGTTTAAGTCTAAAAATCTAAAATGGATGAGTGTTTTAGCAATGTGTCGAAGCCTTTTTTCTCCTTGGTTTATGTTTCAAGTTGTGTTTTTGGAAATGATCCTAATTTAATTGAACCTACTCATGGTCTCCCAACTCCTAATGTGTGTCCTCATGAAGTTGACATCATTGGAGAAGATGATGATAGAAAGAAAAAATTCATAAACGTTTGCCTTAACAATCTTGAGACTAATGCATCTTTTTAGCCTTCCATGAAACAACCAACACTGAGATGTTTGGTCTTTTACATCCTAAAATTGAGTCAAAAACTAAGGCTTAAATTCTAAAAATGAGTAAACCTAGCTCCTCTAATCAAGTGCATACCCATCCATCTTATGTTAACAAAGTGACTAACACTCCCATCAACCTTGAAGAGACTTATGGCCAAGGATTTAATTTTTTAACCAATCAAGGATGTGACATAACTAATGAGAATGAAATTCACAAAATTTTAGAGCAAATTCCTATTGAAAAAACCAAAGGATTAGGATATCAAGACCCTCCTCTCAACATAAGTTTCCTCCTTCCTAAGGAACAACCAATGCCTCATAAGGATGATAAGATCATTTTAGGCTCTCATCCTCAACATCTACCTCAACAAGTTGGTGAATCAAGCAAGACACAAAAGCCTTATAAGATCAAGAAACTCAAATTTCCATGTTCTGTGTCTGAAAATGAAAGAATCTTACACATGCTTCTAAATCAAGGACTCATAAGATTACCATCCATTAGAGAAAATCCAAATCCAAATCCTAAGAACAAAAACATGTTTTATTATTGATATCATAGAGTTATTGGACATAGTACTAATGAGTGCTATGCTTTAAAATGAATAATCAAGAAGTTTGATATCATAAAAGTAATCCCTTAAAGCATGCATCCTGCTCCTTCCCATGTAATAGTTGTAGGGTCATAGTATTATTACTATTAAATGTTATACATTTATTGCAAATCATTCTTTTTATCACAAGGAGCTCATTCTCATTACCTATCTTGTCCCGTCATTGTCCCACACTTAGTGGGGGCAATAGGTTAGTTAGCTTTGTCCTAGTTTGAACTTGTTGTTGTCCCTTTGGCTAGTTTTCCACCTTCCATATATACCAATCAAGATTGGGATGCAAATGATTTGCTATAGGTTGACTCGCATGTGCCTTACTAGTCTTTTGCATTATTTTCTTTTTCTATAGTGTAGAAAAAAGTAACCCTTTTTCACACTTAATTTGGGAATAAGTAATATTAAATCAAATTAATAGTGTCTTGGTTTAGTGTTGTAATGTGTTGTACACATTCACATTAATCTAGGGCCCCTTTTTAAAAAAATGTACTTAATTTGTACCTTATTTATGGTGTTGTAAAGTGTTGTAGTACACTTTCACACTTATCTAGGGTTTTATTAATTAATTGTGGCTAATTGAGCTTCATTGGCCCCTTTAATTCAAATTTAAGCCTTCTTAATGACATCTTATGAAGGATCTATCTCGACACTCAATAATCAAATTGCATAACATTTAATTTGGAAAAATCAAATTCCTAGAAAATGGTGCTAGGACCCATTTGTAGTAGAGGAGAATGGGTCCTCTCCACATAGTACCCCACTTTATATATATTTTTGAGGTGGTTTTTTGATGTTCTCCCGCCCCCCCAAAGCAAGGCCCTAGAAACTTGTTCTAGGATACATTCTCCTTTATTAGTGAATGTGTCCTCCTCACATAGGACACCTCTTTTTGAATTTAATTTTGGGAGGATTCTAATGATTTTTAATTCTACATGTGGTGTCAGCTTGAATTATTTGAATTTGAGGGTTAATTCTCAAATTATGTATAAATATAAGGTTATTTTACATAATTTCACCTAGAAGATTTTAAACAAGCTAAAAAGAAAAGAAAATTTTCATGAGATGAAACATTCATTGTCAAGGAGCAAGCAAGAGTGAAGTTTGGAGCAACATTTGTAGATCTTCAAGTTGATGATAGATTCCTATGGTGAATCATGAAGATTCTAGGTTTTGGGAGATGCACAAGACATACAACCAAGCCTATTGTTTCCTAAGTGATTCCATATTCTATAATCATCCTATTTGCAGCCTAAAAAGAGGTATACTTAGATTTGTGGTTTATTAAGGGGATTTGAAATCTTCTTTAGTGATTCAATTGCATTATTCGTATTTCATTTTATTGTTATATACTAGCACAATTGGATAGAATTGGCTTTACATTCTCATATATCATAATCTTAGATACACTTAGGGTTAGGATTGTGGTCACAATTACATGTTTCAAATTTTTTTTCATCATCAAAGGTTTAATTACCAACAAGGGGTTTGACTAAGGAAAACCCTATCTACCAAAAATCTTTAAATTTTTTCTTGTAGATTATTAGTAGACCTGGATTTGAAAGAAGGAATGACACAATGCAAGGAAGGAGTATAGACCTGGAAATTGAAGATCAGATTCAGAGATTTTTGGAAGGACCCAACAGGACCCATTCACCTTTGGTGGCGAATGAGTCCCTGTTAGGGCTTGAAGGGTAGCAGATGTTATATTGTATAAGCTTCTGTTTAAAATTAAGAGTTCCCTGAATAAGTCTTCCAGGACCCATTCGCCTTTAGTGGTGAATGATTCCCTATTAGCACTTCAGAAAAGCTAGATTTGACTAGGTCCACAACATCCTCTACTCCTTGTTTTTCTAGAAATTTTTTAGTTTCTTTCTTTTTAATAGTGTTAGATTCATACATTATATGTGTTAGACCTAGAATTAGGGTTTTCTTGTTAGTTCAATTTCTTCTCCCTAAATTGTGATTTATCTCACCACCCCATCCTGGCATAAAGGAGAGATTGAAATATCCTTAAATATTGACTTAATTCACCTCTTGGGTTGATAATTACTTCAATATTCTTGAATCTCATGTTTTGAATGAAACCCTAACTACAAAAAGGGGGTTAGATATCATAGCCTCTCTTTTTCTATGTTTTATTTTGGTGAACCCGACCCCTTTTGAAGATCTTAGTTTCTGATTTGGAGTGCATTCAAACCCTAGATGCTATTTTTAATTATATTTTGTATTGTATTTAGGGTTTCTTCATTGTGCATTAGTGAATATTGCATTTAGGATAACATTGCATGTTTGTAATTCTTATATTCATCAAAAATAAAAATAAAGTACTTTAGATCTAATTTGGTTTTAAATACATCTTGTTCGCATTGAGATCATCATTCAAAAATTTAGGTTCAAAATAAATTTTAGATTTAGTCACCTTATTCATAATTTAACCTTAGTAAATGTTGCATTTAGAGACTTCATATCTGGAAATTTTTGTACAAAATTAACTATTGCAGATTTGAGACACAAAATACATAAAAGAAACTTAGAAAAACTAAAATCAAAATTACAAAACCCTAAAACTAGGACCCATTCACCTTTAGTGGCGAATGAGTCCCTATAAACCTCGATCAACAAGTCTTCTGGGTGTTTTTTGGTGTTTTATGTGCCTTTCTCTTCTCTGTAAATACCTAGAGTGGGACCCAATCACCTTTGGTGGTGCACGAATCCCTATACACCTTGTGATAATTTTTTTTTTGAGTTGTTTTTTGCTTTTGATAAGCATTTCTATCTATGTTCTGAGATTTAAAAAGTAATAGTTTGAAATATATTGTCTTTGCATTCAAATTCTTGTGTATTTAGATATATTTGGCAACATTGGGAAATAAATTTCTTGCACATTTAAATTAAAGGTAGCATTCATTTTTTGCATTTTTAGTATTATTACTTCAATAGACAAGTTAGTTTACATTCTTCATTCATTAAAAAGAAAAAAACAACAAAAAAACATCAAACAAGACCTTTAGGGAAAGCGTAATTATGTCAAGTTTCCTTTTCAAACTTATCCTATCCCTCAAGCCTTTCAGTAGTGATGACTTTGAAATGTTAGATGAAGCCCTTGAGGGATTCATCTCACAAAGTTCATCCACTAAGGTTTTCCATGATAAACAAAGACATAGAAATGTTAACACAATCACACCACAACTTATAATTTACCCTCCTTTGCAAAAACCTCAAGTTTAAAACAAACCCATGCTTACCTTGGAACCATTGAAAAAGAAGGCTTCATCTGACAATGGTAATGCTTCATGACAAATGAGTTATAATACTATTGCTCATACCTACAATACAAGGAACAACAAGCAACATCAAAATAATCCTATCTCATTACCCTTTCCTAACCCTATCTTGCCTAGTGCTCCTTGTTTACTCGCAAACAATGGAAAGGAATACAATCTTGTTGAACAACTTAAGAAAACTCCTGCTAAGATATCCCTATGGGAACTTCTTCAAACATCACCTAGTTATCATAGCATGCTTCAAATGGCTTTGCAAGTTATGGTTCCTTCTAACACTAATTCCAATGATGTGGCAACACTAGTCCAAGGAATGAATGAGATGAACTTAGACATTGTCTTTCACAAGAGTGAGTTGCCTTCCTTAGAAATTTAGAAAAAAAGATGAAGCCTTCAATATAGTAGTCCAGGTTAACAAAATAACAATAAAGCGAACCCTTGTTGACAATAGTTCATCCCTAAATGTGTGTAGTGTGAACCTTTTGGAAAAGATAAAAAAGAGTCAGGGTGATATTAAACCTGATTCTTTATCTATCCACAGATTTGATAATACAGGAAAGAAACCACTCAGAGTTATCACATTACCTATTAAAGTTTGCAAAGTCACATTACAAACTCCACTCCATGTTATGCTTGAAGATCTATCTTATAAAAGAAACCGCTCGCAATTATCACATTACCTATTAAAGTTTGCAAAGTCACATTACAAACTCCACTCCACGTTATGCTTGAAGATCTATCTTATAATCTCCTTTTAGGAAGACCTTGGATTCATGAAATGAATAGAGTGCCTTCTACTTTGCATCATGTAATGAATTACATGTCTATAACAACAAGGTTTACACACTAAAAGCCGATCATGAACCTGAATGTTGTTTAATTGCTAAGAAAAAAAGATGAGATCCTTCAGAAACACTAGAATCAAATAAAAAAGGGAAGATGCTGGATATGGTACTGGTGCTAGGAGTGTTGGGGACATGGAACTTACTGGAGGAGGAGACTGTCTTTGAAAGAAGTAGTAGGTTTAGGGTGGTTGGCTCCTCTTGCTTTAGAAGAAGGAACAAGTTATACAACGAATTTTGGTGAGATGGATTATCAACAACCACCAAACCTAAAAGAAATGGAAAGACATTATGGGAAATGTTGTGCATTCGGGAAACAACTTGGTTATAGCAGAAAAGGATGTGGAAAAAAAGAAAAAGGCATCGATATTCCTATAAAGCCTAACACACAAGAAACAAAAAGTGTCTTTGGGTATTTCCCTTCTAAAATAATGCAAGAAACAAAACACCTTTACTCAACATCAACACTATCATGTGTCACCCTAATAAACCAAATCTCAACTTGAAGCATCCTGAGTTGATTGATTCAACTTGTGATGAATCTTTGGAATACTCTAAGGATGATGAAGCTTTGAAAGAAATGTTAGGAGTTTATGAAAACTCATGTACTCATCCTAAAAATAAATGGGTTACATGTGCTATGGTTAGTACTAAAAAAGAAGATGAAGAAAAGGAAAACAATGAAAGTGACAAGGACAAAGAAGAATATAATCATGAAATGCAAAAAAAAAACACTTCCTTTGGGAGATACAATCAACATACCGATGGATATAAATAATGAGGAAAAACTCATTCAAATAGGGAAGTGCCTTGATGAAGATAAACAAGAAGATCATGCGACCTTACTTCATGACTTTCCCAAACTCTTCACTTAGACTTATTCAGACATGCCAAGAATTGATGCTAAGATTGTAAAGCACAACATAGTCCTTGTCGAGGATGCTAAACTAATGTGATAGAGAATACAAAAGATAATCCTAAGATAGATTTATTGGTTAAAATTGAAATTAAGAAACTTCTTGAAGCTAGATTTTTCCAGCCTATTGATTATTTTCCATGGATCTCAAACATTTTCATAGTTGGAAAACTTGATAATTGTAGTAGGATGTGTACAGACTTTCATGATTTAAATAAAACATCTCTAAAAAATAATTTTCCCCTTCCTAATATCGACATGATAGTGGACTGCAACTTTTACTACATCTTGGGGAACATTTTGTTGGGTGGTTATGCCTTTTGGATTGAAGAACACAGGCTCAACATATCAACATGCAATGACATTGACATTTCATGATTACATACATAAGAGTTTGGAATATTATGCTGATGACATTCTAGCCAAATATTTAACTCGAAAAGGCCATGTAAATGTTCTTTGAAAGATCTTTGAGGGAATGTGAAAATACAACATGAGATTGAATCTAAGAACATGTATTAGGCATAAATAGTGGAAAACTTTAAGGTGTTATCATATCTCATAGAGGCATTGAGGTGGACATGAAGAAAATCAATGCTATAGTTAACATGCCACCTCATAGAAAAATTTCTCAACTACATACTTTACAAGGAAGAATTTAGGCTATGCATTGTTTCGTAGCATCCTTAGTAGATCACATGTTACCTTTCATGCAAATCCTTAAGAAAGAGGTTTAGCTTAATTGGAATGAAGATTGTAAGTAGGCCTTTGAAAGTTTGAAAGATTATCTTGCTATGCCTGGGTATGTGCAGGATCATGATGGGCCAAAAAGTGGCAATATGATGGGTATTTGTAGGGTATGTTGCTGACAATTTTTTTTTACCCAAAATTCATGAAATAATTTATGAGAGATATTCTTGGATTTCACAATGCTCAAATTATTCTTTAATTTAGATTTAATTAATAATTATTATTCATTTCTATTTGGTCCTGACCTAAAGTCTTGGTGATAGGCAGATTAGAAAAAACATTTATGAAACTTTCCAAGCGGTGCATCACATTTTTTGGAATCAAAGAGCAAACATACATTCTATGCTTTACATACTATATAGAGTTTGAAGAAAAATATGAATTTAAAACGGTTTTGACCAAGTTAAGGTTTGCTGATTATCAGGAACATATTTTTTTAAAAGTTTGTAAATAAAGAATTCATAATTAATTATTATTTACTTGGAAAAAATTTACAAAAAAAAATATGCATCACATTGAACATGATTCCTCTACTTATGTATAAAATATTTTAAAAATATTATCATTTTATTATAGTTAAATTGGTTAAACCAGACCACTTACTTTTCCTTGAAATTTAAGAAATTATATGAGGGGCTAAATTTTCACCAGATAAATTAAAAAAAAACCTATTAGTTTTAGAAACTACATTCAATTTTCTACAGATTCTATTCTTACATATTTTTAAAATAATATAGATAACTTATTCAAATTTTTACGTCAAGTTTCCTAACTCTAGTTTTTTTTATTTTTTTGCCACTTAAGGGCCTATTTTTTCCATGATGATCTTGCACATACCCGCCTCCTGTTTTACAACCTGCTATGCAGGAGAAGTCATTTATCCTTTATACAACAACATTTGACCATGATCTTGTAGCTCATTGTTGTCTCAACAAGATGACAATGATAAGGAACATCCTATTTATTACATTAGCTGAACCTTGATTGATTTTGAGACACGATACACAATGATAGAGAATTTTTTTTTGTCTCTTGTATTCACTATTGGTAAATTGATACATTATTTACTAAATGCTGAAATCCATGTCATGAAAAAGTTTAATCCTTTGAAACATCTTTTCACTAAAACAGATCTATCAAGATGCTTAGCTAAGTGGGTTATGTTTTTAACTGAATTTGACCTTAAGTTTGTTTTAAAAAAAGAAATTAAAGGACAAGCCTTGATAGACCAATTAGCTAATGCTCCTTCTCCCCTAGTGCTACCTAATATAGACTCATTCCCCAATGAGAATGTGTTGAATATTCAAATTGACAAAGAAACATGAGAATTGTACTTTAATGGTTCTACATGTTGAACTAGCTCTGGGGTAGGTGGTGCAGGAGCACCTAGGCTAAACTCCATTTAGTTAATGTTAAATTTTGGCTTGTACCTGACCTTAGCCAAGTCAAGGTAATAGTGTGGTTATTTTGGACCTTAGAAGGTCTTGTTTGTGTGTGGTGAGTTAGTCACTAGGACTAAAGTCATCTTAGTTTAATCATTGTTGTTAAATTTTGCTTTAATTAGCCTTAGATAGCTTATGTTGGAATGTTGAGCCTTAAATGTGTTCTAAACACATCCTTATTGTTAGAAAGATGCCAAGAGGTAGTTAAGGGTTGGTTGCTCAGAATCAAGGAGATTGAGGTCCTAAGATTTAGGATGATAGCAAAGTTGCAAAGAGTTGTTGCAAAGTTGCATGACAACATTTGTTATGTTGCATGCAACTTATTTATCTTGGATCCCCTAAAAGTGAGGAGTGGGGAATCAACCAACAGACCCTAAAAAGGTGGTAAATGGCATCTAAAGAGAGTGTGGCTCGAATTTCATGTATATAGATTTGAAATCAAGTTCTTGTTGTGTGGAACAGAAGATCAGATTGGAAATTCTATGTTTTCCCGAGTATCTTGAGAAATAATGATATCTAATGCATTGTATATACTGATTTGGCATTGTATCTGTGCTCATAGTGTAGTGTTAAGTCTTTTTCATTCTGTAAGCAAGTTAATCTAAGTTGAATTAGTATTGTAAATCCATAGTTTAGAGTCTAGAGGGTTTGTAGTTCCTGTTTTTGTGCAGTCAGTCTTTTAATGGCCCCCCCCATGAAATCTAACCACGGGGTTTTCCTAAGAGTAGATGGAATTGTTAGGGGAGCCATGTATTTGTATATATTTAGCAGTAGGAGTTATAGAGTGTCAATCATTTTCTTTCAAAACCAAACCCTAGGCGAGTTCTTACTACCCGGTTAGAGGTTTGGCAGTCAAAGATTGAAGAGAACAGGTAGGGGAAGGAGGTACAGTACGGAAAAAGTATGGTTCCAGGTGGGATTTAGTCCTATCTAGGTATGTTAGAAGGATTGAAGTTTCAACCAATCCATTTGAAGTATATTTGAATGAGAAATTAGTAAAACCCTAGGAATTAGGCCTATTAGCCCTATTTACCCTAGATCATAGGAGACCACTGTATGGAGGGCATAGGGAACTGAGATCCTATGAATCATTTAAAGGTTCCAAAAGGGTATTTGAAAGTGCAATTTATTTTCTAGGTTGTTTGGACAGTTTGAGCAAGAAAAGAAAAAAGGTGACTGGTACGGGCTACAAGCAACTAGGCCACTTCAAAGCAAGATCTTGGAATCGGTAAGACAACAGATTGAAGGTCCTCAAAGATGGATCTAAATGGTTGTGAAATGCATGTTTTCACTGTCTCCAACACCCTTGCAAGCAGTTCAAGGTTGAGAGTGAAGTTGGCACTTAGATCGTTCTAAGTGTAGGAGATAGTTTACAAGCTCAAATGGTGTCAAGTCCTCCAAGGTGAAGCACAAGGAGTGAGACTCTTGTAGCAGAGTTGAAACAAGGCTTAGTTAATGACCTAAGACTAATTAGAACCTAGGAGCTATCAAGTTCTTGGGTGAACACAGAGAGAAGTCTTCCTAACTAGTTGGTGCAAGAAAACCTAAGAGCACTTACACCAGTAGGACTTATATTAATTCCTCCTTCAGGTAAGATTATTCCTTTATCCTTCTATTTAAACTTCCTATGTACAAATAATATTGTAGAGTATGAGGATCTAATAGCTAATATATAGGCCACATTAGCATTAAAGGATAAACACATTTCTATATTTGGTGATTCGCTCTTAATTATTAAAAAGATGATGGTACATATAAGGAAAATCATGATAATATTGTTTGATATAGATACCTCACAACGACATTATTAGAAAAATTTGAATCATATGCAATAAAAAACATACCATGAAAGGACATCGGCATGAAGATGTAATGGTAAGTTTCACTTCCTTTGTATCTCCCGATGATCCTTTAAAGTTCAAATGATTCCTAAACCATCGATAGATGATAAAAGAAAAGAAGTGTTATTGATTGATATTGACAACTCTAGTGAATGGTATACAACGATATTCAAATATTTAAAAGATAGTACCTTTCTCGAGACGACAACTAAGAACACTCAAGCTCATCTTCAAAAACTTACATCTAAATGTTGAGAATATGCGTCTCAAACTCATTGGTATAACCTTGATAGTGTCACCAAGCAGCAAAGAGTTCATAAGTGTTATGTTTATGCCTTTACCTCTATACTGCTAGGTAATTGAGAGAGAGGAGTTCTAGCATGGTTATCACCATACCATGGGCACCTCTTAGCTATGTAGCGGTAGTGTGGTGGATACCGCCATACCATGGGTGTCTTTACACTGGGTTGCAGTGGCACGGTTACTGCCATACCACAAGAGCTTGCTGGATGTTTAGAGGTAGAGCAGTTATTGCCATACCACAAGAGCCTCTCATCTATCAGGTAGTAGTGCAGTGGTTACCACCATACAACATGGGTTCATTAGATGTGCAGTGGTAGTGCAGTGTAAACTATCATACCACGGAGGTTTGTAAACTGTCTAGTGGTAGTGTGATTACCACCATACCTTGGGATCTATTGACCTATCCGGAGGTAGCACGGTTATCGCCACCCCGCGGGAGCTTATCGAATGCACAACAGTAGCGCTATGTAAAGTGAAGAGGATGGTTTCTTGGTTGATTGCTGAGATGTAAGCTGTTAATTAGAGGATGTTGCTGACTTGGAAGGAGGCCATTTGAATTCCTAGGAAGTTTGACAGTTGTTCAACATAGGAAATTGAACTGAATCGATTGTATAGAGAATGAATAATTATGGTTGTTGCTATACATTGCAATGTACAAGAACTATAAAAAGGTTCAGTGGTTAGAAGGTTTGAGAGTTTGATGGTTGGATGATCGAATGGTTTGTATGCTATTTTGAAAGCATTGTAACATTGTTGTTCTATATGAGTTTGATCAGGGAAATATTACTGCTATAATATTGACATTTGAAAGGAGAGTCTATAACTTGTATGTAATTTGATTATTGTAATAGAAGTGATTTTCTTTAGTGTGGTGGGTTTTTCTCCCATAAGGATTTTCCCACGTAAATCTGGTGTCAATTGTGTTTGAGTTTATTTCTCTATTTTGTTATTTCCTTCATGTACATCTTAATGAACTGTAATTGTAAAGTTTTAAGTCATATCTACATTCTTCTCTAATTTTTGGCAAGTCCTTGGTGAATAAGTTGTTCTTAAGGAAGAATTTATACTCTTTGAAGATGGGGGAAGGGGCATCTATAGCTGACTATCTAAATACCTTTAACACATTGATTGCTGGGTAAAAGCAAGAAGTTGGGTACACGAAGAGGGGAAGTTTCGGCCAAAAAAAAAATCTCGCAGAAAACGCGTACGCGTTATTAAAAAAAACGCGTATGCGTTTAGGATCGGGTACCCGATCCTAAAAAACGCGTATGCACTATCAAACGCGTACGCGTTATAATGCGTATGCGTTTTTGATAGCGTTTTATAACACATGAAAATTAATTATTTAAAAAAATAAATACTTTTTAGAAACGCGTACGCGTTTTAGAACGCGTACGCGTTTTGAAATCAAAACGCGTACGCGTTTTAGAACGCATATGCGTTTTGAAATCAGAACGCGTACGCGTTTTAGAACGCGTACGCGTTTCTAAAAAATATTTGTTTTTTCAAAATTCCCAACCCACATGCTGCCTTGGTTTTAGGCTCGGAAAAGGCTTGGCAATCCGAGCCTTAGCCTTTGACCTGCAACTAAAAAACTAAGGTAGATTGAAGAAGAATGTCTAACTTTGACAACATAGATGATGGACTTTTTTTCTGAATGAGTCTATAAAATTAAAACCCATTAGAGAACACAATGTCTACTTTGTAAATATATAATTTTTGTTAAAATTGGATTATGTTTGCTATTTTTTAATTAATTTCTAAGCAAACTAGTCCTTAAACTTGAAATATTAGGTTTTTTTGGTTTTTTAATAACTTTTTATTGGTTGATTTTCTTGTAAAAAAAATTATATGGGACCAAACTTTAGACAATTCTCTACACAATGAAAAAAAAAAGAGTCAAAAAATGTTTTTTTTAGGTCCAATTATGTTGTCCGTACACGTTGATTTGAAAAAACATCAATTAAGGCCAATAAAAATTTAATAAAAAAATATATATTCAACCAAAAATTATAAAAAAAAATCCAGACCAAACTTCATGTTGTTAGGTCTCTTTTCCTAAAAGGAATTAGCAAAATAATTTTATTTGGGTCAAAAAGTGTTGTCCGTACACCTGCTTGGTATGGTAAAAAAATAGGGACTTTTAAAAAGTGGTTTTTATAGATCCTTATCAAAATGTGATTTCTATAAACTGGGTATTTTAATAATTTATATATTTGGAAACTAGATTCAAAATGCTAAATTTCATATTACTGAATTTTTTTAAGATTAATTGTGGAAGTGCCTCAATTTTTCAGTCCAAGTGTGACAAATTATGAAAAACAGTAAAAACATTTCCACTTTTTGAGCTTTTTGTGTACCCAACTTCTTGCATCAACCCTGCTCAGTTAACATCTGTGAGCATAAAAATTGATGATGAAGATCATTGTATGTTATTTCTATGTTCTTTGCCAGATTCTTGGGATCACTTGGTGATGGTGATTGGGAGCACGACCACCACTTTCAAGATGGAAGATGTGGTTGCTTCTTTTTTTTCTGAAGAAATGAGAAGGAAATCTTCTGAGATGGCGAAGGAGGCTCTTGTTGTTCGAGGTAGATCGAAAGACAAAGGAAAGAAGAAGGACAAGAAGTCCAAATCAAAATCAGAAGGGAGATCAATGTCTCATACAATAAGAAGTCCAAGGTGAAGTGCTGGAATTGTGGGCAACCTGGTCATGTCTGAAAGGATTGCAAAGAGGAGAAAAAGAAGAAGAAGAAGAAGAAGAAGAAGAAGAACTCTTCTAACAATGATTTTTCTTAGGGCAATGCAGATGCCTTCATTGCAGCCTTGGCAACTTGGACATCTGATGATGTCTGGCTGATTGACTTTGAAGCATCTTTCCACATGACATCTCCTAGAGCCTGGTTTACTAAGTATGAAAAATATGATGGTGCAAAGGTGTACTTGGCAAGTGATTCATCTCTGGAAATTGTTGGCTGTGGAAGAGTTAGAATTTAGTTTCCTGATGGTAGAATTAAGGGAATTGATGGCATAATGCACATACCAGGTCTGGCTCAGAATTTACTTTTTGTAAGTAAGCTAAATGATGTTGGAGTGCAAGTATCATTCTCTAGCAATGGCTATAAAATGACTAGAGGCTCGATGGTGTTGGCTAGGGGTTCCCATATATGTACTTTGTATAAGTTGGACACACTTGCTGTTCAATGTAACAGTGTCTCTATAAAGTCATAGAAGGATGTTTGTGCAGAAGAGGAGACTGAAATCTTTGTAGGGGATAATTCTTTGGAAGTTAAACTTCTTGTAGAGAAGACTATGCTCTGGCATCAAAGGCTAGGTCATATTGGTGATAAAGGTTTAAAATCCTTGAAAAATAAAAACCTGGTTGAGGGGCTTGATGATTGTAATATGGAATTTGAATTTTGTGAACATTGAATATATGGAAAACATCATCGTGTTTCTTTTTATTCTAGTCCTCATAAATATTTTGGTGTTTTGGATTATATTCACTTTGATGTTTTTGGTCTAGTGAATGTTCCTTCGTTGTCCAATTCAAAATATCATGTATCATTCATTGATGATTATTCGAGAAGGGCATTTGTATATTTTCTAAAAAGTAAATCATAAGAGTTCAGTCAGTTTAAAGAGTTCAAGAAATTGGTTGAAAATTAGACAGGTAAGAAAATTAAATGCTTGAAGATAGATAATGGTGGTGAATTTTGTTCTGCAAAATTTGAAAGGTATTGCAAAGACCATGGAATTAAGAGGCATAAAAAAATACCTTACACTCTGCAGCAAAATAGAGTTGCTGAAAGGTTGAATAGGATGCTGATGGAGAAGGAAAGAAGTATGTTGAGCAATGCTGGTCTAGAGCAGAAGTTCTAGGCTAAGGTTGTGGCTACAATATGTTATTTGGCAAATCGATCTCCTTCTTCAACACTTGTTGATAAAACACCTATGGAAGCTTGGTCTAGTAAGAATCCATCTATGAGACATGTTTGTGTCTTTGGCTGTGAAGCATATGTTTATGTGACAGATATGAAGAGATCTAAATTGGAGAACAAAGTTGTTAAGTGTATCTTCATTGGCTATGACATTGGTGTGAAAGGATACAAGCTTTGGAATCTAATGATTGAAAAGGTTGTATACAACAAAAGCATAATATTTCAAGAGCCAAAACCTTCTTCAGTGGAACTGTAGTCAGAGATGAAAGAAAATAAAGGGGGAAATGATGTTATTGCAATACCTCTAACTCCTAAAAAAGAGGAACAACACATTGATAGTGTACCTAAAACTGAGGAGAGTTTGAGCATCTCTGAGAGTTCTGAAGAAGAATCACAACCTCAACCTCAGCCTCAGTCTGTGAGGAGGTCTACACGTGAGAAGAAGCAACCTGATAGATATGGATTATCTATATTGGATTCTAGTTGTTCCTATGCTTTGATTACTAATATTGATGAGCCTAGGACTATAAAAGAGGTAGTTGAAATGACTGATTCATATTCCTCATTGGAAGCCATGAATGAAGAAATGGAATCATTAAAGGACACTTGGGATCTGGTTCCATTGCCTGAAGGTAGAAAGCCTATGGGCTGTAAATGAGTTTTTAAAAAGAAAATTGGTTTGGATGGTAGTATTGAAATGTACAAAGCAAGGTTGTTTGCAAAGAGTTATTCCCAAGTAGAGGGAATTGATTATGGGGAAATATTTTCTCTGGTAGAAAAGTTGACATCTATCATATTTATTTTGTCACTTGCGGCAACTTATGACTTGAAGATTGAGTAAATGGATGTGAAGACAACATTTCTTCATGGTGATCTTGAAGAAGAAATTTATATGTCCCAGCTTGAGCACTTTGTGGTAACAAGCAAATAAAATCTGGTTTGCAAGTTAAAGAAATCTTTGTATGGTTTAAAATAGTCACTTAGAATGTGGTACCCAAAATTTGACATGTTTGTTTTGTCATTAGGTTTTGTAAGATCAAAATTATATCATTTTGTGTACTTTAAGACTGAAAATGATAAGGTTCTTGTTATTGCTCTCTATGTTGATGATATGTTGTTCATAGGCAATAGTAAGTTTATGATTTCTTATCTAAAATCTCAGTTGTCTACAAAGTTCAAAATGAAAGATCTTGGTGTAGCTAGTTTTATTCTGGGGATGAAAATAACCAAGGATAGGAAGAGTAGAAAAAATTGGCTCAGCCAGAGTAAGTATATTAACACTGTTTTGGAGAGATTTTGTATGACTGATTACAAGTAGCTAGTTGTTCTAGTTTTGCAGAGAATGAAGCTATCTATTAAAGATTGTCCAAAATCTCCTACTAAGATTGAGGACATGACCAGCGTATACTAGTACAATTGGCAGTTTAATGTATGCAATGGTCTATACAAGGCTAGACATTTCCCAAGTAGTTGGAGTTCTTAGTCAGTTTATGGCTAATCTAGGAAGGACACATTAGGATGTATTGAAAAGAGTGTTTAGATATCTGAAAGACACTTCAGAATATTCTTTGTGTTACCATGGTAATTCAGTTGAATCACATAGAACTCTTAGCATTCGAGGGTATGTGGATTCTAATTGGGTAGGGGACATTAATAGTAGAAGATGATCCACTAGTGGATATTGTTTCATGATGAATGGTGGTGTAGTTAGTTGGAAGCAGTAGGTTTTAGTTGCTTTATCTACTACATAGGTTGAGTATATGGAAGCAACTCATGCCTGTAAGGAAGCCATTTGGCTTAGAAGGTTGTGTTCTAAAATTAGCTTTGATGCAGGGAAGATTATTATTTGTTGTGATAGTCAGAGTGCCATTTGTCTAGTGAAAAATCCTACTTTCCATGCTAGGATGAAACATATTGATGTGCAGTACCATTTTGTACAAGATATGGTGGAGGATGGAAAGGTATGTTTGGAAAAGGTGGATACTCTGAAGAATGTTGCTGATGCTTTGAAAAAGCAAGTGAGCATGGATAAGTTCAGATGGTGTGCAAGTTTCATGGGCCTTGGGGTCTAGAATATTCAATGACTTTTGATATTGAAAAGGGTTTAGTGAGTTCTTCATCAAGTGGGAGATTGTTGAGAATATGTGTCTCAAACTCATTGGTATAACCCTAATAGTGTCACCAAGTAGCAAAGAGTTCATAAGTGTTATGTTTATGCCTTTACCTCTATACCGCTAGGTGATTGAGAGAGAGGAGTAGTAGCACAGTTACCACCATACCGTGGGTGTCTCTCAGTTGTGTAGTGGTAGTGCGATGGATACTGCCATACTGTAGGTGTCTTTACACTCGACTGCAGTGGCATGGTTAATGCCATACTATAGGAGCTTGCTAGATGTTTAGCGGTAGAGCGGTTACTACCATACCACAGGAGCCTCTAATCTATCAGGTGATAGTGCGGTGGTTACTTCCATACCACAGGGGTTTTCTAGATGTGCAGTGGTAGTGCAGTGTAAACCACCATACCGCTGAGGTTTGTAAACTATCTAGCAGTAGTGCGGTTACTGCCATACCTTGGGAGTTTTTGACCTGTCCGGAGGTAGCACAGTTATCACCACCCCACGGGAGCCTGTTGAATGCACAAAGGTAGCATAGTGTAAAGTGAAGAGCATGGTTTCTTGGTTGACTACTAAGATGTAAGTTGTTAATTGGAGGATGTTGCTAACTTGGAAGGAGGCCGTTTGAATTACTAGGAAGTTTGATGGTTGTTCAACATAGGAAATTGAACGGAATCAATTGTATAGAGAATGAATGATCATGGTTGTTGCTATACATTACAACGTACACGAACTGTAAAAAGGTCTGGTGGCTAGAAGGTTTGAGATTTTGATGGTTGGATGATTGAATGGTTTGTATGCTCTTTTGAAAGCATTGTAACAGTGTTGTTCTGTAAGAGTTTGATCAGGGAAATATTGTTGTTGCAATATTGAAATTTGAAAGGATTGTCTGTAACTTGTATGTAATTCGATTAATATAATTCAAGTGATTTTCTTTGGTGTGGTGGGTTTTTCTCCCGTAAGGGTTTTCCCACATAAATTTGGTGTCAATTGTGTTTGAGTTTATTTCTCTATTTTTTTTATTTCCTTCATGTGCATCTTAATGAACTATAGTTGTAAATTTTAAAGTCATATCTGCATTATTCTTTGAGTTTTTTACATTAGGAAAGTTTGTTCCGTATACATAGTCTTTCCTTACACTAAATACATAATCCTTGTGGACACTCTATATAAAAGATCATTTAATGGCCTTTTACTTAGATGTCTTAAACAATCTAAAATCCCTATAGCACTTGAAGAAGCTCATAAAGGTGCTTATGGGGGAAATTTGGAGGAATATCATTAGCTCAAAAATTGCTTCACCTATGATATTACTAGAGACACATGGAACAAGATTTTTCTGAGTATGTAAAGAAATGTCATAAATGTCAAGAACACAACAACTTCATTCATGCCCCCTACCTCTGATCTTCATGGTCAAGTTCCTATTTGGCCATTTCTGGTTTGTGGTTTGGACCTTATTGGGAAGATATCACCTCCTTCTATTGGACATACATTTATCATTACCACAACTGATTACTTCATGAAATGGGTAGAGGCTATTGTTTAGGGTGAAAAGTAGGGTGACCCAAATGCATGAGAAAGAGGATGAACCACTAAGTTTTTCCACCAAGATCACTGCAAAAGATGTAATTATGAGGGCCAAAAGATGTAAATAATAATAAAAAATGCTACCTAACTATTATATCAACTATGAGGGAAGTTTTCAGAGCATAAAAAGCTATGTACCTAGTGAAAAAGTTGTTATTTTTAAGCTACAGAGGACTCATTCGCTTTCAATGGTGAATGGGTCCTTGTTAGGGTTTTCAAAATTGATATTAGAGTCTTGTTCCTTGATATTTGCACTCTCAAAATCCTAGTTATCAAGTTCTGGAAGTCTCTATACAATTTTGTAGCTTCAATTATTTGATTTTACACTTTGAATGAAAAAAATTGCAACTTTGCAACTTTGACAATCTTGCTCCAAACCTTCTCCACTTGATCTTCAACCTGTAAATTTGCAATCACTCATTCAAGGGTAGAAAAAATTGTTGTTTGTTAGTGAATAAGGGTTTTCCTCAGTCAAACCCCTTGTAGGTAATTAAACCAAATAATGAAGTGAATGAAATGAAGCATGAAACATGAAATATGTAAATGATATCACCTTGGATGATGTCTTGTGAAAAAAATATATAATCTAACATGTAGTGGCCATGAAGAATGTAGATCTTGGATCCTTGAATGTGATTTGAACAATGGTTGCAAGTAGATCTTCACTGCTACATCCACCTCTCTAGCTCAATAACATGAATGAATGCTTCAAACCCTTGACATGATGATATGACTTTGAATTGCAGAAATATAATCTTGAAATCTACCTTGAAATTCCTTATGAATTCTCTAGAATTCTCTTTCTCTTGATCTCATGAAGTCACATAAGTCTGCTAGGAAAAATAATGTGAATTAACCCCTTATTTATACTAAATTAGGAGATTAACCCTAAAATTCAAACAATTAAGGCTGACATTAGATCTAGAAAGATACATTATTAAATTCCTACCAAAATGAAATTAAAAAAGGGAGGTCTCATTAAGGGAGGACCCATTCACCACCTAGGGCGAATGGGTAGTGGCTCAATTTACCAGGACCTAACCCCTTTGGATTGAAAGAGGACTAAAAATCCATTTCATATCAACTAAAAAAGAGGGGTCCTGTTAAGGGAGGACTCATTCGCCACCTAGGGAAAATGGGTCCTAGAACCATTTTCTAGGATCTAACTTTCTCCAATAAAATATTTTATTAATTAAGTTACGTGTGTTGGGATAGATCTTCGGGAGGTGTCAAAATTAAGGCTTAAATTTTAATTAAAAGGGGGTTAATTACTCCAATTACCCACAATCAATTAAGACCACCCTAGATAAATGTGAAAGTTCCTCTAAACACTTTACAACACTTAAATAAGGTACAAATTTAAATAAAATTTTCCAAGAAGGGGCCCATTAAGCTTAATTAAGTAAATACATCCTAGAAAAGTGTGAAAGTGTGTTACAATACTTCACAACACCTTTGAAAAGGACCAATTAAGTCATGTTTTAGTCAAATAAAGGTCCTAGAATATTGTGAATGTTTACAACACATCACAACACTACTCCAAGACATCATTAGTTCTATTTTAATGTCAATTATCAAACCAAGCAAGGGAAAAGGCTTACTTTTTCCGTTACTACATTTTGCTCCCACTTTAGTGAGAGAATGACCCCATGCCAAACTCACAATAAAGTAGACATCCAAGAAACTTAAGTATGCAAAAATAACAAAGATACATGATCATACCCTGTCAAAGGCCAAGAAAAATAAACAAAAACAAAGGATCAAGCACAACCATTTCAACACGATGTGAGATGGGGTTGTTTGTCCATAACATATGTTGCTCACTCTGGGGTAGTGGAACCTCAGTCTTTCCACTAGGTGATTTTTCCCAACGAAGTGGTTTAGTGATAAAGTCATGCTATTGTATTGGCTTCTCATCATATAATGAGAAAGTCATGCCAGTGTATCAGTTTCTCATCATACTAACCGTACCAAAGTTATCCTCCTAATAAATTTAATTAGGTACCACAATGTAAATGCTTTTCTAAATGCTTTTCTTTGTTCATGTAATGTTCTTCCTCTTAGGGAGAATTGTGCCTAATGTCTCTAGGAGAGGACAAGTCAAAAGTGTCAAATCTTCGCCCATGGGATGCCTCATTCACATCATGCCATGTCTGTAGATCATACACTCTTGGATGACATCAAAACCTAATGACATCACCAAGAAGATGATAGATCACAAATAAAAGGAAAATCACGCCATGAAATTTATTCCAAAAGATGTCATCGAGGTATGCCCCCACTTTAAAGTAGTTGCTACACCATCACTATGAGAAATTTCTTTAAATTAGCTCATGTTTTGGTCCTATGACATGAGATATTTCCTCAGAAAACCCTATGCCAATTCATATATTTCTGAAATAAGCTAAATCATGAAATAGAAAGGAAGGGTTGCCCCCACAAATACATAAGGGATCTATAGATTTGTGGTTAGTATGTCTATGCTACAATATTTTCATAGAGCATGGAACTTCCATCATTCACCAAATACTCATAGAACTAGAAGAATGACACAAAGAGAGTGAAAAAAAAGAAAAACCTTTCGGGTTAATATGGAAGAGACCTAAATGTCTCAACGCCTTGCATCATCCCCAAAAGGAAAACACAAGACAAATGAAAAAGATAAAGGAAAAGGTTTTAGCTCAACATGGAAGAGACATAAATGTCTTGACACCTTGTGTCATCCCCAAAAGGAAAACACAATACAAATGAAATGATTACGTCATAGAGAAGAATGAAGGTACATATAGAGGAATGCACAAAAAGTGAGACATCAAACAAAATTTCATAGGGGATCACATTACGCACATGCAATCATAAAGAACAAAAAATAAAAGACTAGTAAGGCATAGGTGATTCAACCTAAAGTAAGTCATCTACCTCTGAATCTTGGTCGAAATAAACAAAAAGAGGGCAACTAGCCAAAGAGACAACATCAAGTTCCAAACTAGGAAATATACCAAGTTCAACACTCTTATTAGGATATTTTTAATTTGAGATCATAAAAGAAGAAAAAAATGTATTCAAATCATCATGCACTTATTCATCAATCCTTGCAATGTCAAGTTCATCATGTAAATGAATCACAATAGGAGGTTGAATAACGATATTCATGTAATGTTCTTGTTTATGTTGCAGTGAGGGTTAAAAGTCATCATGCATTGGTTTGAGTAGGTTTGGATTTTGATTTTCTATGTTATTTTTGTTTTCTTGAGTTTGAAACTTATGAGGAATAGCATGATGTCTACGTCTATGCTCTCTAGCACTTTTATTTCGTTTCAATTTATTGTAATTTTTTTTTTTGTAAGAGCGGGTTTTTCAATCATAGGATCTTTCTCTTCCTTGGGAAGACTAGAAGAAACCACAATAGTTGTTCAACCACTTTCTCTTTGAATTTGTAAACTTGTTTGACTCTAGGAGGGACAATGGGATTTCTTGTATTATCATGTGGTCTCTTGTAGGAAATTGCAAGAGTTTGTTTTATAGATTGTTCTTGTATGGTTAGAAGTGTTTTTGGTTCAATCATTATCTCATTAGGGATGGTTGGTTCAGCCATAGGTTGAGGCATGTTTCGAAGGGATAGTTTCCCTATTTTCTTTGCCTTAAATTTTTGATATTATTTGAAAAAAAATCTTCATGTGGATTGATAGGTTCAATAAGCTTGGGCCAAAAGTAATCTAGCAAAAAATTCCCTTTTATCGAGGCACGATTAAATCCATTATGATGCATTGTGAAGATTTCATTGTGAAATGGAAACTTTAGTCTTTTATGCACAATTGAAGGAATGTAATTCATGAATTGAAGCCATGGATAGCCTAGCTTCACAAGAAATTGGTCTAATTGTGGGATAATAGAGAATGAGATTGTTAATGTTTTTGGTCCCACCATTAAAGGGAGATCTATTGAGCCTATTGTAGGGCAAGAAAATCCATTCTGCATCTTGATCCATGCTCTCAGGTTATCATATGTTTCTTGATATAGTTCATTCACATATAAGAATTCTTTTGTGATCACATTATCTCCACAGACGGGATCAATCAATATCCCATTAGTGAGCTTATTATTGATTCGGCCAGCTAAATAAAGAGGACCATCAGGTGCATGTTTAGGTATGCCATTTTGTGAGAAAGAAATTTCAAGAGGTTGTCTAGTCAAGCCCTTATGAGGTTTAGATTCAATAAATGCTACCACTTAATTTGTGGGATGTTGTTCAATGGTATTCATATTGTCATCACTTGTGTCAAAATTCATCATATCATTCTTCATTTCACTAGCTTTGACAAATGAAGTATTGTTCTTACACATGTGATTTGTAAATATTTGTAAATTTTGATTAGGAGGAGCTACAAACTTATTACCTTGATCATTCACAGCTCCGATTTGAAGTTGGTTATTGTCAATAAGGTCTTGCACAAGATGTTTAAGATGTGTATAATATTTTGTACGATGTCCATTTATTTGATGGTAATGGAAATAATCATTTTTTTGAAAGCCTTTAGGTAATGGTATAGTGGCATCACATTCTCTAATAGCCGGTAAGGTAAGAATGTTTTTGTCAATAAGTTGCAACATAATATTGTGAAGGGTATCTAGTAAAGGAGTGAATTCTCTCTCCCTATCCCTGAAAGGAGAACTATTTTTATAGAAGCCACTTGATTACTGTTTTGTTGACTTTTCTGAGGGGGATTTAATTGTAAAAATCCCTTATTTTGTTTCTTGAAAGGTTGATAATTGTTTTGAGTCATGGATTCAGACTTTTCAAGACAACTAGGGGGATTTTTCACATCACAACCACTAGTCAAGGGTTGTACATAATTGTGTGAAGGATGGAAACCACAACATTTCAAGTTTTCTTTTGAGTTTATCTTGTAAGTTGAAAATGAACATTTGTTGAAGGTCGGTATTAGGAATATTAGTGATCATTTGCAAATAAAGTATTTGTTATCTTGCTATGAAATCTATCACTTTTTCATCCTCTTTTTGTTTGCATGTCAACAAATCAACAAGGGTCATCTTGGGACCCATGTGAATATGAAATTGGTTGTAAAATGCATCAATGAGTTGATTGAATGAACCAATTGAATTGTTCAGTAAAGAAGAAAACCACTCTAGATTAGTATCCTTCAAAGAACTAGAGAATAGCTTAGCCAATAGTTTATCATCAAAGATGAAATCAGTACACAAGGCTGTGAAGGCGGAAACATGGCTAACAAGATCTACTCTCTCACCATATTTCTCAAATTGAGGGACCTCTATACCTCGTGCAATTTTTACTCTTAATATGTTGAGGGAAAACAATGTAGACTTGATGTATTACAAAGATTGAACATTATTTTTTTGTTGTAATGTTGCTACTTGTTGTTGAAGGGATGTCATGTTTTGCAAAATTGAATTAATGAGAGGGTTGTTTTGGTTATAAGGTTTAGGGGAATAAGGTGGTGTAGTGTATCTATGCGGTGGGCTAGTGAATTGTAGGCTAGTGAAGGTGGATTGTTGAGGTGGTATCATGTTTGAAGCATTTCCTATGGGAATACCTATGGAAGTGTACACAATACTAGTGGGTATGAGTGTTGTGGTTGGTTGAATGGTAGATGTGGGTTGAATGGTTGTTTTATGTTGGAATGTTGTTATAGGTTGGAAGGTTATTGTAGGTTGGAATGTTGTTGTAGGTTGTGTATTGGTGTATGTAGGAATGGATATTGGTATCATAGAGGATGGGATTGGAATTCCACCTTGGCTTTGAGTAGACCCCAAATCTTGAGTGGAAGTGGTAATGGTAGGGATGGTGTATACAATGTTATCTATTAGGGACATTGGTTGTAGTAGGTGATGTCATGGGAAATGAAGTATGCAAACAATGAACCATGGAGGGTTGATTCTCAAAACTATTAGAAAGAGAGTTAGGAAACCAAAGATCCATGGTGAGTGAAATATCATGGGATGAAATGAGCCTCAAACTGATTCTTATAATAGTATTACGAATAGGATACCAAGTTGTAAAGCTCATGCAAGTTTTACAAACCTAATGTGCAAACCCTAGAATAGCAAAGGGGCAATGCAACAACCAAGAATGAAATGCAATTTTTAGAGTCTAAGCAATGCAATTTATTGATTAAAAAATGCAATAAGCTCAAAATGAAATGTTTTGAGGGCATGTGCAAGTTCATTATGGAAAAAATAGACCCTTAAGTGGCAAAAAATTTAGAAAAATCAGAGTTAGGCAACTTGGCGTGAACATTTGAATAAGTTATCTATATTATTTCTAAAATATGTAAGAATAGAATCTATAGAAAATTGAATGAAGTTTCTAAACTACTAGGTTTATTTTAAAAAAAAAATCTATTTTGTAAAAATTTGAAATTTCAATGCAGTAGTACTTAAATTTTAGGGAAAAAAAAGAAGTGTCTATCTCACCACCCTAACCACAATAAAATGATAATATTTTTTTTATATTATTTTAGATATAAGTAGAGGACTCATGTCCAGATGTGATGCATATTTTTTTGTAGCTTTTTTCCAAGTAAATAATTAATTATGATTTTTTATTACACCTTTTAAAAAATATAAAAACTTGTACGTCTAACCACCTTAACTTGGTCAAAACTTCATGAAATTCATTTTTTTAATCCTATGGTATGTGAAGCATAGAATGTGACACATGTTTCAGATTCAAAAAATGTGATACCATTTGAAAGTTATAGATTTTTTTCAACCAGCCTATCAATAACTTTAGTATTAATTCAAATAGAAAATGAATAATAATTATTTATTAAATTCAAAGTAAAGAATAATTTATATTGGTGGAAAGCTGAGAATCTCCTTTAAAAACCCTTTACGTTTCATCAATTTTGGGTAAAAAAAAGTCGTTAACCACATACCCTACAAATACACATGATATTGCCACTTTTTGGTCCATCATGATCCTGCACATACCCTTGATGTAACTTTGATTTTTTAACAATGCACTAAAATGAAGCAATTTAAGCTAAATGCAATGAAATTGATGAAACAAAAAATTAGGAAACTGAAAATGAAAGGTAACAACACCAAATAGAAGCTAAAAACTAAGATTTTAATGTCTTGCAAATGCAGAGTAGTAGCTAATAGGGACTTATTTGTCAATAAGAGTTAATGGGTCCTCATTAGATATGTTTGAGATGTTTATGTGGATTTTAGAGTGAATTTTGATGCTTTTTCGGTTGCCAGAAGGTTCAGATCAAACCTAATTAGGAGAATGGGTCCTGGTTAAGTATTTTTAAACTATTTTTTAATGATTTAAAATTTCTCAATTATATCTTTTAGTTCCAGGTCTAAAACAGTGATCTTTAACTTTAGATTTTCAGAAATTCAATGTAAAAATGTAATGGAAAGATGAAATGGAAGGCCTAATTTGAAATGCAATTTTGTTTTGATTTTCAAATGCAATTATATGAGTTGTAAATGAGATGCAAAATGGCTGATTTGGTTTTGTAATTTTCAGATTTAGAGAGATGCAAAACAATGCAAATATAAACCCTATATGATATACAAAATTTCAATGCAAAACAAGTAACCCTAAATGAGATCTTAATTCAATGAAAATATAAATGCTAATGAATGCAAGATATAACTTAAGATACAATGAGAGACTCCAAAAATCATTAAATTGCAATGTTCAATATGTTGGATTCACCATTAATTTTTAGGGTGAAAAAGTAGGGTGACCCAAATGCATGAGAAACAAGATGAACCACAATATTTTCCCACCAAAATCACTACAAAAAGATGTAATTATGAGGGCCAAAAGATTCAAATAACGATCACAAATTCTACCTAACTACTATAGCAACTATAAGGGAAGTTTTTAAAGCATAAAAAGTTGTGTACCTGGTCAAAAAGTTGCTATTTTTAAGCTATAGAGGATTCATTCGCCTTTAGTGGCGAATGGGTCCCTATTAGGGTTTTCAAATTTGAGATTAGAGTCCTATTCCTTGATGCTTGCACTCTAAAAATTCTATTTATCAAGTTCTGGAAGTTTGTACATATAGTTTTATAGCTTCAATTCTTTGATTTTGCACTTTGAATGACAACTTTTGCAATTTTGCAACTTTAACAATCTTGCTTCAAACTTGCACCACTTGATCTTCAACCTATAAATATGCAATCACACATTCAAGGGAAAAAAAATTGTTTGTTAGTGAATAGGAGTTTTCCTTAGTCAATCCCCTTGTAGGTAATTAAACCAAATGATGAAATGAATGAAATGAAGCATGAAACATGAAATATGTAAATGATATCACCTTGGACGATGTCTTGTGAAACAAATCTACAATCTAACATGTAGTGGCCATGAAGAATGTAAATCTTGGATCTTTGAATGTGATTTGAATAATGGTTACAAGTAGATCTTCAATGCTAGATCAACCTCTTTAGGTTAGCAACATGAATGAATGCTTCAAACCCTTGACATGATGATATGACTTTGAATTGCAGCAATAAACTCTTGAAATCTACCTTGAAATACCTTATAAATTCTCCTAAAATTATTTATAATTCTCTTGCTCTTGATCTCATGAAGTCACATAAGTTTGCTAGGAGAAACAATGTGAATTAACCCCTTATTTATACTAAATTAGGAGATTAACCTCAAAATTCAAACAATTAAGGCTGACAGTAGATCTAGAAAGAAACATTATTAAATTCGCACTAGAATGAAATTTAAAAAAGGGGGTCTCATTAAGGAAGGACCCATTCACCACCTAGGGTAAATGGGTAGTGGCTCAGTTTACCAGGACCTAACCCCAGGGGATTGAAAGAGGACTAAAAACCCATTTTAAATCAATTGAAAAAGGGGGTTCCTATTAAGGTATGACCCATTCACCACCTAGGGTGAATGGGTCTTCGCACCATTTTCCAAGATGTAATTTTTCCTAATGAAATATTTTATTAATTAAATTATGGTTGTTGGGATAGATCTTCGAGAGGTGTCAAAATCAAGGCTTAAATTTTACTTAAAAGGGGGTTAATTACTCCAATTACCCACAAGCAATTAAGACCACCATAGATAAATGTGAAAGTGCCTTATAACACATTACAACACTTAAATAAGGTACAAATTTAAATACATTTTTCCAAGAAGAGGCCCATTGAGCTTAATTAAGTAAATACATCCTAGAAAATTGTGAAAGTGTGTTACAATACTTCACAACACCTTTGCAAAGGACTAATTAAGGAATGTTTTAGTCACATAAAGGTCCTAGAATAGTGTGAATGTGTACAAAAAATTACAATGCTACTCCAATACATCATTAGTTCAGTTTTAGTGTCAACTATCAAACCAATTAAGGAAAAAGGATCTCTATCTATTACTACATCTATCCCCCTTTGGTCCACTACAAATGATACAATATGTCATTTCATATTAGAAAATATTATTGCTCTCTTTGGTCTTCCCTCCACATTAGTTTCAAATAATGGATCTTTGTTTAAAAACAATGAACTGAAGAAACTCTTGGAAACATTCAATATCCAACATGGTTTTTCAACACCCTACTATCCACAATCAAATGAAAAAGCATAAGTAACTAACAAGACTATTGAAAAAATTCTACAAAAAATAGTAAGTAATAATAAATATTGGCATACGTAATTAACTTATGCATTATGGGCTTACCGTATGAGTGTTAGAACATCTACTGGAAATACTCCGTATAACCTGGTTTATTGTGCTAAAGTAATAATTCCCTTAGAGTTTTTAGAAATTCCTTCATTGTGAATCACTCTTAAAGGGCTCATTGATTATACTACTTACAAAGAGCAATGATTTCATTAGCTTAAAATGCTTGATGAGCAGTGTATCAATGCTCTGAAAAGTCTCCAAGCTTATTCTAAGAGAATGCAACGTGGTTACAATGATAATGTCATTCCTCAGGAATTTAATAAAGGTGACCTACTGTTATACGAAAATCAATGTAATGTCAATGCTCTTCCGAATGAAAAAGGAAAATTCAGTCCTAACTGGTTAGGACCTTACATTATCAATGAAAACTACGGGGACCTCTAGAGCCTACACATTAAGAAAAATGGATGGTACACCTCTAAAGGAACATATAAATGCCACACATTTGTGTCTGTATTACATTTAGCACTTCCTCTTCTGAATAGTGTGTTAGAGAAATGTTGTTAGATTAAAAGGATATTTTCTATTTTATCTCACATTTCTTTCTTCTTTGATACATGATAACATGTGTGTATCTTAGATTCTAGGGTAATTATTCAAATGATTTGATTAATTATTTTAGTTTCCATACTATTCAAAATTTTGTATGTTATGTTAATTTAAATCCTTATAAGTACATTTAATGATCTTAGATCATATGTGCATTTAATTTAACATAACATACTGAATCACAACATAGCATCTAATATAAACTATAAGTGATTTAATTAGATCACATAAAACCTTAAATCATGGAGACATTTATTAAGATATTCTTACAAAGGATATTTGATAAATCACATTGGCATTTAATTCAACACAAGATGATAAAAACATAAACATAAATGCTCACACACACACACACACACACACATATATATAAATCATCAAAAGTTTAGGTACATATGCATCACTGAATACATTGCTAATAGGGCCTTTGAATACCAAATCCCTTAAGGGTTGGTGATCTCCATGGTCATCATAATATGGTAGTATGCAATCACAACCTACTCAAGTTTAGCTTTAGGCCCTCTAATAATCCATATGCCCTACCCTCCCATACAAGTGCCTCAACAAGCTCTTGATCTATGCAATCCTTTTCTATCTATACCCTCACAAGCTCCTCCCGAAGCCTCGTGATCTCTGCTCATTAGTCACTCTCTGTCCTAC
Organism: Sequoia sempervirens; assembly: GCA_007258455.2. Lineage (NCBI taxonomy): Eukaryota > Viridiplantae > Streptophyta > Pinopsida > Cupressales > Cupressaceae > Sequoia > Sequoia sempervirens. The sequence continues at coordinate 506,782,573 of VDFB02105785.1, forward strand.
TATCGATAGAACCCTGAGAGGCTAGGAATGTTGTATGCTCTACCTAAAGCTAGTCAGCATGGCTAATGGCTCTCCCATATGTTGTACCTAGCTTGCCATAGACTAGAAGAGGTGTGCATGTGATCCCACCAAAGGTGGGGGCATGTAATCTTGGAGTATATCATTGTCAACACGTAGCATGGGAACTAATGTTGTGATCACTTATTGATAGAGTGTGCACCACTCTCGCGTGGATCTTGCAAAATAGAAATCATAAGAATATTAGTAAACAAAATAATTACATATAAAGAAGCTATATAAAACATACATTCATGCATTAAGAAATAATATAAATCAAATCATCACCTGGATCTCTAGTCCACCAGTCAATGTATGACCATACAATCTCTATGCTGAAGGTATGTGGGGCCTATTTCTATTGGCCTCCCCATGCCCATAAGTGTGGATCTCTGGCTTGGCTATGAAATGTGATCAAGTGAACCTGGTAGGTGGTATCACTCCTCTATTGGGGGCAACTAGATCCTCCTCGATCTCAGCAATATCCTTTCTCATAGACTGGGTCTCCTCATCACTAATCGCCTCCTAATCATCCTCCTCATCTAAACCTAGAAAGACGTCAGGAATAGTCTCATCCTCATATGTATTTGCATCTATATTATCATCATCTTTGTCCTCTTTGTGACCTAGAAGAGGTCTAAAAAATCCCACAGGGTGGTGCAGAGGGAAGACTAGAGCTGGTCTAGCTATAACCCACCACTCCTTGTAAGCTTGAGTGGTACCTATATCATTGGCCTTGGATACTGTGGGAAGGTCATGATCCTCGTCTGCTAAGTTGCTAAAGTGTACATCATCACTAGTAAGATGGTTACTATCCCCAGGTCTAGTGGCACTCCTTACAGATCATCAGTACATCAGTCTGGATCATGGTGGTATCAAGATATGCCCGAACTACCTCATAAGATGATCATAATAGAAGGGTTTGACTATGTAATCGTGTCTACCTAAAAGAAACTAGTTCATCTGTAGCCTATGTAGATCATATTTTTCATTTGTCCACTGCTGAATCCACTGATATGGTCTCCAAAATATGTCATCCTCATCAAGTTGGTCAAATATAATCCACCAATATAGAAAATATCCCTCCTGCCATGGTCGTATAAGTGGATAGCTGAAGACCCTCAGTTCACCCAAGGATGTTGTGAGGGGAAATGTTGTGGACTTCATACATGTGATATACTTGAAGCATCGAATATGGAGTGTACATTGTATGTTGCTATGGAAGTCTCGTAAAACAAATTGACTGAGATCATAATAGAGATTGTCGAGCATGCTGCAGCCCCAAGCATAAACAATCCACTACTCCTTTATGCTCCTAATTGTATGAACAAGAACACCATCTAGATGTGCCCCTCGACCATCTGGCACTAATTTGAGTGCAACTATCATGATCATGATCCACCACATAAGTGATGACCATGTGTTTAGGAGCCATTTCAGCTCCATGTGTAGTCTGATGCTCTAATGACAAATAGGTTGCTCTATCATAGGAATAGGATCTATCACATAGCCAATAATACATGCTCACCTCATATAGGAATGACATAGGATGTGATGTATGTCCTCAAGGATCACTATCATCTCACCGGTGGGAAGATGGAAGGTACACGAATATGAGTCCCATCTCTCTACCAAGGCCAACAACATATCATCATAGTACCTCATCGATGGCTTGAGGTACACCCAGAATAATCCAACCTCTTGAAGTAACTCAATTTCCTCCTCTGATAGTCATGTAACTGACTCACGAAGGAAACAAAACTGTCTCCCTCCTAAGTGTTTTCAGGCTTGAGGAGGGACCTAATAAGAAAAGTATAGGAAATAAGTCCTAAATCAAGTAATCAATATCACTAAAGTTGTTTTAAGACACTTGTCAAATAATATGGACACCTAGGCCATTTCTGGATAGGGGGTTTTAGATACTTTAGCTATTCTAGGACACTTTGCGCCAAAGTGAGACACTTTGTGCTAAAGTGGGACACCTTACAACAAAGAGGGATGCTTTGCACTAATCTTTTCTAGGGTCCTAAAATTACTATAATTACATAAAAAAGTATAGTAAATACATGAAAATGATGAAAAAGTAGAGCATAATTCACTCATTGCATGTTGAAGAATGCCCTGTGCTACATCGCTATGAACCTCGTCCAATCTCGGGGGCTTGTAGACTCTTCAGCTAGGAATTTTCACTCACTATGCACCAAGGTAATTTACAACAAGGTAAATGTCAAATGAATAGTGAAAAGTTTCATTTTCATTAGTATATATAATAAAACCCTATTAAATAAATCTCATTCATTTAAAATGAAATTTATTCAAATTCACATATTGGGGGCTACAGGACTCTTTTTTTAATGTCGTTTGTTGCGTTAGATTCGTAATTCCACTCCTTGTCTCATCAAACATCTATCATCATGTGGCACGGTACTTGTAAATGTCTATGATATGATTTAAGTGATTCAATGTGGTTTCGTGTTCACCCCTATTCCACCTCTATAAAGCAAGCAGAATTAGCAAGGGCATACATCTACCCTCGAATTCAATTCTCTATAGAAGTTTTCTAAGAGGATTTTCGAATAGCTAACAAATTTGTGTTGCAAGATGTAGTTCCTAACATTGTGGTTTTGTAGGTAACTACCTAGTGTGTGATTCATTCTCCCTAATGAATCCATATAAGTATCCTTTTTATTGTAATTATTTCCTTTAGCTTGCATATTCACGTAGTATTATATAGCAACTAAAGCGGGGGCTAAATGTAGTGTAGAAAAAAGTAGCCATTTTTCACACTTAGTTTTGGAATAAGTAATATAAAATCAGATTAATAGTACCTCAGTTTAGTGTTGTAATGTGTTTTACACATTCACATTAATCTAGGTCCCCTTCTTAAAAAATTGTACCTAATTTGTACCTTATTTATGGTATAGAAATGATGAAAAAGTGGTAATGTGCTATCATATGGTTTTAGGACATAGAACACACCCACTTCCTAATTTCATTCAAGGATAACCCTAGAGATCTCAATGCAAAGGAGAAAGAGATCTTGCAATAGGGCTATCCTAAGGGCTGATTGTAAGATAATAAAGAGTTCACCACCAAGTTAAGAATTGGAAAGACAAATGCAATGCAAGTTGAAATGTAGGATGAAATGCAAAACCCTAATTCAATGTAAAGCAACACTAAATGACCTAGAAATGCAAATGGAACAAAACATAAAGCTACAAAAAAGATTGTGTGCACCTGGAAATCTAGAGATGGATAGGAGGGATGAAACATTGGAGTTTATGACTTTACTAGTATGTGGTACTCATTCACCAAGCTAGGAAAATCAGTCCAAAATTTGGGTTTTTGTGTGGGAACATGAATCTTCCAAATGGGTATCTAGATCTGCAAAAATCTAAATTTTGACTAAAACTGGCACTCATTTGCCAAAAGTGGTAAATTAATCCAGTTAGATTTTTTTGAAACTTCAAATTCTGATCCTACTCTTCTTTTCCTGCTTTGTCCTTCTTGATTGATTTTTAGATTTGAATCTCTATAAATCAACCTGTAGGTGTTCTCTAATGTTCTCCAATGCTTAATGAAAACTTTGATAACTTTGAATGACTTGAAATTGTTTCTCCAATCTTTCTCCTTAATGTTTCTTCAATCTAAACCTGCAAATCACACACAAAAGAGAGGGAAAAAATGTTGGGTTAGTGGGTAGGGGTTTGCTTTGGTCAAACATCGTTTTGGTAATCAAATCTTGAAATAGAATGAAATAGTAATGGAGAATGATGAATGAACAAAATATGATGTTGTAACTCACCAAAATCTATCATTTAATTGTTGCAAACATGTATGCAAAGGATCTAATGGATGTAGAGCTTGACTCTTGATTGAAGGTGATAGATTTTGAATGAAATGCTAGCTTGAATCATAAAACTTTACAACACAATTGTTAGCTCAAAAACAAAAATGATGCATGAAGTCCTTGACATGATGCTTGATACTTGAAAAATGCTCTAAAATGCTTGATAATCTACCCTTGAATTCTCTTGTAAACACTTGAATACTCTTGTGAACTCAAATTTTCTATAAGGATGAATACTTGAATGCTTGGAGTGAAAATGAGTGAAAGAAACTTGTATTTATACTCAATTATGCAAGAATTCCCAAAATTACAACACTACAAGATGACATCAGATCTAGGAGGATAAAACCCCACTAAAAATTTGAATTAATTTTGATTTTGGGCCACATGGGACTCATTCTCCCAAGGTGGAAAATGAGTCCCACTAGGCGTAATTTTTGGGACCATTTTTAAAAATGCTTAGGAAGGTGTGAAACCAGGTTTGGGATCCAAAAATATAGGTGGGACTCATTTACCGAAGGTAGCGAATGATTCCTAGATCACTAAATATGGGCCACACAAGCTAAAGCACCTAAATTGTGATTAGGTATTAATTTGTGTTGGGATTATCCTCAAAAATATGTATTAAATAGGGCTTGTGGATGCAAAATAAGGTGTACCATAGAAAAAAGGAAACTTGCTTGATTTAGGGAATAATTGATGATAAAGTGAACTTAATGAGGCCTTGATTCAGTGTTTTGGGCTATTTTTCACATCCACACTAGGTCTTGGATCCTTTCAAATGCATTTAACAAGGTCTTGTAAACGGGTTGTAAAGTGTTGTAAGAGACTTTCACGCTTTTCTAGACTTAATAAACCCATTTCCCCCTAATTCAACATTATAAAATGTATTTAATTACATCTTGATATCAATCTAGAAGGCTTGTAAAATAAACTTAATGATAATCTAGTGTTGTAATGTGTCCAACACATACAAATTGAATGTTGTGCCTTCCTAGGCTGTGTGGACCTCATTTTAGTGTTGTAAAGTGTATCTATTCACACTTTCACATTGGATTATGTGTCCCAAGCCTAATTTACCTTTACATCATCATTAATAGGCCCCTTTAACCCCATATTGTTCATCTTGAGGCAATATTTGATGAAATACATGACATAGTAACCATAAAAACCTTATTTTCTTACTTACTAGTATCCTAGTTGTCAAATGGGCCCCATTGGGACTAATTCACCACTTGTGGTGAATAATTCCCTTCCACGTGGGACTGATTTTCCCAAGGTGGCAAATGAGTCCCATTTGGGCCAATTTTGACCTTTGAGCGGTAAAAATTGAAATTTAAGTTAATTAGTTTTACATGTTAGTCTTAGGGATCCAATTTATGGGCTAATAAGGTGAATTTCCCATAAAAAAACTCTCTAAACCCTAAATCATAAAAATTATTCATTATTCATCCATCATTCTTCCATCTCAAGTCAAGGCAAGTTAGGGTTTCATCATTTCAAGCCATTAAGATAGTAACTTTTTCAAACATTCAAGGGCAGATTCTTCATGTTTTGTTTCAAAAATTCAAGATAAATCTTCATGGAAAGGAAATAAATCCATTATTGCATGCTTCATTACATTCTTTTCTCATTTTGGTTTAATTACCTAAAAGGGGTTTGACCAAGGTAAAGCCCTATGCCTTAACTTCCAATATTTCTCTTTCTTGTCTTGTGTGTTTGTTGATTTAGACATCTTGAATGCTTGGAAATCATTGAAGATCAAGTTGCAAATTTGTTCATTTCATCTCGTCATTGGACAAGTTAATATACCCACAAAAATTCATTTTCAGGCCTGAATCCGACAATTTCAAAATCAAACACCTGGAGATGTAGAAAGTGAAAATCGAAGGCTCTTGTCTCCACCTTTGAATCTTCAGAAGTTCAAAAGTAGACTCATTCACCATAAGTGGTGAATGAGTCCCACTTCCAACCTTGTTTTTGGTTTTCTACATTTTTAGATACCTTTTTGTTTGAAATGGGTTCCATAACAATTTTACAGAACTAGGACTAGGGTATGTGTAAGATCATGATGGGCCAAAAAGTGGCAATATGATGGGTATGTGGCTGATGACTATTTTTTAACCCAAAATTGATGAAACGAAAAGGGTTTTTAAAGGAGATTCTCAGATTTCCACCAATATAAATTATGCTTTACTTTGAATTTAATAAGTAATTATTATTCATTTTCTATTCAAATTACGACAAAAGTCCTAATTGATAGGCTGATTGAAAAACATCTATAGCTTTCAAATAGTATCACATTTTTTGAATCCAAAATATGTGTCACATTCTATACTTTGCGTACTATAGGATAAAAAAAAGAAAAATTGAATTTCATGAAGTTTTGACCAAGTTAAGGTGGTCAGACATAAATTTTTTATATTTTTGAAAAGGTTGTAATAAAAATTCTTAATTAATTATTTACTTGGAAAAAAATTACAAAAAAATATGTATCACATCAGGGCATGAGTCCTCTACTTATATCTAAAATATTATAAAAAATAATTATCATTTTGGTGTGGTTAGGGTGGTCAGACAGAAACCTACTTCTTGTTTTTTCCCTAAAATTTAAGTACCATTGCATTGAAATTTCAAATTTTCACCAAATAGATTTTTTTTTTTAAACAAACCTAGTAGTTTAGAAACTAGATTCAATTTTCTACAGATTCTATTTTTACATATTTTTGAAATAATATAGATAACTTATATAAATTTTTACGTCAAGTTGCCTAGCTCTGATTTTTCTGAATTTTTTGCCACTTAAGGGCTTGTTTTTTCAATGATGATCCTGCACATACCCACTAATTCATCCAGAATGGAAAATGAGTCCCACCAGGCCTAAAAATCAGGATCAACAACCTTTCAGAAGTCATTTCCAATCTCCATGCATATCTCAAGTGCACACTTTCAGTTTTGTTCACATTTCTAGTCAATTTCTGCATAACACAATGTGTTTTCAAACAAGTTTCATTCTTTAGTTTTCATTCAATAATCAATAGCTTTATTTAGTTTCCTACATTTCAATCATTTCATTTAGTCATAATTCCATCATAAATACATTAGATTGAGTGAACCACCTAGATTTTTGGTGTGGGATCTATCTCTTTCCATTAAGTGAAAGACCCTAATTGAGCAAAAGAGACATAACATTCCATCCATCTTAAAATATTTGGTTCATAAGGCCAGTTAAGGCATAAATAAGTTCAATTATTAATGAAAACCCTACAAAAGTGTGAAAGTGTGTTACAACACTTTAGAACACTCCAAACAAGGCACCAATAAGCTTATTTAGTTCACAAGGGGCCAAGACCTAATTTTAATATGTTAGACATTACAATACTAAATCAGGGCCAAGTTAGGGGGACCTTTTTTCATCATTACATCCAGCCCCCACTTTAGTGAGAGGATGAAATTTCTTCAAACTCACACTAAAGTAGACCAAATGTGTCAATGCCCACAAGATAGGATGACCATAATCAAGAGGGGTTTGAATGCACCAATGCTAGTAAGATAGGACAACCATGATCAAGAGGGTTGCACAAGTCCCCAGGACCAAGGTCCTATGGAAAACCATCATAGGTAGAAAAGAAAACACATGGAAATGATATAAAGAGAAACAACAAGAAAAAATTATGGACTATTAAAGACAAAGAAAATGAAACAAAATGAAATTTAAGAAAAGGGGCAGATCAAGATTCGACCGTTTTTCCAATGTGATGTGGATCAAATCTAGGTTTTTAAAAAAAATGCATACTCACTCTGAGGCAATGAACCTCTAGGCTTTCTACTGGGTGAGAGGTCCAAGAAGGTGAGACACATACACTCATGGCTGGTATGCACTCACACACACAGACGAGTGGCTAAGGGAAAGTCATGCCCTCATTCGGCTTCTCGTCAAACTATACCAAAGTTATAACTCTTGATAACTTTGATAAGGCACCATGCAATAAATGGTTTTCAAGCTTCATGAGACAAGAAAAGCTTCATATGCTTGGAGATCATGAATGAACAAGATGGCTCTATAGGAATGCAAGCTGTGTTATGCAAGGTGGCCATATAATTGAAAAATGCTAATGCAAAAATGAGAATCATTCAAGGGAGTCTTTCTTAGTTCATGTGAGTTCTTTAACTTAGGTAACATTGTTCCTAATGTCTCCAAGAGAGGACCAATCAGAGAATAAAAGATTCACAACCTAGGGGATGTAGTGCGTCAGATCAAGCCACTAAGAGGAGTGTAATATGCTAAGAGAGATCACGCTCTTGAGAGACATCACACCCAATGTCACCCAAAAAGTGAAAAATGTATCATATAAAGTAAAAAGACTGCACCATGAACCATAAAAAAGAAAAATAGAAAAGAATAATGCCAATGTATGCCCCCACTTTAAATAAATTGGTAAACACCATGTTGTGACCAATTAATTTAAAGTAGCAAATGAAAAATGCAAACAATAAAGAAGACATGAGAGCTAACTTGAACATCCCTATGTGAAGTCATATGTTTCCAAGTAAAGCTATGTCATGCAAAAGAAAAGAAAGGGGTTGGCCCCAAAAATGAAAATCCAAACACATAAGGGATCTATGGATTTGGGGTCAGTATGTTCTTGCTATAATGTTTTTAGAGAGCTTAGAACTTTCATCATTCCCCAAATACAAATAGAACTAGAAGAATGACACAAAGAGAGTGAAAAAAAAGAAAAACCTTTTGGATGAACATGGAAGAAACACATGTATTTTTTAATGCCTTATGTCATCCCCAAAAGGAAAATACAGGACAAAGAAAAGATAAAAGGAAAAGCTTTTGGGTCAACATAGAAGAGACATGAATGCCTCGATGCCATGTGTCATCCCCAAAAGGAAAACACAAGAAAAATGAAAAAGATAAAAGGAAAAAAGATAAAAGATTTACAATATAGAGAAGAATGAAGGTACAAATAGAGAAATGTCACAAAGACAGAGAGATATCAAAAAGAACATTACGAGGGATCACATTATGCACATGCAATTGTAAAAAGAAAAATGAAAAGGAAATTATGCAAAATACTAGTAAGGCACATGTGAGTCAACCTAAAGAAGGTTGTCACATCCCAATCTCGGTCGGTATAAATGGAAGGCGAACAAGTAGCCAAAGTGACAATGACAAACTCATTACTAGGACAAGGCTATCTATTTCTTACCCCCAATGAGTGCAAGACAAGAATGAGCCAAGGTAAGTGATGGGAAAGATCATGTAATAGTGAGAATATAATGTTCTACAACTATTACATGACAAGGGGTAGAAAGGGTATGTTATGCAATCACTAGATAACAATTATCATTATCAAAGTGATATTTACTCAAGATGATTTCAAATGCATGACACTCATCAATACTATGTCCAAGAGTTCTATGGTATCAACAATGTGGAACATTTGCATCTTTAGGATATAGTATTAGCTTTTCTTTCATAGGTGGAAATAGTATAAGTCCTTGGTTTAGTAGTATTTGTAATTTTCGTTCACTTTCAGGTGGTGAACAAGGGAATTTTAATTTCTTTAGTTTGTAGGGCCTCTTGCACTTTCTAGATTCACCAACTTCTCTAGATGGGATTAGGGCAAGAGGATTGGAGATGATCTTGTCGTTGTTATCCTTATCCTTAGGATGTACAGGTTGCTCTTTACGAAGGACACTTATATCAGGAGGAGGATCTAAGACAATTGTAACATCACTATGAAGCTTTAGGTATTCTTTAGGAGAACTTATGTTGAGAGGGGGATCTTGATATACTACCCTTTTGTTTCTTCAATTGGAATTTTCTGTAAGAGTTGATGAATTTCATGTTCACTTGTTGTATCACATCCTTGCTTACTCAATATTGTAAATTCTTTTCCATATGTATCTTCTAGGTTGATAAGAGTGTCTGTCACTTTGCTATCATATAATGGTTGAGTGTTTTCTTGCTTAGAGGAACTAGGTTCAACTATTGTAGGGAACTTAGGTTCAATTCTTATCTCAATTTCAAGATGTGAATAACCAAACATCTCAAGAGGTTGTATTGTAGGGGGTGTTAGTTGTTCCATTGATGGATAAAAGGATGCATTAGCTTCAAGGTTGTTAAGGTAATCATTTAAGAACATATTCATGCTATCATCATCTTCTCCAATGATGTAAACATCACGAGGAGGACATTCATTAGGATTTGAAGGAGCATGAGTCAGTTCAATTACATTAGGATCATTTCCAAAAGCACAACTTGACACATCCACTAAGGACTTTAAGGACATCCAAAGCTTACCAAAGCACATATCCATGATGCAAATTTCAGATTCTAAACTATACAACAATGTGAAATGAAATGTTCTAGATTCAATTTTGAATTTAAGCAATGCACAAGATGGACTAATTTAAACTAGCTACAATAAAATGAATGAAATAGAAATCTTGTAAACTGGAATAGACAAGTAATAACAACAAACAAAAGCTCAAAAATGGAGCTTTAAATGCTAGAAAATGTAATGCAAAATATGCATAGGGACTGATTCACCCAAGGTGGTGAATGAGTTCCAGTAGGGATTTTTTCAAAAAAATTAGAAGTTTTCCATTGATTTTTTATGTTTTTTATGTTGTATGACCTGATTTCTAAGTGCAAATGCATATTTTGTTTGATTTTCAATGAAATGATATGAAAAAATGCAAGCTATATGAAATTTAACTAATGCAAAATTAGAAACCCTATAATTTAAATTAACCAATGCAAACTCTAATGAAATGTTAATGCAAGTAAAATATAGGATGATAATGTGCCTCCAAATAAAAATTATGATGTTATAAATGTGAGTTCACCAAAATGAAATGATGAAAAAGTGGCACTATGCTATCACATGGTTTTAGGACATAGAGCACACCCACTTCCCAATTTGATTCAAGGATAACCCTAGAGATATTAATGCAAAGGAGAAAGAGATCTTGCAATAGGGTTGTCCTAGGGGGTGATTGTAAGCTAATAAAGGGTTCACCACCAAGTTAAGACTTGGAAAGAAAAATGCAATGCAATTTAAAATGTAGGATGAAATGCAAAAACCTATTTCAATGTAAAGCAACATTAAATGACCTATAAATGCAAATGGAACACAACAAAAAGCTACATAAAGGATTGTGTGAACTTGGAAATCTAGAGATGGTTGGAAGGAGGTCTGAAACATTGGAATTTCTAAATTTACTACTGAGTGGGACTCATTCACTAAGCTATTCGAATCATTCTAGAATGTAGGTTTTTGTGCGGGAACAAGAATCTATAAAACAAGTATTCAGATCTACAAAAATATGAATTTTGACTAAAACTAGGACTCATTCGGCAGAAGTGGTGAATCAGTCCAGCTAGGGTTTTCAAAAACTTCAAAGTCTGATCCTGCTCTTCTCTATCTGCTTTGTCCTTCTTGATTGATTTCTGGATCTGAATCTCTATATATAAACCAATAGGTGTTCTTCAATGTTCTCCAATGCTTAATGACAACTTTGACAACATTGAATGACTTGAAATTTTTTCTCCAATATTGCTACTTAATGTTTCATCAATATAAACCTACAAAACACACACAAACAAGAGGTAAAAAATGTTGTTGGGTTAGTGGATAGGGGTTTTCCTTGGTCAAACACTATTTTGGTAACCAAACCTTGAAATAGAATGAAATAGTAATGAAGAATGATGAATGAAAAAAATATGATGTTGCAACTCACCAAACTCTATCAGTGAAGTGCTAAAAACATGTATGCAAAGGCTCCAATGGATGCAGATCTTGAATCTTGCTTGAAGCTGATAGATCTTAAATGAAATGCTAGCTTGAATCATAAAACTCTACATCACAATTGTTAACTCTAAAAAACACATGATGCATGAAGTCCCTTGACATGATGCTTGATGCTTGATAATCTACCCTTTATTGGAAATTGTGTCTCAACTTACTGAATTGACATTGGCAGCATTGTTTTCTTCTCTCTTTTTCAGCAAGAGAACATACCATCGAAGGGCTTTTTTCATATTCTCTTCGATGGCCCAATAAGCTTTTGTGTCTCACTTAGTTGTACACCGGCGAGACATTATGTGTTCGGTGAGACTTCACCCATTGTCTCCTCAACCGACTGATATCCCTTTCTTTGGCATCGTGTTTACATTGTTGGCGACAGTAGCTCACTTCGATAGGAGTTTCTAAGATGTCTCTTCAACATTCCAAAACTCTGATGGAGTATCTTGTCGGTAGGAGGTTACACTATCGCCAAGACATTGTGAAATGTCTATTTGACATGTCGATGGTAGGATGGAAGAATCTTGTGGGTGTGAATTTTTGAGTTTTCTAAGACATTGTGAAATGTATCTTCAACATGCCAATAGAAGTCTTGAATTCTATTGTCGATGTGACTTTGGCTATTCATTGTGACTTTGGGAAATGTATCTTTGATGATTTGATAAATTGAACCTCTTGAGTAGTAAGGTGGACATCAATGAGACATTTGTGTATCAGTGGGAAAAGCTAAAATCTCTCATCAACATAGTGATGGACTTGTTTGACAGTGTATCATGAGAAGCACGTATCAGTGTGACTCGAGAAAATCGGTGAGAGATTGGAGTTTGTCTCTTCAACATGACCTGATATTGTAACTGTTGTGTGATGGTTGGTCTGCTATTACGAATGGGAACTAAATTGGTATGTTTCCAGTATGGGTCTAGTGATGTAAATTGATGGAATTCTCTTAGGAAGGAAAATGCTATAATGTGTAATGCATTGTAATAGTGCTTGAGAGTCATGTTGTGAGTCAGATGAGTGAGAACTAGATTGTTCAGAATTGTTATGCTTCCTAAATTGTAAGTAGTGAATTGACATCCAAGAGCAACAAACTGTAACTCTGTATGTGGACTTTGTTCACTATAATACAAAGTGTTTTTCTTAGTGTGGTGGGTTTTTCTCCCAAAAGGGTTTTCCCATGTTAAAACTAGTGTCCATTCTGTGGTTGTGTTAAATTTGTTCTATTTTGTTTTTCTTCTAAATATGCATCTTTAATGAACTGTAATTTGAAATTGAACCATATGTCTACATTCTCTTCTTAGAATTAGCATTAGGAAAGTGTTTTCACACCTCTCCTTTCCATACAAGTGGTATCAGATCCTGGCCAGTTGTGTTATCCTTGTGGGTTGGGTGGGTTTTTTGTGCCAATTCTAAAGAGTAGGAGTCTTGTAGAGGAATCTAGTAATCTTGATTGCAAATTAAGATGGAAAGCACATCAAGGAAGATAGAAATTGAAAAGTTCAATGGTGGCAATTTTGATTTGTGGAAACTCAAAATGGAAGATGTGTTGGTAGATATAGATATCTGGATTGTTGTGTCTAGAACTAAACCTTTAGGCATGAAGTAAGAAGATTAGGACCTTGCTGATATAAAAGCCAAAGGGTTGATAAGACTATGTCCAACAGACTTTGTTCTCCTGAACGTTCATGAAGATAAGTATACATCTTCTTTGTGGAAGAAACTTGGTGACACTTATTAGGGAGAGTCCTTGGTGAATAAGTTATTCTTGAGGAAGAAGTTTTACTCATTGAAAATTGAGGAAGGGGCATTTATGGCTAATCATCTAAATACATTCAATATTTTCATTGCTTAGTTAACATTTGTAGGTGTGAAGATAGAAGATGAGGATCGTTGTATACTTATATAATATTCTTTGCCTAAATCACGAGATCATTTAGTGATGGCTATTGGAAGTATGACAACCACTTTGAAGATGGAAAATGTGGTTGCTTCATTGCTATCATAAGAGATGTGAAGGAAATCTTCTGAGATGGGAAAAGAGGCTCTTGTTTTTTGAGGCAGATCAAAGGAGAAAGGAAAGAAGAAGGACATGAAGTCTGAAACAAAGTTTGAAGGGAGATCAAAGTATCTTGGCAAGAAGTCCAAGGTGAAGTGCTAGAATTGTGGGTAGCCTAGGCATGTCCATAAGGATTGCAAAGAGGAGAAAAATAAGAAGAAAAAAAATTATTCAGATAATGATTCTTCTTAGAATGATGAAAATTCCTTCATTGTAGCCTTGGTGACTCAGGAATCAAATGATCTCTGGCTAATTGACTCAAGTGCATCTTTTCACATGACATCTCACAAAGATTGGCTTATGAAGTATGAAAAGTATGATGGTGTAAAGGTGTTTCTAGAAAGTGACTCATCTCTAGAAATTGTTGGTCGTGGAAGAGTTAGAATTCAATTTCCCTATAGAAGAATCAAAGAAATTGATGGGGTAATGCATATACCAGGTCTGGATGAAAATTTACTTTATGTTAGTAAGTTGAATGATGCTGGTGTGCAAGTTTCATTCTTGAATGGTGGCTATAATATGACTAGAGGCTTGATGGTACTAGCTAGGGGTAGTTGAATGGGTACCTTATACAAGCTGGATGCACATGTTGTTCAATGCAATAGTGTCTCTAGAAAGTCAGAAAAGGTTGCTCATGTAGAGAAGGAGAATGAAGTTCCTCAGGGTGCAAAATCTTTGGAGGTGAAACTCCATGTAGAAAAGACCATACCGTAGCATCAAAGGCTTAGCCACATTGGTGAGAAAGGCTTAAAATCTTTGAAAAATAAAAACATGGTTGAAGGGCTTGATGATTGTAACCTTGAGTTTGATTTTTGTAAACATTGTATATATGGAAAACAACATCATGTTTCATTTTATTCTAGTCTTTAGAATTTTTTTGGTGTTCTGGATTATATTCACTTTGATGTTTCTAGTCCAGTAAATGTTCCTTCATTATCAAAATCAAGATATTACGTTTCTTTTATTAATTATTATTCGAGAAGGGAATTTTTGTATTTTCTTAAAAGTAAAACAAAAGTGATTAGACAGTTTAAAGAGTTTAAAAACATGGTTGAAAATCAGACTGGAAGGAAAATGAAATGCTTGAGGATAGATAATGGTGGTGAGTTTTTTTCTGCAAATTTTGAAAGGTATTGCAAAGACCATGGAATAAAAAGGAATAAAACAACACCTTACACTCCATAGAAAAATGGAGTTGCTGAAAGGTTGAACAAGACACTGATGGAAAGGGTGAGAAGTTTGCTGAGCAATGTTTTCCTAGAGTAGAAGTTCTAGGTTGAGGCTGTGGCTACAACATGTTATTTAATAAATCGATCTCCCTCTTTGGTAGTTGTTGGAAAAAATCCTATGGAAGCTTGGTTTGGTAAGAAGCCCTCTTTAATACATGTAATATTATTTGACTGCAAAGCATATGCTGATGTGTCGAATGAGAAAAGATCTAAGTTGGAGAACAAGGATGAAAAATGTGTCTTCATTGGCTACTACATTGATGTGAAAGGATACAAGCTTGGAATCCTATCACTGAAAGGGTTGTATACAATAGAAGTGTAATCTTTCAAGATCTGAAACCTTCTTTAGTGGATCTACAGTTAGAGATGAAAGAAGAAAAGAAGAATAAAGTAGTTGAAATTCCTCAAACTCCAGATAAAGAGGAACTACAAAGTGTACCTGAAACTGAGGAGAGTTCTAGTAGCTCTGAAAGTTCTAAAGAAGAAGAACCACAACCTTAACCTCAGTCTTTGAGGAGGACTACACGTGGAAGGCAACAACCTGAAAGGTAATTTTTTTCTATGTTGGATGTAAATTGTACCTATGCTTTGATTACAAGCACTAATGAGCCTAGGATTGTGAAAGAGGCAATTGAAATGTCTGATTTAGATTTCTGGTTGGAAGCCATGAATGAAGAAATGGAATCATTGAAAAAGAATGAAACTTGGAGTTTGGTGCCCTTTCCTGAAGGTAGAAGGCCCATTGGATTTAAATGGGTATTTAAGAAGAAAATCAGTCTAAATGGTAGTGTTGAAAAGTATAAATCTAGGCTGGATGTGAAAGGTTATTCTAAGGTTGACATAATTGATTATGGTGAAATATTTTTTCCTATAGCTAGGCTAACATCTATCAAATTTATTTTGTCACTTGCAATAGTGTATGACTTAGAGATTTAACAGATGGATGTGAAGATAACATTTCTTTATGGATATCTTGAAGAATAAATTTATATGTCCCAGCTTGAGCACTTTGTGGAAAAAGGTAAATAAAATATGGTTTGTAAGTTAAAGAAATCTTTGTATGGTTTAAAACAATCGCCTAGAATGTGGTACTAGAAGTTTGACGCTTTTGTGTTGTGATTGGGATTTGTAAGATAGAAATATGATCATTGTGTGTAATTTAAAACTAAAAATTATCGAGTTCTTATTATTTCCCTATATGTTGATGACATGTTGTTCATAGGAAATAGTAAGACTATGATTTCTGATCTAAAATCTCAATTGTCAGAAAAGTTTGAAATGAAGATCTAGGTGTAGCAAGGTATATTCTAGGATGGAAATAAAAAGGGATAGAGGAAGGAGAAAATTTTGGCTTAGCTAGAGTAAGTATATAAATAATTTCCTGGAGAGAATTGGTATGAATGATTGCAAGCAGCTAGTTGTTTCAGTGTTACAAGGAATGAAGCTATCTATTGAATTTTGTACAAAATATTCTAATGAGATGGAGGACATGACCAAAGTGCCTTATGCAAGTGCTTATGCAATGGTTTGTATAAGGCCAGACATTTCCCAAGCAGTAGGAGTCCTTAGTTGTTTTATGGAAAATCTAGGTAGACCACACTGGGATGTTGTGAAAAGAGTTTTTAGATATTTAAAAGGTACCTCTCAGTACTCTTTGTGCTATCATGGTAACTCAGTTGTGTCACAAATATCCATCAACATTCAAGGTTATGCGGATTCTGATTGGATAGGGGACATTAACAACAGGAGATCCACCAGTGGATACATCTTCACATTGAATGGGGGTGCAGTTAGTTGGATGAGCAAGCAATAGGCTGTAGTTGATTTATCTTCTACAGAAGTAGAATATATGGAAGAAACACATGCCTGTAAAGAAACCATTTGTCTTAGATGTTTTTGTTTTGATATTGGGTTCAATGTAGGGAAAATTACCATTTGTTCTGATAGTTAGAGTGCTATTTGTTTGAAAAAAAAAACAACTTTCCATGCCAAGACGAAACATATTGATGTGTAGTATCATTTTCTACAAGATATGGTGGAGGATGGAAGGGTCAATCTTGAAAAAGTGGATACTCTAGACAATGTTGCAGATGTGTTAACAAAACCAATGAGCACAGATAAGTTTAGTTGGTGTGCCAGTTCGATGGGCCTTGGGGCCTATGATTTTTAGTAATCTTGAATATTAGAGAAGCCAGTAAGTCTTCATCAAGTGGGAGCATGTTTGAAACCATGTCTCAACTTACTGGCTTGACATTGGAAGCATTGTGTTCTCTCTCTTTGTCGGTAAGACAACATACCATTGAAGTGACTTTGTTCATACTCTCTTTGATGGCCCAATAAGCTTTCATGTCTCACTTAGCTCTACATCAACGTGAAATTGTGTGGTCTATGAGACTTCACCCATTGTCTCCTCAACAAACTTATATCCCTTGTTGTCACATCATGTTTACATTGTTGGCAATAGTAGCTCACTTTGGCAGGAGTTTCTGAGATGTCTCTTCAACATTCTAAAACTCCAATGGAGTATCTTGTCGATAGGAGGTTACACCATTGTTAAGACATTGTGAAATGTCTCTTCGATATGTCGATGGTAGGATGGAAGACTCTTGTCAGTGTGAATATGTGAATTCAATGAGACATTGTGAAATGTCTCTTTGACATGCTAATAGAATTCTTGAATGCTCTTGTCAATGTGACTTTGGTAGTTTCTCTTAAACAATCCGATAAATTGAACCTCTTGAGCGGTAAGGTGGACATTGATGAGACATTTGTCTATCAATGGGAGAAGTTGAAATCTCTCATCAACATGGCAATGGAATTTTTTGACAATGTACCATGAGAAGCACATATCCGTGTGACTCGAGCAAATCGGTGATAGATTGGAATTTGTCTCTTTGACATGGACCGATATGGTAACTGTTGTGTGATGGTTGGTTTGCTGTTACGAATGGCAACTAAATTGGTATGTTTCCAATATGGTTTTGGTGATGTAGATTGATGGAATTCTCTCAAGAAGGAAAATGATATAATGTGCAATGCATTGTAATAGTGCTTGAGAGTCATGTTGTGAGTCTGATGAGTGAGAACAAGATTGTTCAGAATTGTTATGCTGCCTAAATTGTAAGTGGTGAATTGACATCTAAGAGAAACAAACTGTGACTCTGTATGTGGACTTTGTTCACTGTAATACAAAGTTTATTTCTTGGTGTGGTGGGTTTTTCTCCTAAAATGGTTTTCCCATGTTAAAATTGGTGTCCATTATGTGGTTGTGTTAAATTTGTTATGTTTTGTTTTTTAGCTAAATGTGTATCTTTAATGAACTATAATTTGAAATTGAACCATATGTCTACATTCTCTTCTTAGAATTAGTATTAGGAAAGTGTTTCCACACCTTTGCTTTCCCTACACCCTTGAATTCTCTTGTAAACACTTGAATTCTCTTCTGAACTCAAACTTTCTATAAGGATGAATACTTGAATGCTTGGGGTGAAAATGACTAAAAGAAACTTGTATTTATACTCAATTATGCAAGAATTCAAAAAATTACAACACTACAAGATAACATCAGATCTAGGAGGTTAAAACTCCACCAAAAATTTAAATTAATTTTCATTTTGGGCCACGCGGGACTCATTCTCCCAAGGTGGAAAATGATTCCCACCAGGCATAATTTTTGGGACCATTTTTAAAAATGTTTAGAAAGGTGTGAAACCAAGTTCGGGACCCAAAAATCTAGGTGGGACTCATTCACCCAAGGTGGTGAATGAGTCCCATATCACTAAATTTGGGCCACACAACTGAAAACACCTAAATTATGATTAGGTATTAATTTGTGTCAGGATTATCCTTGAAAAGATGCATTAAATGGGGCTTGTGGATGCAAAATAAGACCAATTAGAGCATAAAGAATCCCAATTATTAATGAAAACCCTAGAAAAGTATGAAAGCATGTTACAAAAATTTACAACACTCCAAACAAGGCACAAATAAGCTCATTTAGTTCACAAGGGCCCAAGACCTAATGTGAATATGTTAGACATATTACAACACTAAATCAAGGCCAAGTTAGGGGGGATTTTTTTTCTATCATTACAGGAATTATAAAGTGTTGTAGTACAGTTTTACACTTATCTAGGGTTTCATTAATCAATAATCAAATTGCATAAAATTTAATTTGAAAAAATGAAAGTCCTAGAAAATGGTGCTAGTACCCATTCACCTTTAGTGGCGAATGGGTCCTCTCCACATAGAACTCCCCTTTTGATGCATTTTTTAGGTTGGTTTTTGATGTTCCTCCCCCCCCCCCGAAGAAAGGTCCTAGAAACTTGTGCTAGGACCCATTTTCCTTTAGTGGTGAATGGGTCCTCCTCACATAGGACACCTCTTTTTGAATTTAATTTTGGTAGGATTCTAATGAATTTTTATTCTATATCTGGGGTTGAATTGAATTATTTGAATTTGAGGGTTAATTTTTAAATTAGGTATAAATATGTAAGGTTATTTTACATAATTTGACCTAGAATATTTTAAGCAAGCTAAGAATAAAAGGAATTTTTCATGAGATCAAGCATTCATTGTCAAGGAGCAAGCAAGAGTGAAGTTTGAAGAAACATTTTCAGTTCTTCAAGCTCATTTTGTGTCAAAGATCAAGAATTAGTTAAGGTTGATGATAGATGCCTATGGAGAATCATGAGGGATTCTAGGTGTTGGAAGATGCACAAGACATACAACCAATCCTAAGGACTTGTTTCCTAAGTGATGAACCATCTTCTATAATCATCCTATTTGCAACCTAAAAAGAGGTATATTCAAAATTAAGGCTTATTAAGGGGTTTGAGATCTTCTTTAGTGAGTCATTTAAATTATTCCTATTTCATTTTAGGGTTCTATTCTAACACAATTGGATAGAATTGTCATTACATTCTCATAGATCTTAATCTTAGATAAACATAAGGTTAGGATTGCACACACAATTACATGTTTCAGATTTTTATTCATCACCAAAGGTTTAATTACCAACAAGGGGTTTGACTGAGGAAAACCCTTATCCACCAACAAGATTTAAATTTTTTCTTACAGATTATTAGTAAATTCGGACTTGGAAGTAGGAATTTCATAGTGCAAGGAAGGAGTATAGACCTAGAACTTGAAGATCAAATTCAAAGATTTCTGGAAGGACCTAGTAGGACCCATTCGCTTTTGGTGATGAAAGATTCCTTGTTAGGGCCTGAAGGGTAGTAGATATTACACTATACAAACTTCTATTTCAAATTTAGATTTCCTCGAACAGGTCTATCAACACCCATTCACCTTTAGTGGTGAATGAGTCCTTGTTAGCATTTTAGAAAAGTTGGATTTGACTAGGTCCACAATATCCTCTACTCATTGTTTTTCCAAAAAAGTTATAGTTTCTATATGTTTTGTGTTAGATTTATACATTATATGTGTTAGACATAGAATTAGGGCTTTCTTGTTAGTTCAATTTCTTCTCCCTAAATTGTGATTTAGCTCACCACCCCATACTTGCATAAAGGAGAGATTGCGAGATCCTTAAATCTTGACTTAATTCACCTCTTGGGTTGATAATTACTTCAATATTCTTGGATCTCATCTTTTGAATGAAACCTTAACTAGAAAAATGGGGTTAGATATCATAGCCTCTCTCTTTTTCTTAATTTCATTTTCATATTTTTTAGGTGATTGCATGTGTGTAAATTGATCCCCCATGCTATTTCATTTGATGTATATCTCTCTTTTTGTGCATTCCTCTATATGTATCTACATTATTCTCTATGTCATAAAAAAATTATATATTATGTTTGTATTTTTTGTTTGTTTTAGGGATGACACAAGGCATCAAGAGATTTAGGTCTCTTCTGTGTTGAATGGAAACAATTTTTCTTTTTTTTTCTCTCTTTGTGTCATTCTTCAAGTTCTATGAGTATTTCGGAAATGGTGAAATTTTTGAGCTATATAGCAATATTGTAGTAAATATTTACTAACCCCAAATCCATAGATCCCCTATGTATTTTTGGGGCCAAATCCTCCCTCTTTTTTTGTGACATAGCTTTATTTTAGAAACATATGAATTGGCATAGGGTTTTCTAAGGAGAGCTCTCACATCTTAGGAGTAAACATTGGCTACTTTAAAGAAATTGTTCACAACAATGGTGTGAGCATTTGCTTTAAAGTGGGGGCATACATCAATAATATATTTTGACATTTTTTCATGTTTCATGGTGTGATTTTATTTTTCTTGTGATGCATACATCTCTTGGTGGTGTCAATGGGTTTGATGTCCTCCAACAGTGTGATATTTCTTAGCGTACAAGTTTCTTCTTAGTGGTGATTTGACACACTGCATTCCCTAAGTTGTGAAACTTTTACTCTTGACTTGTCCTCTATTGGAGACATTAGGCATGATGATCCCTAAGAATAAGACCTTACATGAATGAAGAAAAATCTCTCTGAGAAAAAACCTATATACAAAATTTTCATAAGTGTTTGGCATAACACAACTTCCTGACCTTATGAGGCTCGAAACCTAATTCAAGGCCACCTTTAAGCATAACACACCTTGCTTGCCTATGGAGCCTTTCCTTGCATTGTGGTACCTTATTGAAGTTTTCAAGAGGATATCTTTGATATGGTATGGGAGCCTAATATGATTGTCTCATTTACCACCACTTTTTTTCATTGCACCTTGTGGCACCATATTGAAGTTATCAGGGGGATAGATTTGGTATGGTTAGCATGATAAGAGCTGAAACATAGCCATGAATTTCTCACTAAGCCACCTTATTGGGAGACTCACCCATTGCACAACCTCGATTTCTGCTACCTTAGAGTAAGCATAAAATTGATAGCTTAGATGTGTTTCACATCGCATTGGATAATCTAGTCTTGATCTTCTTGGTCTTTGATAGTGTATGATTGTGTATATTTTTCATTGCTACATACATAAGTGACTTGAATGTCTACTTTAGTGTGATTTGACATGAGGTCATACTCTTATTGAAGTGGGGGAAAAATGTAGTAACATAAAATCTATCCCATTTTCCTTAATTTGGGAATAACTAACACTAAAATGGGCTTAATGTTGCCTTGATTTAGTGTTGTCATGTTTTTTACACATTCGCATTAAGTTTATGGCCCTTTTTAATTAAATGGACTTAAATGTGGCTTATTTATGGTGTTGTAAAGTGTATCTTTACACTTTCACACTCATCTAGGGCTTTATTAATTAATTAAGGTTAATTGGCCTTAAATGGCCCCTTTCATTCAAATACAAGCCTAATTAAATGCAAATTTTGAGGGATAAAACTTGACATTCATAAATTCCATTACACAACACTTAATTTTAGAAGGTGTGTGTCTTGGGTTAGTGACATAGGACCTATTCACCATATGGAGAATGAGTCCTCACTAGGTCCTAGGACCCTATTTTCACATAACATTTCACATTGTTCAAAGAGTGTCCTAGGTGAGTGGCGTAGGATCCATTCACCATATGGTGAATGGGTCCTTACTTAGACCTATGACCCCTTATTGAAATATGTTATTTCCAGTAATTTAATGATTTCAAATCCAAGATTTGATGTCAAATTGTGATATTTGAATACCAAGAATTAATGTTAAGATATGATAAATACATAGTTATTTCACTTAGATTCACCTAGAGAAAACTCAATTCTTAAAGCATTCTAGCAAGTTTATGAGATCAGGAACATTCAAGAGCATTTCTAAGGCATTCAAGGGAAGATTTGTAGAAGATTATTGTAGCAATCAAAATCTATTTCATCATGTCAAAGGCATAATGCACCATCCATGTTGTTGAGCTAATATGTTGATGTAGCATTTCAAGATCAATCAAGCATATTCAAAGGCATTGGTTCTAATCAAGTTCACGATTAAGATCTACATTTATTGAGGCCACTTCATGCTAATTTGTAGATCTACAATCTAAGGTTTCAATCAAGGTGTGGTGAGTTATGACATTACATTTGTTCATTCATCATTCCTTTATGCTTTCATTCATTACAAGGTTTAATTACCAAAATAGGCTTTTACCAAGGTAAACCCCTATTCCCTAACAAATCAACATTTTTCTTTCCTTTGATGTGTGATTGGAGGTTTTAGGTTGAAGATCATTTGGAGAGAAAAATTGGAAAAGTTGTCAAACTTGTCAAAGTTGCTAAGAAAGTTGTCAAATCACAGAAACTAAGCTATAGGATTTATTTTCGGCTTTCCAACAGTGCTCAACTAGAATCTAGAAGTGTAGAGTGAGAGGAACAAAACCCAAAAATTGATTTTCCAAAACCATAGCTAGGATACATTCGCCATAGTTCCAATGAGTCCTTAGTGAGATTTGAAAAAGGACCTTTTGCAACAAGTACACAACATTTGACCTTCTTAAAACCTTCCTTTTGACTGTTATATTAGTTAGGTTTATTCTTTTTTTCTAATTACACATCATAGCACACATTTTGAATGAAACTAGATGAGAATTAGGTGCACCACAATGTTCCATTTTGAGTCACCCTATTTTACTTTTTTTAATATGTATATACATATGTATATATACATATACACATATAGATAAATATGTATATGTATATAAATATGTATATAAATATTCATATATGTGTGTGTGTGTGTGTGTGTGTGTGTAAGAGTCAGTGTAATTGAAGAAAAAATTAACCATACATCTAATTGAGTTGATTGCAAATGATCAAGGGTATGTGTGCAATGAAATAAGAAATGCATGTTATACTATCATATCCCAAATTCTAACTCTTATAATTAAGAGAATGATAAAAACTATAACAATTTCATACAAGTATGAGTGAGTGTATTTAAAGAAAAAAATTACTATGCATTTAATTGAGTAGATTGCAAATGATCAAGGGTGTGTGTGGAATGTGTAAAACCCCAATCCAAATACCTAAAAAACACAATAAAGAAACACATTAGAAGATCATATGCAAGTAAGAACAAGGATTCCCCATGAAATTCATTAGCAAAGCTCCAAATAGGAAAGAAAACAAGAATAAAATGAAAGAAAAAGAAAGTAAGCTAAATCCTATTGAAAGCAATGTAAACTCTTGATCTCATGGGGGAATTGGTGCCAATTTGATGTGAAAATTGGCCCTTTCCCAACTCCAATGATGTGATGAAGATGATTGATGAAGGATCAATGCTTGTGGTGATTACTTCAATGGAGCTCCATGTTGAAAATCTGCAAAAGGCCTAACTATGCTCGGATGAAATTGATGATAGATTGATATGGATTCGAGTTATAATAACTTTGCTCAAATTTTGGATGGTCAAATGAGGAATAAGACCTCTTATTTATAGAATGTCAAGTTGGAAGAATGTCGAAAAGAGAGCAATGTGGGACTATGAATCAACCAATGGCAAGATGCCACTTGTCAACATGTGAATGAATGAAGGATGTGCAAGTTTTGAAGAATGTGTCAATAAATGCAATTAGGTGGAATTTGAAATTGTTGAAATGACATGTAAGAGGGAAAGAAAATGCATTGAATGCCACTTGGCTCAATGCAAAAGGACTTATTAGGTGGAGTAAATTCATTGTTGGAAGAACAAAGTCGACTTGGATTTTGAATTAAAATTTGAGGAATATTCCTTTATTATGCCATGTTGATGGAAATTAGAAGTTTTAATAAATCAATTAAATGATTTATTTGTGCAAGTGGGAAAAGCTAGATGATGGGACTTGCATCAAGATTAAATTTGATCATGATTTAGTTAATTTAAGAGAGGATTAGGTGATTTGACTCATTTGACTTAGATTTAAGGATTAAATTAAATCAAAAGGAGGTGGAAAATGATAAAAACTTGATTAAATAAAGATTTGATTTATTTAATCAAAGAGGATGATGTTAGTACTAAAGATGAATTTTTTTAATTTAAATGGAGGACTTTAGAGATTGAATCTAATGAACTTGATCTATTTGATGAATGGATGAATATGAATTAATTAAATGCATGATGCTAATTTTGCATGTCTACATTTTTCCCCTCTTTGAAGCAATGTACTTGCTGCATTGGTTCAAAGAATAAACTTACCGAGATCAAAATTTCTATTTTTTTTGGATGCCCGAGTGGAAAGTACATTGGTACATTTCCCCCTCAAGAGATCGAGCAAAAAGATTCGATTTGAGGGTCGATCTAGTGATAAAAGGCTTCAAGATGGACATATGGATGGTTGTCATGATGATGCAAATGAGATGATTTTAAGATGCTTAAAATAACCAATCGATATTATCCTAAACAACTTAAATGATGATATGATTTGATGATGCCTATATGGCTATGCAATGGATTTTTTATGAAAATGTATGATTTATGAGATGCTTAGACTAACAGATCTATATTATGATTATGAACATGCATGTGAGATGATCGGTGTTTCTTATATGATATGATATGATATGCATTTTGTTGATGGTTTGTGGATGCAAGATGGATGCATTGGTGATGATGATTAACTGTCATAGTACCTTGTTAGTGTGAGAAGTGAGAAGGGATGAAAGAGAGAAGATATTCCTAATAAGACATGAGATGATGATGATAATGAATATCCATCGTGGAGTTGGGATTTTCAAAGGGCCAATTATCTTATTTTTGATAACACACATAAATACGATGCATCAAGGTATTAAGAACCAAGATGGTGTGGTATCTAGTACAATGGAATTTGAATCAACAATTAGATAAGAGTATCCTTGTTCACACCTGACATATGAAAACCTTACTAGGATGCACTTTAGGTATTTCACACATCTCAGACCAAAAAATAGAAAGGAAAGCCTTTCTATGTGGTCAAAAAGATATCTGAAACACCCTCCATACATACATAATAAAGCAAGTATTGCCAAGTTATATTACAAGAACATCCAACAAGCACAGTAGATAAAAAGATAATGATCGATGCCCCATTCCTATCTCTCTAAATCCTTTTGTTTGGATGTATCATCGAGAGGTTATTGGAATGAGCGCAAAGAGATAAGTCAAAAGACAAAGATAAAGTAAAAAAACAAGCTAATGTTCTTCAATACCACTAACCAAAAGGATTTTTTTTTTTAAGGATAAGAACCAAAACTATTTCCAAAAGATGATGCCCATTGTAGGAAGGATACATCCTAGGACATGTTAGTGGATTGTGGCACGTCATTTCATTTATCCAAAGTGTTCTTTCTGATAAATAATGCCCATTGTAGGAAGGATACATCCTAGGACATGATGTTATTAGATAATTGATATGGGACTAATTGGATGATAGGCTATCAACACAAAGAGTTAACTAACTTGTTTACGTACTGACCTAAACTTGAGACCTTGATGTTTTGAGTTTTCACTTTTCACCTGCTAGACTTGTTTCCGATTGTTTTACCAAAGGTTGAGGATGGTGATCGTTTATTATGAATGATGTTTATTATGGGTGAAAGAAAGATGAGACAGATGGATTTTTTCAAATATTTGGATGTTTTTGGAGTTTTGAAAATGTTTTGAGGCTATTTTTGGTAC
Source organism: Sequoia sempervirens (assembly GCA_007258455.2). NCBI lineage: Eukaryota > Viridiplantae > Streptophyta > Pinopsida > Cupressales > Cupressaceae > Sequoia > Sequoia sempervirens. The sequence continues at coordinate 506,809,141 of VDFB02105785.1, forward strand.
TTTCAAGATTTTACAAATGTTTTCGGGTTTTTTGAGATTTTGACCAAGAGACTAGCCTACAGAACTATCCTAGGGGCCTCGAGGGTTGATTGTCAGATTATCCTTTCCTACGTTATATACGTAGAGACCAAGTAGTTCGACTGATGACTTGACTGATTTATAAATGAAGATATACATGATCAAATATCATTTTATTATGACACACTCCTAAAGGACTGACCTAATTGTCTTGGGGGATGATCAAATATCAACCTTCCCTACGTTCAAGGCTCAGAGACCCGTAGTTCGACAAGATGACTCTATTTTTGACTTTTTGACTAAATTTTTGACCTATTTTTGGATTTTGATATGTTTTGAATGTTTTTGGATTTTCTTGGTTTTATGAATGTTTTTGGATTTTCTTATTTAAGGACTTCAAGAATATACATGAATCTGATTCGATGAGAACATGCCCCCAATGTGATGCAATAGTCTACTCTGATAAAGTTAGGACAAACTAACCTTGAGAATGGGCCGAGTAGTACTAGGAGGGATCATGACACGAACACAAGTCTAAGCTATGATGTAGATGTTGAACGGATGATGGATGTTGATGGATGGAATGTGATGGTTGATGGAAGCTTGATGGATGGATGATGCAGAACAAGTCATGAAGATCTTGGTGGATGGAAAGTGCTTATTTACACAAGGTGTCTGTTTGCTAGGTTTTTACCAAGGTACTTACCCAAGGTGCCACCGAAGTGGTTTTCACTAGAGGACGATTTTTCTCTTTACTGGTTTTTTTATTCTTCTTCCATTTTTTTTGGATTTTTTGCTTTTTTATTATTTTTTTGTTGTCACCAAGACACCTGTTTGCCAGGTTTTTGCCAAGGTAACCATTTTTTTAGGACATTTTCTGCTCTTTTTTGGATTTTTTTGGTTCTATACCTCAAAATATTAGGCATAATTTTTTTTGAGATGGGAGTTGTTGATGGGCTCCTACAGAGGTTCCCCTTCGAGTGTTGATAGCTGATATGCCCCTGACTTATAGATCATTGTGATAACAAATGGTCTCAACTAGTTAGGTTCAAATTTTCCTTTGCTGTTTGGATTTGGGACATTCTTCTGATTCTCCTTTAGTACCAGTTCTCCAACTTAGAAAGTCCTGCTTCTGACCTTCTTGTTATAGCTCCTCTCGAGCCTGTTCTGATAGACTTGCAAATGAATTAAAGCATCTAGAAGCCACTCATCCAGTAACTCCAACTCATTTAGTCTTGATACTCGGTATTCCTCATCTATTATGAGGTTTTGCAATGATATTATTAATGAAGGGAGCCTGATCTCAATGGGGAGTATTGCTTCTGATTCGTAGACCAGGGAGAAGGGGGTGGCACTGGTGGGTGTACGAATGTTAGTTCGGTAGGCCTAGAGGGTGGGATTGAGTTGCAGATGCCAGTCACGACCTATTTCATTGACTATTTTCTTGAGGATCTTTAAAATGGTTTTATTTGTGGCTTCTTCTTGGCCATTTCCTTAGGGATAGTATGGGGTGGAAAAGCGATGTTGGATTTTGGATTTGTCGCAAAGGTCGCAAACTTCCTGATTCTTAAATGGTGTCCCATTATCAGAGATAATAGCTTGCGAAATGCCATATCGACATATGAGATAGTTCAAGATGAACTTTGATATCTGATTCCTAGTTATATGTGTCATGGGTATGGCTTCCACCCATTTGGTAAAGTATTCAGTGGCAGTTATGATGAACTTGTGGCCATTATGTGAGGTGGGAGTGATTTTTCCAATGAGATTGAGTCCCCACTGTGAAAAGGGCCATGGTATGATGATGGGATGAAGCTCTCAAGCTGGAGCATGGATGAGGTCCACATGTTGCTGACATTGTAGACACCTTCTAACATAGTCATGTGCCTCTTTCTCCATAGTGGGCCAATAATACCCCATCCTCAACAATTTCTTGGCTAGGGTCATTCCACTCGAGTGTGAACCACAGATGTTGTTATGCACCTCACTTAAAGCGGTCAATGCCTCCTCAACATTTAAACATCATAGTAGGGTTCCTTCTATGCTCCTACAGTAAAGGGTATTTCCTAGGATGACAAACCAGGATGATTTTTTGACAAAGGTTCATTTTAAGCTTGAGGGTAAGTTAGTAGGTAGGACACATATTTGTAGGTAGGTATAGATGTCATGGTACCAGGGATCACGGGACCAATGATTTCAAACACAAATTCTAACTCTGGTACCTCGAATGCGGGCACAAGAAGTTGCTCTACCAAGAATTCATGTTTTAAGACATTGCGAGGGATTTCTAGTAGGGATTCAATTGTTGTCATGACATCTGCTACTCTATCGTTGGCTTTGGGTATCTGCTCAAATGTGATCTTGATGAAGGATTCTTTGAGAGTCTCCACCAGTTTCTTGTATGGAGTGAGCTTATCATCCTTAGTCTAGAATTCACCATTCACTTGATTTATTATCAATTGTGAGTCTCCATATACTTTGAGGGCCATGATGTGCCATTGCACTGCTATTCTGAGACCTATGGTTAAGGCCTCATATTCTGCAATATTGTTGGTGCAGGGGAATGCTAATTTATAGGATCTGGAAATACAATCTCCCTGTGGGGTGATGAAGAAAACACCAGCTCCTAATCCATGCTGCATGTATAAGCCATCAAAGTAGAGTTTCTAGTGATTGACTATGCTGAGGTTGAAGATGGATTCATCTAGAAACTCATATATAAGTGGATTCTCTGAATAGATTGGTGCTTCTACAAGTTGATCTGATATGACTTGGCCTTTGATTGCTTTCCACTCCACATATTCAATGTCATACTTTGATCTAGTATCATGACCCATTTGGAAATTCTTCCAGTGAGCGTTTCCTTTGACAGTAGGTACATGAGGGGATCAATTTTGGCAATGATTTTGACTTTATGTGCTAACATGTAATGTCTAAATTTTTGTGACGCAAACACTACTGCTAGACATTCTTTCTCAATGAATGAGTAATTTAACTCATGCCCAACCATTGTGTGGCTAATGTAATATATGGCCCTTATTGTCCTATTTTCATTATGCTGAGCTAGAAGAGCACCGAGGGCTACTGTTGTTGCTGAAACATAAAGAATTAATGGGTTTCTTGGGATCGGTGGCATGAGGACCAGTGGTGTAAGCAAATATTCTTTGATCTTATTGAAGGCTTCTTCACACTTGTTATCCCACTTGTATGCTACTCCCTTGTGAAGTACGTGAGAGTATGGATTCTATTTATTTTCCAGTTGTGCTATGAACCTTTAGATGGACTGAAGCATGCCTTGGAGACCTCTCAATTGTTTCAATGTTTTGGGTGCCTCCACCTCAAGGACTGCTTTTACCTTGGTAGGGTCTACCTCAATACCTCTCATTGACACAATGTATCCTAGCAACTTTCCTGATTGTATGCCGAAGACACACTTCTTTGGATTTAATCAGACCTTGTATTCCTCCAACCTATCGAAAATAGCACTCAAGGTTGCTATGTGATCCTTCCTCTTTCTAGATTTGGCTAGTATGTCATCGACATAATATTCAATAGTTTTATGGATCATGTCATGAAAGATTAATGCCATGGCTCTTTGGTATGTTGCTCCTACATTCTTCAAACCATATGGCATCATATTCAAGTAGTAAGTCCCCCATGGACAAGTCAAGGCTGTTTTGTGTTGGTCTTCTTTAGCAATCATTATCTGGTTGTATCTCAAGAAACCATCCATCAGGGAAAGAATTTCATGTCCTGTCATCATGTCTACGATCATGTCAATGTTGGGAAATGGGAAATCATCTTTTGGACATGCTTTGTTTAATTCCTTGAAATCTGTGCATATTTTGATGCCCCCATTGGGTTTTGAGATAGGCACTAGGTTTGACACCCATTCTGGATAGTCGATTGGTTGAATTAATCTTGCATCCAGTAGTTTCTTCAATTCCATTTTGACTAGTAGGGTGATCTGATGGTGCATTTTCTTGAGCTTTTGTCTAACAAGATTTGCTTCAGAGTATACTGCTAGGTGATGAACTATAATTTCTGGATTGAGCTCTAGCATGTCTGCATAGCTCCATGCAAAATTAACTTTTCTTTCTCTCAAGAAGGCTGCTAGGAGCTCTTGTTCCTCTGATAGTAATGACTCCACATAGAATGTGATGTGCAGGGTCTCCTCTATTCCTAGATTAATTGGACTGTATTTTTTTGCTAGGACCGCTGATTTTTCCTGATGAAGAGCTCTGAAAGGAAGATTGAATCCCTCATCCTCAGGAACCTCAGAGAGGTTTTCACCATTGGAGGTGTCCTTTCTTTTTACTTTTTTTGGGTCGGAGAGTGCCACAGTGTGGTTTTCACTCAAGGACCTAGAGATTATTCTCAGTTTTTCGCTTTTGCAAATGAGGGATTTAATCGTTTCCCCATAGTATGCATGTGTATCCAGCTTGATGATGAATCTTTCTTTGTGATCCCCACACATAATATTATCCTATAGTCCCATGAATTCTTAGAGTGCCTCATCATTTTTGAATGTGTCAAGAATTGGCGATCCTTGTTGGTCGTAATCAATGAGTTGGGGATAAACTAGATGGATTTCATGGTTTTGGTTTTCAGACTCATAGGATAGTGTGCTAATCATGATAAGGGTGGTGTCCTCAAAGAGCATGGGTAGGTTGGTTATGGGATCCTCATCATCACTACTAATACAAATGTCAGTTATGTCAAATGTGAAGTTGTCTAAGGGTAGACCAGTGGATACAGGTAAGTGAAGTTCGGCTATTGTTTGCTGAGGATTTTTTACTTTATTAACCAGTCAATTTTGGCCATGTATGGTTATAATCAGAGGGGTACATCCTATTACAAACCAAGATCTGATTGTAAACCAGAAAAATCACCTTCCACAGAAGAGAAAAATGAAAAAGCAGAGATTTGCAAGAAGATGTGCAAATAATTAATATTCAAGGTACAAATAATTACAAGAGATAATTTGCTTTATAAAAGAAAAGATGCATAAACCTAATCTTATCTTGAGCAACAAGATAGCTCGATAAGATAAGGATAAAACCTATAACTTAGGAATTAAATATGCCTAAGTAAACTTATACAAAGTGTAATTAATAATTAATTATACCAACACCCCCCCATAAGTGCAACTTAGGCAGAAGCAAAATTATTATACAAATATGAGTCTCGACAACAAGGCCTGATCAAGTACTCATGTACAAATGCAAAGATAGAGAAAACCCAGTGGGAAAAATCCCCCTTAGAGAGATGAACTGTTGCGAAGAAGCACTGGAAGAACTCTGAAGAAGTAACAATGGAACCCCAAATCTGACAAACAAGGAAAGATAATTCTATCTACAACTGAAACCAAAAATAGAATCACAAATGTAGCAGCAGACCCGATGCCAAGGAACACTAGAAACTCACATACTGGATCAACCCTGGAATCTGTAAGCAACAGTAGATGAAAGGATGAATGGACCCATAATGATGACAAATCTAGAAGTTGTGTCTCTCGAAGTCAATGCCATATTGAAACTAAAACTGCCCATAGGATGAGTACCATCAAGATTCTAGAACATTAACCATAAAAACATGGCCCTCAAATGAGAAATATCTAAACCAATGCAAATCAAGAACTATAAAATCCCAATGTGAAGTGTGAATCGTGTTGTACCCCAAAATTAAAATTTTTGTTACACTAAGACATTTTCAAGAAATGAGTAAGAGTCTTGTCAAATCAGTCAAAAAGGTTAAAATTTGGGTGTGCATGTCTTGCATGAGGGGTTAAAACTCAAAATTTTCAATTTCTGATGATCTGGGTCTGCTAAGAGTAGCTTAACCTACAAAACCTAGATCTCAGTTTTTCATCCCTAAATTTTAGGAAAACTGCTATTTTTAGAATTTTTCTCGAAATAGTAACGTTTTCTGGGTTTTTCTAGGTTTCTTTCAAAATGGATACTGGAAATTTTTTCTAAAAATAGAAAGTTGGTTCGACAGGGTCCAAACTGATTTTGATTGGCTCAAAATGCGTCTGTATCAGGCTGGTGCAAGTCCGAATCTTAAAATAATAAGTTTTGCCCTACTGGGTCTATTCTGCTTTTTCAGAAGCATATCTGGAGCTCCTGAGGTCATTAATGGAGGTCATCCGACTGCCAGGCGTCAATTTCAACATTCAAACTTCCAGCAGAAGATGAAATGATGAACATGCACGAAGAACGAGAAAGAAAATTGGAAATTCATGAAAATTTTCTAACACTATTGAGTTTGGGCGCCCCTGTTGAAGTAAGGCACCCATCTTTTTAGGGCACCAGATGAAGGAATTAGGGTTTACATCTCCAATCAAATTTTTTCAGTTCTCTGCCAGCTCCGCAACGAGTCTGACAGTGTAGTTATCAGATTATCCAGTCATCCGGGATTCGAAGCTGAACAGGGAGGATCCAAACCAAGGAAATCCAAAAGCAAAGGTGAAAAATGTGAAAAATAAACTAACTTTGGTGAAACTGGGCGCCCTAGGTGAAGAAAGGCGCCCAACTTTTTGAGAAACCTAATCCAGCAATTAGGGGTTGAGAATATGCTTGTTCTTTTCAGTGCTCAGCCAGCTTCGACGTGCCTGTCTTCATCATATCATCCGACTCGCCATCTTCTGACAAATTCAGATCGAAGACGAACATGAAGAATAAAGATTTCAAACTCGAAGTTGAAAAATAGTAAAAATGGCTAAGTCTGGGTAAAGTGGGCACCCTTGGTGAAGAAGGGCGCCCAAGTTTTCAGGGGGTCAAACGAATGAATTCATAGAAGAGTGTCTAACGTGATTTCTTTGTAGTTGATCAAGCTTTCAAACGAGATGTCCAGCATGCCTATCGGAGCTCGCAGTCACAAGATACGAGGAGCCAAACAGAGGGTCCAACAAGAGTTGAATTTCCAAGTTCAGAAGCAAACAGGAAAAAGGTAAAAAATAATCTAAGTCTGGGTGAAATGGGCACCCCCAGCCAAGATGGGCGCCCAAACTTTTGAGGGGTTAAAACCCACTTTTTGGCGAAGATCGTTCCAGAAGACCCCTCTTTAAATCTCGATAGCTTCGCGATGAGCTCAACCGTCAGTCGATCCGACGCCCGGAGCTCCAGATTCAATGAAATCATCTGTAGAAGAGGAGTTTATGAAGAAACTAAAAATCATGAAAAAATGGCTAACACTGTGAAAGTTCGGAGCCTCTGGAGGAAATAGGCTCCCATGAATTTGAAGGTCAAAATGAAGTTTTTCGCCAGAGGTGCCTCCAGAACAATCTTCTCAGAATTAGTCAGGCTCCGCGATGGATCTTTCAGCTCACCTGTCGGATCTTTCTGCAAATGGGAAATCAGAGGCAAAGTAGGAGGTCAAAATGATGAAAAGTTGAAAATGTCAAAATTTTGGTTAACACTGGATGAAGTGGGCGCCCCTGGTGAAGAAGGGCGCCCAACTTCTCATGCCTTAGAATTTTTTTTGAGATTTTCAAAAGGTTTTAAAATTGCAAAGTGAGGGAAGATGGCGTCCAAACACATTGAACAAAGATTTTAGGGTTTTGAACTAAAAGCAAAAGAAAGCAAAGCAAAGACAAAACCCTAAGTCTATTTAACATCTTTCTTTTATGTTATTTTCATTATTTTTGCAGGTAGCCTTCAAGGGAGAAAGTTGGAGCAGCAAGTTTGAAGAAATTTTTCAAGATTCAAGAACATAGCTTGCTGGTTTTTCATCATATTTTTCAGACCAGCAACATAAACCCTTGCTTTTTCAAGTTTTTTCATCCAGAAGATCAAATTTTTGAAGGAGAAGATCAAAGATTTCAATTTTCAGCCTTCTGGTCTGCTCAACTCGTTCTTCTGAAGGTTTTTCAAGAAATTTTCATCAAGTTGCAGCAGCTTCTTTTTATTTGCATGACAGTGAAATCTTCAGTGTTTGCAAATTTGGATCATCTGGGTCCTCTCAAAACAGTCTTCTGAAGAAAACCCATATCACAGCTTTTTCAAGAAAATTTCAAATTCTAGGGTTGGCTGCTTTTTCGATCAGCCATCAAGGTTTTGTAAATTTAATCAACTGGGTCCATTTCTAATCTTATTCTAAACAAAACCCAGGTGCCAGCTTTTTCGGTGGAAAATTGAAGAAATTAGGGTTTGCTGCTTTTTCAGTCAAAATTCAAGATTTTCAAAAACGGACGATCTGGGTTGTCTTGCAACGAAATTCTAAGCAAAACCCATATCTCAGAAAAATTTCCAAAAATTGTCTGTTTGAGGCTAAAAACCAACATTCTAAAAATAGAAAGTTGCTCAAGACTTGCCTGAACATAGGCAAGTTTACAGTCATTCTTCAAAGTTTTCAATATGGAGTACACTCCCCTCGAGTTTAAGACCAAATCAGCACTACGTCAAAACTTCATCATCTCAGCTAAAGAACGAGAGGTGTGATATGAGAAAAAGAAAGGTATTGGAAAAGAGTTGTGCAATGCTCTTCTGTTGGGAATCAAGTGAAGTGTCAGAAGCATAAAGTTGCAGAGCCGCCAAGTTATCAATTAGTGAGTCATCTTTTTGGGCAGTGATGTTTTGCAAGAATAGAACTCATAAAACAGTTGAAGAAGTGAAAAAGATCAAAGAGATCTTGGAGAATCAGAATATTGCCTTAGTTGGCATAGATGCACCGAACCGGGACACAATTTCCAATTTTCTAGCGGATGAGATCGAGCTTTAAAGCGGCTTTCATCTAGAAGCTTTCATTCCGCTTTCTTTCTATTCTTGGAACGATTCTTATCCATTCTTTGAAGAAGAGAAAGAAGATAAATGTAATAGTTGGCGTTTCCCGCTTTTTCTGCTTTCTAGGGTTTTAGTTGTTATCTTCTTTCTAGATTTAGTAATAAAGCTTGCTTGCTGAGCAAGTCCTAGATTGTGAAAGCAAGGAGATTTTAGGGTTCCCTACTCCTCTGCTTGTCTATAAATAAGAGCCTTTGCTCATTTATTTTCTTTAACCGTGCTTATGAGAACAAAACGCTGAGCCTATTGTGCCTTCTATTTGTTGCTCAAGTATTGTTCATTTGTATTGTGATAAGCAAATTGTTGAGCCTCTTTAGCCAACAAGGAGTTAGTAAGATTGTTGTTTTCTATTGTGTTAAGAATAAGTTTGCAAGCCTCCTTAGCTGCAATTTCTTGTTCAAGGCATGTTAGAAGTGAGTTTTGTTCTAGAAGTTTGAGTAATAAAATCATGAGCCTCCTTTGCCTTGGTCCAAAATCTCAGATTTCCGTTATTTGTGTTATGCTTTTATGATCTCGATTTCAGCTTACATTGAAGTGTGTAGATGTTTGTTGGAAAAGAATTTATTGAAGCACTTTGTCAGAGAATCATCCTTGTCCATTTCTAATTTCTCTTGCTCTGCGTATTACTTGAGAAGTTAGAAACGTCTCTAGCTTAAGTTAGTCGTAGTTGAAATTCTTAACTCAGAAAATCTCAGCTGCGGTGTTTGTGTTTTATAAACCTTGTGCTCTAGCTGATCAAAAAGATAGGTAGCTTAGTTCTTAGTTTACTTTCTTTCAACACCATCAGCAAGAGGGAGCTTCCCCTCCTAATTTGAAGAACAGTTTATCTGTGCATAGCTGTCCGTTTCAAATACGCATTCTAGAGGTGCGAATTTAAATGCCAACAGTTTTCTGGCGCCCACCGTGGGGCACGAGGCATAAAACAACAAAGAAAGCTTAGGCTTTATGTCACGGGTATGACTATCTGGCACCCTATTGCTTGATTTAGCAGAAGCAATGGGTGATAACAACAATAATGTTGGAAGGAATTTGAGACGTCCACCCCCATTACCTTGGGGTAACATCATTGGACCTTTGGCTTTGCAGGAACATCATGAATTGCCTAAGGGGTCGAGGAAGCACTTTCCACATTTCATGGCGATGGGACTCAACACCCTGATGATCATCTTTCAGCCTTCTCAATGGCCTGCGCCATCTTGCACGTGGAACATGAAGACATCACAGTGCGTCTCTTTGTGGAGACTCTGGTTGGGAATGCTGTTGATTGGTTCAATCACTTGGAGCCGGGCATTATCACAAGCTGGGTGACTATGATCGAGAAATTCTTGGCGAGATTCAAGCCCGCTGAAGACAGTCATTTGTTGTTTGCCCAACTTGCAAATTCAAAGATGGAGTACAACGAGCCCATGAGGGAGTTTGTAGCAAGATTTAATCGCCTTGTTACACGACTTTCTTTTACACTTAATCCATCACCGGAGATTTTGATGAGCTGCTTCATAAATGCTCTTCCATCAGAGATAGCCTTCTTGTTGAAGACGGCAAAAGAAACAGAATTGACGGATGCACAAAGACACGCCATTGAGCTGGAAGATAATATGATTACTTCTGGCATAATGAAGAAGGATTCAATCAAGCCTCTTGTTCAGAGTTCTGCAGATCCACTGCTACAGAAGGTAGCCAATGAGGAGCTTGCACTACCACCACCACAATATCAACTTCAACAACAGTATCAACCTCAGCAATCGTATCAACTGAGGAGAAATGATTTTCAGCCTTACAATAGTTACAAGCTGCAGTTGCTAGCACCTCCACCAAGACAAACAGTTGAAGCTGCACCACACAGTATTTTGTTCCTTTCATGATACCGATGAACATACCGGTTCCACATGTCCTAAGAACTTAAGAATGAATTAGATTATGGGATATGTTGATGCTGCACCCAGTTCCAGTTTCGTCCCAACACCAAGTTCGAATGTTGTCTCACCACAGATGGACAACTTTGATGGCGACTCTGCAATGGGATATTTTGAACCCATTATTGAAGAAAAAGAATACCTCCGCCACCGTTCTCTTGCAGCAAATCACAGAAAACATCCTTTGCCTATGTTTACAAGTGCTTTGTACTTGCAAGTGCAAAAAGAAGAAGAGAGGCAGAGAGCTAAAGAACAAGAGAATGTTAAAGTGGTTGCTCAAGACCCATCGCCAGCCAATTTTGACATTATAGACTCCCTGATGAAGAACACAGTGCAGATTTCACAGTTGGAATACCTTCGTGATCATCCTGAGCAGCTGGATAGAATAATACATGTGAAGAAAGAAGCTTCAATTCAGCCTACATTGCTCGAGTCATCTGTTCCAGTGAAAGAAAATCCTAAACCTTTCTATATATCTTTGTATATAGGAGGATTTAAATTGAACAATTGTATCATTGATTCAGGAGCCTCAGATAACGTAATGTCTCTACAAGTGATGAAAGCATTGGGACTCTCGTGCACAAAAACTCAGAACGAGTGCTATTCGCTTCAATCTGAGTCGGTACCATTGGTTGGACAAATGAAGAACACTCAAGTAAGGTTGGCGGCATGTCCAGAGAAAAGAATTGTGATGAATATCCTAGTGGCTGACATTCCACCTAGCTATGGGATGTTGTTGAGCCAGAGCTTCTGCAGAGATCTTGGTGGTGCAATGCAGTTAGATTGGTCGTCTGCAACTATTCCTATGGAGCAAGGCAGAATCAAGATAGAACCTGAACCCAAATCCCAGTTCATGGTGGTGAAAATCCCAAAACCCCCACCCCAAATTTGTATCAAGGAACGGGTCTTGGTAATTATGTGATGTTGTCAGAGTTAGAAATTGAAGACCAGAACATGGCTTGTCCATAAAAGAGATCGAGAGAGGATACAAATTTATGGACAATACAGTTCGATGGAGGTGGTTCTAATACAAAATCAGGAGCAGGGGAAGTGATCATCTCCCCTAAAGAACAATTGTACCCATTGTCATATGGCCTACAATTGGAGTTTACTGAAGCTGAAAAAGAGGCGCTTTTGTTAGGCCTCAAAAATGCCAAAGACATGGGAATTGAACTCCTATGTGTTAAAGGGGATGTGGAGTTGATCGATGAGCCAATCAAAGGGTATTTTCAAATCAGAAAGGATCATCTACGACATTATAGAAATCGGGTGTGGAACGCGATTGATTGGTTTGAAGAGTTCAAAGACATTCCAGAGATCAACGATAAAAACATCCTAAGGATTGACAACAGAGAGATCCTGAAGATGAATGACAACAAAGTTGGTGACTCAGTGGTACCTGCCTCCTTCCTTGCGCCATATTCTGAACCTTTGTCAAGGTGCGTCTGCATGGATGTATGAAGATATGAGAATCTTCATCCCTGAAGAGTTGTCTCCTACGATACCAAAGAGAAGAGAAGTAAAGCCTTTCAGGCAGAAAGGACATCTTTCAGAGGTGGAGTAAATCTTTGTAAATATTTTTCCTTGTTTTTCGTGATGTGTTTCCCCTTTCTGTGATGTGATCGTTATGTTGTATTTCCCCTTTCCGTAACAGTCCTGTCGTGTTTTAGGTGATTAGGAGTCTTGTTTTAGGTGATTTGTAGGGAAGTCCAACTATTAGGTGATTACTAGGAAGTTCGGTCATAGGTGATTAAGGAATGTCTTGCAAAATAGGTGATTAGGAAATGATGCTGACTCTGATACCCAATGGACAAGGCACTGGTCTAAGCTAAAACTCCAGAGATTCTATGGTTCTCCTATGCCGAAAGTATCTGCCATGGTCCCCAAACAGAGCCAATGTTGTACCCCAAAATTAAAATTTTTGTTACACTTAGACATTTTCAAGAAATGAGTAAGAGTCTTGTCAAATCAGTCAAAAAGGTCAAAATTTGGGTGTGCATGTCTTGCATGAGGGGTTAAAACTCAAAATTTTCAATTTCTGATGATCTGGGTCTGCTAAGAGTAGCTTAACCTACAAAACCCAGATCTCAGTTTTTCATCCCTAAATTTTAGGAAAACTGTTATTTTTAGAAATTTTCTCGAAATAGTAACGTTTTCTGGGTTTTTCTAGGTTTCTTTCAAAATGGATACTGGCAAAATTTTCTAAAAATAGAAAATTTCTAAAAATAGAAAGTTGGTCCGACAGGGTCCAAACTGATTTTGATTGGCTCAAAATGCGTCTGTATCAGGTTGGTGCAGTCAGAATCTTAAAATAATAAGTTTTGTCCTACTGGGTCTATTCTCTTTTTCAGAAGCATATCTGGAGCTCCGAGGTCATCAATGGAGGTCATCCGACTGCCAGGTGTCAATTTCAACATTCAAACTTCCAGCAGAAGATGAAATGATAAACATGCACGAAGAACGAGAAAGAAAATTGGAAATTCATGAAAATTTTCTAACACTGTTGAGTTTGGGCGCCCCTGTTGAAGTAAGGCGCCCATCTTTTTAGGGCACCAGATGAAGGAATTAGGGTTTACATCTCCAATCAAAAATTTGTTCAGTTCTCTGCCAGCTCTGCAGCGAGTCTGACGGTGTAGTTATCAGATTATCCAGTCATCCGGGATTCGAAGCTGAACAGGGAGGATCCAAACCAGGGAAATCCGAAAGCAAAGGTGAAAAATGTGAAAAATAAACTAACTTTGGTGAAACTGGGCGCCCTAGGTGAAGAAAGGTGCCCAAATTTTTGAGAAACCTAATCCAGCAATTAGGGGTTGAGAATATGCTTGTTCTTTTCAGTGCTCAGCCAGCTTCGACGTGCCTGTCTTGTCATATCATCTGACTCGCCATCTTCCGGCAAATTCAGATCGAAGACGAACATGAAGAATAAAGATTTCAAACTCGAAGTCGAAAAACAGTAAAAATGGCTAAGTCTGGGTAAAGTGGGCGCCCTTGGTGAAGAAGGGCACCCAAGTTTTCAAGGGGGTCAAACGAATGAATTCATAGAAGAGTGTCTAACGTGATTTCTTTGTAGTTGATCAAGCTTTCAAACGAGATGTCCAACATGCCTATCAGAGCTCGCAGTCACAAGATACGAGGAGCCGAACAGAGGGTCCAACAAGAGTTGAATTTCCAAGTTCAGAAGCAAACAGGAAAAAGGTAAAAAATAATCTAAGTCTGGGTGAAATGGGTGCCCCAAGCCAAGATGGGCGCCCAAACTTTTGAGGGGTTAAAACCCACTTTTTGGCGAAGATCGTTCCAGAAGACCCCTCTTTAAATCTCGATAGCTTCGCGATGAGCTCAACCGTCAGTCGATCTGATGCCCAGAGCTCCAGATTCAATGAAATCATCTGTAGAAGAGGAGTTTATGAAGAAACTGAAAATCATGAAAAAATGGCTAACACTGTGAAAGTTCGGAGCCTTTGGAGGAAATAGGCTCCCATGAATTTGAAGGTCAAAATGAAGTTTTTCGCCAGAGGTGCCTCCAGAACAATCTTCTCAGAATTAGTCAGGCTCCGCGATGGATCTTTCAGCTCACCTGTCGGATCATTCTGCAAACGGGAAATCAGAGGCAAAGTAGGAGGTCAAAATGATGAAAAGTTGAAAATGTCAAAATTTTGGTTAACACTGGATGAAGTGGGCGCCCCTGGTGAAGAAGGGCGCCCAACTTCTCATGCCTTAGAAATTTTTTTGAGATTTTCAAAAGGTTTCAAAATTGCAAAGTGAGGGAAGATGGCGTCCAAACACATTGAACAAAGATTTTAGGGTTTTGAAATAAAAGCAAAAGAAAGCAAAGCAAAGACAAAACCCTAAGTCTATTTAACATCTTTCTTTTATGTTATTTTCATTATTTTTGTAGGTAGCCTTCAAGGGAGAAAGTTGGAGCAGTAAGTTTGAAGAAATTTTTCAAGATTCAAGAACATAGCTTGCTGGATTTTCATCATATTTTTCAGACCAACAACATAAACCCTTGCTTTTTCAAGTTTTTTCATCCAGAAGATCAAATTTTTGAAGGAGAAGATCAAAGATTTCAATTTTCAGCCTTCTGGGTCTGCTCAACTCGTTCTTCTAAAGGTTTTTCAAGAAATTTCATCAAGTTGCAGCAGCTACTTTTTATTTGCATGACAGTGAAATCTTCAGGGTTTGCGAATTTGGATCATCTGGGTCCTCTCAAAACAGTCTTCTGAAGAAAACCCATATCACAGCTTTTTCAAGAAAATTTCAAATTCTAGGGTTGGCTGCTTTTTCGATCAGCCATCAAGGTTTTGTAAATTTAATCAACTGGGTCCATTTCTAATCTTATTCTAAACAAAACGCAGGTGCCAGCTTTTTCGGTGGAAAATTAAAGAAATTAGGGTTTGCTGCTTTTTCAGTCAAAATTCAAGATTTTCAAAAACGGACGATCTGGGTTGTCTTGCAACGAAATTCTAAGCAAAACCCATATCTCAGAAAAATTTCCAAAAATTGTCCGTTTGAGGCTAAAAACCAGTGTTCTAAAAATAGAAAGTTGCTCAAGACTTGCCTGAACATAGGCAAAGTTTACAGTCATTCTTCAAGGTTTTCAATATGGAGTACACTCCCCTCGAGTTTAAGACCAAATCAGCACTATGTCAAAACTTCATCATCTCAGCTAAAGAATGAGAGGTGTGATATGAGAAAAAGAAAGGTATTGGAAAAGAGTTGTGCAATGCTCTTCTGTTGGGAATCAAGTGAAGTGTCAGAAGCATAAAGTTGCAGAGCCGCCAAGTTATCAATTAGTGAGTCATCTTTTTGGGCAGTGATGTTTTGCAAGAATAGAACTCATAAAACAGTTGAAGAAGTGAAAGATTCTCTAAAGGCGAAGAGATCTTGGAGAATCAGAATATTGCCTTAGTTGGCATAGATGCACCGAACCGGGACACAATTTCCAATTTTCTAGCGGATGAGATCGAGCTTTAAAGCTGCTTTCATCTAGAAGCTTTCATTCTGCTTTCTTTCTATTCTTGGAACGATTCTTATCCATTCTTTGAAGAAGAGAAATAAGATAAATGTAATAGTTGGCGTTTCTCGCTTTTTCTACTTTCTAGGGTTTTAGTTGTTATCTTCTTTCTAGTTTTAGTAATAAAGCTTGCTTGCTGAGCAAGTCCTAGATTGTGAAAGCAAGGAGATTTTAGGGTTCCCTACTCCTCTTCTTGTCTATAAATAAGAGCCTTTGCTCATTTATTTTCTTTAACCGTGCTTATGAGAACAAAACGCTAAGCCTATTGTGCCTTCTATTTGTTTCTCAAGTATTGTTCATTTGTATTGTGATAAGCAAATTGTTGAGCCTCTTTAGCCAACAAGGAGTTAGTAAGATTATTGTTTTCTATTGTGTTAAGAATAAGTTTGCAAGCCTCCTTAGCTATAATTTCTTGTTCAAGGCATGTTAGAAGTGAGTTTTGTTCTAGAAGTTTGAGTAATAAAATCATGAGCCTCCTTTGCCTTGGTCCAAAATCTCAGATTTCCGTTATTTGTGTTATGCTTTTATGATCTCAATTTTAGCTTACATTGAAGTGTGTAGATGTTTGTTGGAAAAGAATTTATTGAAGCACTTTGTCAGAGAATCATCCTTGTCCATTTCTAATTTCTCTTGCTCTACGTATTACTTGAGAAGTTAGAAATGTCTCTAGCTTAAGTTAGTCATAGTTGAAATTCTTAACTCAGAAAATCTCAGCTGTGGTGTTTGTGTTTTATAAACCTTGTGCTCTAGCTGATCAAAAAGATAGGCAACTTAGTTCTTAGTTTACTTTCTTTCAACACCATCAGCAAGAGGGAGCTTCCCCTCCTAATTTGAAGAGCAGTTTATCTGTGCATAGCTGTCCGTTTCAAATACGCATTCCAGAGGTGCGAATTTAAATGCCAACAAATCGAAACAAACCAAAGATGTATCTAGCTAAGCAAGAAAGAAGCTAAAAAGAGACAACAGGAAACCAGAAAAACTCATGCGAGTTATCACCAACATGAAAGATGGGTGCAAGAACCCCCTTAATGGAACTTTATATTAGTTCGTTATTACAATACCCAATGATTGCAGAAGGAGAGAATGCAAAACTACAGAAATATAAGTGAAAATGTAAACCTAGTGTACAAAAAAAAAATGAATGCATGCATAAAATAAGGTACGCATATTCTTTAAATGACATCAGATCTACATAGAGGCCAAAACCATCTTTCTAACACCGTGAAAAATGGATAAGCGAGTCAAAAGATATGCGTCTCGGACTGAAAATGGAAACATTTGACTTTTGAGGCTGAAAAAAGCATCAAAAAATAAAAACTAGAAAACAGAACCAGCGCCATTGCGTAGATCTCGAAAACAGCTTTCTAGCGATATCTCATTTGTAAAAAAAACATCGCCGTATGTAAAAGTTATGATTGTTTCCGTGAAACTACTTTGAAAATGTCCGATTTGGCCATGTGAAGCCCTCATGGGCTAAAAAATAAAGGCCCCTGGTCGCATTGGTGGACCAGGGGGCTAGTAGCTAGGGGACTTCGGCGCAAGCCCCTGGTCATCCATGTGACCAAGGGCTAGGGCTAAAAGCTCGGTTGGAGCTAGCACTTGGGCTCTGGTCACCCATAAGACCTGGCGCTGGTGATTTAAGCCCTTGGGGGCTGATAAACCAATCTGGTGGCGCTGCAAGGGGGAGCCACCGGCAGCGGTAGTGCACCGGCGGCCACCTGGTGGCCATCCGGTGGCTGCCAGGTGGCACATCCCATTAAAATGGGTGGCGCCAATTTTCAAACAATTTTTTCAAATTTTTAATGATTTTTTTATTTTTTCTCGATTTATGAACCTCGGTATGCATGCCTGGGGGCCGTACAGCCCTTGGGAAAATTTTTTTTGCCTCTCCGGATGATTGTGTCCAAATCAGACAAACTTTATATGGAAATAGGGGTTTTTGGGCACTGCGATTCTAATGGCAAGGTCCATTTGGGCCCAAAGTGCTCTGAAAATCAAGGCGACCCCTAGATCTATTAGAAAAATCACCAAGCGTGAGACCCTCACAGATTTGGCAAACAGTGACCAAAATAAATGAAATAAAAATCATTTCTGACTTTTTTTGGTGCTTTGAATCCAACAGAAAACCTTGATCTGATCCAAGATGCTCCAGAAATGTGCTAAAGGAATGAAACCCTTGAGGGACCTCGAACGAGCTCTGCATTGTATTCCTCCAAAAAAGCTGAGAAGGGGCCACAATCAAGGCTCTGATACCATGTTAGAAACCAAGATCTGATTGCAAACTAGAAAAATCACCTTCCACAAAAGAGAAAAACAAAAAAGTAGATATTTGCAAGAAGATGTACAAATAATTAATATTCGAGGTACAAATAATTACAAGAGATAATTTGCTTTATAAAAGCAAAGATGCATAAACCTAATCTTATCTTGAGCAACAAGATAGCTCGATAAGATAAGGATAAAACCTATAACTTATGAATTAAATATGCCTAAGTAAACTTATGCAAAGTGTAATTAATAATTAATTACACCAACACATCCAAGGCCAATATTTCTCATTCGTGTCTCTGGAATGATGGGTTTTAGAAGCCCATTGTCATTTTTCCCCAGTTTCTAGTTTCTGTCATAGCCCATTGTGAGAATCATTTGCAGACCTTTGTTGTTGTCATCCATTGGTAGATCAATTGTCGGCCTATTGTCTTGGCATAAGAGATAGGATGGGTCCTCCTCTATGATTTCTTGGCTGAGATCTCCCCAACTTTTGAAGTTGGAATATCCTTCAGTGGATGTATGGGATGGGGAGGCTTCATCTGATTGTAGATGTCCCTGTGATCTAGGAGATTGTGGTAACTCTCCTACCACAAAAGCATTTTTGGGAATCGTATAGTTTCCACAACCATTGTCCTAGATAATGACTTTGATATCAGAGATGGTGGGGATGGTGGGAGTGGTGGGTGTCTCTGTCGTAGAAGTGGAAGCGAGACTGGCTAGATCAATGTATAGTGTTGATGGGCCTTCATCATTTCTAGGCATTTGAGGGATTTTTTAGTATTTTACCTCTAGGTTCTTGTAGTAGGAGAATGGTTCAGGATATCCATGGATGGTGACCTCTTGTCCTTCATATGTGAATTTGACACATTGATGGAAGGTTGATGCTACTGCTTGCATTGCATGGATCCACGAACATCCTAGGAGAATGTTATATTGTAAGTCGAGGTCCAAGACCTGACAGGTGGTTTCCATGATAGTTCACCCCACTTGAATAGGGAGTTGAATTGTCCCTTGGGACACTCTTTCTTGATCATCATATGTTTTTATTGTAATACCTTTTCCTTTTTCAATGGAATCGTCTGAGATTTTTAGGTTCTTAATGAGCTTGAGGGAACAAATATTCAAACCTGCACCTTCATCCACGAAGCCTTGCTTGAATTTATTTTTATGTACGAGGACCTCTAAATGGAGTGCACGGTTGTGAGATGGTTGAGCGGGAAAGTCTTAGTTAGAGAATGTAAGGAGATTCAGAGTGATGATTTTTTTTACCATAGCTTGGAATTGTTCTACATCAAGATCTGCAGGGATGGTGGATGAAGCCAATGCTTCTTCAAGGATTTTCCTGTGGTGGATGAAATTTTTAGTAACTCCATGATGGATATTTGTGATGGCGTTCTTTTCAACTGATCAAGGACATTGTAACCACTAGGAACAGCTCTTGGGTTGGATGCGGGTGCTTTGTTTGGCTAAGATGACCCTGCAGTGGTAATTTTTTCACCTCTTGTGGTGACTCCACAATCGGCATGGGCTCCTTTGATGGTGATGGTAGCACAATAGTCATCCAAGGATGTGATGACATGGTCATAGACATGATTCACATTCTTGAAGGTACCTTTCCCTTATCAGTATTATTGTTCCCTTTATTGTTGTGATTAGGCATCAGATTCGTGTATATTTTGAGGTTCTAGTTTCATGTTGCCTATTCCAAATTTATGATTCTTTGATCAATGAGGTCTTGGACTAGGTTTTTTAATCTCATGCAATTGTTAGTGGTGTGCCCTTTGATTTTGTGGAAGTCACAGAGCTGATTTTTGTTGTACCGAGGAGGTTTCACATTTGGTTCCTGGTAATTCTCATAGGTGGGATCCTTGATGAGGTTTTCATTTATTAGTTTCTTCATGATGACCTCGAGTGGTTCCCCAAGGGCGGTGTACTTTGCTTGGTGGAATTCTTGTTTCATTGGGGCGGTCCCCTTTGATCGTTGATGTTGTTGATCATTTAATTGTTTGGTTGTTGTGTTGTTGTGTTAGCTTGATGATTGTTTTGATGATGGTTTTGGATTTGTTGTTGTGGTCTACGTGTGTTTTGTCGAGGTGCACTGATGGCAACTTTGGCATCGACAACACCATTTTTGGTAATGTTTTTGTTTCTTTCCCATGTGCGAGGTTTGTCATTATAGCTTGAAGATGGGTGGTTGCATTGTTGATCATGATATGTTTGTGTCATTGGTTGTGCTCAAGGGCTCATTCATTGTTGAGCACCTTGGAGATCATCTGATCATATGTGGTGATCCCTTGGACTTTGAGATGGAAAGCCAAGGTGTCGTCGAGGTTGGAGATGATAGTGCACACTTGTTGTTTTTCTAGCATGTCCCATTTGCTCCAATTGGCTTTGGATCACCATAGTTGTAGGAATGAGGCAAATGATTCGTTCTTACCTTGTTTCAGAGCTGATAGTTCCTCTAGATTGACATCCATTTTGATATTGAATGCATAATTTTTGATGAATACATCTACTATTTCCTGAAACATCTTGATGCCAGGAGGAAGGCAAGAGGACCATTCCATGGCGTGGCCACTAAAAATTCTAGGAAATAACCAAATCAGATAGGTATCGTCATATGCGACTTCCATGAAATGAACCTAGAATTGCCTGATGTGATCTTTAGGGTTTCCCATCCCACGGTATTTGTCAAACTTGGGGATCTCAAATCCCTTCAGGAGTTGTTTCATTATGAGGCTCCTGTCAAATAGATAAGGACACAAATTGCTGGTTGTTTTTTGTGCTTCACCCTAATTGAAGGTCAAGCACCTGTTGCGAGATAAACTTTATTTGTGCTGTGACATCATTTTGTGGATCAGGGGGTGGAATGAAAGTGTTTTGAGGTGGTTCAATTGTTGGTGGGATGGGTGGATTGGTTGGTATGTTAATGGATGATGTTTGTATGTGCTACTGCACCAAATATTCCTACAATTGTTGTTGTACCAACAACACTTGTTGTTTCTCTTGTTGTTGTTGTGATATTAAGGCCTATTGCTGAGTTTTCTATTGCTATTGAGCCAACAATGCTTATTGTTGAGCAGCTAATTGGGCTGCTTCCTATTGTTCTTGATATATCTTTAGCGCTTATTGATATGCTTGTTGTTGTGCTATGTGTTGTTTTGTAAGATACTGTGCTTGTGCTTGTACTTGTTGTGCTTGATATTGGGATTTTCCTTGAGCATGCACTTGAGCTTGGGCCTAAGCTTGAGCTTGAGCTTGAGCTTGTGCTTGTGCAACTTGTGCTTGAGCTTGTGCTTGTGCTTGTGCCTGAGCTTGTTTTTTTTGTTGCAATAAGATTTGGACTTGAGCAACATGTTGTGCTTGTTGCGCTTGTTGTGCTTGTAATGTAGCTTGGGTAGCTTGCATGGCTTGAGCATCTTCCTAAGCAACTAGTTGCGACTTATTATTTTTATACTTGTTGGAGTGCCTTTTGATAGGTAGCTTGCTAAGCTTCTTGCAATGCAATACTGTATTGTCTTGATGTGTTCTAGTTTGGTGGTGGTGGTGGTGGTGGAGGTGCATTTGGAATGGTGCTTGTTGTGGTGATGAGAGGTACTGTCTTGTTGATGATTGGGGTTTGAGTGGTAGATGGTGCGATGGATATGCTTGGTCCTCGTGAGACCATTTTTTGAGGGATGATTGATGATGTGGTGATTTCCTATGTGGTTTCCATCTATTGTTGCGATGTCGATGAATTTTTTTGAGAAATTGGTGTGATGCTTTGATTGATGTTCAGGATTTTGGTTTGATTTTGATTGATAATTTATAAAGGGTGAATCCCTAAGCCAAGAAGTGGTGTAGATGATGATGGAAATGGTGGAAGTGGTGAAAAAGTGAGAGATGTGATCTCTTGATGAAATGGTGTAGTGTTGAAAATCCCCCTTGGTTTGAACATGTCACCCTCTCTTTGTGAGGTTGTGGGAAGAGAAGTTTGGGGTGTTGCATGAAAGGATGATGATGATGGATCATTAGGATCATGAAAAGTGAGAGGGAAATATGTATGTAATGGATTTTGGGGTACGGTTTTCCCCAAGATGGTGTTTGTATCCAAATCTTGATTATTGACAAGGGGGTGTGTTTGTAAGGCATTGAGAAATGCAACTCCCTTGCTAACAATGGGTTGAGTTGGAGCAATGGATGATGTGATTTGCGAGATCCTTTGAGTGATACTTTGGAATGGGGGTGTGGATGAGATTGGGAGTGTGGATGAAATCGGAGGCATGACCTCTAAGGCTGATTCCACTATAGAGCTCACATCGAAATTAGAAGGGAGTTTAGCCCCTTACTTTGCTAATTCAAACATGTATAGTGAGGGGTTGAGTCTCATCATGATGTTGATAATTTTATGATTCTCAGGATTTTGGACCATCTCAGTGATTTCCTCTTGCGACATTCCGAAAGGATTATTGGTAAGATCCTCTACTTGGCCTTCCTCTTGAGGGTTTTGTGATGATGAAGGAAAGTTGATTAGAGGATTACTTGATCCAACGAGATTTATTTCAGAATTTTTTTTGACTTAGGTCACTTGTAGTGGATGTTTCTTTGTTGGCTTCCATGTTCCTCTTGTGTTGAGATCTAGTTTGCACCATAAAATAGGGATCAATTTTCAAGAACGTAGGAGATGAATCTCTAGTTCTTTGGATTGATCTGACTTTTAGATACATAAGAGAAAATTTAGGATGTTTTTAAGGATCAAAGGTGATATGATGCAGATGATGTAAAAGATGGTTGATGTGGATGTTTAAACTTTTGAGAAATCTTGAGGGGATGCTAGACTTCTTAGGACCTTTTGGATTTGTTTTGAATTTTTAATTGACCTTGATTTGATTTTTGGTTTGCTTTGTTTTTTGGATTTATGAACAAATAGACCCTAAGATGTTGGATGATTATCTAGGGGATAGATTTTCTCAAAGGATGAAAATTTTGAATATGTGTAGGGAGAAGGATGCATCTACCCACACCTATTCAAACAAGATGATAATTTAACCAAGCATATGAAGAAGGATGCATCTACATATACCTAGCTAAACAAGATGGTTTGATAATTTGACTAAGCATATGTGAAAGGATGCAACTACACATACCTAGCCAAAGATGATTTGATGTTTTGATTCAAAGATTTCAAGGATTTTGCTTCAAGGATTTGATGATTTTGGTTTTTGCCAAAAAGCCTAGCATGAAAGATAATTTCAAGATTTTTTCAAAAGATGATGGTGAGGTGATTTTGGTTTGATGTTCAAGGATGGATGAAAAGATTTGATTTTGATCCTAGGTTTACCTAAAGAGACACTTGTTTACTAGACCTTGGTTTTGAAGAACATGCTTTTCTCTAGACAAGGTGTTCAAATTCACGAAAAAGATTGGGATTCTGACAATAATAAAATGAGTATGTAATCCGAGATTGTTTCTTGAGGCTTTCCTATAAAAATTAAAGAGCACTCTTCGTCTAAATTCGTATAGCATTGAGAGATGCTTTTGGTGATCTTTTGGACTAAGAGCTTTTTCCTTTGGTTTCTTGATCTTGATCTTGCGTGAAATCATTGGGGACACATTTGTGGGGTCCAATTGTTTTTAGTCTTTTCTTAATGACTTTTTTTTACCACAAACACTTCTTTGATTAAGTTTTCCAAACTAGATGTCCAATGTCTTAACTTCTTCTCATTCCACAAGGTGTATCATGAGGAACTTTGATGAAATCAAGGCAAGGGTTACCTATTGTTAACTTTAGTAAGAAAATTTAGATATAATCCAAGTGTTTAGAAATCTCTAAGGATAAAATCCCAAGGGCAAGCAATAACACATGAATTTGGTCAATTGTATTTGTTTCCTAAAGGGTTTGATGTTTTGATGACAATGTTAAATGTTTGTTTCCAAATTTTTTTGAACAAGAAAAGTGTTTTGTAACCAAGAACAAGCACAATCCTATGGATATGAAAGACTATATTTGTTGAGTCCCCACTTGGACAAGTCTAGCTACGCTTATTTTTAGTGAATGATTAGATGCTTGACCCACTAGCTCCCCTCATGACACTCACTTCTTGGGGAAGCCAAGCATCAGTACCCATGAAACTCCCATGGCATACTTTCCATTTCTACTAAAAAACTTTAAAAGTGTGGGGCGGCTTCAGAATAACTGTTCTTGCACCAACAAATAGATAGGGATTTTGGCCTTTCTACAACAATGGTTTTAATTCAGACTTTCCGTTCATAGGAGTTGACCCAATGTGGTGAGAGACCATTGCTGCCCTTCTCATAGGAGCCACCCACATGATACTGCCCTTTGTTCCAGTACCCACTTTTATATCTCGGCTGGAAATACTCTTGGCTTTAGAGTGTTACCGGTTGAGTCATTCCCTTGGGTGAGTACTTTGTCCCTAAGGTAGGCCCTCTAAGATTAACAATAGCGAGTAACCATATTCATAGTTCAATCAACCTTTGTTTAGAAACAAAGGGAGAACACATGCAATATGCCCACTCACACTCACAAATTTTTTTGTTCAATTTTATAGCCCAAAATGAAGTGTGGAGGCAATTACTTTATCCCAATTACTTTATCCCAACTTAAGATCACCAAAGGCCTTTTGATTCTCAAGATCGTAATGAGGTGCAAGAGAAGCACATACGTCCTTTTCGATGGTATTAATTTGAGTAAGTAATTACAAAACAAGGAAGCACTTGTTCTTTTTAATCCCACAAAGCAATAATGACTTCTTTTTAAGCACCAAAATAAGTGTGATAATTTTCCTTGTTCATTTATTAAATCCAAAAAAAACTCTATTAAGTTTGAGTCCTAATGTTGATTTTAAGCCCTTTTGTAACAAGAATTTAAAGAGTTATTTTTAGAGCCTAAAATGAAAACTAGTAAGTCCCTAAGCATAGAAGATAACAAAATTTCTTCATGAGGATTAGTGAATCTTCTAAGAGTGTTAAACAAACACTAGAGTGTTAAAAAACACTTGGTATCATGAAATGAGGTCATCATGCTTCTTTTCCTCTTCACCTTTGATCAATCCAACCTACAAGAAAATCAGTTAGGTTCTACAAAATTAGAGGTCCAGAAAGTAGAAAATAGACCAAATAACCAAAATTTGATAGAAAGAACATGTCATAAATAATTTGTTACTTTCTACTTCCCTCCAGTGGTGAAACCCATGAAGGTGTCATAGTTTGAACTTACCAGCAGTCCTATATAGCATTGCTCTATAGCCAAACTAGTGAGCATGAAGGCATCATTGTTTAGGTTAGCGGTGTAGTTTAGATTTTAAAAAGATTCCAATGAGCTAGAAAGATTTAGCGGTGCTGCTTGAAAATTTGAATTATGGGTAGGAAACATGGGGCATCAGAGTTTGAATTTTGTAGTGGTGCAATATAGAAATCTTGAGTTCTCAATGGTGCGAAATAGAGACACTGAGGTTCCAGTGGTGGAGTTTTCTGTAGACATAAAAATAGCAAAGAAAACACAAAATTTAGTGCAAAAAACATGATTATATTTTAAAGAGTTCCCTCCTTCTAGTGCCAAATGTAGAACCCCAATCCAAATACCTACAAAACACAATAAAGGAACACATTAGAAGATCATATGTGAGTAAGAACAAGGATTCCCCATGAAATCCATTAGCAAAGCTCCAAATAGGAAAGAAAACAAGAATAATTTGAAAGAACAAGAAAGTAAGCTTGCTAAATCCTATTGAAAGCAATACAAACTCTTGATCTCATGTGGGATTTGGTGCCAATTTGATTTGAAAAATGGCCCTTAACCAACTCTAATGATGTGATGAAGATGATTGATGAAGGATGAATGCTTGTGGTGATGACTTCAATGGAGCTCCATGTTGAAAATCTGCAAAAAACCTTACTATGCTTGGATGAAAATGATGATAGATTGCTATGGATTTGAGTATAATAACTTTGCTCAAATTGTGGATGGTCAAATGAGGAATAAGACCTATTATTTATAGAATGTCCAAAAGAGAGCAATGTGGGACTAAGAATCAACCAATGGGAAGATGTCACTTGTCAACATGTGAATGGATGAAGGATGTGCATGTTTTGAAGAATGTGTCAATAAATGCAATTGGGTGGAATTTGAAATTGTTGAAATGACATGTAAGAGGGAAAGAAAATACATTGAATGCCACTTGGCTCAAGGAAAAAGGACTTATTAGGTGGAGTAAATGCCTTGTTAGAAGGACAAAGTCCACTTGGATTTTGAATTCAAATTTAAGGAATATTCCTTTATTATGCCATGTTGATGGAAATTAGAAGTAATAAATCAATTAAATGATTTATTTGTGCAAGTGGGGAAATCTAGAGGATGGGACTTGCATCAAGATTAGATTTAATCATGATTTAGTTAATTTAAGAGAGGATTAGGTGATTTGACTCATTTGACTTAGATTTAAGGATTAAATTAAATCAAAAGAATGTGGAAAATGATAAAGACTTGATTAAATAAAGATTTGATTTATTTAATCAAAGAGGATGATGTTAGTACTAAAGATGAATTTATTTAATTTAAATGGAGGACTTTAGAGACTGAATTTAATGAACTTGATTTATTTGATGAATGAATGAATATGAATTAGTTAAATGCATAATGATATTTTTGCATGTTTACAAAATGAAACAAGCAATGCATGTTATACTACCAGATTCTCAATTGATTCTAACTCTTATAACCATTAGGTGGTCATGTTTACTAATTATATATATGAATGAATGAACATACAAATAATAAACAAATTGAAACAACATATTTGAACATGTGAGTGTAATTGAAGAATAAAGAAACCATACATCTAATTCATATGCATGCAATAACAAGACATATTTTTTTGAAGTCTTTGATAGTGTTAAACTATGTTTCAGTTGTTGGATGTTGTGGTTGTGTTGTTGATATGTGGTTTTCATTGTTGTCAACACTATTGACATTAATGTTTAGAAGTTGTATATGTCGAGGATATTGAGAAAATTGTAATGAAATAAGTTGCAGGTTGTCAGAGGTGAAATGAAGTTTAGTCTGTTGGTGAGTTCATTACGTTGATGATCATAGGTTGTGGATTAAAGGGTTTCTTTTTGAGTATATATAGTTTATGCACGTTAAGTTTTAGAGATCCGCGTGAAGATTTGATTGAGTTATGAGCAGTTGTATTCTGACAGTTTTTCTGTTGCTTTAGTTGGTGTTCCTGAATGAAGATGATGTGATTTTAGTAAGTTTATTTGTTGTATATGCCTCTCTGGTGATTTAATTTGTTTTTGGATGATTCTAGATTGTGCTCTATCTATGTTGCACGTCTATAGTGATCATTGTGCTCACAATTCAAGATTTTCTCTTGCGTGTTCATGTTTTTCATGTTCATGGCCAACAGGGTGTTGTAGCATGTTGTGGATCTTCAAGGAATAATTTTTGAAGGTTGTTCATGTTTGAGAATTTTATTTTGGGTCTTCAATATGTTGTGGCTGACCTTGGGTTATTCGCATTAATAATATTTAATGTTTTGGGCTGATAGTTTGTATTCATTTTATTATTTCATTGAGGCTCACATATAGCAATGTAATTTCTTGTTGCAGATATATATATAAGTGACTGTTTTATCATTTGAAGGAATGAGTATGTGAAGTGTGTGAGTCTTGTGTGAAAATAATGTGCAAATCATTCGAAGGCAGAAGCAGAGTGTGAAGAAGAGTGAGCAGAGTGTGAAGAAGTGTTCATGTGCTTAACCAAAACTGTAATCAGGCATTAGCAGATGCTATTTTTCTTAGTTTAAAATTTTGTGTATGTAATCCAAATCTTTGTAAGATAGTGTGTCTTCCTTGGGTAGTAAGCCTTTCTGTAATTGAGCAGTGAGCTCTAGGCAGTGCACCTGAATGCATGTGCATTCTCCATTCATATTTCTTTATCCTTTTAACAGGGTATAATCTTGTGGACTAACCTCCACCGTGGTTTTTCCCCTAATAGCATTTCCATGAAAAAAATCTTGGTGTTATGTGTGTTTATGATGTGTTATCGATTTATGCTTTCATGGTTATTGATAAGATCTGAGAATAAGGTTAATAAGTTGAATAATTTTAAATTTTTGTGACAACTGATTCACCCCCCTCTCGGTTGTTTTCCCTTGTGTTTCCAACATCAAGATTCATTCAATTCACTTTGAATTGTACATTGTAACATAGTTAAACAAGGGGAGAATTCAAAAACCACATCTAATTATTGATAATTGTTTCTATATTCAATAATTCTTTAGGGAGAATTGATATTTCGAATGACCTTCTAATGGTAATCTATGTTTCAGTTGTCCACAATTCCCTTTGAATTATGCATTGCAACATAGATTTCCTTAAAATCCCTTCGGAAAACCAAATCTCCTAAATCCATGTTACACTATCATATCCCCAATTCTAACTCTTACAATTAAGATAATGATACAAACTAAAACAAAAAATTCATACATGTAAGAGTGAGTGTAATTGAAGAACAAAATAACCATGCATCTAGTTGACTTGATTGCAAATGATCAAGGGTTTCTAAGCAATGAAACAAAAAATGCATGTTATACAATCATATCCCTAGTTTTAACTCTTACAATTAAGAGAATGATACAAAATGAAACAAAAAATTCATAAATATAAGAGTGAGTGTAATTGAAGAAAAAAACAACCATGCATCTAATTGAGTTAATTTCAAATGATCAAGGGTGTGTGTGCAATGAAACACACAATGCATGTTATACTATAATATCCCCAATTCTAACTCTTACAATTAAGAGAGTGATACAAACTGAAACAAAAAATTCATACATGTAAGTGTGAGTGTAATTGAAGAAAAAATTAACTACATATGCATTTAATTGAGTTGATTGCAAATGATCAACGGTTTGTGTGCAATGAAACAAAAATGCATGTTATACTATCATAAGCCAAAATATAACTCTTACAATTAATAGAATCATACAAACTAAAACAAAAAATTAATACATGTCAGATTGAGTGTAATTGAAGAACAAACTAACCATGCATATAATTTATTTGTTTGCAAATGATCATGGGTGTGTGTGCAATGAAACAAAAAATGTATTTTATACTATGATATCCCCAATTCTAACTCTTACAATTAAGAGAATGATACAAATAGAAACAAAAATTTGTACATGTAAGAGTGAGTGTAATTGAAGAACAAATTGATCATTCATCTAATTGAATTGATTGAAAATGATCAATGGTGTGTGTGCAATGAAAAAATAAATGCATGTTATACTATCATATATCCAATTCTAACTCTTACAATTAAGAGAATGATGTACAAACTGAAACAACAAATTCATATATGTAAGATTGAGTTTAATTAAAGAACAAACTAACCATGCATCTAATTGAGTTGATTACAAATGATCAATGGTGTGTGTGCAATGAAACAAGAAATGCATGTTATACTATCATATCCCCAATTCTAACTCTTACAATTAAGAGAATGATACTAAGAAGATGAGAATGGGTTCATCAATGGGAATGGAGGGGATATAGGGTTATGATGGACCTATCTCTCACTATTTTACTAGGAAATGAGATCCACACAAAAACTTGATTATACACCCTTAGGTGAATCAAGTCAAAGTGTGAATCTATAGATTTTTGTTCTATGTCAGGACGACGGTCTTGTTCAAACAACACTTTTGGGAGAAAAACTAAAAATAGTAAATCAACACTAAATTGCAATCTAACACTTCAAATAACAAGATTAAGCTCAATACTCATAGAAATAGAAAAAAAAAAAAAGACTGAATGAGGGTAGAGGTGTGTGTACCAGTCACCGAAAGTCAGCTTTTGAAGTTGATCTAGGACTAATTCACCCAGGGGTGAATGGGTCCTAAGTTATGGTTTGTCTACAAATTTTGACAACCTCAGCTACAGATTTGAGTCTTCCAAATCTCTAAGGTTTTAGGTTTAGAAAGCCATAAATAAATTTTGTAGATGAGTTTCCATGAGAAGATAGCAACTTTGAGAACTTTTTTCAACTTTGACAACTTCTTCAATTTCGCCCAAGTTCTAAAATGCTGAAAACACTAAAATTAATGTTGAAGCCAGAAATCACAAGTGTGCACCTGGAAACCTAAGGATGACTAGATGTAGTTCTGAAATGTAGAAAATAGTTAAATTAATGCTAATTAGGACTCATATTCCAGATTGGGAAATTTAGTCCTAGATTAGGGTTTTTGGGCAGGAACATAAATCTGCCAGAGATATGACTGAAACTCCTGAAATGTACAAATTTACCTATAATGGGACTCATACACCAAAAATGGTGTATCATCCTGCTTAGGATTTTCTAGAAATTCAAAGTTTGATTCTACTAACGAATGTTTGCTTTGTTCATTCCACCTGATTACAAGATTTGAAATTCTGATTTGCACCCTATAGGTGTCTTCCAATGATCTCCAATGCAAGGTGATAACTTTGAAAACTTGAAAAATTTCTACAAATTTTCTCTTCAATGTGTCTTCAACCTAGATCTACAAATCACACACTAAAGAGAGGGAAAATTGTTGTTTTGTTAGTAGAAAATGGTTTTCCTTGGTCAAACCCCATTTTGGTAATCAAACCTTGAAATGAAATGAAATAGGAAAGGGGAATGATGAATGAACAAAATATAATGTTGCAACTTACCAAAACCTAGCAATAAAGTGTTGCAAACATGTATGACATGGCTCCAATGGATGCAGATCTTGACTCTTGCTTGATTGTGATAGATGTTGAATTGAATGCTAGCTTGAATCATGAAACCCTACATCACAATTGTTAGCTCAAAAACAAACATGGTGCATGATGACTTTTACATGATGCTTGACACTTGAATAATGCTCTAAAACACTTGATAATTAGCTCTTGAAGACTCTTGAATGCTCTTGTAAAAACTTGAATGCTCTTTTGAACTCTAATTTGCTATAAGAATTCCCATTCAACTTGCTAGGTAACTTGATTTTCTTGTTAGAAGAAGAATAAATGAAATAAAAATTTCTTGAAATTACAACACTACAAGCCAAAAATAGATCTAGGAGGATAAAATCCTGCAAGAATTTGAATTAAATTTAATTTTGGGTGACATGGGACTCATATGCCAGAAGTGGCGTATGAGACCCATTAGGCTTAACTATGGGACACAAAATTCTTAGAATGATACAAAATCTAGACCATGGCCAAACAACTAGGTGGGACTCATATTCCCAAGGTGGTGTATGACTCCCAGATCATCAAATTTGGGCCACATAACCTAAAAACACCTGAATTATAATTGGATGTTCATTTATGTCAGGATTATCCTCAAAAAGATGCATTAAATGGGGCTTGTGGATGAAAAATAAGACCAATTAAAGCATAAAGAAGGCCAATTATTTAATAAAACCCTAGAAAAGTGTGAAAGTGTGTTACAATTTACTTTACAACACTCTAAATAAGGCACCAATAAGCTCATTTAGTTGACAAGGGCCCAAGACATAATATGAATATGTTAGACATATTAGAACACCAAATCAAGGTCATGTTAGGGAGTACTTTTTCCATCATTACAATAACTCACAAGATAATGTGAGAAAGTTAGCAACATTTTATATTTAAAAAATCAATGTTATGGAGAGATCAAAGGTTGATACACCTTCATTTCCCTAACACTCTCCTACTTGTGGAACACCTTGGAAGATCCCATTAAGGTAACATGATTTAACTACTAAGAGTCAACCAATGAAAACACATCATCAGAGTTATACATGCAATCATAAGAATCATGAATAATGCTTTTGTGCTCCAAAAAAGACACCTACAACAACATCCAAGATGTCCACCATCTCAGGTAATAGTTCCTACAATCCTCCAAAGGAAAGGAACAAGCCATAGTGTATATGCACCAATATAAAGAACACATGCATTAGATCTGAAACATAGATTTTTGGGACCCTATGGACTACTCTTGCACTTCTAGGGTTTTTCACCTAAAAGGAGAGAGATAGGGGAAAAAATGCTTAGGATTCACTCAAGTCAGGATATATGCAATGTTGTTTAATGTAAATGAACTTAAATAAATGCAATTGACTAATCTAAATGATTGAAAAGGAATGCAAAAGTGAGATTTATGCCTTGTTTGAAAACAAAGTGTGATATGCATACAATGAAGAAAATGAATGAAATGTGCATAACAGAAAGAGATGGGTCAAATCATAGTACACCTAGGAAAAGTATGATGAAATTGGAATATCTTGGATGCTGGCTGAGATCACTAATTTTTCACAGTGGGACTCATTCACCCAGGGTGGTGAATCAATCCTCCTCTTGGTGAAAAAGTGTCGAAAGCTGGTTTTTGTCTATCGGCATCTGTTATGCCTTGCATAACCACCCCATTTTCATCTGGAACAAAATGGGTCCCTCCTTTCTCTCTTGCTTTTGTTGCTTTTGGTTATTTTCTTTTCTCTCAGGAGTTCTTCTATTTTCCCCCTGAGTTTGCCTTCTTATTTTGTCAAACTTTGATTCTCAGCTTGAGTTGGTTTTCTTCTTGCTAGGTACTGAATCACATTTATGGACAATAGTGTATCTTAGGATAATATATCTTATGTTCTTCTAAGGACTGATGGGACTCTATTTTATAGGATCAAATCACACACATGATGAAATTTTCCAAAGGAGCTCAGTTGGAATGTATTTCTCAATCCAGTTTGTCATAATTTTCCTCTAAGAAGAAAGTCAGAAAGACCTTGCAGATGTCTTTCTGACCACCAGGGCATTTTGTTAATGGGCATCTGTGTTGCCTATCGGCAAGACCTCAGGGATGTCATGATGATTGGAATTCATATACAGATTCCTATCGGTAAAACATCAATCATTCTCCCGACGACTAAGAGTTTCCCATCAGCATGAAAGTCTCCTTCAGAGAAAGGTCTTGGTGAGATCTTTGTGTCTCACCGACCATCAGCAATGGGATATTCATATTGGTGGGAGATATTCCTTTGGGAAGAAGTCTCAGAGATCTTTATGTCTCACCGACTAGCGCGTAAGGAGCGAGCACTTCGGTGAGAGTTGTTCCTTTGGTAGGTGGTCTTTCCAAGTGCCTTGACTCTTACCGACCACCGATGAGGGGATACATCTCGGTGAGAAATTCTTGAGGTGGGGAGATGTCTTGGCGAGTGCATCGGGACTCGCTGATGAAGCACAAGAGGAGGTCTATCGGGGTGAGGTCAGGCAGTCTTGCCGACCCATAAAGTCTCATCGACATATTGCTTCATCGGTGAGAGAATGAGATTGTAATAGCGACAAAAGTGAACTTATGAGGATTCCTCAGCAAAACATGGGGTGTGTATGGGATGTCTCCTTGACAAGAGAGTGTTACAGCAACACGTGAAATGGAAGTGATATCGCCATAACTTTTCCTGACAGAAGAAGGTCCCATCAAAGGTCTGAGCTCAGCGATAATTTTTCCTTCAGCAAAATGTTTGGCTAAAACAAAAAGGTCTTACTGAAGGGTCAGTCTTTGATATGACATGAGGGGCTTGGGGAAAGGTCTCCCCAATGTGGGATTGTCTCACCGACATGAAATGAAGGAATCGGTGGAGGGGGATTCCATCACCATAAGGTTGCAACGAGATCTCTATGCCTCACCAATAGGGTATGCCTTCGGGGAGACTAGATGAATTCGGCGTGGTGTCTAAGAAACTCTGAAGTGTCTCACCGAACTAAATTTGAGCTTGAAAGGAGCTCCCCAAAGGACTAAGGGGCTCGGCATAATGTCTGGCCAACAGTGAGGGGTCTTGCCGAAAAGAAGGGAGCCCGACAAGAAAAGAGGAGATCGATATAAGGTCTCCCCGACCACGGAAGGTTTGGCCAATACAGAGTGTGCTCACTCAGAAGAGAGGGGCTTCACCACGAGGTCATCCCGACTAGTGACTGTCTTGCAGATGGTCTTTGTGAGCTCGATATGACTTCTACAGCTTGCCAAAGGTTTCATCGACTGGCACCCACTATGTTGATGGCTGTTAAGAGGAAAAATTGCATTGGGGAGACACGATTAGTGTCTCACCAACATGTGATCCAATATGGACCACCTTTGACTGCCTGATAATCCTATGTGGTGTATGTCAAACCAATCAGAAGAAGCTAAAGGAATGACCTATTGGCCATTGACGATTGACTACCACCTTGAAGGAGACTGACAGAATGCAAACTAGATGATCTCATTCTGAGATCGAAGGGCAATGGATCAGCTAGGGGGATAATGTTCGGATCTAAAGGGAGGCCTGATGATGCTCCAGAAGATGGTCAACATGTAGGAGAATTCTAGAACATGAAGGAGGCTAGAAGAACGAAGAAACTATGACTCGCATGGACAGTTGTAGTGACCACTAGCGAGAGGCAGATCAATATTAATGGCAAAATGCTTCTGGAGCATTCAAGGAGGTCCCGATGGAGTTCAAAGATGGACACGAAAGGCCAAAGTAAATGCAGCAACTACAAAAGATCTAAGAGGATTCTCGGAACAATCTCTCATCAATATGGATAGCAGGGATTCACATTGAATGCAGCTTTGACTCTCTTCAGAAAGATCTAAGAGTCGACTTTCCTGGAAGTAGATATTTTGTAAACCCTAATGCAGGAAGACAACACATTCTTTTTTGGTACAGTCTGCATATATGTCATTCATGCCTCTTTGAAAAGGTTAGAACTTGTAGAGAACTTCTAGGGTTAGAAAAAGAGTTAGAAATTAGAAGAAAAGTCATTAAGAGAAGATAGAGCTACTTCTTGATTTTTTGTAATAGGAGCTTCTTTTGTCTTCTTAGTTAGTAGTTAGAATTAGTAGTAACCGATGATGTATCTTTTCAGCTTTCTTAATATAAATGGAAACAATTTGGAGCCATGGATTTTCTGTACACTGGTGATTGTGCCAGCTTTGTAAGTGTTGCTTATCTATTTCACTAGCAGTTGAAGCAACCAGATCTTAATCTACATCAGATTGTGTTTCAGAATGGTGTTTTTCTTAAGTTAATCATTCTATTTGTGGAGCCTTCAAGGAATGGAATGTTATTTTGGTGTTTTATCTAAAATAGTAACTTGCAATCTGTCATTGAAGTCAACACTGTGAATGAACGAAATTGTGTGTCAATCACAAGTTAATTTTGTTCTTCAGTTTTAGTTTACAATTCCTTGAAGGATAACAAGTCTGGTTAAGATAGGTGAATCATCATTCTTTCATGTCCCAAAGCCCTGATCTATCTTTTGTTGTTTCTTTAAAACCCCTGGTTAGAGTAGGTTTAAATTCATGCTTGATCTTAGAACGATCCAGAAGCTCACACCAGCAGGCCCCTTGAACATTATTGTTACATTGACCACTGAGGGACATCAACACAGTTGAGAACCAACTACAAAGACCTTGGGAGCTAAGATATCCATGTGTTATCTTTCTCTTTCAGGAGAAATAGAATAACAATATTCTGTTTAACTGTTGTTGTTCCATTTGGAACGTCAACAGCAGCTTGCACGAAAAGGAGGGCCTAGAAAGGAAAACTAGATAAAATTGGGCTTTCCTCCCTAGAAAGGCCCCACAGAGCTCTTCGATCAACTGAAAATCCATCACCTTTCATAGAAATCAAGACCCCAACAAGACATAAGAGTCACAAGACTGGCTTGACCATCATACCACCCTTATCATCTCCGCTCACTCCACCAGGATTTTCACCAATACCCTAGTGGGTACCTATTAATCCACCATCACGTTCATCTCAATTGTCATCATAGCTGGTACAACCCATACAACAGCTGGCTCAACCACCACCACCGCCACCAATGGCATTCTTTCAGAATAATCCCTCTCCATTGGGGACTATTCCTAGAAGTTTTCATGCTATGCCCAAGAAACCTGAGAAATTATTCCCCAAGTACATTCATGGAAAAGCGAGGAGTGCTGAAGAGCACATACAAGATTTTAAGGATGCTTGTACTAGAGCTCAGATAGCTCACCATGATGTAGTTTGTAGGTTGTTCCCTTACTCCTTAGGGGATATGTCATACAATTGATACCTAAATCTTCCTCAAGGTTCCATTCTAACCTAGACACATTTGGAAAATGCCTTTATCAATAAATTCAGGGTTTATGTGGATCCAACTCTTTTATACTACCAATTTGCTACTATTAGGAAGGAGCCATGTGAATCCTTTCCCTTGTTCAATACCAGATTCCAATGGATGTATAGGAGATTGCAAGATCCCTATCTAGTCACGGAGAATAGTGCCATCCAAGCTTACTTTAGAGTTATAGACTCCTTGCTTGGCTTGTTCCTACAAAGGACTTATCAACTAGCTGATATTGATTCTCTATCCAAAGTTTATCATCTAGTTATCAAGCTGCAACAACAAATCAATTCTCAACAAGGAAGTCTGGGAGGAGGTTTCCCTTCAATAGGAGATCAGATGCATATCCCAACCCCTCTATTCAATACTATCTTGGGAATGCCTCCTTCCCATTATGGATCGATGTCTGAATTGCAAACCCAACCACCTATTCCATTCTTTGCTACTAGAACTCCTGATCTCTTTCAACAATCACAATTTCCTCAAAGTTCCCATGGTCATCATGACCAAATTGGAACACCAAATCATGGTGGTTAGCTACCTATTACCAAGCATGTGGAAAGTGAAAATATAGTCCAACTTACGAATGAGGTAGAGACCTTGAAGAAAACACTGTCTAAAGTTACAAATGGCATGGCTCAGCTTCGATTGAACCCCTCCCAAAACTAAGGTAACTACCCTAATCAAAACAGCAACAATCAGGGTACGTATCAGAATCATAAAAATTACAACCAAAGGGGTTATCAAGGCCAAAACTCCTCTAACCAAGCATATAAAAATCAAAATAGAGGGTATAACCAAAGGCCAAATAACAACAAACAATGGAATACAGGGCCCAATAATGGTGGAGTCTCGCACAACTACCAAGCTAATGAGGAGAGATCACATACTATAAATGTGGCTGACCTCAACTTTATGACTAATTGGTGCAGCCTGCATGATACTGCAACCCATTCTGAGGTGAATTTCCCTGAAATGGAGAAAGTTGTCAAGATGGCATAGCAAGATGCCGAAACATTCCAAGGGAATCCTCACAAAGAAGGCATCTCGATAGACACAACAATGAATTATTACCTCTTTGAGGAGGAACCTTCATTCCCAAACCAAGAGGAGAATGAACCAGAGGAAGATTCATATGATGCCTAATCCTTTCAGTCAAAAGGAGGAAACTTCCTAAGAAATCAAAGTAAGGGGCCATTCACTACATCAACACCACCTAATCACATGGTGCCTCCAAATCAAAGTACTAATAATAACCCTCTTCCACCAAAAGGCTGCCTGACTTCCATAACAAGGGTAATCCCTCTAGTGTTTTCAAAAGTAATCCAAGTTATAATACAAAATTTGATATTGTTTCTGAGATGCAGAAACATAAAACTTCTTTGTCATATTTTGACATCTTAAAATGGTGCCCTGCTCAAAGGGAGATAGTGCTGAAAGATTTGGAGCAAGCTGACAAATAAAAAGGAAAGAACAAGGTGGCACCTGCTAGGGACGTGAATGCAACCTTGTATAGAAACAAGGTAGATACTCCACCATTCCTTTTGAGTTTAAGAATTTGTGGGAAGAACCTACATAATTGTTTGTTGGATTCAGGGGCTTCAAGCAATGTTATGCCATTTTCCATATGTAAGAAGTTGGGATTAAACCCCATTTAGACAAACAAGAAGGTCATCCAACTTGACAAAATAGAGGTTAATGTGGTGGGGGAATTAAGAAACATACATGTACAAGTAGGATCAGACCCCAGGGTTCAAACCAACATAGACATTCAAATAACAGACATTCCCGAGACCTATGGTATGTTGCTGAGCAGAGATTTGATGAAGAAGTCTAGGGGGATATCTCCCCCTTGACTTTTCACATATGTGGCTATGATGGAGAGGGATTCCTACTCAAATTAGGATTGAAAGTGAGCCTCACCTCAAGCATGTCATCACAAAATATGATCACCCCAATAAGGTATCCTATTTAAAAATTGGGATAGGGGTTTACAAAAGAGATGAAATTTTAACCTTTTCTGTTCTTGATCCTAAAGAACTGCCAATACCAAAATTTCCTGATTCTATGATTAATGAAAACCACCAGGCATTGGTCAATAAGCTACAATAGGATCAGTTGGTCTTGGGGGAAGACATCGATTTGCAAAGTCTTCTACTCCCTAATTGGTGGAGGGTACATTACCAAAGTCATTCTAAATTGACTTGTCAACCTTGCATCAGCATTTTAAATCATGTTTTCCAATGTAGAGAAGCTAGCTCAAGTCACCCTAAGGCTATTGCAGATCAGTTCTCATTTGAGACCAAGGAAGAAATAATGCTAACCAGGGATAGGATGCCTTCAAACAAAGTTCCTTCTCAAATTGAACCAACCCCAAAAACATTTCCAAATTAGCATATTGATAAGGAACAACCCCAAGGTTTATTTGACATCCGTGCATTGACAAATACCCCAAAACTTGGGGGATTAACTAAATATGCAAGTGAATGTTAGAAGGATAACCTTGGGTCATATAATACATCTGTGTTAGGATTGGGAATTACTCCTGAGGAACCTATTGAACACCCCTTCCCTATATCTAATGTAAAAGATCAAGGAGTCCCACCCCTGGCTCATTCTACCCAAATGCCCACCATGACCAACTCCAGCCCATGATCAGCTGTGGACCCTCATGTTTGATGGATCCAAATATAAGACAGGATGTGGTGTTGGGATTGAACTAACCAGCCCGAAAGGGAAATCCTTCTTTGCTTCTTACAGGTTGCAATTTGGATGCACAAACAACATAGCAGAATATGAAGCTCTGGCACATGGATTGATGTTTGCACATAAGAAGGTCATTGCCTTGATGGTCAAAGGAGATTCAAAAATTGTTATCAAGAAAGTATGCAGCCAGTACACCTATCACAATAAAAGGCTGGAAGCATATAGAAATAGGGTATGGAACGTGATCGAAGACTTTGATGCCTTTGGGATTAGCTTAATCCCTAGAGAAGAAAATCAGATAGTTGATTCATTGGCCATTGTTACAAGTACCTTATAACCTATGCAAGGCTCCAAGCTCAAGAAATTTTCAGTGGAATTAAATTCCACCCCTGCAGTTCCTAATAATATGACCAACTTTCGAGTCTTTGATGATGACCGACATATTCTAGCTTTCTTAGCAAGCTCAGATGTTTTTGAGGGGAAAATTATTGATGAGTCCAACAGAGATCAAGGGGATTGGAACCTTGAGGAATGTGATACAGAAGGATTCCTCAATCTAAAGGGTAATAACATTCCCAAGGGAATGGTGGCCTTGGAAAGAATTTTTGACTCAGACCCAAGGGCTCGAGAAAAGGTATCGGCTAAAGATAAGGGAGGCAAATATGAAATGGTTAACCTAGCTGATTCGGGTACTGAAAGGAATGTCTACATAGGGAAAGCCTACCCTGAAGCAATTAGAAAGGATATACTAAAGGCACTGAAGAAGGATATTATTGTGATAGCCTGGGGATATGAAGACCTAAAAACATTTGATGCTTCTGTGATGACTCATACTATCCCTCTAAAGCCCAAAGCCAAGTCATTTAGAAAAAAACAATGCCCTGTCAACACCCTAATTGAACCACTAATCCTGAAGGAAGTTCAAAAATTGCTTTCTGCAAGGATAATTTTCCTTGTACGCCATTCAACATGGGTGGCTAACTTAGTTCCAGTCCGTAAGAAAAATAGAGAGATTAGGTAATGTGTGGACTTTAGGAATCTAAACAGAGCTTCAGAATAGGATAATCACCCACTTCCTTCTCTGGATGAAGTCTTGCAGACTATCAATGGATCTCACATGATATCATTCCTGGATGGTTACTCTAGATGCAATCAGGTAATGGTTAACTATGAAGACAGAATGAAGACAAACTTCACTACAAAGTGGGAAACGTTTGCATACAAAAGGATGCCATTCGGTCTGATAAATGTCAGGGTGAACTTTTAGCGTGCCATGGATGTTGCATTCAAGGATCTAATTGGAAAGTGCATCATCGTCTACATGGATGACCTCACAGTGTTCTCTAGGGATCGACTGAACCACGCTACGAACTTGGCCAAGGTTCTTGAAAGATGCATCCACTATGGCATATCCCTAAATCCCAACAAGTGCGTGTATTCAGGGTTTCTGAAGGAAAGCTTTTGGGACATATAATTTTAGAAAGGGGAATATCAATCGACCTAGATTGAATTGAATCCATCCTCAAGATAGCTATGCTAGGAAGCAAGAAAGGGATGAGATCTTTCTTCAGAAAGATCAACTTCGTGAGAAAATTTATCATGGGCTTTGCAAAGATTGTGAAATCATTGAATGAAATGATGAAGAAATACGCCAAGGCAGAATGGAGTGAGGAGGCAAAGGCCACGTTTTCACAAATCAAGTGATCCATCTTAGAAGTGCTAATCCTCACTAGCCCTAATTACTTAAAATCATTTTATATCTATTCTTTTGCTTCTGAACATTCTTGTGCAGCTGTATTAACTCAACAAAGAGAGGAGGCAAAGGAGAGATCGATTGCTTTCATGAGCTCTCTATTCAAAAATGCTAAATTTAAGTACCCACCTCTTGAGAAGTAAGCTTTTGCACTAGTCAGGGCTGTCAAGAAGTTCTGACATTACATTCTCCAAAGCCAAATCATCGCTATAGTTCTTGACACTATTGTGAAGTCTTTACTTACGCAGAGCGAGCTAGGAGAAAGAAGAGGGAAATGGATGGCCATCTTGAAAGAATTTGATCTAGAGATACACCCTATGAAACTAGCCAGGGGTACAGGCTTGTCTCAGTCCATGGCGAATGCTGGCGACAACATCATCTGCCAGCAATATACGACCCAGTCTTTCTCTACCGACCCTTGGTATGTTGATAACATTTGCTTTATGCTCAATAATCGATGTCCAGAGGGAATGAATGCAACTCAAAGGAGATCACTAAGAATGAAGAGTTCTCATTACATGCTCAAAGGAGGGTTGCTATACGGGAAAATTTTTGAAGGAGTGTACCTACGATGCCTTGATCAGCAAGAGGCTAAACATGTGATCTCTGAGTTTCATGGGAAACATGGCACAGGTCATGGGTCTACAGACTCATTGGCACACTAGATCTTTAGATTTGGTTATTATTGGCCTTGTGTGTTCAAAGATGCCCATAATCATGTGAGAACATGCCACATATGTCATATTTATGCATCAAAAGAACACAATGTAGCTATGCCATTGCAGCCCATCTATGAGGTAAGGCCATTTGCCCAATGGGCACTGGATTTCATTGGGGTAATTAACCCAAACTCTTCTGTAGGACACAAGTTAATTTTTACTACCACCGATTACTACACAAGGTGGACAGAGGCTATACCCTGCAGGAACAACACAAAAGAGGTAGTGATCAAGTTCCTCACTGAATGCATCACCACTAGGTTTTGGATACCCTTCGCTTTGGTATGTGATAATGGCCATACCTTTTCTTCTGTTGAGTTTATTTCTTGGGCTTATGTTCACAAAATCATCTTGAAGTATTCCTCAAACTATTACCCACAAGGAAATGGAGTTGCAGAATCAACCAACAAGAATCTCTTAGGGGTAATTAAGAAACTATTAGAAAAAAATCCTAGAGATTGGCATACTTAGCTAAGATTTGCATTATGGTCAGATAGAACTAGGATCAAAGCTGCCTTAAATACCTCACCATTCAAGCTTGTATATGGCCAAGATCCTTTGTTCCATATCCATCTGCAAATACCTATCCTTGAGTTCATGTAGAAATTCTACTCTAGTGACAGTAGGATAGAAGTAAGGTTAGCTGCCTTATTGAAATTAGAAGAACATAGAGATGACACCTTGCAACAATTCTTTAGGCACCAGGCCGTTGTCAAGCGTTGGTTTGACAAAAGAGCCAAAATTAAAGCTTTCAGGATATCAGACTTTGTGTTGTTATGGGATAAAGCTAGTGAAAAAAAGGGCAGCCACCTGAAATTCGACAAGCTCTAGCTAGGTCCTTATCAAATTGTTGAGATCCTAGGGGAAAATGCTTTCTGATTGAGTAGTTTAACTAGAGAACCTGTTCCATTTCCTGTCAATGGACAATTTCTAAAACACTATTTTGAGTCTTGAAGTTGGTACTTTGACGGGGTTATTCATATGTGTAAATAATTTCTTCTTGTAAATAATTTCTATGCGTAAATAACTCTGTTCTTTTTGGGAATAATCTACTGCTCTTTATGTAAGTAATTTACTCATTTCTTTGTAAATAATTTGCTATTTTTTTGTTTGTCCTTTCTTTCTATCTTTTTATTTCCTTTGTTCTTTTGGTTTCTATTTTTGTGTTGTTCTTTGGGGTTTCTCTATTTCTTTCCATCTTGAAATGGTGGGTTGTTATCGGATTCATACTCTGGTTGATAGGAGAGAAGTGGTTTAGATATTTTCACATTTACTGATTGGGTGATTTTCTCCTAAATTCATTGTTTCATGCTTATTGTCAATAAGAGTTGTGGAAAGTTCTAAAAACAAGGTATAAAGTAAATAACCTTCATTAGCTCCCTTTGAATCTTTCACAAATCATTAAGATCATCTCCTCTTGTAATGGTATATTTGTCCTAGGATGATAGTGTTGTAAGATTTGAGTGAAAAATCCGATCTCCCAAGTTTTGTTATGAGGTCCATGGTAGTTTTCAACCCAGATTAGATGTTAAACATCTGACATATTGAAAAAAAATTGAATCAAATATCATAAACTCTATGAGAAAACAAAAAAAGAAAACTATTTGAAGGGGAATGATGATTCAATATGAATGGGTGGTTCTAGTATCTCTATCGGGGCTATGGACTCCTGACTGGTAGTAGAGAAATGTTGTGAGAGAACTAGAGGTATCTCCATCGGGGCTATGGACACCTGACTGGCAGCAGAGAAATGCCCAAGATATCATTGCATGACAGCTAAAAGGAATCAACTTATGTAGCTCAAATCTTGCACATTATTGTTCAAAAGATGAAGAAACCTTTATAAAAGAGTGATGCACAATCAAGCACACACATAGATTCGGGAGTGGCCAATGATGATTTACATTTGAGATCCTAACTCAACCTTGGTTACTAAAACTGACCCAACTAGAGTTGTGATGTTCATGAACTAGAAGTTCTGGATAGCTGAATCCTTCAGTTTCATGAAAATGGTTAAACCATTTTCCTAGCCGAGTCACCATTTGTTATGCCTTGCATAACCACCCCATTTTGATCTAGAACAAAATGGGTCCCCCCTTTCTCTCTTCCTTTTGTTGCTTTTGGTTATTTTCTTTGCTCTTGGGAGTTCTTCTATTTTCCCCCCTAAGTTTTCCTTCTTGTTTTGTCAAACTTTTGATTCTCAGCTTGAGTTGGTTTTCTTCTTGCTAGGTACTGAATCACATTTATGGACAATAGTGTATCTTAGGATAATATATCTTATGTGCTTCTAAGGACTGATGGGACTCTGTTTTGTAGGATCAAATCACACACATGATAATATTTTCCAAAGGAGCTTAGTTGGAATGTATTTCTCGATCCAGTTGGTCATAATTTTCCTCTAAGAAGAAAGTCAGCAAGACCTTGCAGATGTCTTGCCGACTACCAATTCATTTTGTTAATGGGTGTCTGTGTTGCCTATTGGAAGGACCTCAGGGATGTCATGGTGATCAGAATTCATATATAGATGCCTATTGGCAGGATATCAATCATTCTCCTGGCAACTAAGAGTTTCCCATTGGCATGAAAGTCTCCTTTGGAGAAAGGTCTTGGCGAGATCTTTGTGTCTCACCGACTGGCAGTAGTGGGATATTCATATCGGAAAGAGATTTTCCTTTGGGAAGAAGTCTCAGAGATCTTTATATCTCATCGACTAGTGTGTAAGGAGCAAGCACTTTGGCGAGAGTTGTTACTTTAGTGGGTGGTCTTGCCGAGCGCCTTGAGTCTTACCGATCACCAACAAGGGGATACATCTCGGTGAGAAATTCTTGAGGTGGGGAGATGTCTTGGCAAGTGCATTGGGTCTCACCGATGAAGCACAAGAGGAGGTCTATCGGGGTGAGGTCTGGCAATCTTGTCAACCCATAAAGTCTCACCGACATATTGCTTCATCGGTGAGAGAATGAGATTGTCACGACGACAAAAGTGAACTTATGAGGATTCCTCAGCGAAACATGGGGTGTCTATGGGACATCTCCCCGAAAAGAGAGTGTTATAGCAACACATGTGAAATGGAAGTGATATCACCATAAGTCTACCTGACAGAAGAAGGTCCCATCAAAGGTTTAAGCCTGGCGATAATTTTACCTTCGGCAGAACGTTTGGTCAAAACAAAAAGGTCTTACTAAAGGGTCAGTCTTCAATAGGACATGAGGGGCTCGGGGAAAGGTCTCCCCGATGTGGGATTTCTTGTCGACATGAAATGAAGGCATCAACGGAGGGGGATTCCATCGCCATAAGGTCTCGGCAAGATCTTTATGTCTCACCAATAGGGTATGCCTTTGGGGAGATTGGATGCATTCGGCATGGTGTCTA
Source organism: Sequoia sempervirens (assembly GCA_007258455.2). Classification (NCBI taxonomy): domain Eukaryota; kingdom Viridiplantae; phylum Streptophyta; class Pinopsida; order Cupressales; family Cupressaceae; genus Sequoia; species Sequoia sempervirens. The sequence goes on from VDFB02105785.1 coordinate 506,853,828, forward strand.
AGCAACTCTTAAGTGTCTCACTGAAGGAAATTTGAGCTCGAAAGGAGCTCCCCAAAGGACTAAGGGGCTCGGCATAATGTTTGGTCGACAGTGAGGGGTCTTGCCAAAAAGAAGTGAGCCCGGCAAGAAAAGAGGAGATGAATATAAGGTCTCCCCAACCACAGAAGGTCTGGCTGAGACAGAGTGTGCTCGCCGAGAAGAGAGGGACTTCATCACGAGGTCATCCTGACTGGAAACTGTCTTGCTGATGGTCTTTGTGAGCTCGATATGACTTCTACAGCTCACCAAAGGTTTCATCGACTGGCACCCACTATGCTAATGGCTGTTAAGAGTAAAAATCACATCGGGAAGACATGATTAGTGTCTCACCGACATGCAATCCAATGTGGACCACCTTTGACTACCTGATAACCCTATGTGGTGTATGTCTAATCAATCAAAAGAAGCTAAAGGAATGACCTATTTGCCATTGATCGATTGACTACCACCTTGAAGGAGACTGATAGAATGCAAACCAGATGAACTCATTCTGAGATCGAAGGGCAATGGATCGGCTAGGGGGATAATGTTTAGATCTAAAGGCAAGCCCGATGATGCTCCAGAAGATGGTCAACATGCAGGAGAAGTCTAGAACATGAAGGAGGCCAGAAGAACGAAGAAACTATGACTCACATGGACAGCTGTAGTGACCACTAGCGAGAGGTAGATGGGTATTAATGGAAAAATGCTTTTGGAGCATTCAAGGAGGTCCCGATGGAGTTCAAAGATGGACACAAAAGGCCAAAGTAAATGCGGCAGCTACAAAAGATCTAAGAGGATTCTCGAAAAATATCTCATTGGTATGGATAGCAGGGATTCACATTGAGTGCAGCTTTGACTCTCTTCAGAAAGATCTGAGAGCCGACTCTCCTGGAAGTAGATATTTTGTAAACCATAATGTAGGGGGATAATGCATTCTTTTTTCGTACAGTCTATATATATGGCATTCTTGCCTCTTTGAAAAGGTTAGAACTTGTAGAGAACTTCTAGGGTTAGAAAAAGAGTTAGAAATTAGAAAGAAAAGTCAGTAAGAGAAGATAGAGTTGCTTCCTGATTCTTTGTAATAGGAGCTTCTTTTGTCTTCTTAGTTAGGAGTTAGATTCAGTAGGACCAATGATGTATCTTTTCAGCTTTCTTAATATAAATGGAAACAATTTGGAGCCATGGATTTTCTGTACACTGGTGATTGTTCGAGCTTTGTAAGTGTTGCTTATCTATTTCACTAACAGTAGAAGCAACCAGATCTTAATCTACTTCAGATTGTGTTTCAGAATGGTGTTTTTCTTAAGTTAATCATTTGATTTGTGAAGCCCTCAAGGAATGGAATGTTATTTTGGTGTTTTATTTAAAATAGTAAGTTGCAATCTATCATTGAAGTCAGCACTGTGAATGAACAAAATTGTGTGTCAATCACAAGTTAATTTCATTCTTCAGTTTTAGTTTACAATTCCTTGAAGGATAGCAAGTCTGGTTAAGATAGGTGAATCATCATTCTTTCATGTCCCAAAACCCTGATCTATCTTTTTTTATTTTTTTAAAACCTCTGGTTAGAGTAGGTTTAAATTCATGCTTGATCTTAGAACGATCCAGAAGCTCACACCAGTAGGCCTCTTGAACATTACTATTACATTGACCACTGAGGGACATCAACATAGTTGAGAACCAACTACAAAGACCTTGGGAGCTAAGATATCATGTGTTATCTTTCTCTTTCAGGAGAAACAAAATAGCAATATTATGTTTAATTGTTGCTATGCCATTTGTAACGTCAACAGGATCCAGAATCTGACAAAATTTATATTTTCAGTCCTAAGGTGGGACTCATTCGCCACAGGTGGTGAATCAGTCATCTCCCAAATTTTTGAAAAATCAGGAGACAACTTTGCAACACCAAATTTGGAAATGTCAACTTGTCAGGTTGCTGAAGTTAGTTCTATAGAAAATGAAAAAATAACTCTCTCCAAGCTTGAAATTGACTCAAGTTGACTTGAAGCACCTAGTTGACTTGGAAATCAATCTTCAACACCTAATAACCTATCAATTTTTCATACAAAGAGCTACAAGAAAACATGCAATAGAGTAAAAAATGATTGAGGGTTAGTGAATAGGGGTTTTCCTTGGTCAAACCCCACTTTTGGTAATTAAACCCTTGAAAATATAATAAAATGAAAGATAAATATAAACTAATAACATGAAAGTGCTATTTACTTACCTAACCCTTGATGATGTAAGTTTGAAGTAATGTCAATGGCTGCTTCAAAGTGCTTGAATTGTTGATGTAAAATGCTTGAATTCTTGAATATGATATGTGAATGTTGGAGAATTGTAGGAGGTGTAAAATGAGGTGAAAACCACTCATACAATTCTTATGGCTTAGTATCCATTCATACCTCATCATAGGTTGACATCAAGTGATTTTGAATAAAATCTTGAAAGGATATTTAAAATATTTTGAATTTGGGGCCAAGGGGGACTCATTCGCCACCCATGGCGAATGGGTCCCACCTAGGACCTAAAAACATGTGTCATGAAATTTTTTGTATTTAATATTATTTTTCAAGATAACGTTCAAAAAACACACTTAATTAAAACTTATGAGAGCATAAAGAGACCAAATAAAGCATTAGAAGGGTGTAAATAGTGAAAATATGCCTAGAAGAGCGTGAAATCTTGTTACAAGACTTTACAACACTTCAAAATAGGACTTGTTGATGAGTAAAAATGTGGTTTTTAGGTAAATTGCATTAAATAGAGTTTAGAATAATGTAGAAATTTCCTACAACACTTCACAAAACCTTCACAAGACATCGTTCTTTGAATTTTAGTACCTAAATAAGCATGTTCAAGCAATGTTACAACATAAAATCAGAGCAACATAGTTCCAACACCATGAAACAAGACCTAAAAGGCCATGAAAATGACAAGTGGCACATTTAGCCCCCACATTAGTGAGAGGATGAACCTATTTCAAACTCACACTAAAGTAACCATGAACATGGAGGGGGGGTTGAAATGAACTTACATTAGCAAGATGGAATGACAAAAATCAAGAGGGATGATCAAGCCCCTAGGATGAAGATCCCATGGAAAACTAAGTATAAGAACAAAGGAGCACACAAGTGTTGAAAATAATTGGATGAAGCTTCGATTGTCAATCGAACTAGTTGTGGAAAGAGATCTAGGCTGATTGTTTGAAAAAGAGAATATGTACTCACTTTGGGGCCACAAAACTTCATGTTGTCCATGAGGTGAGAAAGCCCAAATATATACTCACTTTGGGGCCACAAAAATAGTTTTCCACGAGGTGAGAAAGTGTAAAAAGTTAAGATACATATAATAGTTGGTATGCACTCACAAACAAACATAAAAGTGGCTATGGGGAAAAGTCATGCAGCTGGGTGGGCTTCCCACTCAACCATGTCAAAGTTATACCACCTAATAACTTTAACAAGGAGCCACAAAGAAAAAGGAATGTTAATGAACAAAAAGACAAAGGTACCACAGTCATGCAAGTTGCATTATGTAAGGTGGCAAAAAGGAATGCAAAATGTAAAAATGAAAAAAATTTAAATTTAAAAGTTCAAAGGGGTCTTGTTTAGTTCGTGCAAGGTCAATCACTTAAGGAACATTGTGCCTAATGTCTCCAAGAGATGACCAATCAAAGAATAGTATATTCACAACTTAGGGGATGCAGTGCATCGCATCAAGCCACCAAGAGGAATGTAATATGCTTAGAAAGATCACACTTATGAAGGACATCACACCCAATGTCATCCACAAAGTGATAAATGCATCATGTAAATGATAAGGCTTCACTAGGAACCAAGAATGTAAATGAATTAATGGGAATGTATTCCCCCCACTTTAAAGGAATTGCTACACATCATTTTATGAGAAATTACTTTAAAGTAGAGAAGAAAAGAAAATGTAAAGAAGAAAACAAGACATGAGAGAGAAATTGGAAAGCCCTATGCCAAGTCATATGTTTCAAAGTTAGGTTGCATCATGTCAAGGAAAATGAAAAACAAAGAAAGGGAGTTTCCCCCCCAGACAAGAAATCACACCAAACACATAAGGGATCTATGGATTTGGGGTTATATGTTCTTTGCTGCAATTTTTTTATGAAAGAGCTCGGAACTATCATCATTCCCCAAAGCACATAGAACTGGAATAATGAAACAAAGAGAGTGAAAAAAAGGGAAAGAAAAAGTCTGTTTTGGGTCAACATGGAAGAGAAATTGCAGTCCCGATGCTTTGCATCATCCCCAAAAGGAAGACAAAAGTGAAAAGAAAGAAAACAAAAAGGTAAAAGAAAATGAAAAATCTTTTGGGTCAACATGAAGGAGACATTTCAGTCTTGATGCCTTGCATCATCCCCAAAACGAAAACACAAAACAAAAAGAGAAAAACACAAGGACCATTTGGGTCAACATGGAAGAGACATAGGGAATGTCTACGCTTTGCATCATCCCTAAAAGGAAAACACAAAATGAAAATGAAAAAGACAAGGAACTTTGGGGTCAACATGGAAGAGACATAGGGCATCTCTACGCTTTGCATCATCCCCAAAAGGAAAACACAAAACGAAAGTGAAAAAGACAATGCATGACAAATAGAAGAATAGAGGTACAAATAGAAGAAGTGTACAAAAAGAGGAATATCAAACACATGATATGGGGGAATACGATAGGCACATGAAAAGGAAAAGGAAAAGGAAAAGAAAAAGAGAAAAGAAAAATGGCTAGTTAGGTGAATGCAATTCAACCATCTAACAGGTCATCCTACTCCCAATCATGTTCAGTGTAATGTGAGGGTAGTTGATTGTCCAAAGGAATAATTGAAAGCATTGAATCAGGAGTCGTACCAAGTTCTTCACTTGGTGGAGAGGATGTATCATTTAAGCTCACTGTGGATGAAAATAAAGAATTCAAATTGTTATGCACTTCTTCATCTATTTGTGCTATCATCGCATCATCATCATCATCATCATCATCAAGATTAATGACAACAGGAGGAAAAAGGGTGATTTCTAAAGATGGATGTATCAATAGTTGAGGTTTTTGGATTGGTTCAATTTGTTGCAATTGTTGGACTGGAATATCTTGTGGCAAGTCAGGAGAAGGAGGGTGGTCATCTATTACTTCTGTCAAAGGTGAAGGTTGATTTTCTTTATCTTCTTCTATGCAAGATTGACAAGCAAGGAGACAACAACGACACTTACGTTCTCTAGCACCGCAGTTCCGTTTAATTCTATTTTGGAGTTGTTAAGGTGTAAGAGTGGATTGAGTCATCATAGATTCTACTTCTGAAGGAGGAAGAAGAAAAGAAACTAAAGAGGATGCATCAACCACTTTCTCTTTATCTCCATACACTTGTTTAAGGCAAGGAGGCTGAGCAAGTTTTGTTTCATGTTCCCTTGGTCATTTAAACGATGGAAGGGAAATGTAGAGGGGAATTTGTTCAGGAGGTTTGATGGTTCGTTCAATGTCAGAATTAGGTTGAAGCATGATTTTGTCTATGATAGGATGTGTGGAAGTGGATAGGGATGTCTTACGAAGAGATAATTCGATGATCTTTTTGGCTTTAAACTTTTGATAAGTTATGAAAAAGAAGTCCTTGTGAGGGGTGATAGGTTCCATGGGTTCAATCCAAAAGGATTCTAATGAGAAGTTACCTTTGAAAGATAAAGGATTAAATCCATATGGTGTATAATGACTGTTACCTAATTTTCACCCTCAAACTCAATCAGGCAAGGAATCTATGTTGCAGGTGTTCATAAGGGCCATATGGGATATCTCCATTGAGGGTTAGTTCATGCATCTGATGACATTTCATAGGGAGCTTAGTTGGGAAGCCTGCTTTGTTGGAAATATGCCTCAATAATCACAGGTTCAAGCCTCCATTATTGCAAAGTCAGTATGACATCTTCACTATCTAGTCGACTAATAACTTTGATACATTCTATTTTGAATAGGTCGCTATGACCTAGTTTTGGTCTTGCCAAGCGCTTTCACTGTAGAGCCTATCGTTGTGACAAGAGGTTTTCAGTATGACCTCTTATCACATGGAATTATCTGGACAATAGGCCATTCAATCGTCAATCAGGGAGACTTATGGCAACCATGGGCTTCGGGATAACCTATAGCACTCGGTGAGAAGTCCTAGCGAAGAGTTAAGTCTTGCCCACAGCCGTTGGTTTAAAGTCATTGAGGAAACTCTTGCCGAAAGAATACTATCAGTAAGAAGTCTTACCGATGTGAGAAGGTCACACTGACTGCATTCGTTCGGGGTAACAAAGAGTCTCGAAGAGAAGTCTTAGCGAGGAAAGATGTCTTCCCAATGGTATTGATGTCTTCAGTGTAACTCTTGGCGATAGATGGACACTTCGGGGTAAGTCTTTGAGCTTGCTAAGAGGTCTCGGTGACCCAGGAATGTTTTGGCAACAACGAAATTAGCTCGGTAAATGTATCCCCAACAAGAAGGTAAGGCTCTCGGCAAAGGTTGGTGCCTTCGCCACAATTTCTTGCTGAAGAAAGGAGGTCTCCCTAACATATTTTCCCTTGATGTAATGTCTCGCCATCGGGGTAATGTCTGGCTAACATGGTGATGTCTTGGGGAATGAAGGCTCTCAGCAAAGGTAAATGAAGTCGCCATGAAGTCTCTGTGAAAGCAGAAGGTCTTACCGAAAGGATGCCTTTGGCGTATGTAAGCAGGCTTCACTAGGAGGTCTCACCGAAGGAAAGATGTCTCACCAACATGAGGTAATATCGGCATAACTCTTGTTGATCCATCAGAGTCTCAATGAATAAAGCAACATCGACAAAGTAGGATTTCATTGCCAAAAGGTCTTGGCAATTAGGAATTGTCTCGCCGATAGAAAGGGGACCCCACTGAAAGAAATGGAGCTCAGCAAAGGATATTGCCTTCGGCATAATGTCTTGCGAAGGATGGTCACACCAAAGAAAACAAAGGGGCCTAGCCGAGGGGTCGTATTCGATATAACGTCTCATCGTCAGGATGAGGTCTAGCTGACAAGAGGGTGTCTCGGTGACAGAAATTAGTTTTTCTAGAAGGTCTTGGTAAACAAAGCTTGTGTCCCCGAAATATTTTGTGCTCCCCCAAAGATTAAGGGATCGGCGTGAGGTCTCACCGACCTAACGATGTCTCCATGACTAAAGAAAAAGTAAACTCATTACCAAAAGATAAGGATACTAGAAAGAGGTCTGGCTGATAGGCCAATGTCTCCCCGACAACAAAGGGTCTCACCAAGAGTCTTCCCAAAAAGAAGAGTTCACCAAAGGAAAAGGAAGTCTACAAGAGGTCTCGGTGAATGAAGGTGGTCTCAGTAATGGAAGCAGGAATCAGTATGACTGTTGGACCTTCCTATGAAGTCTTCCTAACTTACCACAGTCTTTCCGAAGGAAATAAAGAGCTCAATGGAATGGAATGCGTTCTGGGTGACATCAAGGTGTCTCGCTGACAGAAGATGAAGGATCTCGGGGTAGGCTCTTGCTTTCTGTAAAACGTCTCACCGACACTCGAGTGTCTTGCCAAATGAAGAGGAGCTCGGGGAGATATCAGAATGAATTCAAAAAAAACAAGAGCTCGCTAAGAGGTCTAGGCAAACCAAGGAGGTCTCACCAACAAAAAGGAGCTTGTCGAGGATTAATCTTAGTGAAATGAAAGGAGCCTTTGATGTAACATTTTGAGCTCACTAAGAAGTCTTGGCAATATGGGAAGGTCTTGGAGACATAGGAAGCGTAATTGGCAAAGGTCTCACTGACCAGTGGAGCCTCCCGAAATGAAACAAGTTTGCCAAAAGGAAAGGAATTCTACATGATGTCTCAGTGAACTAAGGGGGTCCTATTGATAGCAAATGAATTGAGCTCACTGAGAGTTGAGGCGTTCGCCAAAAGGTCCTGCGACTAACTAAATTCTTTCCGAAGGAGAACTAGCTCGGGGAGAAAAATCCAACATCACCAGGAGGTCTCGCCGAAATAGATGCCTTCGCTAAGGAATAGGGATTCCATCATGATGTCTCAGCGATAGAATTGTGTCTTGCCGATGGCTTCAGTGATATCGGTATGACTTTGCAAGCTCAATAAGAGCTCTCATTGATAGTGCCATGTTATTCTGATAGCTTCAGAAGGGCATAATTGCATCAGTGAGACACTTTTAGTGTCTCACCGAGATGTGATTCTAAAGGAGTTTTGACTGCCCAAGGAATCCGAGTGGAGTTTACTCAACCAATCAGAGGGATACAAAAGTGGGCCATGGTAGTCTGAAGAAGATCAATAGAATGTGAATCAACATAGATTTGCTTTGAGCTTAGGAGCATTCAAAGCAGCTCGACTGGGGGGAATTCAAAGATCGACATGAGGAGTAGAAGTGAATGCGGTCATTGCAGAAAGATCAAGAAAGTTTCCCCTAAAGGGTATCTTTCACACTGACATGGACACGCAGGGTACAACAATTATTTCAATCAAAAGATCTAAGGGGCAGATCTTTTTGAGCCTTGATATTTTTTGTAAGCCCTAAGGGGCTGACACAGTTTGATATATAAGGCATTTTTACCTTTTTTGTAAATTGTTTAGATTATACACTCAAAATAGTTAGTGATTTTTATCACTCCTTTCTCAACTAAATGTATGTTTTTGTAACTCAATTGAAATCTAGAATGCAAAATAGAGTTCACCTTGAAAACAAGTACTAATGCTCTTACCACTCTCATTTCTATATGTTAGCTTATGTATGTATTTCTTTAACAGTGTTTTCTAAATCTGTATTCATACCAAAAAGCTGTGAAGTTTGTTCCTTCCTTCTTGAGATATGTATGTAGATAAAACTTGTTAAGAGTGATGCATAAGTCTAATGGGGTTATGTTGAGTAAGTAAAACAGCTGCAGTCTAGTTTCCCCAGTGTGTTTGCATCTTGTTTTCATTTCCTGATTTCTTATCAACTCGATGTATCACCATAGGAATAGTTTAGTATAGTTTCCATTTTTAAGAATTTTCCTTCTCCCTTTCCCTTCAAAGAATCAGTAGTTTAGGTGATAACACAAAGGAAGTCAGCCTTCTCCGGAGGTTGACCTCTTTCTGCAAGAAACCCACATCTTTAGAGGTCTTCCAATGTTACACTAAGGTGTTGAACATCAATTTCAGCAAGGGTGGAATTTCAGGTGATAACAATTTTGGCACACCTAGTGGGACATCAACTAAATTGAACTACTGGTTTAGTATGCAACCAATGAATTCTAGACTTTATAGAAGTCATTTGGCATACTTGGTGACTCCATAAAGAGGAAAGAACTTCAGAACCAACGCCTTCTTCATTTTATGAGAAGAATTCAGAAAATAAGTAGCTTAGGTCCTTTCGAGTACTGGCAGTTGTCACCACCAAGAAGACAAGGAAGAACAATAGAAAGGGGAGGAGCAACAGTTATCTATTCTAGAAGAGCTCGGTCTACCCCTCCATTTGTGGGATCTCACCTTGTTGCACCAGCAAATCCTCCTCAGCCGCCTCCAATGGTTGCTCCACGGAATCAACCCTTTGTTACTTTTGACGGAGGGAGCCCATTGAATTTGGCACATCACAACAACATTCCAATGGCAGCCCTGAAGAGTCTACCAACTTTCACGGGAGAAGATCAAACTACCAACACATGCGAGATGTGGCTTCGCTATGTGGAGTCCACCATATAACCCAAGAAGATGTTGTAGTAAGATTACTAGCTAGCTCACTGAAGGGAAGAGTTGTGCAATGGTATAGGAGCCTACTAGTCAGTTCAACTGAAACTTGGGATGAATTTGGAGACAAGTTGCATGAGCAATTTCAGGACAGGTCTGATAACTTGTCTCTGTTGGAAAAATTGACTATAATTAAGAGGACTCCACAAGAGCAGATGAATGACTTCAACTTCAGATTTCAGAGAACCTGGGATAGAATCCCTAGAATGGTGAGGCCACCTCCAGAATATGCATTTTTATACTTTTTGAGGGCTCTGAACAGCGATGTAGCTATCATGATACAGTCAATGGGAGGAGTGTCTTTGTCAGATGCTTTCGAAATAGCAATCAGAGCTGAGAACAACTTAATACAAGCTGGTAAACTCACTCCTAGGCCTCCAATGCCTATATTTCCAAAAATTCATGCAAACATTGCTTTGCAAATACCTCCTTTCACACCTCTACCAGCTGTACCAATGCTGCCAGCTGTTGTTCCAGTTGTTATAACACAAGAAAATGCTACTTCCAGTTCTCCAAATGAGTTACAGGAAATCAAAAGTCTATTGCAGTCTTTTGGTAACAAGCTTGTAAGCTTAGAGAAGCAGCAATCATATAGTAGGCCTTATCAACAGTAGAATCCAGGCCAGCAACAAGCATATCAAGGTAATAGACAATAGTATCAAGGCAATTACCAAGGCTCAAGACAAAATGTTGCGACAAGACCTTTTCAAGCCTACAATCCAATCCCAATTAGTGTTGTCAAAGAGCTTATTCCTATTCAAAACAATCTGGCTGCTGATTATGACTGGTGCTATCCATGTAATCAAGCACATAATCAAGCTCTTATGGTGCGAAGAGTTGTAGGTGCATAAGATTTTCCTTAGGATGGGTATCCACAATAACATAATCAACCTAGAGATGATTCAACTCTTATGAATTGGCAGGAAGAAGAATTTTGTAGAGTGAACCAGGATGACACATCTATTGCTGCTAATACTAGAGCTAAGAAGAGGGCTTTTGAGATTGAACAAGCAATGAATAAGAATAAGGGAGTTGTTTGTCCATCAAATCAGCAAGTACCATGTACTTTGCAACAAGGTTATGGAACTATTAGGGAGCATCTTTTACATGCTTCATCTACAAGTCAAGTGCAACCTGACCATACTATTGTAGAGATGTAGCCAAAGGTAAATATATCTGCACCTTTCAACATTGTTGAAAGTATGAAAAAAATGAATGTTTCAATTTCAATGTGGGATTCTTTAGCAATCCCTGGTCAAATAAATTTGTTACAGCCAGCCTTATCAAATCTAGTTAGTTTGAGTCCTCCAAATGAAGTCTCTTTAGGCCAAACAAAGTCAGTTTTAACCAATGCACCTTTGGATAGTACCATAAAGCAAAGCAATGGTGTCAATCCCCCTCATTTCTATGTTTCATTAATAGTGGGGAATAAATTGGTACACAATTGCATGGTTGATAGCAGGGCTAACAGTTCAGTGATGCCAAAAAAGATTGCAGACAAGCTAGGTTTACAATACCAACCATTAGAAAAGGGAGTACTTCAATTGGATGGGACAACAGTAAACACTTTAGGTGTTATCAAAAACCTGAATCTCACACTACATGCTTGTCCATTTTTTCAGTTCCACAAGATGTGTTTGTTATAGACTTGCCTCCATTTTTTTCTCTATGCATATCTAGAGACTTCACAGCTAAAATTGGAGGGTATTTGTCTTCAAATTGGTCCCATATGATTTTTTAGGACCAGGTACGATACTAAGGTAACTATAACTTCTGAGTCCCTTTCCAAGGACCACATCGATCCTTATGTGCCATCTGCTATAAATGTTAACTCTATTGTTTTAGAGGATATTGAGCTTGTTACAGCACAAGAGTTACAAGCTGAGAGTGTACCTAAGGTACTCTTGAATGAATGGGTAGTTGAGAATGTGGTTGATAATCTGGATGAGCTTATTCAGGACATTGGCCTGGGCAATTATGTATTGCATGAAGCTAGAACAAAAATGCCAAATCTCAAGAGAAGTGCATAAAGTCAGTTTAAGCAACAGAATCAATTATGGGAGATGTATTTTGATGGGTCTAGAAGCAAAAATGGAGCTAGAGGAGGTGCAATGCTTATATCTCCACAGGGTGATAAGTATTATGTTGCTTTTTGTTTTGCTTTTGTGTGCTCTAACAACAGGGCTAAGTATGAGGGCCTTGTTCAAGGTTTTGAATGAGCAAGGAAGAGAAGAATAACCTTCTTGAAAGTATATGGGGACAACGAGTTAATTGTAAATCAAATAAGAGGCTTGAATTTTGCTAAAAATGACACACTAAAGTCTTATAGAAACAAAGTGTGGAACATGCTTAAGGATTTTGATGCCTTAACTTAGTGTCTATTCCAAGAAATCAGAACAAGTATGCTGATAGGCTTGCAACCATTAGGGCACAGTTTGATATTCCAGGTTACATTAAAAAAGAGATGAACAAATCCTTTCTTTCTTGCTCGAAGAAGATCAATTCTCCATGATGAATCAAGCAAAACTCAAGCAACAGTATGATGATCAAGTCATATAGCTGAGGAAAAATAAGCTACCCAAAGGTCTTGTTACCTTAGAGTCAATTTTCAGTACTAATGATCAGCTTAAAAAGGGTAAAGCTGGCTTGCAAATCAAACAAGAACATTATGAAGAACTGGATATTTTCAAAGGTAAACTCCTTAAGATAGGAAAAATTTGTTCACATGAAGATAAACAATATTTTGTTACTTTATGTCAAGAATTCTATGATGTCTTTGCTTGGGAATATTCAGATTTGAAAGGGTTTGATCCCCATATTGCTCAGCACACAATTGAGTTAGAACCTAATGCTAAGCCAATAAGGTAGAAACAAAGGCCCTTGAATCCCAAGCTTGAGCCCTTAATGATTAAAGAGCTAACCAAATTAGTTGAGGGGGGTATTGTCTTTCCTATTAAGCATACTTCATGGGTTTCTAACCTTGTACCAGTTAGGAAGAAAAATGGTGAGATAAGACTCTGTATAGACTTTAGGGATCTTAACCGAGCATCTTTAAAAGACCACTATCCGCTGCCCTCCATAGAACAAATCTTGCAAGTAGTTTCTAGTTCTCAGAGATTTTCCTTGTTAGATGATTTTTTGGGATATAATCAAGTGTTGGTTAAAAAGGAAGATTAGTTCAAAACTACTTTTACAACTAAGTGGGGCACCATGGCATACAAAAGGATGCCTTTTGGTTTATCTAATGTTGGCGCCACGTTTCAGAGGGCCGTGGACATGGAATTTCAAAGTTTGATCAATAAGATTATGTTGATTTATCTAGATGACATCACAGTTTATTCTAAGAATGCTGATGAACACTTGTCACACTTTAAGCAAGTTTTCAAAAAATGCAGAGAGTTTGGTATCTCTCTCAATCTGAAAAAGAGCATCTTTGCTGTTCATGAAGGGAAATTATTAGGCCATATAGTATCAAAGGATGGAATTACTATTGACCCTGAAAGAGTTAAAACCATACTTGAGTTGCCATTACCCAGTCACAAGAAGGGTCTATAGAGCTTTTTGGGGCAAATAAACTTTCTGAGAAGGTTCACCCCAGATGTTGCAAACCTGTTACAGCCTTTGACAACTATGTTAAAGAAGAATACAATTTTCAGTTGGACTAGAGAAGAAAAACACAGTTTTGAAGAAATCAAGGAAGCTTTGGCATCAGCTCCAACATTAGTAAATCCAAATTTCTCTAAAAACTTCATTTTTGTATGCTTTTGGTAGCAATAGTTCAATCTCTGCCATGCTGGTTCAAAAAAATAGTGATCACTTAGAACAACCCATAGCTTTCTTTAGCTAGGTACTTACTGATTATGAGGAGAGGTACACTTTTGTTGAGAAACATGTTCTTGCCAAGATCAGAAGCCTAAAGACGTTTAAGCCTCTAGTGTCAAACAATAAGATTCATATTCTAGTGGCCCACTCAAGTGTGAAGGAGTTTCTATTGAATAAAGATTTGAATGAAAAAAGAGCAGGGTGGGTCACCAAGGTCATGGAGTATGATGTAGATATCAATATCACCAAACTGGTTAGAGGTAAAGGTCTTTGTGAGCAACTTGCTATAGGGTCAAGCAATAAAATTGAATTAGAGAAGGATGTTGTGCTTACTAATACAAATGAGTTTCAGAATGCTCAAAATGATGTGCCTATGGGGATAACTAATTGGGTTCAAGATATGACCCTATTTCTACAAACTGGTGAATTCCCATTAGGATTAAATAGAGCTAAAAGAAGATACTTTAGACTGTATTCCATACTCTATGTGTTGGTAAATAATGTTCTTTTTAAAAAGGATCTAAATGGTGTTCTATTATGATGTATTCACAGTGATCAAATTGAAAGGGTACTTCATGAGTTTCATGATGGAGCTGCGGGAGGTCACTTTGCCCCAAGAACTACTACTTGGAAAATAATGAGAGCTGGTTACTACTGGCCTAGCTTGTTCAAAGATGCATATGCCTGGTCAAGAAAGTGTGTCAAATGTGCTCTATTTTCAAGAAAGGAAAAGCTACCTGCTATGCCCCTACATCCAATTCAAGTGGTGCATCCCTTCATGAGATGTGGCATTGATTTCATTGGGCCAATAAATCCACCTTCCAGTGCTAGTCACAAGTGGGTGCTCACAACTACAGACTATTTCACATGGTGGACAGAAGCAATAGCTTTGAAAGAAGCAAAGGAGTCTTCAGTTTTGAGCCTATATGAAGATATAGTCACCAGATTTAGAGTTCCTGACTCTATCATATCTAATAATTCTCTTGCATTTGTGGGATTAAGATTAACAGATTGTGCTGTTAAATATGGCATTCATTTGAATACATCCTCAAATTATTACCCTCAGGGTAATGGTTTAGCTAAAAGCACAAATAAGAATCTCATCAGGATTATCAAAAGAACAATGGAAGATAATCAAAGGACCTAGTATGCCAAATTAAAGTATGCACTATGGGCAGACAGAGTGACTCCTAAGAAGTCTATTGGTAATTCACCATATATATTAGTTTATGGAAAAGAGGCTAGATTACCTCTATCTGTAGAGCTTCTAGCTCTAGACATTGTTCACCAGTTAGAGATGTTTGAGGGACAAGACCCCATGTCTGTGAGGTATGTAGAGCTCATGGAGGTTGAAGAATCAAGGGACAGAGCAATGAAAGCTTTGGAGTATCATCAGCTCCAAACGAAAAGAACATTTGACAAGAAGGATACAAAAAAAGTTTTCAAGGTGGGAGATCTTGTGCTAAAATGGGATGTTTTGAAAAGTAAGTCAAGCTATCACACCAAGTTCGATAACATGTAGACAGGTCCATTCCTTATCAGAGACTATAAGGAGCACAATGCTTATCAGCTAGCTACAATAGAAGGGGAGGTACTCCCTATCTCAGTCAATGGGATACATCTTAAGACCTGTTTTCAAGTTTGATGGGGTTCCTCTTTTGTATATATTAGTTTAGATTTATGTTTTCAATAAGTGCTTCTATGCTTCAGGTTAATTATTTTCTATTTCCTGGGTGCTGTGATGGCATAGTATTTTCTCTTTCATTTTCCCCTATTTTGCTTTTCTTCTGCAACCTGTTGTGTCCTGTGGATCTCAAGCGAGTTGCGGCCATGTGCAAAACTGATATTTTTATTTGTTTTTTTATCCTCCTAATGACTCCATGCCCAATGGATAAGCCTAGACTATTGGTCTTCATGTTTAGTAGGCAAACATCCAACAAAGGTCACCAGAAATGTTACCTAATTTTCACCCTCAGACTCAATCAGGAAAGGCATCTATGTTGTAGGTGTTCATAAGGGCCAAATGGGATATCTCCATTGAGGGTTAGTTCATGCATCTGATGAAATTTCACAGGGAGCTCAGTTGGGAAGCCTACTTTGTTGGAAATATACCTCAATAATCATAGGCTCAAGCCTCCATTATTGCCAAGTCGGTATGAAATCTTCACTATTTGGTCGACTAATAGCTTTGATACATTTTATTTTGAACAGGTCGTTGTGACCTAGTTTCTATCTTGCCGAGCGCTTTCACTATAGAGCCTATCGCTATGACAAGAGGTGTTTGGTATGAACTCTTATTGCCTGGAATTCTCTGGCTGATAAGCCATTCAATCGTCAATCGGGGAGACTCATGGTGACCATGGGCTTTGGGATAAACTATAGCGCTTGGTCAGAAGTCCCAGCAAAGAGTTAAGTCTCGCTGACAGCAGTTGGTTTAAAGTCATCGAGGAAACTCTCGATGGAAGAATATTGTCGGTAAGAAGTCTTACCAATGTGAGAAGGTCACACCGACTGCATTCGTTCGGGGTAACAAAGAGTCTCAAAGAAAAGTATTAGCAAGGAAAGATGTCTCATCGATGGTGTTGATGTCTTCGGTGTAACTCTTGGTGATATATGGAAAATTCAGAGTAGCTCTTTGAGCTCGCTAAGAGGTCTCAGCGACCCGGGAATGTTTTGGCCACAACGAAATGAGCTCAGTAGATGTCTCCCCGACAAGAAGGAAAGGCTCTCGGCAAAGGTTGGTGCCTTCACCATAATGTCTCACCGAAGAAAGGTCTCCCTGACATATTTTCCCTCGGTGTAACATCTCACTATCGGCGTAATGTATGGCCGACATGGTGATGTATCGGTGAATGAAGGCTCTCGACAAAGGTAAATGAAATTGTCATGAAGTCTCGGCGAAAGCAAAAGGTCTTACCGAAAGGATGCCTTCGGCGTATGTAAGCGGGCTTCGCCAAGAGGTCTCACCGAAGGCAAGATGTCTCACTGACATGAGGTAATATTGGCATAAGTCTTGTCGATCCATCAGAGTCTCAATGAATAAAGCGACATCGACAAAGTAGGATTTGATCACCAGAATGTCTCAGTAATTAGGAATTGTCTCACCAATAGAAGGGGACCCATCAAAAGAAATGGAGTTCAACAAAGGATATTGCCTTCGACATAACATCTTTCCGAATGATGAAGGTCACACTGAAGAAAACAAAGGCGCCTAGCCAAGGGGTCATATTCGGCATAACATGTCACCGTCGGGATGAGAACTGGCCAACAAGAGGGTGTCTCGGCAACAGAAAGTAGTTTTTCTAGAAGGTCTTGGCGAATGAAGCTTGTGTCCCCAAAAAAATTTGTGCTCACCCAAAGATTAAGCGATCAGCGTGAGGTCTCACTGACCTAATGATGTCTCCCTGACTGAAGAAAAAGTAAACTCATCAATGAAAGATAAGGAGCCCAGTGAGAGGTCTGGCCGACAGGCCAATATCTCGCTAAGAACAAAGGGTCTTGCCAAGAGTCTTCCCGAAAAGAAGACTTTGCCAAAGGAAAAGGAAGTCTACAAGAGGTCTCGGCGAAAGAAGGTGGTCTCAGCGACAGAAGCAGAAATTAGTATGACTGTTGGACATCGCTATGAAGTCTTCCCGACTTACCATGGTCTTGCCAAAGGAAATAAAGAGCTCATTGGAATGGAATGCATTCGGGGTGACATCAAGGTGTCTCACCGACAGAAGATGAAGGGTCTCGGGGTAGCCTCTTGCTTTCGATAAAACGTCTCACCGACACTCGGGTGTCTTGCCGAATGAAGAGGAGCTCAGGGAGATATCAGAATGAATTCAAGGAAAAAGAAGATCTTGCTAATAGCTCTAGGCAAACCAAGGAGGTCTCACTGACAAAAAGGAGCTCGCCGAGGAGTAATCTCAGCGAAATAAAAGGAGCCTTCAGTGTAACATTTTGAGCTTGCTAAGAAGTCTTGGCAACATAGGAAGCGTCATCGACAAAGGTCTCACCGACCAGTGGAGCATCCCGAAATGAAAGAAGTTTGCCAAAAGGAAAGGAATTCTACATGACATCTTGGCAAACTAAGGGGATCCTTCCAATAGAAAATGAACCGAGCTCGCCAGGAGTTGAGGCATTCACTAAAAGGTGCTGGTGACTAACTGAAGTCTTGCAGAAGGAGAACCAACTTGGGAGAAAGATCCAACATTGCCAAGAGGTCTCGCCGAATGCCAAAGGTCTCCCCAAAACAGATGCCTTCGCTAAGGAATAGGGATTCCATCATGATGTCTCAGTGACAGAATTGTGTCTTGCCGATGGCTTCAATGCTATCAGTATGACTCTGCGAGCTCCATAAGATCTCTCATTGATAGTGACATGTTATGCCGATAGCTTCAGAAGGGCATAATTGCATTAGTGAGACACTTTTAGTGTCTCGCCGAGATGCAATTCTATAGGAGGAGTTTTGATTGCCTAGGGAATCTGCGTGGAGTTTACTCGACCAATTAGATGGATCTGAATGTAGGTCATGGTAGTCTGAAGAAGATCAACAAAATGTGAATCAACACGGATTTTTTCTGAGCTCAGGAGCGTTCAAAGCAGCTCGATTGGGGGGAATTCAAAGATCGACATGAGGAGCAAAAGTGAATGCGGTGGTTGCAGAAAGATCAAGAAAGTTTTCCCTTAAGGCAATCTTTCACACCGACATGGACACGCAGGGTGCAGCAATTATTACAATCAAAAGATCTAAGGGGTAGATCTTTTCTGAGCCCTGATATTTTTTGTAAGCCCTAAGGGGCTGACACAGTTTGATATATAAGGCATTTTTTCCTTTTTTGTAAATAGTTCAGATTATACACTCAAAAGAGTTAGTAATTTTTATCAATCCTTTCTCGACTAAATGTATGTTTTTGTAACTCAATTGAAATCTAGAATGCAAAATAGAGTTCACCTTGAAAACAATTACTAATGCTCTTAGCACTCTCATTTTTGTATGTTAGCTTATGTATGTATTTCTTTAATAGTGTTTTGTAAATCTGTATTCATACCACAAAGCTGTGAAGTTTGTTCCTTCCTTCTTGAGATATGTATGTAGATCAAACCTGTCAAGAGTGATGCATAAGTATAATGTTGTTATGTTGAGTAAGTAAAGTAGCTGCAGTCTAGTTTCCCCAGTGTGTTTGCATCTTGTTTTCATTTCCTGATTTCTTATCAACTCGGTGTATCACCATAGGAATAGTTTAGTATAGTTTCCATTTTTATGCATTTTCCTTCTCCCTTTCCCTTCAAAGAATTAGTAGTTTAGGTGATAACACAAGGGAAGCCAGCCTTCTCTGGAGGTTGACCTCTGTCTACAAGAAACCCACATCTTTAGAGGTCTTCTAATGTTACACTGAGGTGTTGAACATCGGTTTCAACAAGGGTGCAATTTTAGGTGATAACAGTGACTAGCTCATTGTCATGTGGAAACTTCAGACACTTATGAACAACTAAGGGACTGATTTCATTGAGCGAAGCCAAGGGAGGCCTAGCCACAAATGAAATTGGTCAAATTGTGGAACAGTGGAAAATGTTACATCCAAATTCTTAGGTCCTATTTGTAAGGGTAACACAATCGATCCAATCGTAGGGCATGCAAAACTGGTATGTTTTTTAATCCATGCAATCATTTTATTATAATCATCTTGATACAGCTTATTTAATAACAAAAACTCCTCTGTGATCATGTTCTCATCAAAAGCATGATCTATTAATATCCCGTTAGTGGGATTAGAATAGATTCAGACAACTATGTAGAGAGGACCATCAAGAAGCTTTTGTAGTATTTCTTTAGCAGAAAAAGTAATATCAAGTGATTTAGTTGTTTGGCCCTTATGAGGGATAACGTCTATCGTAGCCACAAGGTTATCCATAGGACTAACTTGGGTAATCGTAGGAGTTGTATCATGTTGTTCACTATTTGTATCAACAGTCATTACATCAATCTTTGAATGTTCACTAGCCTTGACAAATGAGGTAGTATGTTTAGGCATAGGGTTGGTGAATTTTTTTTAATTCTAGTTAGGGGGTGCAACAGACTTATTGCCTTGATCATTAACACCCTCAATGGACAAATGAACTAACTCAATGAGGTCTTGAACTAAATGTTTTAGACTCTTTCAATTTTTAGTGTCATGTCCATTTTGGCAATGAATCGACAATAAGCGTTAGGCTTGAAATTGGGTGGTAACGGTTGGTTTGGATCAAGTGGTCTAATAGGCGGCAAAGTGAGCATGCATTTTTGAATTAATTTTTTCATTGTATTATGGAGAGTATTAGGTAAAGGAGTGAATTGTCTCTTTGGATTCCCATAAGGATAAGGCGTGACTTCCTTAACAATAGCCATTGAATTTTGAACTTGTTGGGTTGGTGGCGATTGTGGTTGAGGAGGTAGATTAAACTGTAAAAAGCCAAGCTACTAGGTTTGCAAAAATTTTGTGCGTTATTTTGGTTTTGATTGGTGTGTTTGAGTTTTTCAACTCGGCTAGAAGGGGATTTTGAATCACGACTTGAAACCAAATTTTGGTAGTCACATAAGGTTGTACATAAATAAATGAATGAAGGGAATTTAATCATGGTGAGTTTATCCTAAAGGCTGGTGTGGAAGTTTTCAATTAACATCGTTTGTAGATGTGCATCTACAATCTTGACATCAATTTGAGCATATAAGGATTGGTAATGTGAGATGAAATCCATCACCTTTTCATCTGTGTTTTTTCTACATCTCATAAGGTCTTCCATTGTCTTTTTAGGTGTCATGTGAACTTCAAAGTGACTAATGAAAGTATCCACCAATTCATTGAATGAACAGATGGAATGATTTGGCAAGTTGGAAAACCATTCTAATGTAGTATCTCTCAAGGTCCTTGGAAAAATTTATGTAAAAGTTTATCGTCAAGGACAAAGTCACTACACAAAGCTGTATAAGCATTAACATGGTTGATAGCATCTCCTTTTCTTTTGTATTTCTCAAACCAAGGCATTTATATCCCTTGTGGCATTGAGGTACGTAATATTTATAAGGATAAGGGGTTGTTGCGGACATGATATGTGGGTGGAGTGATTTGACCTTGATTAATGGTGGAAAGTTGATAATGCATAGATGAAATAGGGGAAATGAGTTGTGTAAGAAGGGGATCGAGGTATGTGGGTTGAGGTGGAAGGGAAAATGGTGATGGAGTGTAAGTGATGTTAGGGGAAGTGAAAGGAATGCTAAGGGGTGTGAAAGTGGTGGAAGGTACTTGCAATGACACAAAAGAAGTAGGAATGCTAGTGGAAATTGGGAAAGAAGTAACCCGGTGCATAGTTGTATGCACTTGTGGATTGGTATATAAGTTGGTATGGATGTTATGGTTGAAGGGGGGGGGGAACTTGAGGTGCTCCTTGGTTTATAGGAATGTTTGTAGATCGGGTATTTGAAGAGACATGTTTATTGTAAATCTCAAAAAAATTCTTCATAACTTGCAAGCTATCATCACTTTCAATCAAACAATGAATATTCTCAATGGCAGGTATGGTAGTGGTGGAAATGTTTTCAAGTGACAAGTCTTGTTGTAAATGTGCAAAGTCCTCATGAATATTAATGACCTTTTCTTGAAGGAGGGAATTGTTTTGGTTGTCAACATTCATTTAATGGAAAGGTGAAGGCATGGAAGTGGTATTGTTAGGGCCTAATGCACCATTGTCCATACTGGGAGTAGGAGCTTGTGAGATCCCAAGGTCCACAATGAAAGTGCTATCGCAGGATGCCATGAGTCTAGAACTTCTTCTCACTAAAGTATTATCAACAGGGTACCAAACACTCATACAAGTACCACAATGGATGGGTGAATGAAAATAAAAAAACTTATGCTAACTATAACAAAGATCCAACTACAGAAAACAAAAATGCAAACAAATACTGGAACAATGCCAGAAATGTTGTCTAAAAAGTGCAGAGGGATTTATTCTCCCTAGATGGCGAATGAGTCCCAGTATGAAGTCTTTTAGTGTTTTTCAAAAATTTAAAGATGATTGAAATGCTCTACAAAATACAATTACAAATGCAGAATGCAGATTTTAACTTTTTTCAATGAGATGTAATGCAAAGATAAATATAAATGAATTTTTCACTAATGCAAAATGAAAAGTCCTAGAATCCAATAAAAAATTAATGTCCTAATTGAATGCGAATTAAAATGGAAACTAAGATGCAATATGTGAATGCAATCAGAAATTCAAAATGTTCAAAAGTCAGGTTCACCAAAATGAAACATAGATTTTTGGGACCCTATGGACTACTCTTGCACTTCTAGGGTTTTTCACCTAAAAGGAGAGAGATAGGGCCAAAAATGCTTATGATTCACTCAAATCAGAATGCATGCAATGTTGTTTAATGTAAATGAGCTTAATTAAATGAAATTGACTAATCTAAATGAATGAAAATTAATGCAAAAGTGAGATTTATGCCTTGTTTCAAAACATAGTGTGATATGCAAACAATGAAGAAAATGAATGAAATATGAAGAACAAAAAGAGATAGGTCAAATCAAAGTGCACCTGGGAAAAGTATGATGAACCTAGAATGTCTTGGATGTTGGGTGAGACCACTAATTTTTCACACTGGTGGGACTCATTCATCCAAGGTGGCGAATTAGTCCTCCTGGTGAAAAAGTGTCGGGAGTTGGTTTATGTCTATCGGGATCCAAAATCTAACAAAATTCAGATTTTTTCAGTCCTAAGGTGGGACTCGTTTTCCATAGGTGGTGAATCATTCCTCTCCCAAATTTCTGAAAAATTAGGAAAGAACTCTGCAACACCAGATCTGGAAATGTCTACTTGTCGGGTTGTCAAAGTCAATTTTGTAAAAAATAGACAAATAACTCTCTCCAAGCTTGAAATTGACTCAAGTTGACTTGAAGCACCTAGCTGACTTGGAAATCAATCTTCAACACCTAATAACCTATCAAATCTACATACAAAGAGCTGCAAACAAACATCTAGTAGGGGAAAAATGATTGAAGGTTAGTGAATAGGGGTTTTCCTTGGTCAAACCCCACTTTTAGTAATTAAACCCCTAAAAAGATAATGAAATGAAAGAGAAGATAAACTAATAACATGCAAGTGCTATCAACTTACCTAACCCTTGATGATGCAAGTCTGAAGTAATGTCAGTGGCTGCTTCAAAGTGCTTGAATAGTGCTTGAATTGTTGATGTAAAATGCTTGAATTATTGAATATGATATGTGAATGTTGTAGAATTGTAAGAGGTGTAAAATGAGGTGAAAACCACTTATTTATACAACTCTTGTGCCTTAGTATCCATTCATACCTCAACACAGGCCGACATCAAGTGATTTTGAATAAAATTCCAAAAGGAAATTTAAAATATTTTGAATTTGGGGCCAATGGGGACTCATTCGCCACCTGTGGTGAATGGGTCCCACCTAGGACCTAAAAACATGTCGGGAAAAATGTTGTATTTAATGCTATTTGTTGGGATAACATTCAAAAATACACTTCATTACAACTTATGAGAGCATAAAGAGACCAAAGAAAGCATGAGAAGGGTGTAAATAGTGAAAATATGCCTAGAAGAGCATGAAAGCTTGTTACAAGACTTTACAACACTTCAAAATAGGACTTGTTGATGAGTAAAGAGGTAGTTTTTAGGTAAATTGCATTAAATAGAGTCTAGAAGAATGTAGAAATTTCTTACAATACTTCACAACACCTTGACAAGATGTCGTTCTTTGAATTTTAGTACCTAAATAAGTATGTTCAAGCCATGTTACAACATAAAATCATAGCAACATTGTTCCAACACCATGAAACAAGACCTAAAAGACCATGAAATGATAAGGGGCCATTTTTCTATGGGACAAGATCCAACTGATAGCAAAGGATACAAAATACTACCACCACTCCACTATGCTCACAAGATATATAGAAAACAACATCAACTTCATCAACTTCAATATCCACAACCCAAACACAATTGTGAAGAAATCCTCTAGAAAATAAGATAGCACATCAGCTAGAATGACTACTAGGAAACTGACTGCTCCCATGTAATTGACCAACCCATGTGACTAAAAATAAAACCCACAACAAATGCTAATACATACAATCACCCATACATTGAAGGTATCCACATAAGAAAACTCATGCCACCTACATAGCCAACCAATCAACTACAAATACAAGCTCCATATACCAACTAGTTGAAGAAGACCAAACACATCCAGGAACTCCCAGTGCATGGGTAATTCTGAATCTGAAACGATCAAAGGAATACCGAGTCTACTAATCAAAGCTCATAGAAAGTGTAGCCATGTAGTGCCAAGTACCATCCATAAAGATTTGTAAATCTTAAAACCAACTATTGCAAGAAAAATCTCTATCAAAAATCTTCCACAATTATCCCATGTTCTCAATATCAGACAGAAGAAGGAGATACATGAACCTCCATGTCATTACCCATGTGACAACACATGATCACAAAATAGTGATCATCATAGCTCCACATAGAAATCTCACATCCAAATTCATGTGAATTTGAACATGTAAAGGAAGAAGAACCACACTAAAGAGAAAAAATTGTAAATCATAAACATGTAGCATGCCCTTCTACATACATCTCTAAATGCCAACTATGTCAAGTAATATTTCCACAATCCCGAGAGAAAATCCATAACAACATCCAAAATCATTCAACCTTAAGAGATCAAACATAACATATACATCATGTATCTACATGGATGTAAGCTTCTCAAAGAAGATCAAACTACTCCATTTCCCATCTCACAAAATCAGCCCACTACCATCCCCTATGATCATCATAAATCAAAATGCAAACCCAAGGAGATAGCCATGCTATCAATCTCTTACAATGAATCCTACAGAAGCATCTGATAGAATCTCAAGTTCCATGTCTATGAAAGAAAGTATAAAACACCTGAGAGAAACAATGGGTAATACCTCTCAAGCAATAAGCTATCGAGTAGACCAAGAGTGGAGAATGAGAACGTTCCTCCAAGATATGCAAGTTATCATGAATCCTCCAAGACCAATCTCCTCATAGGCCTCTGTTGAACTCATGTCCAACCAAGGTGTAGGCTCCTTGGAATTTCTATTGAAATCTCATCAAGAGTAACCATATCAACAACACTTCTCTCATCTCAAGAGAAATCAGCATTCTCCATGTATCCATGAGCACAAACTTTAAATGTATCACTACAATATCATGAAGTTCTCAAGCATATGACCAATGCACCCAAGACATAAAGAATCACTAGACCATTGTCAAAGCTCCAATCTTTTGAATCAGGAACTTATCATGACATCATGTTCTTACCATCCCCCTAAGGATATCTAATGCTCCAAGTGAACCTACTATGGTCTCAAGAGAAAATGTATCATTCCAAAACTCTAATGCACAATCAAGAGTATACCATGACATAAAACAAATAAACTCTAAACCATCACTTGTCAAGCACCACCAACTTCCAACCCAAAGACTACAAGAGTCCTCCATGGATCCAAGATGCTACACATCATCAAATAGTGTTCATGTATGGGTGATCCCACAATACTAGTTTACAATTTTTGGCCAAATTGAAAACTAAACTGATTTTTTCTAACTAAATCTTCACTTTCAGGCACCTATAGTGGCTAAACTGTGAGGAATTTGAAGATGATGCAAACTAGTGATCTGTGCCATTTTGTCTATAGATTCTAAATATATTTTTTTTCAAAATTTTTGGAATCAAATTGCACTTCTTTTTACATCTCCTTCAAAAACTAGTTTTTTTCAGTAAACACCATTTTTAAGGAGTGATGCTCACTGTATACAACATATTTTTTTTTCCATGACGGATAATTTTTTTTTTTTTAATTTAGATTTGTAACAATGATATCTAGCACTTTGATTTGGCATCATAGTGTTTTATTGAAATTTTTTTCCTTAATCAAGTTTCAAAGTCAAACCAATTACAATTTAGACATAGGCAGACTGTATACAACATAACTTTTATTGTATGTATCAAAATTCAATTTTTTTTTACTGCATCAAGAACATCAATATCTAGTGCATGGATATTTTTCAATTTTTAGTTTTGATAATATACTTTTTTTCCACATGTGCAGAACAGAGAGCTTGCTTTTTGGTGAAAAACCTATGTTTAATCAAACAAGAAAAAAAATTAATAAAACCAAAACATATTAAAATTATATTCGTTGGAAAGCTCATTCCAAGGACTACCATCATCTAGTTGGGTCTATGAATTCTCCTCCATTTTCATCCTCAACTCAACCTTTGAAGGGAAAAATTATAGAGAAATTTGGTGCCAAAGGGGGAGAAGGGGGGAAAAGGGGGTTCGAATGAACCTAGGTTCAAGAAAAACCCCCTTGGAGGTTCACTTGAACCTAGGTTCGAGCGAACCCCCTTTCCACAAATTTTTCCTTTGTTTTTCATTCTGGGAAATGTGGAATATGGTGGGACCCAGTATTTAATAGGTTCTCTTGAAGGGGGGTTTAAGCGAACCCCTTTTGGGTTCGCTCGAACCAAAAGCTCATTCAAACTCCCAAAATCCAAAATTTTCTCCATGGGGGCATTTTTCAATTTTCCTTCCTCACTGGAATTGTAAACTAGTTTTGTGGGTTTACCCATATGCAAATATGAAGACACCCTATGCAATAACAAGATCAAAGAGTCCCTCTAAAAAAATTGCATCACTAAGGAAGATCATTCATGACATAGTGATGAATACACAATCACTACTAAAACTACCACTAAACCATGGTACTGATCTTTCCAAGAACATGACACACCATCTCCCAAATCTAAAAATCATCCAAGTCCACACACAAACAAATGTATTTTTTATCACACCAAGTAAAACCAAGATATTCAAATCAAGGAAATATACCATGGTATAGGACCCCAACACTGAAAAACTAGGTACTTATATATCATCCATCCTCTCATCTCAAAGAAACCACACCAATGCACAAGTTACCATTGACATGACCAATTAACAACTCAATGTCAAAACTGAATCAAACCTTGTGGATATGGAAAGTCTACATCTAAGTTATCCCAAAAAAAACATGTAGGTAAAGAATTCCCACAACATTGCACAACCCATAGATGCAGTCAATGCAATATGCTAACCAACTATCACACTAGAAACTGGAAATTTAAGATTTGAAAGAGAATAACCATGTAGACAACATGACTCAAGTGATGAGCCTATTTTTTGGTCTAGGTTTGGGTAGAATCTATAGTCTATTTGCTCATAAATTTCATGGACTTTAATGATTAATTGTTGGTATTGGCATAATGTTTCCCTCAAACCATTGACATTTGACATTACCCTATCTCTGCAAACTTTAATGATATTTGACATAATATGTGGGTCATCTATATTGATTTTGTATGTGATTAATGAATGTTTCTCAGAGTGGTTATCGATGTGCAGTTATTATGCATACTAACCTTGGCATGTAGACTTAATACACCAAGTTATGGAAGACACCGCCAGCTGGGAATGCACCATAACATCCAGCTAAGAAATCTTTCCAAGTCAAAGGTAGCTAACAACAAAGATTCTTCATGCAACTGAATGTAACTACCTTGTAGTGGACCTTAATGATCGAGCATGCATGGGTGCTACTGTTGTATTGTATCTGCACTTGACTTGCATGTCTGACCGGATTCCATGCATGCGTAACTGTCATCGCTCCACTTTCCCATGTTTTCCCTAAATGGCATCCTCCCAATTGTGGAGTTGACTACCTTGTTTATCTATAGTATAAATAATAATTTGATGCTCCTTATTTAGGAGGTTGCATTATTTTACATTGTACTCTCATTTTTAGTGATACAAATACATTACTCTTTGTATGCATGATTTATAGTGAATCAAATAAAGTTCTGAGTTTGAGCATCTGAGTTCTTGTTAGTTTAGAGGATACTTATCCAAGGGGCCCCACTTAGTGAGTAATCTATATTCTTAGTTTAGCATTAGTTTAGTATTACTTGTTGTTTGATACTTAGTTAGAAATCTGGCATAGACTATTCCTATAACCACTAGAAGTCCATTTTGTGTTTGTTCTTACAGCCAAAGAAAACAAAGTAGTTTCTTGTTTGTCACTTAGATCTTTATTCTTGCACACATTTCAGCATAAGCATAGTTGTTGGTTGATATTCAACATTTTTTTTATTTCCTTTTGAGCAATTTACATTCAACATTGTGTTTCTTACTTGTAGCATGCAATGACTACTTGATCCCCTAGTGCACATATAGTGTTGACCCATTTCAAGTTCACGTCCCTGGGTTGACAAGTTAAATGTACCTTTATGATGATTGAATGGCTATTTAGGTTAGACGTCCAGTCTTTGAATAGTGGATGTAAAGGCTTAGTTGTGAAATCATTGTAGGAGGTTGACATTTTTGGTGTCATTGCTGGGGATGGTGTCAAGCTAGGAATTTTTTGGAGTCATTGGTAACATTTGTTGTAGTGTTTTTAAAAGTTGTTCTTAGCATATTCTCATTTAGGAAGTAATGACCCCCCCTGATTCTTTACCAATTATTTATGTGATCTGACTGATAATAAGTGATATCGCATGCATAGAGGAAGGAGAAGGGATGCTTATGGGAGATTCCTTCCTAACAATCCTCGTCCATTTCAGCTAGTTGAGTACCAAAATCTTTGAGAAGAAGAAGAAGATCCATACCCCTTTGCAGATGCATATCCTAATTTGGCCAGCTCTAAAGTCTCCTCAGAAGATCAAAATTTTCTTGAGAACCCCTTTGTCTTTGAACCACATCAAGTAGGCATGGGTGATGCAAATATGAACAGATAAAACCAACTAGCTTTTCCTTTTCCCAATTTCCCATCAAAATGAAGTTGACAACCTCAAGAACATCCCTACCTCAGTATTGTCCAAGTTTTATGGACTTATGACAGAAGATCATGATACCTTCTTATTTGAGTTTGACATCCTCTGCAGGCATTATGATTACACTATTGATGCCATAGGATTAAGTTATTTACCACCACTTTGAAAGAGGCTACACTTAGATGGTTCATGAGCCTAGGCAGAGATACTGTGGAAACTTGGGAAGACATGAAGACAAAATTCCTTAAGAAGTACAAGGAATACTGTAGGGGTAGTGACATGAGAGGAGGTGAAATTTTTAGGATGTAGCAGAAGGAATATGAGAGCCTAAAAGATTGCATTTCAAGGTTTTTTTTTTTTCTTGCAAAAATCCCCACACCGTGCACTTAATGAGGACTCAAAAAAGTTTCTTTTCCTGAGAGGAATCAATGATATTTGCACTAATGCCTTGGACCTCATGGTAGGAGGAGATATCTCCCAAGTTCCTTTGGAGGATATCAAAAAAATATGCAAGAATTAGTCTAGGGCAGCTCCAAAGAAAGGGAAAGCTTACCAATCTTCTATGGGTAAGTCAACTATCAGTGGAGTTTCAAGAATGGAGATCACTCATTTGTTGGAAGACTTTAAGCAAGATATTATCAACAATCTAGCTACTCAGCTAGATACACTTTAGGCCAAAAAGAAGCAAGAGGAGGCATAAATGATGTTGACAGAGTATTGTCCCCACTATAGACAAAAGAAGAA
The DNA here is from genome assembly GCA_007258455.2 of Sequoia sempervirens. Lineage (NCBI taxonomy): Eukaryota > Viridiplantae > Streptophyta > Pinopsida > Cupressales > Cupressaceae > Sequoia > Sequoia sempervirens. Next base: position 506,883,087 of record VDFB02105785.1, read on the forward strand.
GGATTTCAGATGTAAGATGGTAGCTAACCTAGAAAGCAAGTAGATTCCACCTAAGTTCAATCCAATTCAGATTGAAGAAGACCAAGTCTACTATGTTGCACAAAGGAAGCCTTGGGCTCCAAGACAAGGTATCCCACCAAATCCATTATCCTATGCTAGGCCATATTTTAACTCTTATTCATTTGGTAACCAATGGAAACTCCCATATCCACCCAGTTATGGAGGATATCCACCATAGCCTTAGAGTAACCCTCTGAATGCTTGGAACAACCATCAGATTCCTCAACCTCTGTGGCAATAGCCTTAGGGGAATTGGAAGTAATTTCAAGGGCACTGGCAACCACCTCTAGGAAATTGGCAGCAAACAAATCAATGGAGAGGATGACAGCAATGGCCTACCGAGAACACCAACTACATGCAGCCACCTTCTCAGCCCCAACAACCTGCTATAATGCCTCCACCTACTAATCCAATTTCTAATGCACCTAAACCAACTTAGCTACCAGCTCAACCCACACCTAATCCTAATAAAAAACCATAGCAACAACCTGTATATTTTGTTGATTCGAGTCAATTCTCTGCATATGCTATGAGTGGAAGTGATATCCATCTACATTCAGGAACCAAGCTACCAACCCCTTCCAAGCCCATCATTACTAAGCTTCCTATGGAAGAAGAGGAGGATCCTCTGAATGATCCTATTCAGCCAAATGCACCTAAAAATCCTGAACCAGTCCAAGCTAAGTGAAACAAGCAAGAACCACCATTTCCTCAGAGATTGGAAGTTTCCAAGAAGAAATAAGAAAAAGAGGATAGTAATTTTGACATCCTGGATCAGCTAAAGCATATATGTGTTCAAATACCCCTATTTTAGGCCATAAAAGATGTTCCAATCTACAACAAAGCTATTAAGGAAGCTTGTCTTAAGAAGCTAGGAAAGAAGAAGAAAGACCCAATTATAGTCCATGTGGTGGGCTAGTTAGCTAATATCATGTTGGGAAAAGTGATTATTTCCAAGTATAATGACCCAGGTAGTCCTGTAGTAGAATTTTTCATAAACAACATTCAAGTGAAGAATGCTCTGATTGATTTAGAGGTAACAATCAATGTAATGACCAAAGACATCATGTAGAAACTAAATATTGCAAGTATGAGATCTACTCCTACTATCCTACAGCTTACTGATAGTTGTACTATCAAGCTTGATGGTGTAGTGGAGGATCTCATGGTAGTACTAGACTCTTAGGAATATCCAGCAGATTTTATGATTCTTTCTCCTAAGGCTACACTAGGCAGGTATCCCATCATCCTTGGAAGGCCTTGGTTGGAAACTCCAGATACCTACATTGGATGTCAGTCAGGTGACATGACCATTTTAGATGGAAGTAGCACTAGAATATTTTTTCTTTATCCACCTGCTCAGCCATCTCATGATGAAGAAGATTTTGTATAGCCACAAGTTGGTGAAGAGATCGAGAAAGTTAATTCTATGGTGTAGCTTATGATGCTAGGAAGAAGCTCTTTCATGCAACTCCAAGATGAGGATGAAGTGTTGACTAACATCATTCAAAACCATTATGGAGTGGAGGAAACATCATATTCTACTTCAGTTAGGACACTTCTAACTGTTCTTCCTGCAACCACTATTCCTGCAGATTTTCTTCCTATAGCCACTATTTCTTTAGATATTCTTCCTACAAATGTTCTTCCTCCAGCCACTATTCTTGCAAACACTGTTCCTACAGACAGACTTCTTGCAACAATAGGTACATTACATACATTTCTATCGTATGAACTGAACATACCATGTGTTAATGAGGTAGCCATGGTAGAGTTAACTACACAAGTACATGTATCAGAAGGAAAATATCAGAATGTTAATAGTAAATTGAATGAAGAGCAGTGACTATTGTTGGAAAATATATTAAGGGCCCATCAACATGAATTTGAATGGGATTATCATGATATGAAGGGACTGGATCCTAAACTTTGTACCCACATAATTTATATAAGAGATGATTGTACTCTTGTAAGACAACCACAAAGAAGGATTAACCCTACACTAAGAGAAATTATGAAAGGAGAACTACAGAAATTGCTAGATGCGAGATTTATCTATCCCATTTTGGATAGTCAGTGAGTGTCTCCATATTTTATTATGCCCAAGAAAGGAGGGAAGTGGCAAGTTTGTGTCGATTATAGAGAACTTAATGCTGCCACCAAGAAAGATCACTTTCTTTTACCCTTAATTGATCAAGTTTTACACACACTTGTAGGAAAGCAATACTTCTCTTTTCTAGATGGATTCAACGGCTACAACCAGATCCAAATTGCACCAAAAGACCACTAGAAGACCACATTTACCTGTCCATGGGGAATCTATGCCTATTTGGTACTCCCATTTGTCTTGTGCAATGGACCTGCAACTTTCCAGAGGGCAGTCATTAGTATATTTTTTAGAAATTTCTCATGATTGCATGGAGATTTATATGGATGACTTCACCACTTATGGTGTTGATTTTGATCAAGCATTAGAAAATCTTAAGAAAGTCTAACAAAGATGTGAGGATCAAAACTTGTCCTTAAATAGTCAAAAATGCTTCATGATGATGCAAGAAGGTGTAGTTCTTGGCCACTACATCTTACACAAGGGAATTCAAGTAGATCCTGCAAAATTGAAGTAATCACAAATCTGCCTACACCTACAAAATAGAAGGATGTTAGGATTTCCTTGGGTCATGCAAGATATTATAGGCGATTTATCAAAGATTTTAGCAAGGTAGCAGCACCATTGTACACCCTTCTCACTAAGGATGCTGAATTTTAGTGGACTAAAGCTTATGACAAGGCATTTTCTGCCTTGAAGGAAACTTTGAAAAATGCTCCTATGCTTAAGGGACCCGATTGGGAGCTTCCTTTCCACATTCACATAGATGAATTAGATAATGCCATAGGAGCAGTCTTAGGACAGAAAGAGGGAGCTGTTGAAAATGTTATCTACTTTGTTAGCAAAAGATTGCAAGGAGCTGAATTCAATTATACAATGACAAAGAAAGAGATGATTACAGTAGTTTATGCACTGAACAAATTTAGACATTACCTAATGGGCTACCAAACCTTTGTACACATTGATCATGCAACCATTAGATATCTCATGAATAAACCTTTGATCTCAGGAAGATTGGCAAGATAGTTATTGTTGATGCAGGAGTTTGATATAACCATTGTAGGTAAGCCAAGGAAATTTAATGTTGTTGCAGATTTTATTTCAAGGCTAACTACATCAGAAAACAATCAGCCCATAGATGACTCTTTTCCTGATGAGCATCTATTTTATCTCAATGTAAAAATACCCTAGTATGCTGACATAGCCAATTACTTGGTTACAGGTAGAGTTCCTTCTCACTTCTCCCCAAAAGAGAAAAATGAACTTAGTGAAAAATCTTTTCCTTTCTCTTGGATTACTGGATGTTTATTTTATAGTGGACCTGACCATGTCATGAGAATATGTGTGAGAGAAGATGAGACATATGACATTTTACATGCACGCCATAATGAACCATGTGGAGGAAACTTTGTGGCCAAAAGGACAATAATGAAGATCTTGAACACAGAGTATTACTAGCCAACATTCCACAAGGATGTAGGAAGGTATACCAGAAAATGTGATAGATGTCAAAGAATGGGTAGACCAACTAGATCTAATGAGATGCCACTATGCCCTCAAATAGTATTCACTCCCTTTGACAAGTGGGGATTGGATTTCGTGGGACCAATTGACCCTCCATAAAATGGTAAGTCTTATCTATTGGTATTCATTGATTATGTAACAAAATGGGTAGAAGTTAAGACCATGAAGCATGCAAGAGATAACAAGGTTGCAGAGTTTCTTTATGAGGAGATTTTCACAAGATATGGAGTTCCAAGAGAAATAGTGATTGATCAAGGGCCACAATTCACATCAACTCCTATTGCAACACTAGTGAATAAGTACAATATCAGGCACATAAAGTCTACTCCATATCACCCCCAAGCTAATGGCCAAGTTGAGGTGACAAATAGAGAAATTGAAGCCATTCTAACTAAAATAGTAGCTATCCATAGGAAAGATTGGGAAAACAGATTACCTAAAGCTATTTGGGCTTATAGGAAAACATGGAAAACAACTATAGGCTTCACCCCATTTGAGTTGTTGTACGAAAAGACAGCTGTGATGTCAATTGAATTTGAACATAAAACTCTACAAACTATAGTGGATTTAGGGATGGACATTTCTAAATCACAGAGAGAAAGAATCATGCAGCTAAATGCTTTGGATGAAATAAGAAGAGCAACCCTACAACATACAAAAGTAGTGCAGAATTGCAGAATCAAGTGGCATGATAGATTTATTCAGAAGAAATTCAAACTAGGAGATTGGGCCTGGCTCTATGATTCAAGATACCAAGACAAGGCACGAAAATTGTAGACAAGGTGGCTAGGACCATACGAATTTGTTGAGGTCTTTCCCAATGGAGTCGTTCAACTTACCGCCATTGACCCTGCCAAATTCAAATTACTTGTCAACTATCATCACCTCTGATTATATCATAAGCAAACTTCTAAAGAAGATTTCTTGCAATAGTTCACCTAGCACTCAGAGCTTCGTGTAGCTGAAGGTGATGGACCTAGTGTCCCCCCTTCAGCTTAATTGAGGTATGTACTTTTCATAATAAAGACTTTCACTTATGTGAAAGTCCATTTATTTGCCATCCTCCCATTCATACCACCCTTCTCTCTCTTGCATCACTTCATTCCACCCCATCCTCATTCATTGCTCAATCCATTTTCCAACAAGGTGAGCGTTACTTTATCCGTGATCTTTGCAGAAAATCTTCCACACATTCAAGTATGTGCGCATTAATTGCTATCTTTGATCATCTTTTAAGTACATTCATTTAATCATTGTATGTTATTATAGATATTGGCATAAATGCCATCATTTCCTGTCAACCGCCACTCCCATCTCACATGTGTGGACACATGTCCAAATTTAGGTTGTGGGGAGGGGAACAAAAAAGATGCAAGCATTTGATTGTCCATGTGTCAAACCATATTAGGTTGTGTCAGAAATTTTAAAATGAGCTGATTACATGTGTGCAGTGACAATAACTGTAGCCTCCATTTATTCCTATTATAATTTCCTTTTCTTTCTATTATTTCCCTATCATAATCTTGAGTTGCAAGAGAAAAGGAGAAACAAAAGAAAGGAAATTAAGTCGACATTGGCACTGAAAATTAGCAAAAACTATAGGGAAGTGCATTTTATTTTTAGAAAGGGAATTACAGGAAAAGAAGTCACAGAGCATTTTTTTGATTGCAGATAATGGGAGGTGGGTTAGTTCGAAACAAACCCATTGTGCATGATATTTTACTGCAGGATGCACAATTCCTGGTCGAATTTCAAAATTGTGGTTGGATAGATTACATTTTGAATTTGGATGGTTTTGATGAAGGCATTGCCCTTGAATTTTCCTAGACATTTTCAAAAGGAAAAGCTAGAGTAAGAGGGTTAGAAGTTGTGGCAATAGATGAAAGAATTGCAAAAGTTATAGGGTTACCTATTGATGGTGAAAATTACCCTATTTCCAGAGATGCTAGGTTAGCCAGAGCTGAATTGGTAGAGCCAAACAACCCCCCATTGACCATAGACAAGCAAGGCACAAAAAGAATGTCTCTACCCAAGCCGTGGAAGTAGATAGCTATGTATGTCATCAAATACAATACATGTGAGGGTGGCTAGTAAAACTTGCATTCTGTCCATTTCAAGCTTTTGAATCACATGAGGCATGGGAGGAAAATGAATGTTCCCAATGTGTTGTACAATCTTCTCTCAATCATGGCGGCCAAGATCCAGGAAGGTAGGGATAATTCTATTTCCCACCATTGCTTGATTAAATTGCTGGTTGAAAATCTATGTGTGATGTTACTAGAATGAATTGGGAAGAGTTTATTAAGGTTGATCAAGATTATCACCAGGAGGAGTTTGTTGATGTTGAGCATTTGCCACCTAGGGCTACACCTCAATCTTGTAGATCTAGCAGGAGGGTAAGCATGGCTGAAGCCATTCCCAGTGCTTCAATCTTTGGTGTTGGCTCCAGGATGAATCCTCCTAAAACAGAGGAAACCATAGAAATTATTTCTTCTAGAACAAGGCACTCAGAAAAAGAAAGTTCTTCCTCATATTCTGATGATGAAGTTCCACTTGAAACCCTCATGAAAACTAGGGCACAACAAAGAGGGGTAGAAATGAGAAAAGGAAAGGCTAAAACATAGCCTATAGAAATAAAAGTGCCACGCCCAAAAAAGAGGAAGGATGATGATATTCATCCTGTAGCCAAAGAAAAATGTGAAAGACTCCCAAAAAATCAAGACCAGTTGGGCCTGCAATTGGTACACCTCTGCAGGAAAGCCCTAAACTTGGTGAGACTTCACATGAGGATCCTGAAGCTCCAATGGAGCAGGAGCATGTTGAAAAAGAAGAAGATATATTTAAGGGAGAAACAAACATAACATTGGCCGATCTTGCTAGCATTGCAGAAGAATTGGAAGGAAATTAGGACTTCCTACAACATGAGCATGAAGTCTGACAACAACAGCCAGAACCAAAACAAGAGTCCCTACAACAAAAGGAAGAAGAAATAGTACCCTTACAGTCGAAGATAACTAGACAACTCGAGTCCATGCAAATAGCACCATATGAAGAGCTGTCATCCACAAAAATATTGGTAGGCATTCAAAATCCTCCTAGTTTTACAGTACATGCAACAATTTTGAATCTATGGAAAGAGATACAAAGAGGGAGGAAGAATGGAAAAAGTTAAAACATAAGTTGAAGGAGGAAATTCAAAAGAAGGATGAAGAGATTAAGGAAAAAGATGCAAAAATTGCTACCCTAAAGCAAAGGGTAGATGATATGGCAGCTTTAGCACTAAAGATTCTTGAATGTAGAGAATCCCCAAGGGTCTATGCTCTGCTCCTGAAAGAGAAATATCTCTCTTTTAAGATTTCAAGACTTGCCTCAGGTTTGAATCCTTCTATTGATACCCCTATGGAAATTTTCAATGCTTATATGATTGCCTCCCCTGAAATGAAGAATTTGTTATGTGAATTTTATTTACATAATTATGTTGTCACAAAGGACCATGATTGGAACTCGCTGATGTATGTTGGGTATGTTCAATTGAGAGCATTCATGTCTTGGGTACAAAATGAAATTAGTTAGGGACAACAACATGGTACTTATAAACAATTGGAGTATGATATCCCTCTGCCTGTTAGAGCTGAATCAAGCAACCCAAGGGATATTTACAAAGAATGGCATAGAATGCTACTCAGACCAAGTTATGGCAATAGGATTATGCCTTGGATTGAGGCAGTTTACACTGAGTATGAAGTGAAAACAACAACAAAGGAGGAAACTATGAGGAGATGTTTATCCCAGAGATGGAATAGTTTGACTGATGAGTTGAAGTAGGCTGAGCCTCATTCCATCCACAATTATGCTGCAACATTAAAAATAATTGAGAGACATATTCAGATTGGCAGAAATTAGGGACAACATTAGTTTCCCCTGACTTTCCAGCCACCCATGCTCATGTGGCCCATGCCAAATTTTAGATTCTACAAGAGTGACATTACTGTAGAAAACTAGAGATAGAATAGGTTTGACATATTGGGAGGATTCTATTGGGATCTTGACTCATGCACTACAGCCATTGATGTTGGACAACTCTCAGTTGCAAATTTCAAAGCTTTGACTAGGCAGAAGAATAACTCTTCTCCTATTGGAGGACCAACAAAAAGTTAGCTTGGGTGGGTGATGAGCCTAGTTTTTGGTCTAGTTTTGGGTAGAATCTATAGTCTATTTTCTCATAGATGTCATGGAATTTAATGCTTAAGTGTTGGTATTGGCATAATTTTTCCCTCAAAGCATTGACATTTGACATTACCCTATCAAGTTGCAAACTTAAATGATATTTGGCATAATCTATGGGTCATCTATATTGATTTTGCATGTGATTAATGAATGTTTCTTAGAGTGGTTATTGATGTACAGTTATTATGCATACTAACCTTTGCTTGCAGACATAATATGCTAAGTTATGGAAGACACCACCAGCTGGGCATGCACCATAACGTCCAGCTAAGAAATCGCTCCAAGTCAAAGGCAGCTGACAACAAAGATTCTTCATGCAGCTGAATGTAACTGCCTTGCAGTGGAGCTTGATGATCAAGCATGCATGGACATTACTGTTGTGTTGGATCTGCGCTTGACTTGCATGTCTAACTAGATTCCATGCATGTGTAACTGTCGTCACTCCACTTTCCCCTATTTTCCCTAAATGGTGTCCTCTCAGTCATGGAGTTCACTGTCTTGTTTAGTTGTAGTATAAATAAAAATTTGATGCTCCTTCAGGAGGTTGCATGATTTTGCATTGTACTCTCATTTTTAGTGATACAGATACATTACTCTTTGTATGCACGATTTCTAGTGAATCAAATAAAGTTATGAGTTCGAGCATCTAAGTTATTGTTAGTTTAGAGGATACTTATCCAAGGGGGGCCACTTGGTGAGTAATTTGTCTTCTTAGTTTAGCATTAGTTTAGTATTACTTGCTATTTGATAGTTAGAAATCTGGCATCAACTATTCCTGCAACCACTAGAAGTCCATTTTGTGTCTATTCTTGTAGCCAAAGCAAACAGAGTAGTTTCATGTTTTTTTCCCAGATCTTTATTCCTACACACATTGCAGCATACACATAGTTGTTGGTTGATATTCAACATTTGCTTTATTTCCTTTCGAGCAATTTACTTTCAGCATTGTGTTTCTTAGTTGTAGCGTGCAATGACTACTTGAGCCCCTAGTGCACATATAGTGCTGACCCATTTCAAGTTCACGTCCCTGGGTTGACAAGTTAAATGCACCTTCATGATGGTTGAATGGCTATTTAGGTTAGATGTCTAGTCTCTAAATCATTGTTGTAAAGGCTTAGTTGTGAAATCATTGTAGGAGGCCGACATCAAGCACTAGATCAAACACATACCCAATTTTTCAAACATGTCCACAATGAGCATGATAGTCAAGGAATCAACCAAGCATCTCCACATAAATGTTGAGTGACTAATCACATACCAACACTCCCATGAAAAGAAAGCATCTCACCTCTTCACACCATGCATGAAGCATGCATGCAAAACTATAACTATCTCATCCAATAACACCCCAAAAGCTAGGGTCTAGAAAATAGCTTAACCATAGATCCACAAAACAACAAGTTTTTTATTGACCATGTAAAACCTGCAAAACCATTGTGTTTGGAAAACAACCATGTGCATCCATGCCCACTTCACATCTGGAAGAACCTAAAGTCTAAAAAAGCACCATAATAGTTAAACCAAAATAATGGATTATCATACATGAGCATAACCATAGATTTTTTAGGAAAATCTATAAAACCTTCATATCTAAGGAACATGAATCTGAGTCATGCAAGCACAAAGCATCCATAAAAGAAAAAAAAGTAGTTTAGGAACTTCAAGCCTGTTTTAAGCCAACTCTACAACCACTAACATGCAGATGCATCTAAGGGAGATAGGCTATTACAAAAGCTTGCAGATCATCCAATGATCAACTCCATAGTGTACATGCAATCAAGGAGCAAAAATAATGCCTTCCAATACCAAGAAAAATAACCCATCATAAGCACATTAATACATAGCTATAAAACAACCAAATCTTCTCCATATCACCAAGGAGCCTCTCACACAGACACCCAATATGAAATATTTACTACAACAAAACCACAAAGCAAAATATCCCACCCCATGCATCACGATTATTTTGTTGTCAACCAGGAGCTTCAGATCACATCATTTTAATATGACCAACTCCATTTTCTCCATCTTCACCATCCGTCAAGCTATGTGTTGTCTTCTAAAACTAAAAAATAAAATAAAACACTTCTACTCACCAAAGGATCAATCTTCAGTTGATTCCTTTAGATTTCCTCAAGCTTGCTAGGCTAAGAAATATTCACAGAAAGAATACCCAGAACCAAAAACACCTAGAATTCTTACATGCATCAACATGCAAGCACATGCAAGATACATGCAAGTCCATGCAAGTCCATGCAACACACATGATAAAAACAAAAAAAATCTCAAAAGAAAGCTTTGATAACAATTGAAGGGAAATTGATTCATCCCATAACAAACATCTGAAATCAATAGGTTCCTTCGATAAGCTATGTTTCTTTAGAGAACCTCAAAAAGAACATACTAATATGCCATAAGGCGGAATCATACATACTTTATTTTCCACCATTAATCCTTAGAGGAAATTTCATGTGATTTTAGATCTTGCACGATCAACTAGTTTCAACAACATGCATGAAACAAATTCAATAAACAAAACCATTAAACATGCAAGATAAAGCAAAAGATATGAACATAAAGATTTACATGGGGAAAATCCTTTTGGATAAAAATACCAACACTCCAAAAGCATAGATCCATTGTATTATTCATCAACAAAATACATAGTTACAATACAATTACAAGCTCTAAGCATTTACATGGATATTTACATCTTGTTCCATCTAAAGAAAATCCAACAGCATAATCCTTGTGAATTCAATCTCTCCTCTCATGACTCCTTAAGCAAAATCTCATATTTATAGAGCTTACAATGCATAAATTAGAAATTTCTAAATTGACTTCTGAAGGCTGAAGATGCAACATGGAAAGTGCCAAAACCACTGCACATGCATAACAGTAAGTTTCCAATTGTCGCCAAACCTTCACATGCAAAACCTACACTTGCCAAAGTAACTACACCTTGAAAACTCACATTCCATGAAAACTTAACATGGAAATATAAAATGCCTTCATGCACAACTCCACCTGTAAATTCAAATTTCCAACTTGACTCCTCATCAGAAAGAGAAACTACAAGTTTTAACTCATAAGACAACGTGAGAAAATTAGCAACATTTAATATTTAAAAAATCAATGCTATTGAAAAATAAAGGGTTGAGAAACCTTCATTTTCCTTACATGAATTTCATGTACCTCAAAATGAATCCAATGCTTATATGATGAGAAATTTCTCTAGAAAATGGTAAAATATGATCTGACAAACCTTTATGTTAAATCAAAGAGCTCCATGAAAAGGAATTTGTGGGGTGAGATAAAGAAAACTTAAAAAAAATGAAAAGGGTATAGAAATGAAAAATGTTTTATACCTTTTACTTTTTTCTCTTATGCAAAAGCAAGCAGAGTTTAGTATACTTTCTCTTATGAATACACCATAGTCAAATCAAGCTAGCTCATCAAAACATTTATTTACACAAAATACCACAAAGAAAGAAATGCATTATATTATTTAAAAACAATTATTTAGTTCCTTGAGGAGTTGGGTGACATGTTTTTTCTATATTTTATCTAAAATATTTTTATGGAAGATTATGAATATTGATTGAATTTGTTTGGTGACATATCTTAATGTATAGATTTCCATAAATTTCTTATTGTATATATCTTTTCAATATCATGATGTATAGAATAGTATTCAATGTCTTTCAAGATATTGATATAATTGAAATTTAGAAAGAAAAAAAATCAATGCTTTATAAATCCAATGAAAATATTATAAGTAGATTTGAGAAGTTGATAAATTAAAATGGATAAATTGTTTCACTATAGGTAGAAATAACATTGAAATTAATTTATTTTGCCACCTCATAATATTATCACATCTATAACAATATTCATTGCCATTCAAAACATTGATGTAATTGACAATTTAACCAAAAAAATTAATGCATTACAAATTTCGATGAAAAATTGAATGACAATTTAATTTTATAAAGACATATGTAAGATCAACCAATCCAAAAATACATATTATGAAGAAATTTTATTTTCATATTAATTTACCTTGCTAGCTTACAGTAGAAAATAACTACTATAATATCTATAATAGTACTCATATCAGCCATTAATACATTAATACAGTTGAAATTTGATTCATGTTAGAACATATAATTTACTTTTAAAAATTAAAAAAAGAAATTAAAAATCGTTGTCTGTTCTCAATATGAACTGATTGAAAGAAAGTTATCTACAGAAGTGGGGACAACTAGGAGACATCCTCGTGCCCCTGGGCTGGCAGGAGGTATGGGGATGTGGGGCCGGGGAGTTGGGGGCGCATACCTGTGCGGACCACATATGGTACATCAAACGAGACCACTGTGAAGGAACCATACCGTGTGACGCCATTTTCTCTTCGCTTTATCGTCCAAGACGTTTAAACTCTGCAACGGGAATATTCTCCAAGTTGGGATATTATTATTTTTATTAAATGGCTATCTAATATGCGCCATAAGAGCTCTGTTGACATGGCTATTTACTCTGCCACCTAAAAACTCCATTCACATGGCTGTCTAGGGATGTTTCTAGTGCCTGGGGGACACAAATTCCACAAGTCAAAGAAAGTCGGCGTGTGTACATTGCATAGCATATAAGAGAACAAATACTCCAACGCAATGGGAACACAAAGCTTTGAAAATTTACATAGCTCTTAAATTATTTTGCTAAATTTTTTGGTTTTTAATCTGATGTTTGGTTGAGCTCCTTCAGACTACGAAAGTTCTACTGTTCCGTGGGTAAGAGAGAAGGAAGCTCACCCTGTGAAACGACATCGTTTTAGCTTAAGTGACTCCTATATTTAAGAGTTAACGTAGATATTCTTCACGTTGGGATAATCCATGGCAGCCGAGGGTGAACAGCCCAGCGGGGGGATGGATGGCCGCGCGAACGATGCTGCAATACGTTTAAATGTTGCAATAAACAGAGGAGATCCAGGTGATTGTGCTTCTTTATGCTTATTCATTTCTAATAATATCTGTTACTCTATGTATATATAAATTTGTAGCTAAGATCATCATTACAATGCTTCTTTGGGACTAGTCTCCTCCATAGTATGATTTCTTTGGCACGAGGGTCATTGTAGTTGTCAGGTGTTTTCACCCATTAGACATTCTCTGCCCTTAGCCATTCTTGAATATTATCATATTTAATCTAAGAATAATTTCTTTGTCTAAGTATTTATTTTATAGAGGGAAATGTATCTTGACAATCATTTTGGATGTCTAACATACAGATGAGCTGAAGCATACATTGGATTCATTAGATCCAGAAGAGCTAATTAATGTGAGGCACAAAGATGGCAATACAGCCTTGCATATAGCTGTTGGGAGAAACTATGTGCATATAATAAAGCAGTTAATAGAGTTTCAGCCCAAACTTTGTTATTGTACTAATGACGACCATGAAACTCCGATTTGTATAGCAGCGAAATTGGGGCATCTGGAAGCAGTAGAAGAATTGATAAAGAGCAGCCCAGAAGCTGTTAAGGAAGGAAATAGTTGTGGAATGAACGTGCTACACTTAGCTGCCCAAGTTAGTCAAGTGCGAATTGTTGATTACTTGAATAAAACAAAAATGGCAGTTTTATCAGAGTTGGTTAACCAGGGACTTGAGAAGCCTCCATGTATAAACGATGGAGCTGATTCAAAGATAGAGCATTTGGAAAGTGGAGATACACCTCTGCATATTGCAGCAAGGACCAAAAACTTTCATGTAAGTTTCTTTTCATCCCAATCATTTGTTGTCAGCGTCAGTGAAGTTGTTTCTACTACAGCCTCCCTCCGATTTTTTTAAGTGCATGTTTTAAAGAAATTCTGCAACATTTTCTTATCAATTTCTAGATTTTGGTTGATTGTTCAAAATTATAATCCAATACATATTGTTGACTCCTTTAATTGGAGAGCGTTTAATTGATCAACATACAAACTGACCAGAACTAAATTTTCTCTCTAACTAGTATTTCTTGTATCCTCTTCCTTACTCTAGGGAAATAATTTATTTATCGATGTTTTTTTAACCCCTAAATTTGAATATGTATATTGTAGATCGTCGTTTCGTTGCTGAATGTACCTGACATAAACAAGGAGGCGTTCAACAAAGCAGGCTTAACAGCCCTCGACATTGCAAGAGAAAACACGGAGTACTACGAAAGTTACCGGATAATTGCAATACTGGCTAATTACCCTTCCAAGAGCAGGCATTTCCTGTACAGCGCTCCAAAGGTGAGTGCGCTGAGAATGCCATCAACATGGTGAATAACACATATGATGGCAGGCGCAACACAGAATTAGTGATAGCAGTGTTGTTAGCGACAATGTCATTTACGGCGGTCTACACCATTCCTGGCGGTATCAAGGAGAAGACAGAGATCGGAGACAACATAACATGTTAGGCTTGCCAAATCTGATTGGAATCGATTCCTTTAAGCTGTTTCTCGTTTTTGATTGCCTTGCCTTTTTTCTGTCGCTATTTGTGGTCCTAATGTGGCAGATGAGCACGCCTCTTACGACGGGAGATAAGGTATTGTCCCTAGTTATCACCAACTTGTTGGTTTGTGCCACCTTTGCCTTTACGGCGTATGGTTTCATGGCTGCGGTCTATACGATGCTTGCGCATAAGCGTCAGAAGCTGGCTTGGGTCCTCTTTTGGGCATGCATCGTCATCTGCTGATCTGGCAATGCCGTGTTTTTCTACTTGGCTGCAATGTTTTCAGTGAAGCTGGCGAGATTCAACTTCCTGCGCGGTGTACATCCTTTTCTTCGTGATCGTCTGTTGCAGTATGTTTGGCTCAAACCAGAAACTCTTGGGGCTTTGGAATACATGCGCTGGTGCAAAATCAGATACGTTAATTGGCTTTACGGCTATAGCCTCGGGAAAGCTGGAATCGTCTCCCCTGAAGAGCGGAGTCAACCTGTAGGGGGCTGCCTATCAGTACGTAGCTGGAATCGCCTTCCCATAAAGAGGGGAGACAACCTGTAGGGTTAAGCCTATCAGTTGGTGTCCTGGAAGCGCCTCCTGTAAACAGGGGAGTCAATCTAATGGATGTTTATGTATAGATCTAGTAAAAAGTATGACGTGTAGAAAAGTGGGGAGTCAATAATATGAGATCTAATAAAAAGGGGAGTCAATCTATCCATTATTTATGAATGAGATCTATTAGCATCGTAAACAATGTATCAGTGGGTATGCTGGAAGTGTTTCTGTGAAGAGGGGAGTCAATTTACCAGCTGTTTATATATGGGATCTAGTAAAGGCTGTCAATTTGATCCTTGTTTATGAGATCTATTAACATCATAAAGTCCAAATTGTTAAGATATGATTTTTCAATCATATAATGACTTAAGCAACTGTTTTTATAAGTCTGAGAATTTTCTCTAATTTAAATTTATAGGTTTCCTGTTATAAGTTAAGTGAGAATACAATGGTGTAGATTCTTATTTTTACATGTTCTTTTTTACAAATTATATCTGTTTATTGTTTTGAAGATTTTATATATCAATGGTATGTATAAACTAGAGATCTATATGTTTTATGTTTGAAAATTCAACAAAATTACAATAATATATTTTCTTTTTGTTAATAGAACTTTTGTAATCACATTTTTACTAATTCCTTATTATTATTGATACTTTCTATCAATCAAAAATTTTACTTTACAATGTTCATTTATATCATAATGTCTCATCCACAAAATCTAGATATTTCTTTGGACAACATATTAATAAAGTGATTTTTTGGCTTGATCATTGGATCTGCATTGTAATGTCCTAGCTTGTCAAAAGAAAAAAAATATAAATAAAAAGATGCAATAAGGCTAATTCAATTTATTCAAAGCCTAAGAAGCACACAAAAAAAAGGTTGTATGATAATGCTTACGGGATGTATACTTTCAAGATTTTATTTATTTCACTATATCATCGGACTTGATAGATTTGGGCTCAATTTGACCAATGTATTCATATTATGAAAATGTATCATGTGCAATTAACTTCATAGTAAATAAAATAATTTGTTTTTTTTATTATAATGGGAAACATTTCTTATGTGCTTTGATTCATAGGAAATGAGTGTAATAGTTTGTTCTCTAATATGTGGAATTGCATGAAGCTGATTGATAGAGGGAACATGCACAAACTAACCAAACATCTTATTTAGAGAGATTACTTGATTGGCATATGAGATTGAATATTCCTCTACAAACAACAAAGGAAAATTTATTTTTAGCATAAATAATTGATTATATCAACCATTTTACACATATTTTGCAATCCCTCTACTTGCCTCATCTTTGCAGTTCTCCAATATTACAATACTATTTAATAATATTTCCCCTTATCCTTACATCTAGTTGATGTTATATCGGTCTAATGTTTCTTGTAAAAAATCATTAATAATTTTTAAGTTTCATAATCTTTAACATCAATAGGTTCAGCATGTAAAATAACAAAATAACAAAAAAATTACCAATCGTAAACAAGTTTTACATTATGATAGATCACCATAAGGAAAATTTCATGAATCAACCTCTAGAAAGATTCTTTGTAGTATTTAACTATTTAAATATATTAGTGCTTCTAAAAAGCGAACCTTGGCTAGCTTAATCCTTCAAAAAATTGAACACTTGTTATAATAGATGTCTTATAAATATTTTTGAATTTAAGTATGTGGCTCTTTTATAAAAAATCCTTTTTAGTTTGTACCTTTTATGTGATCACATCACGCATGTCTTTTTACCTTAATTGTAAATATTTCATATGGGATAGCTAACCTAATACCAAACATAATAGTTTTTTTTAGTTATCTCTTCACTCTTCTTTAGCTATCTTTTCACTCTTCATTCTTAGTGGAAACATTTAATTCATTTTCATCTCAACCCTTGCAATCAACCTAATACTCGAGAATCTATTAAGAATAGTGCATACATTTCTTTGAAGGATACTATATTACCATTTTTGATAAGTTGATCAATATTTATGAGATTATGTTTCAAACTAGGCACAAAGTAAACATCAGGAATAGACCTTCTACATAAATTTGTAACAAAATTATTTACTCCTTTAGCCATGATTGATACAATATTATCGTCACGTAATTTTACTTCTTATTTCACAAAGCAATCTAAGCTTGCAAATAAATCTCTATCATATGATTATGATATCCATTGTCTAGAAACCAAAATTTAGTAGAACTTTCTTGAAAAACATGACAATTAACATATAATGTCCTTGAATTACTTTAAAAAAAATTATATTCTATTTTGTGGTATTTTTTTTCAACATTTATGTGCAAAATCATTGAATTTCTTGTAATAATATCATTGAATGTTAGACTTTTCATACTTTTGAGATCTAATGAAAAGGGTATTCAATATATCCATTACTTATGAATGAGATCTATTAGCATCTAAGTAATGTATCAATGGGTATGCTAGAAGTGTCTTTGTAAAGAGAGTAATCAATCTAATTCTTGTTTATGTACGAGATCTATTAACATCATAAAACTCAAATTATTTAGATATAACTTTTAAACCATATTATTATATGATTTAAATAACTTTTTTTATAAGTATAAAATTTCCTCTAATTTTCATTTATTAGCTTCTTTCTACGAATTGAAATGAGAATGTAATGGTGTAGATTCTTAATTTTATATTGATTTTTTTATAATTTATATGTGTATATTATTTCTAAGGTTTTATAAATCAATGATATGCATAAGCTAGACATCTATATGTTTTATGTTTGAAAATTCAACTAATTACAATAATATTTTTAATTTTTGTTATGGAACTCAAGTACAATCACATTTTTACTAATTCATTATTATTATTGATACTTTTTCTAATCAATTTTTTAACTTTACAATGTTCATTTATATTCTAATCATCCAAAAAAATCTACACATTTCTTAGGACATCATATTAATAAAGTGTTTATTTGGCTTGATCATTAGATTTGCATTTTAGTGTCCTAGCTTGTCAACAAAAAAAATAGGAATAAAAAGATGCAATACAACTAATTCAATTTATTCAGAGCCTAACAAATATTAAAAAAAATTGTGGTATGGTAATGTCCAAGGGATATATGCTTTGAAGATTTTATTTATTTTACTATGTCATCAAAATTGATAGATTTGGGTTCAATTTGAGTAATATATTCATATTATCAAAATGTGTCATGTGCAATTAACTTCATAGGGAATAAAAAAAATTCTCACTTTATTATAATGGGAAACTTTTCCTATGTGCTTTGGTTCATATGAAATGAGTGTAATAGTTTGTTCTCTAATATGTGGCATTGCATGGATTTGATGGAGGGAACATACACCAACTAACCACACACCTTATTTAGAGAGATTTCTTGATTGGCATATGAGATTGAACATTTCTCTATAGGTAGGAAAGGGAAATTCCATTTTAGAAGAAATAATTGATTATACCAATCATTTTACACATATTTTGTAAGCCCTCTACTTGTGTCATTGTTGTAGTTCTCCAATACTACAATACTTTTTAATAAGACTTCCCCTTATTCTTACATCTAGTTGATACTCTATTCATCTAAAGTTTCTTGTAAAAATTCCTTAAGTAATGATTTTTAAGTTTCATAATGTTTGGCATGAATAGGTTCAACATGTAACATGAAAAAATAACACACAAATCTACCAATCTTAAATAAGTTTGCATTATTATAGATCACAACGAGAAAATTTTAATGAATCAACCTCTAGAAGGCTTCTTTGTAGTATTAAACTATTTAAATATCTCAATGGTTGGAAAAAGTGAATCTTGGCTAGTGTAATCCTTCAAAAAATTGAACAGTTTTCTATAATAGATGTCTTATAGTTATTGTTGAATTTAAGTCTGTGGTTCTTTAATAAAATATCATTTCTAGTTTGTACCTTTGATGTGATCACATACATGCTTTCCTTTTTCCCTCAATTGTAAATATTTCATATGGGATGGCTAACCTAATGCCAAACATTTTAGTAGCTTTTATTGAGCTATCTTTTCACTTTTCTTCAAAAAATTGAACACTTTTCTATAATAGATGTCTTATAGTTATTGTTGGATTTAAGTATATGGTTAGACTTCTATAAAATATCATTTCTAGTTTGTACCTTTTATGTGATCACATACATGCTTTCATTTTTTCCTCAATTGTAAATATTTCATATGGGATAGCTAATCTAATGCCTAACATTTTAATAGATTTTATTGAGCTATCTTTTGACTCTTCATTCTAAATGGGAAAATTTATTTCCCTATCATTTTAACCCTTGCAATCAACATGATACTTGTGAATATATTCAGAATAGTGCATACATTATCTTTGAAGTATATTCTATTACCATTTTCTATAAGCTAAACAATATTTATGAGATTATGCTTCAAACTAGGAACAAAGTAAACATCAAGAATAGACCTTCTACCAAAATTTAAAACAACATTTTTTGCTCCTTTACCCATGACTGATACAATATCATCATCACCTAATTTTACTTTTGATTTCATAAAACAATCTAAGCTTGCAAATATATCTCCATTTCCTATCATATGATCACTATCACTAGATCAACTATTGAAAAACCAAACTTCACGAGAACTTTCTTGAGCAACATGACAAGTAATGTATAATGTTCTTTAATCACTTTTTTTAAAAAAATCCACAAATAACTTTAAGAAAACCCCCCTTGGCAAAGGTGTAAAATCCTGGTGAATCTTGTATACTTCCTGATAAAAATAATAATTTTAATGGCAATTTTTTTTATCTTTCGGGGAAAAAAATAATCTCAATTGGCGAATATTTTATAATTGGTAGAAGTATGTGAAAAATCTTGGTGTAGACATTGAAAATTGTCCTAGGTCTTCCATGACACTTTTCACAAATTTTTCATCTAAAATTGATTAAATAATTTATTATTTAATTAGTTCTAATATTCTTCCTCTAATTCCCTATAATTAAATATTTTTAACTATTTAATTATTGTTCTTCTAAACCATTAATTAAATAATTTTCATTATTTAATTAATGTTCATCACTATTTCTTCCTAACTATTCCTCTTACATTATCATTTAAAGTATATTTTGGATGAAAATAAATACTTTCTTAATTTATTTTCAATTAATTCATTTTGTCCTCCACTTTTAAATGCAATTTTCCCTTCTAACTTATCCTTGCATTCAATCTTTTCCATTGATTATCATTCAATATTGTCCATTCAATTATCTTTTTGAAATCTATAAATTGAGGACTTATTTCTCCATTTAGGGGAGACCACATCTTGAATTTCCTTGTGATCATTCTATCAAATTGCTTTCAATATTTAGTGCATTTGATCACATTTGAGAGCTACACATCAAATCTATTTAAGGAATAAGAAGGACAACAAAATGGAGTGAGAGAAGAACATCATGAGGTTTTTCATTTCCATTTCTTTCTTTATGTATTTCATTCTCATAATTTTGTTGATGTATTGGGATTTTATTCCATGATATTTGCTTTGTAGTCTCAGCATTTTGATATCATATATGCTTTAACCATTTTCCCTAGATACATTTGGTGAACTCCACGTGACCATGCATTACACTTGATCCAATTTTATGGGATTTTGCAAGGATTTTTAGGTGCTTTGGTGAATTTGATTGTAGATTTGCACAGTTGGAAGAAAATCTAACATTCAGAGTTTCTTTGAAGATTCCTTCAATTGGTTTAAAATGAACAACTGTAAATCTTCATTTAATGCTAATTAGGGGTTTTAAATTGACTACAATTTAACATAGCCTAATTAGGGGTTAAAATTGATGACAATTTTTTTTATTTTTGGTTTAAAATGAATCCGACAATTCTCACATAGTCTTAATTAGGATTTGGATCAAAGAACAACAACAAATTTCACATTTAATGCAGGAAAAGTGTTTAAAATGAACAATAAATTGCATTTAATCATGGCTTAAATTGGTCAAATCCTTTCAAATTAAGGTGGAATTAACCTCATTCTAGATTAATTCTTAATTCTAGGTTAATTGTTAATTTAGATTACTTTTAATTGTAGATTAGCTTTAAATTTTTAGATTAATTTTTAATTCTTAGATTAATTTTTAATTTTAGATTAATTTCTAGTTTATATTAGTTTTTAGGTTTAGAATTTAGATTAGCTTTTAATTTACATTAGTTTCTAATTTAGATTAATTAATTTTTAATTTATGATTAGTTTCTAATTTAGATTAATGTCTTTTTCTTTCATAGTTTAATTGTTTTTTGATAAAAGGGATAAACGGGTATCACAGGGACCCGAAACCACAAAGTAACATTACAAACAAGGACCAAAACAAAGGTTTGAAAGACAAAAAGGTTGCCAAAAAGATAAAAACCATCTAAAATAGATAGCTGCAAAAAGCCGCAAAAAGGCCATCAGAAGGCCAGTAGATAGACAAACCGGGGCCCAGCCACAGCTAATCCATAGTCTTCAGAAGCTCATCAACAATCTCTTCCAGGTGCACCATATCTTGGACCCCCTCCATGAAAATCTGAGTCATATCTAGGGTCGATAGGGCTTTCCATTTCATACTTGATCTAGTGCGCCTTGAAATCCCCACATCCTCATCCTGGTCTTTCTCCTTATCTAAGTCAACAATCAGCACTCTGTTCTGGGTTTTCTCCACTCTTTCGGTCAAGGCTTTGATGATTAATGAATTATGTTTGGCTATTCTGCAATTTTGATCAGCAATTTTTTTCATGGTTCCTTTAATTTTATCAAGATCATTTTCAACAGTATTATCCTTTTGCATGCTATCCTTCGCAAAGGTATTCTTCTCCACTTCAAAATATATTAGCCCAGCAACTTTGGCTTCAATTTCCCCCAACTTACTATGAAGAGACAGATTTTTGGTCTTCAACTCACTGATTTCATAAAATAACCATTTGGCAGAATTAAATTGGTCCTTAGAGCATCTCTTGGCAGTACCAACGAAGTCAAAAAGGGGGTCACTATCAGAATTGACACCAAAATTAACTGACTCCACACCTCTGGGAGGGCTACGATTCTCCTTTTGAATATTCTGAGGGGAGTGGGGATCCTCAAGACTGACCTTAGCCACTTTAGCGGAAACAACAGAAGAGTCTTCAGGATAGGAGACTAACTTCTTAGCTGGAGAACTAGAGCTCGCCAAAATAGCATTAGGGTTAGCACAACTGAGAGTAGGAACAAAGTAGGCACCAGAAGGCTGGGGGGAGCGGCCAGAGGCAGAAGGGGGTAGGGGAAGTGAGGAGAGCTTGACACAGCTAGAAATAACTTTAGTCCCAGATATACTAGGCTCAGTATCATCCTCATCAGGCTCCGAAGGGGCTAAAGGGTTTGAGAGGGTAGGCATATTTTGAAAGTGCTAAAAAATGAGCCTTAAAAGACCTGTGTGAAGAATCGGATATCTTTTAGGGCTCCTACTGTGATTAAAAAAGCTATTTCTTAGGGAACAGAGCAAAAAGAAAGGGATGGAAACACGCAACTTATGCCGGAAGTGATTGAGCAGCACGAAGTGGTATCCATAAACCCTAGTGAAGCAACTGTCAAGAGTGATGTACTCCATAATAACCCTTAGCACTTTTCTCCATAAAGCTTTTATGGTGTTCGCTTCATAGTAATTGTTCAACATCTTGACAAGTTTTTTCTTCTCTGTTTCGGTCTTAGGGAACCTCATCACAGCTTCATCAGAGAATTTCGTGTCTAAAAAATTTATTCTCTTCAATCAGGATACCAGTAACCTCCATAATCAAAGCTTCATCAATCTGAACTTTCCTCCCAAAGAGGAGAACCTCCCCATTGTTCTAGTTTTTCTCAAAGAAATCAGTAATCTCCTCCTGAGGGTCGTGGAGTTTCTCGATGAACGGAAGTAAGCCACCACTTCTTTTTTTTCTCCACACTTAGTTTAATTGTTGATTATGTGGCTAATCATTGGTTTTCTCTAAGTTGCAAGTTCACGTGATAGGGGTTGAAAACATAAATAAACATTTGACAAAGATTTGAAATCAAAACTACTAACTGGTTTGTTGTAGGACATGGTCAAAGGAATGCCATTTGAAATTGAGTGTATTAATTTTATTAGATCACATTTTTTAATTGGTGCTTAAAAAGAACAATTGTCTTCTTTTCACATAGGTTTAACTAGGAGGTTAATGAACACTGTTTTTTATTCTTGAGATGGTAGGGAGTATGCTCTCACCTTTTGTGAAATTGGTGATCATAATCCAGAACCATCTATATTTGTGTTTATACCTTAGAGGGGCCTGCCTCGCAAGAGGGAATGACTCTAACCAATTTTTCGCATGGGCCGGTATATAAAAAGATGAGACTAAACTGTCAAGTCATCATGGTATGTAGGCCTTAGCCATGTAGTGCCATTTGAAAATGGGTACCTACCTTTTCATTTAAAGGTATAAGAGCCACTAGTAGAGTGGTTAAAGCATTAAGTGGCTTGTTGTATGCTTGTGAGGTGCCATGTCCCTAAGTATTCACTAGAACCCACTTGTGTAATTTTCAAAAAAACCTTCTATTTGTTGGTACAACAATAGTCATTGCCAAGGAATCCACATTCTCATAGTTCTTAGTAGAGGTGAAGAGTCTATCATGGGAGATTCATGAGGGCTTGAAGCTTGTTTAACCTGAGAATCGATTGTCATGGAGGGGAGCTAGTGTGGCCAAGCTTCTAAGTCACCCACTAAGAATAAGTGCAGCTGGGGAAATCCACGTGGAATCAAAAAAATATTATCCTTTCCAACCTCTGGATTTGTGCTTGTATTGCTAAAATCAAGAAACATTCACAATCGAAAATAAAATCAAAAACCTTTTTGTCTATGGTGTCTTGTGTGTGTGTATTCAAAAAATTGTCAAAACAAATCAAACATCACACCAAAAACTGATAAAATTTCAACTTTGACACAAACCGAGCCAACATTTTCCAAATAGGCTCTTTAAACCAAAGATTTTCTCACTTCATTTCCCATCATTCCATCATGTTCATTTATCTTAGTTGCATCACTTAAACAAATCTTAGTTGCATACACCTTTTTGAAAAATTTGGAATAGAGAAACTTACCATATCTTGTCATAGGCCCATAGGTACAAAAAGTTATCATTGACATTATCATTTTCCACATCAGTCCTTGTCATTTTGATGTAACCTTTAAACTCATCAATCTAGTTTAATGCTCGCCTTGTCAAATGCGTCACTTGTCATCCATTCTCCTTGAGGTCATTGATAATTTCATTTGGAAACATTGGACTATCTTAGGTTGCCTAATAAATCCTCCCTTAAAATTCAAAACAAAGTTGCATAGTTCATACCATAGTGATCTCAATTACATATTATATATATATATATATATATATATATATATATATATATATATATATATATATATATATATATATATATATATATATATATATATATATATATATATATATATATATATATATATATATATGTATATGTATGTATGCATATGCATGTATGTATGTATGTATGTATTTAACGATTTGCATCATTCCCCTTTTAGACTTGGTCATACTTTATATTCTAATGACATTGTCATTACCCTCATTTAGGCATCCCCTAAATACTCAAAATACCAAAAAACAATAGTTGCATTGTAGTTAGGCATACCTTATTACCAAAAAAAAAATCCAAAAAAATAGTTTACGTTGCACACCTTAGACTTAAGTCACCCTCTTGGAATTGTTATTAGATCTTGGACCATAGTGACATCATGTCTTCAATTCACCTTGATATGCTTGCTAGTCAAGTTGAATACCAATTAATCTACAATGGTCAATACCAGCAAGCCATAGACTTCAAAATACAATTCATCCAATCCAAATACCAATAAACCTCAAGCCATGGTCAACTGTATCCACATACCCTTCTTGCCAACAACACATAAGCCTTAGTCATTCATCCATATACCCTCACTATCAAGAGTCGTTTGACATAATCTGGGCCATTAATCCATAACAAAAATCCACTTATCACCATTATCCTAACCTTGACAAGGGAAACCAACTTTTCAATAATCCCTTCCAAGCCTCCACGTCCTATTATATTCCATCATTCACTTCTCCATTCCAAGTCTACACATTCTCTTGTATTCCTTCATCCACTAATCCATTCCTATTCACTCCATGCCAACCTATATTGAGTCATGAAAATCATATCCTTGTCCAAAGTCACACTCCTTACCTACACTTGAGGATACATTTCAAGAGGAAAAACCAAGGCATAACATAGCTTCACCTTCATATTAAGGTCAAAGTAGTCCATCCCATGATCCCATCCTTAAATTCCTTTAAGAATTCCTTCTAGATAATTATGGCATCCAAAATACAACTATTCTTGATCAAGATCCCATTCCCAATCATGTCATCCAAAACAAACCTACTTTTGACCAAGATCCTACCCTTGAACATGAAGTTCAAAATGATCTTCTCATTGACCTTTATACTGCTCATGACACCACATTTGAATATGAATCTATCTAAACTCCAAGAACATCCATTTACCAAAATGAGACACTTGCCTCCATGGGACACATAGATGATCTTCATCTAGAACAACAGTCTCCTACTCTAGAAATATTTGTAAATGATCAAGCTATAGCTGAATTGATAGGACTCTATGACAATGACCATGAAGAAAGTTTTGACATTGACTTGGAAGCATTAGTAGAATCATTTGAATCTGATATGCCACAAAATTAGACCAAAGATGTTAATTAGAAATATATCCAACATGTCAATTAATCTACAACATCTTATCAACTAGGATCATCTATCTTTATCACAATAGGATTTTTTATAGATGAGAAAATTTTGTGTAATAGTTTCCAACTAAATAATGATGGGTTAGCATCTTTCTTTCAAAACAATAAATACCCCATCACAAACAAAATCTGTCAAAGCATGTAGTATAAAGGAAAATTATTAGGCCTACATGAGCAAGGAATGCTAGAACCAGTACAGTTTTAGGGAAATTTTGGACATCAAGATCTTGACTATTCTTCAATTAGAAAATCTAATGTTGTTAGTGATACTTCCTCGATATTGGGGGCAATTATATCTGATACAAACATCAAAATGGAGGCCATGAGTAGTTCTCACCATAATGTTGTTTCCAACACTCCTTCCATCCACACCATAAATCATCATTCCAACATGAATATACCTTCCATTTGGAACTGAAAAAAGGAAAATTATTACAAATCCAAAGTTTAAAATCAAATATCAAATGTCATTAAATCAAGCAAAAATCCAAGTGGACAAATGAAGTTAAAATGGATCCCAAAGAAAAATGGATTGATCAAGCAAATAAATAGTTCAAATGTAAAATTTGATCAAAATGTGGAGCCACAAGAAAAGAGGGACTCCCGCATATAATAAATGTCCACCTCCTTAGAAATGGTCACCAAGCAAGGCATATAAAAGTGTCGGTTCGAAATGCTATCCCAATCAACATTCCAAACTCCACCATCCAACATCCCATGTTTAGAAAATAAAAAGTGATTCATCAAAACATCTAAATAATCTTTCCATTTCTACCATCATCCATCATTCCAAAAATCATACCTCACGAGTCTGTCACATCTTAGTAGAAACTCTTTATTGTAAGGACTCTCATGGAACTCTATTGCAATGTGTGTATTTTGATAAATTCAACTCTAGTATCAAAAAGGATCACAAAGAAATCAATCAGTTGTATGCAAGTGTTATGATCCTAACAAGGAAACTGCTTCATAAAGGCCATTATTGGCATATCATTACACCAATCTATACATCAACACCATCAATAGATTCAACACAATTAGTGATCATCTAAAATATTAAGTCCTGAAAAAATACAAAAGAAAGTAGAAAAATGTCTTGAATTTTTTTTTTTTTTAAAAAGGAGAGAAAAAGTAAAGAGAAAAATTTCATCCAATGGTGAAAACCTAGTAAAAGGGCACCCTAGATAAGTACCATGGTGAAAACCTAGCAAACATGCACCATGAGTAGTCAGTCATTGCTTCATCATATACTATCACTCTATTTGGTCTTCCACCCTTATTCATACTAAGGCCTTTACTTTCCATCATCTCCCATTTAACATACATTTTCAGGCCTTGTCATCTTTATCGTGACTTCCAAACGGTTGTCATCTTATGTCTTTCTCCTGCATCACTCATTCATGATAAACCTTGTCCCATCCCATCCCTACTGGTTCATCTTATACCCAACTGGGGCAATATCCTTCACCTACATTGGATCCTACACTCATCATTGGAAGTCACTGTGCTAAAAAATCCCTAAAAATCATAAAATATCCTAAAAAAAGCCATAAAAAATCATAAAATGTGCTGAAAAAATCCAAAAAATCATAAAATGTCTTGAAAAAATGAAAAAAAAAACATTAAACTTCAAAATCCAAAAAAAAAATCAAAACATGTCAAAACCAAAAAACACTCAAATAACTTCCAAAAATCCCTAAAAAAGAGTCCAAGTCAATCATGTCAGTCATTTTCACTGTTGAACTATGTTGCATCTGCAACTAGACATAGGCAAGGCCATCTGTCGATGTGCCCCTAAGGCATTAGGTTAGTCTTTAGGTGTTGCCAAATAAAATCATGATTCAGTCCTTTGTCATTGAAACAAATTCAAGGGTCATGTCAAACTACAAGGTCTCAATGCATTGCTACGTAGGCAAGGCCATCTATCGATGAGCCCCTGTGGCCCCCTGGGTCAGCCTTTTAGTGTTCATCGGGTCAATCAAAATAAATTAGACAT
Source organism: Sequoia sempervirens (assembly GCA_007258455.2). Lineage (NCBI taxonomy): Eukaryota > Viridiplantae > Streptophyta > Pinopsida > Cupressales > Cupressaceae > Sequoia > Sequoia sempervirens. The sequence continues at coordinate 506,910,869 of VDFB02105785.1, forward strand.
TGTCAACTTAGATGTGACATAATAATCTGCACCTCAAACACAAATCTTGAATCAACAAGACAAGCAAGCCAACAAGTCTCCAAGTCAAATTAGTCATTTGTCAAACCAATCAAATTGGTCAAAACTAATGGTCTTATACAAGATGTGTCCTTGAAACTAGACCTTGTCATTGTCACACTTTGTCATATTCCTTATACGAGTAGTTGCATGATCGAAACTAGACTTAACGTCTTATATGACATGTTACTTTTCTTGAAAGTAGGCCTTGTTAAAATAGTCCACCCATCACTCACTTCGTCACTTAACACACTGGCAAACATTTATTGGAAAATAATCTAAATGACTCTTGATCTTGTTGGTCCATTTTCTCTTATCTTTTGGATTTTCTTTGGTCATGTTACTAGCTACCTCGAGCATGTCCCATGAAGGATTTAGGGGAGCAAGGATGTCTCATAACTTTCCTTTTATTTGATTGTTGTATGTTGTTTGTCTTGAAAAAAAGGTTGGGGCAACATGACCCTTAGTATGAGTTAGGACATTTCTTGTCTGCGACTGTCCATTTTTATGCAAAAGGGACTACATCATCACCCTGACTTTCTATGCCATTGTGTACCACATCTATTTAAAAAAATAAAAAATAGCTCTTTAAAATAAAGTGCACATATGAAAGCAAGGGTTTCATTGCTACTAATTGTTCTTTGTCTCTTTCAACCATCATTCTTCACTCATTACTAACCATTTGTCTCTTTCATCACATTTTATTTTTCTCTAACATTCTTCTTATTTTGAGAGATCATTCATGCCTTTAACACACAAACAATCTCTCGAGGGGGCATCCTACCTCCATCTCTCAGTCCACTGGGGCATGATCTTTTAAATTTTCTTTGAAACAACACTCAAAATCACATTGTCTCAAAGAGGGGCAAAATGTAGACATTGAAAATTGTCCTAGGTCTTTGATGACACTTTTCACTAATTTTTCATCTAAAAATGATTAAATAATTTATTACTTAATTAGTGCTAATATTCTTCCTCTAATTCCCTATAATTAAATAATTTTTAATTATTTAATTATTGTTTTTCTAAACCCTAATTAAATAATTTTCATTATTTAATTAATGTTCATCACAGTGTATTTCTTCCTAACTATTCCTCTTAGATTAAATAATTATTTAATTATTTAATCCCTTACTTAATCTTTCCTCTCAAATTAAATAATTCTTTAATTATTTAATTTGGATTCAATTTCAATCATCCCTAAACCTGTTAATTTTGAAAGGTGAAGATAATTCATCTTATTTAATTATAAAATCTTTAATTATCCTCACCTAGATTTCATTCCCATTTATCTCTCTCCCTTTCTCTTAGCTCACTTCCACGTTTCTCTTCCACTTTCCACTTTTCATTCCCACTTATCTCTTCCATTTTTCTAATTTCTATCTCACTTAACTCTTTCCCCTTTCCACTCATGACTCTTATTTTCCAAATCCACTCCCCGCTTTTGAAATGACAGCTTTTAGTTGAAAATAAATAGTTTCCTTATTTATTTTCAATTAACTCTTCTCTTTCTCAATTTAACTCATCCTTTACTCTTTCATTCCTCCACTTTCAAAAAAATATATTTTGGATGAAAATACATACTTAATTTATTTTCAATTAACTCATTTTGTCCTCCACTTTTAAATGCAAGTTTCCCTTCTAACTTATCCTTGCATTCAATATTTTCCATTGATTATCATTCAATCTTTTCAATTCAATTATATTTTCAAAACCTATATTAAATTGAGGACTTATTTCTCAATTTAGGGGAGGCCACATCTTCAATTTCTTTGCAATCATTCTGTCAAATTGCTTTCAACATTTAGTGCTTTTCATCACATTTGAGAGCTACACATCAAATCTATTGAAGGAATAAGAAGGACAACAAAGTGGAGTGAGAGAAGCACATCACAAGGTTTTACATTTCCATTTCTTTCTTCATGTATTTCGTTCTCACAATTTTTTTGATGTATTAGGATTTTATTTCATGATATTTGCTCTGTGGTCTCAACATTTTGATATCATGTATGCTTTAACCATTTTCCCTAGATACACATGGCAAATTGCAAAATTTTTAAAATTAACAAAATATTTTCATTGGTGATTAAAATTTATTTTCAAACCTAGAAAATATTTCCATTGGAAAAATAATCTTGTTTTTAAAACAGAGAAAATCATTTTGTTGGTGATTAAAAAAATTCAAAAAAATCATTGGCGAATTAAACCTATTTTCAAATGCATAAGAAAAAACATTGGTGAATTAGCATAATTTCAAACTAATTAAAAAAATTCAGTGGCGAAATGCCAACACAAATCAATATAACCATGATCGTTGGATGAATTTTTCATGGATGGTTGTAGTTGCATTCCGGAAGTAAATCTTTGAAGCACTAGATTTGCAAATTGAAACCTTTGGAATTATAATAGAACTATTAGATGTAGACATGTGGCAAGATCAAGGCTCATCGCTCATCATGGTAATGAACCTGATGGGTTGAAGGATTTTGGCGATGAGTAATAAAAGAACTTAAGTGGCAGAAATATGAACATGCATAAAGTATTTTTTAAAAGAGGGACCACTTAGGAAGAATGTAGGACCAGGGCTTAAAAATTTAATCTTCCATATGTGCGAAGGACATTCCATATCTCTAGCCGGATATTAGTGCAAATCAATATAACCACAATTGACAACCGTTGGATGAATTTTCAATGGAAATTTGTAGTTGCATTTTGGAAGTAAATCTCTGAAGCACTAGATTTTTTAGTTGAAACCTCTGGAATTACGCTAGAACCGTTACATGTGAACATGTGGTGAGATCAAGGCTCATCACTCATTAATGCCATATCTTAGTTTTTGAAGAAAGTGTGGTTGTGGTATTGTGGGAAGTGGCACAAATTAATGCCATATGAACATCCATAGCAATTGATTGGATAGCTTTATATTGAAAACTGGATGATGTACTATAGAATCGTAGATGATGAAGATTTGTAATTATTTCATATTGATTGAGTGGCACTGGCAAGTTTGACAATTGACATCTTATCAACTTGAGGTACAGTTTGCATGTAGCTAGGTTGTTAAAGTTCAGACATTAATCAAATTAAATATTTAAATTGTAAATTTAAGGCTTAATTTACACAAATCAATTAAGTTGGTTTTTTGGTTTGTCCAATTAGCAATTATCACTATACCCAACCTCACACATGACACGTGTGAAGGTGTACATAGGGACCGGGCTAGTATTATTAGTGGCACTATTGCTGGCACTATTGGCCCATAAATAAGGATAGTGAGCACAACTAAAATCATTCATTGAAGGCTAAAGGCTATACTATTGAGTGCAATGTTTGAGTTGTCATAAGGGTTTTCATTTTGTAGGGTTAATAAGGATTTAGGAAGAAGATGATGCTGAATTATTGGGGATACTCTAAATTCTCCTACCTCCAGTTATGTAGTTACAGAGTAAAAGAAAATTTTCCTTCAAGTTTAGAATGGGTGGAATTGGAAAGAAGTTGATTTGGTTCACCTGACTTCTCAGACAGGTTTTGAATTAGGATGATGAGCTCTAAAGGAGATAAGTGTTATCCTAGTGCATGGAGGCTATAATTAGAAGATGGGAGAAATTTTACTACCCCATCTCATCTTATGTATGACTCTGATTTTCAAAGGGGATAAGTACATTTTGTATCTTCATAGCTCCCGATTCCCCAGCATCATTGGCTAGGCAAGCCCCATGCATTTTTTTCAGAGCGCATCTTCTACATGGGAGCAATTTTAAAACCCCTCATCTTTTACATGAGTCTAGTTCTCAAAGGGGGTAAGTATATTTTGTATCTTCACAACTCCCATTTCCCAAGTTTTATTAGTCCCCCATTCCCCATGCATTTATTTTCAGAGGGCATTGTTGACATGACAAGTCCCATTCGTTTATTTTCAAAGTGCATTGTTGACCTGACAAGTCCCATGCATTTATTTTAAGACACACATTCGTATTACATTTACATTGTCACAAGCAGTCCAATAGAAGCTTGGTGCTTACATTTTTATTTATACTATATAATAATGTGACATTGTAATTCATTTGTAATAAAATAAATGGTTGTGCTATTAATGTGACATTGTAATTCATTTTATTAAGTCCTTTACAATGTTAAGTTATCGGCCCCTTGGCCTTAATGTCAATACTAGTGCACTAAATTTTAAAGTAACTTTAAACACAAGTTTATTATTTATATCATAAATTACTTAACCGTTCGATGAACATTTGATGTATGGTTTTAGTTGCATTCTAGAATGAAATGCACATAGCACTGGGCTTGTCAACTTAAACCTCCAGAATCACCCTATAATCGTTAGATTAACAAAGATCAATGATTTAGAATTTCCTGTCAATGTAGGAGTAAATCATAAATGGCTTGTTTTAAATGTTTTCAACCATGTACTAATTGTGTAGTCTAGAAGTAACACATAGATGTTTTAATTTCATTCACTTTAATGTTGATAAAAACAACACTTTCTATTGCTAAGCGATTTTATTTTTAAGTGAGAGGGTCAACACATGGGGTGATTTTAGTCTTTAGCTTGCTCATTGCAGTGCACCACCATGTTATGGGTTTCACAGTTCCACTTCCAACAAAGCCATTCCAGTAACCCAGTTTCAAGAATCAAAATATGGGTAAGTTAAAGAATTCCTATGGCTACGTTTCATTGTTTCACATTTAATAAAATCTTATTTTTTCAAACTTTGAAGTCTAGGTTTAGGGTTAAGAGGCTTAAGAATTAAGAAAAATTAAGGAGGACTAATAGGGAATTCACAATTTCACATTGAATCAACATGTCTACCACTAGTACCACTAGAGAAAACCTGTACTTCTGGCATTGAAATCCTTCTTATAGAAAATGAAGGAGAAAACAAGCACCGGGCTAGAAAGTACACCTGTCACCAGTCAATTGGAGCACCTGGTGATATTCCAAAATTTTCTACAATAGCCACCATCTTGAAAAATATTCTTGTTCAAAAATCGTTACAATAGCAATCATCCTGGAGCATATTCTCGTTCATCATATCGGCGGAGGAAGGTTGATGCAATAACAAAAAACCATGTGAAACCCACGCCAAGAAAGTCATCCATACAAAACTTGAAATTTTGTAACCACAACATCTGATTTGCCACCTGTCGGTAGCCCACTCTTTTTACTCATCATCATTCAAATACTTAGCCACCCACCTCTAGTATTCTTCGTTAGTTGGCCAGTCAAAATTAATCACCTCTTTTACCTTTGTACTATAAGGAAAATACTTTACCACTACCTGATTAGCATCTCTTTCAAAAGATTCAAAAAATGAGCTGGTACCAATAATCTTAATGCTATGAGATTTCCACAATCCATAATGCTGAAGATTTTGTAATTTCTGGATTTTTGATTGTGTTTGAGTTTTTTCATCAACATTTTGGATCACACACAATGATCCATCATCAGGATGATAGAGAGCAGAGGAGATGAGAAATGAAAAAACTCATCTCCTTTGCTCTCTATCATCCTGATGATGGATCAC